>CM052806.1:55833302-56054852 GCA_028533885.1 Nasua narica
TTTGGCTATTGTGGACATTGCTGCTATAAACATTCGGGTGCATATGCCCCTTCGGATCACTACATTTGTATCTTGAGGGTAAATATCCAGTAGTGCGATTGCTGGGTCATAGGGTAGCTCTATTTTCAACTTTTTGAGGAACCTCCATACTGTTTTCCAGAGGGACTGTACCAGCTTGCATTCCCATCAACAGTGTAGGAGGGTTCCCCTTTCTCTGCATCCTCACCAACATCTGTCATTTCCTGATTTGCTAATTTTAGCCATTCTGACTGGTGTGAGGTGGTATCTCACCGTGGTTTTGATTTGTATTTCTCTGATGTCGAGTGATGTTGAGCACTTTTTCATGTGTCTGTTGGCCATTTGGATGTCCTCTTTACTGAAATGTCTGTTCATATCTTCTGCCCATTTCTTGATTGGATTATTTGTTCTTTGGGTATGGAGTTTGAGAAGTTCTTTATAGATTTTGGATACTAACTAACCCTTTATCTGATATGTCATTTGTGAGTATCTTCTCCCATTCTGTTAGTTGTCTTTTGGTTTTGTTGACTATTTCTTTTGCTGCGCAAAAGCTTTTGATCTTGATGATGTCCCAATAGTTCATTTTTGTCCTTGCTTCCCTTGCCTTTGGTGATGTTTGTAGGAAGAAGTTGCTGCGGCTGAAGTCGAAGAAATTGCTGCCTGTGTTCTCAAGGATTTTGATGGATTCCTGTCTCACCTTGAGGTTTTTCATCCATTTTGAGGAAATGGTCCAGTTTCATTCTTCTGCATGTGGCTGTCCAATTTTCCCAAGACCATTTGTTGAAGAGACTGTCTTTCCATTGGATATTCTTTCCTGCCTTGTCAAAGATTAGTTGACCATAGAGTTGGGGGTCCGTTTCTGGGCTCTCTATTCTGTTGCATTGATCTGTGTGATTTTTTTTTTTGCCAGTACCACACTATCTTGATGATTACAGCTTTGTAATAGAGCTTCAAGTCTGGAATTGTGATGCCACAAACTTTGGTTTTCTTTTGCAACATTCCTCAGGCTATTTGTGGTCTTTTCTGGTTCCATATATTTGTTCCATTTCTTTGAAATAAATGGATGGTATTTTGATAGGGATTGCATTAAATGTGTAGATTGCTTTAGGTAGCATAGACATTTTCACAATATTTGTTCTTCCAATCCATGAGCATGGAATGTTTTTCCATTTCTTTGTGTCTTCCTCAATTTCTTTCATGAGCACTTTATAGTTTTCTATATAGAAAAACTCTTCTATATAGAAAGAAGAGTTCTATATAGAAGACTCTTTGCCTCTTTGGTTAGGTTTATTCCTAGGTATCTTACGGTTTTGGGTGCAATTGTAAATGGGATCGACTCCTTAATTTCTCTTTCTTCTGTCTTGCTGTTGGTGTATAGAAATGCAACTGATTTCTGTGCGTTGATTTTATATCTTGACACTTTACTGAATTCCTGTATGAGTTCTAGCAGTTTCGGGGTGGAGTCTATTGGGTTTCCACATAAAGTATCTTATCATCTGCAAAGAGTGAGAGTTTGACTTCTTCTTTGCCAATTTGGATGCCTTTTCTTTCTTTTTGTTGTCTGATTGCTGAGGCTAGGACTTCTAGTACTATGGTGAATAGCATTGGAGATAGTGGACATCCCTGCCGTGTTCCTGATCTCAGGGGAAAAGCTCTCAGTTTTTCCCCATTGAGAATGATATTTGCTGTGGGCTTTTCATAGATGGCTTTAATGATATTGAGGAATGTACCCTCTGTGCCTACACAGAGTTTTGATCAAGAAAGGATGCTGTACTTTGTCAAATGCTTTTTCAGCATCAATTGAGAGTATCATATGGTTCTTGTTCTTTCTTTTATTAATGTATTGTATCACACTGATTGATTTGTGGATGTTGAACCAACCTTGCAGCCCAGGAATAAATCCCACATGGTTGTGGTGAATAATCCTTTTAATGCACTGTTGGATCCTATTGGCTAGGATTTTGGTGAGAATTTTTACATCTATGTCCATTAAGAAGATTGGTCTATAATTCTCCTTTTTGATGGGGTCTTTGGTTTTGGGATCAGGTAATGCTGGCCTCATAAAATGAGTTTAGAAGTTTCCCTTCCACTTCTATTTTTTGGAACAATTTCAGGAGAACAGGTATTAATTCTTCTTTAAATATTTGGTAGAATTCCCCTGGGAAGCCATCTGGCCCTGGGCTCTTGTTTGTTGGGAGATTTTTGATAACTGCTTCAATCTCCTTACTGGTTATGGGTCTGTTCAGGTTTTCTATTTCTTCCTGGTTCAGTTTTGGTAGTTTATGTGTCTCTAGGAATGCATCCATTTCTTCCAGATTATCTAATTTGCTGGCATATAGTCGCTCATATGTTCTTATAATTGTTTGTATTTCTTTGGTGTTGGTTGTGATCTCTCTTCCTTCATTCATGATTTTATTAATTTGGGTCCTTTCTCTTTTCTTCTTGATAAGCCTGAAGGCCCAGATCTTTCAATCATCCTTAAGAATAGTTTCCAAAAAAAAAGGGGGCACCTGGGTGGCTCAGTTGGTTAACCAACTGCCTTTGGCCCAGGTCATGATCCTGGAATCCCAGGATCAAGTCCTGCATCGGGCTCCCAGCTCCATGGGGAGTCTGCTTCTCCCTTTGACCTTCTCCCCTCTCATGCTCTCTCTCAAATAAATAAATAAAATCTTTAAAAAATAATAATAAAATAAAAAATAAACAAATAAATAAATAGATAGATAGATAGATAAATAAGAAGAGTTTCCAGCTCACTGAGAATACTGACTCACCTTTGGACACAGTAGTTTGTATATCCCTCATCAGTTATGGTGACTGCAATAAGCATTTAGACACATGTTTTCCCTAGGATAGTCCTCAAAGGACACATCTGTATTTCTATTAATTTGTGTATTAGTAGAAATCTTTATAAGCTGGTTTAGCAGTTGAATTTTTGCTTTTCAGAAACTAAGTATTTTTTTTAATATTTATTTATTTGACAGAGAGAGATCACAAGTAGGCAGAGAGGCAGGCAGAGAGAGAGGAGGAAGCAGGCTCCCTGCCAAGCAGAGAGCCCAATGCAGGGCTCGATCCCTGGCCCCTGAGATCATGACCTGAGCTGAAGACAGAGGCTTTAACCCACTGAGCCACCCAGGCGCCCCAGAAACTAAGTATTGACTATATAGTCAATACATAGAGTGACTATTTGGCTAAGACTTAAATATCTCTCTGATAATTCAATCTGGTGATTTACTTAGGACAGTCCTTGGAGGAAATTGTAGCCAGATAATATGTCACTGCTTTAGGTGACCAGAGAAGCAGGAAGGGACAAATCCCTTATACTTTTCACGCTTTAGAGAATTTTGACCTAAATGTATGGATTGTCTATTGCTACAAAACAATATATACCCAAAACCATGGGTCAGAATTTGGGGAGCAGATTAGCTAGTGGTGTTGGTTTGAGTCTCTTATGAAATTGTAGCCAGGATTTCAGCTGGCATTCAATTATCTGAAGGCCATGTTGGGACTGACTGGAAGTCCTTCTTCCAAAGAGGCTCACTTGTAAGGCTGACAAGCTGGACTGGTTATTAGTGCGAAATCTCACTTCCTCCCCATGTAGGGTTTCTTCACCAAACTGCCTGAGTGTCCTCACAACAGCGGGATTCCCACAGAATGAGAGATCCAAGAGACAAAGGCAGAAGAAGAAATGCCTTTCATCTCGGAAGTCACACTTTGTCACCTCCATGTGCTCTATTGGTCACAGAAACCAGCCCTGAGTCAGCATGGGAGGAGAATACATACAAGCATGAATACCAGGAGGTAAGGACCATCAGTCTCATGTTAGAAGCCAGCCATAATGTCTCTTACCAAAGCATAGCAGGTCATAATAGACACCCCATTCCTTCAGTATCCAACTATCCAAGTCCAAATCCCAGTCATAGTCTTGCAGTTGTTTCACAACTGCTTGCTTTTCCTCAGACATTCTTTCTCTCTCTCCCCCAGAGATCTTTCACCAATTTCCTTACCCCCAAATTAGAACAATCCTTAACACTATTGGCTCTATTTCTCAAATGTTTATAAATGTTTACTTCTGTTACTAAAAGCAAATATGGTTGAATTTGGTGATATTACATTTGCTATTCCACATTCAAATAAAGTTAAGAATAATCACTAAATTGAACCTGGAGAATAGTCATTAGGCCTTACCCGTAGCCTTATCTCTTAATCTGAGTTCAGAGATAGACCTTGAATCGTCTACAGAACTGTGCACTTATGTACACATGTGCATTTATCCAGAGGGAGAGTCCATGGTTTTTATCAGCTTCTCGAAAGGGTCATTTGTAATGCCTTCCAGAGCCCCCAGTAAAATCCAGTCCTCATTGTAAGGTTTTTCCAGTTAAAGGAAATGGGTTATTGAGCCAGTTATCAAGTTTTGCCTCAAAAATCCAAAAATACTCTTCACTGCCTGCTTTGTGATAATAGAGATAAACCCTGTAAATATTTCTCCTTCTCTAGCTGTCATGAAACTAAGCTTTGTCAGTAGAGGGCACTGGAGGGACACTGGAGGAAGAAGAGATCTTTCTACCCGTGAAGTGTCATATTCCCCTATCGGTAGGCTCTTCCAGCACACATGGCTTTTGCAGCCCATGCCGGGTGGCAATACACAGGAGCAACTTCGCCACGAGTTCTCTCAGGCAACTTTGCTGGCTACCCTCATGAAAAGCTTCACAAGTGGCTTCACAGTGGAGACCACCAATACGACACCCTCCAGAAACAGCTGCCCCTCACACCCCTTAGGCAGCCTTGCACCTTGAGCAAACCCCTCTAAACTCAAATGAGCCATAGTCACTGGCCTTCTTTAACAAGGGGCAATCTCAGGCCCAAGAGCAGTCAGATGATCCCTATATATGATTTTCCTATATTCTTTAGAATTCTCTTTGCTCCTACTAGCCATCTTTTTATCATTCTGGTTCCCTGTTATAAGGAATAATTTTTTATATTTAACCTTCCATGTTCAAAAGATTGATTTCTCTCTTGATTGGACCCTGATACATAGAATTGGCATCAGTAGTGGTCCCAGGAGATGAACATACAAAGAATTTAAGAATTGCTTTGGTTGGGGCACCTGGGTGGCTCAGTGGTTTAAAGCCTCTGCCTTCAGCTCAGGTCATGATCTCAGGGTCCTGGTATTGAGCCCTGCATGGGGCTCTCTGCTCAGCGGGCAGCCTGCTTCCCCCTCTCTCTCTGCCTGCCTCTCTGCCTACTTGTGGTCTCTCTCTCTATGTCAAATAAATAAATAAAATATTAAAAAAAAATTGCTTTGGTCATGCCCTTTGGCTGAGCTCCTCCCAGTGGGAAATGAGATAAGGCATCACAATTAAACTATCATTTGTGGTTGATTGTGATGACATACCAGTTGTAGCAGGGGATTGCTCAAGTGTTGCTACACTTGACCATTATGGCAGTTAAGATGCCCATCAAGACAGTGGCATGGGACAGAGTCTTCTGAGTGCACTTCAGCACTTATCAAAAGAAAATGACAAGTTCATCTTTGAACTCTCAGTTCCAGTTACACTATGAGACCAGAATGCTTCCGTGAGACCTATAGAAGAATCTTTTAGTTCTTGCAGACACAGGGATGATGTTGACGAGAATCAAGCACAAAAATTTTAAGAGTTGCTAAATTAGAGCAATAATTGAATTCACAATCCCATCAAATTTTTCACCTAAAAGTTAGGGTATCGAATGGGAAAGAATGGGATCCTGAAGTTGGAATGGTGACATCTGCTTAAACCCAGATGAAACTGACAGTCCTGAAACTATAAGTCACTCTAAGGCTCTTCAGTTAATGAAAGTAGCCTGCTCTCAGGAGATAAGCCTTATTGCTTAAAAACTCTGATAATCTCATCTGGGGCAGAGTTCTTAAGAGAGGATGTTTATTTTCTTCAAGGCCCACCATAACCATCTCCTATTGCATATTTTAACACCTAGACCTACAACTAAGGTTAAATCTCAGCATATTTTATGGGGATAGGTACATACCATGAAGCAGGAAGAAATAGCTTATACACCAAAATACTGGCAAGCCTTTGGTAACCTCTATCAGCAGAGATTGGGAACGTGCACGGCAGTATATTCTAAGAGTGTTAGACTGAGAATGATGAAATTTAACACCAGGTTGGGACAAATTCTTCAATGTGAGAGTACTTACAAGAAATTCCAGAGTTAATGTGCTAGTTCATAAAATTGAAGGTGGCTCTGACAATTTATTGATTGATTGACTGAAACTTGGACTCAACCATGACCTACATTATATACAGCTGAGATACCAGAGCTTTCCTGGCATGATGTAGCTAAAGGAATCCAAGGGCCTAGGGAGATAGGAATGTTAAGCTCTATCATGTGTTACCTACACACCCACCCACCCCCTCCAGTGTTCCAGGAGAAGACCCAGAAAGCACTCACTTTCACTAAGATGTTAAGAAACCCATTAGTGAAGGGAGCGCCCACATGCGTGTAAAGCTCTGTGGTTGCTCTCATTTGTAACCCAAGTATGGCTGAAAGAGATGCTGCCACTGAGATGAATTCTTTAGTTATAGTGCCAGATGGGAGACAGCACCTGAAAGGATGGGAATTTTTTTCTTTTTTTAAGACATGGTATGTTTTGAATCAGCAGCAATTATATGCAGAGAGGCATGTGGATTCTTAGCTCAACTGCAAAGATACTTAATGTCCACCATTTACATAATAATAATTGTGCTAGTCACTGTTATAGAGGATCCCCTTCGAGGAGTTTGCAATTTAGTAGGAAAAAATAAGAAGCACACAAGTGACTATAAGATACGGTAGGTAAAGCGGTGCCCCAGGCCCTTCTGTAGCCCAGCCAGGTCATGCCGCAGCCAAAAGCTGAAGAGGAAAGGGACGTTACATAGGTGATCTGTTGTATGAAAGTGAGCTGGGGCCAATTTGCAAAAGGCAAACAGTACTTTGACATGATTCTTCCTTTCCTCAGCCATTTCCCACTTTTTCTCATGTTTCTTCCGGATTACATGTTTGTTAAAAACCCATCCACTGCCTTTCTCCCAGTCCCACTGAAACTTTTTCAGTTCAGCCCCTAGGAAGCTGAGAAGACAGACCCCACACTACCACACCTGCGTGCCTTCCTCCCCTTCATTAATGCTTGTTCTTCACTGTGCCTTTTTAAGGACAACCTCAACCCCTTTCTTCACAGTCTCTACCATCCTTCTCATTTCGCTTCCAGTAAGTACGGCAAGTTCATTCTGTTGCTGGTGGCTTCCTAGTTAATTCTGTTAAGATTCTGAGGCCGGAACTAGGATCAGCAGAATAATTGATTGGTTTGACTGACAAGAATAAGGGAAAGAGGGAATGCCACCTAAGTAAAGTGTTTCAAACACTGTACACTAGAAACCCATTATTCATTCATTCATTCTATGTGTTTTCACACTCCAAAGATTTTTTACTTCATATCTTGAAAAGTAGTTCCAAAAACATGTTTAACAGTTTTTAAATAATTATGAAAGTGGTCAGGGGAGGGGTGCTTGGGTGGCTCAGTCAGTTAAGCATCTGACTCTTGATTTCGGCTCAGGTCCTGATCTCAAGCTCAGCAGGAAGTCTGCTTGTCCCCCTCTCCTTCTGCCGCTCCCCTAGCTCCCGAGTGCCAGCGCACACATTCTCTCTCTTTCTCTCTCTCTCTCTCTCTCATATAAATAAGTCTTTTTTTTTTTAAGATTTTATTTATTTGACAGAGAGAGATCACAAGCAGGCAGAGAGGCAGGCAGAGAGAGGGCGGAAGCAGGCTCCCCGCTGAGCAGAGAGCCCGATGCGGGGCTCCATCCCAGGACCCTGAGATCATGACCTGGGCTGAAGGCAGAGGCTTTAACCCACTGAGCCACCCAGGCGCCCCTCAAATAAATAAGTCTTTAAAATAAAAAAAGTAGTCAGGGAAAAGGCCACAGTTGTAGAAAACTTTCTGCGGCCAAGAAAAATCTTGGCTAAGTTTGTATTTTTACCCTTCTTAGTTTCTTCGTGTATTTCCCTTCATGACCCCTATGGTTTGTCAACTAGGTAGAGTCTTTGAAATAGCAAGCTAGCTTTAATTAAGAAAATTCGTTAAATTCCAGGCTTTAGAGAGTAATAGGACAGCTTCTTGAGTACAGTCTATGTACCACTCATTCTTAAAGAACGCAAGATTTTTATCTCCCTGAAGGGATTTATGGTTCACAACTTTGATGTTGCCCGGTGCAAAATGCTCAGTTCTGTTGTAAGAGTTTGTAACTAAAATCACTTAAGAATAGAAGTAAAGCAGCTTACCATTAGCAGAGTGCCCATTGCAAATGTGGAGTGTGCTAGGTGTTTTTGTACAGTGATCTCTTCGAATCCCCTCAAGATAAATGCTGAGACCCTATTTCCAAACGCCCCCTTTCTTAGATGCTTTCTTTGTGCTTCCATGTGAAATCTCCTATTGCATTTACCATGTGACAATTATCTCTTGATAAGTGTGTCTCTTTCCCTAGACTGTGAGCTCCCCGAGGCTAGATATTATGCTGTAATTTTTTTATCACTAGTGCCCAGCACATTTCCTATTGCGTAATAACAATAAATCTTATCAACAAAATGATAAGACTCATTTTATAGAGAAAGGAGAAGAGCTGTAGAGAAGCTAAGTAATTTGCCCAAAGTCACTCAGTTAATAGTTGTTAGAGCTGTTGATATAAAAGTCCATTAATTTTATGGCATTTCCCATTTGTTCCTATCTAACACTACTTCTAGCTTTTGATTCCATAGGATTTTTGTGTAACTATCCATGTGCTCTCTCATGTGTGCGAAAATAGACAGTAGAGTGTCTGGTAGAACTACAGGATAGATATCTGGGTCAGTAAGGAGATATACCATGAATTAGCAAAAATACTACAGAATTGTCACAAAGACAAAGAAGTGATAGGGGGACATGACTCTTCACACATCTGAGAATCTGAGGTAGCTAAAAGCAGCATCCCTGATTAACTATAAACTTGTTATCTACCCACAGGAATTTCAGCATTATATCTAACTCTTATCTCTTACACCCTTCTGTCATTTAATGATTGGCCAGACCACAGGCATTTTTCTGATAACTACACTACCAAACTCGGTATTTTAATCTGTTGTTATTTTACATGTAACTGGGATCTCCTATAGTTATTATATGCTCATAGCATTTTTATTTTGAGTCTATGAAAGCCATTCCTTGGTTAACACAACAATCTTTTATTCATTCTTCCCCGAAAGTACAGCTTATAAAGTAACGCTTCAGGAAGGGAAAAGTTTGAGTCACTCCCTATAAACTACCCATATTTGTGAAGATGCCAAGGAATTAATGAAAATAAATAAATTTAAAGAAGGAAGAGAGTGTTCTGCATAATCTGGTATTTTTTTCTTGGATTCAAGACATGAACTTTGCTCCCCACCAGTTATGTATTGGTTCTCCAGTTTTTGCAAGAAAATTCCTTAGAAGCCTCCATTTGGATACATGGCTTCATTTTGACTTATTATTAACACAAACCATTTTTAGATTGCTATTTTATAGAAATATCATAGAAAAAACATATCAGCTGTGATTTTTTTAATTAAAAACTTATTTTTTTAACTTTATAAGAACTTTTTGTCTGGTTTTTATAATCTCACTATTTGTTAGCAACTATCATTTTTTTATGTCTTTCAATTTTAATTATGTATGTATGCATATTTATAATGAATTCATGCATATGTATAGTTTTATAAGGTTATAATAATAGTATACATACACTATTTTAGAAACACCTTTTTTCACTTAAAAGTGTTTCTATAAATTCTTTTTATTTCTATTTGATTACTTTTTTATTCTACAAAATCTTATTATCACTGCTGGAGTTTCAAAATATAATGCTATATTAACATGCCATAATTTTATTCATTGTTTCTCAAGTGATAGGTGAGTTCACAATTTTTCATTAGTAAAAAAAATACTTCTATAAATATCTTGGTGTGCTTAGCTCTTATTCTTGAAACATATTGCTAGAAGAATGATTACTATGTCAAAAGAACTGAACATTTTGTCACACTTGATATTCATTGGCCATTATATTTTTAAATCAATTGAAGTAAAGTTTGAAATGAAAGTAAGAATTTGGCATTATTTTATTTTTAACTTGCTTTAGTTTAGCTGTCAATATAAAATGTATAGTCATCAACATTTTAAAGTTTTCTTTTTTTTTAAAGATTTTATTTACTTGACAGAAAGAGACACAGAGAGAAAGGGAACAGGGGGGAGTGGGAGAGGCAGGAGCAGGCTTCCCCCTGACCAGGGAGCCCGATGCGAGGCTGGATACCAGGACCCTAGGATCATGATTTGAGCCAAAGGTGGATGCTTAATGACTGAGCCACTCAGACGCCCCAACATTTTGAAATTTTCTGAAAATATGCCATTTTGTCTATTTTGTTGTGATACTAGCTTACTATCAAAAAGGCATGGCTAGGGATGCCTGGGTGGCTCAGTTGGTTAGGCAGCTGCCTTTGGCTCAGATCATGATCCCAGCGTCTTGGGATTGAGTCCTGCATCCGGCTCCTTGCTCCACAGGGAGTCTGCCTGCCTCTCTGCCTGCTTGTGTTCTCTCTCTGTTAAATAAATAAATAAATAAATCTTTAAAAAAAAAAGGCATGGTGGATTCAGTTCTTTTTCCCATTCTTTGATTACCCAATGATATATTGGTATCATTCCTTATTGGGCATTCTCACAGTAGAAAAGATGGCCTACATCTTTAAGACTCATGACTTCTATATATCAGATCTCATTGAAAGATTCTGATTATCCTTGCTTGGCTCTAATGCCTACCTGGACCAATCATTATGTCCATGAATATGTAGTACTCTTATTGGTCCATCTTGGTCACGGGTTGATGGGTGGGTGGGGCACAAGGCACTGTGACTGACAGCCCTCCTAGGAGCCATGGATTTGGAGAGGTGATTTTCTTAGAGGGGCTATTGGTAGCCAAAAACAACATATCCATCATATGCATGACCTATGTTGTTTTTAAATTTCTTTACATTTATTAATGTAAATGTTAACTTGACAGTATTTAAGATTGCGAAGTAAGAAGTTTTACTTTCTCTCTTACCTCCCCTTTACTGCATCTTTCTCCTTTCTCTCAGACCTACCCTCCACTGTCCAGTGACCTAATATTTTTTCTAACTTGTTTCCTATCAAAGACTACTTTCAGTTAGTAGAATTGAAAAAAAACTGAAAAATCAAATTAAGAGCCAGGATTCAAATTCCTATCTTCTTTAAAGTTGGTTTGTTTTTAATTGAGGACAATCAGAAAGGAGTAAGAAAGGCAGAATTTTCAGGAGAGTAAGGACATCTGAGCACCTTCAGATAATCCCCTTATACCAGGAATTCATTTTCCCCCTTTATTTATAAAACTATTTATTTATTTGAAAGAGAAAAGAGAAAGAATAGAAGCTGGGGGGAGGGGTTTGCAGAGGGCGAAAAAGACTCCCCGATGAGTAGGGAGCCTAATTCAGGGCTTGCTCCCAGGACGATGAGTAGGGAGCCTAATTCAGGGCTTGCTCCCAGGACGATGAGTAGGGAGCCTAATTCAGGGCTTGCTCCCAGGACCCGAGGATCATGACCTGAACTGAAAGTAGATGCTTAACCAACTGAGCCACCCTGTGAACAGGCGCCTGTGAAAGGATGGAAGAGCTGCCTAGAACCCAGGATCTTGAACCCTTGAATACTGTCCATTCAGCTAGTCCCCAGAGAAGATACACATGTAGAAGGCAAGGCTAGCCATTACCTGCTCTCTATTCCCATGACACTATTGTGGAACAAAGTAGAAGTAGTTAAGAGCTTCGACTCTGGAGTCAGACCAACCTGTGCGCAAATGTGGCTCTATCGCTTATTACCTATATGATCTTGGGCAAGTGAGTTAACCTCTGGGACTTTTAGTACCTTTAAATATAAAATAGAGATAGTAATTTCTACCTCATGGGTCTGTGAGGACTAAAAGAGATAAGGCATGCAGACTACTTCGTTCAGTGCCTGGCACATAGTAAGCCCTCAGTAGATGAGAATTGCTTGATGATGATAAAGAAGGAGGAAGAGGCGGAAGAAGAAGGGGGAGGAGGATAAAGACAGGAAGAAGAAAAAGGGGAAGGAGAGGAAAGGAAAAGGAAAGGGAGAAAAGGAAGGAAAGAAAAAAGGAGAAGGAAGAGGACATCATCTTCTGACCTGAAAGGCGAGTTATAATCCTTTTCATTTGGCTACATCTGGGTTTTAGGGCCTAAAATAGTAATCTGTAAAAATTTTTGTCCTTACAGCTCCAAAATAATTTTTTTAAACTGTGAAACCCCTCATGCATTTTTAAGTTGACATCTAAACTTTTTCATTGTGATTTTAAATAGTTATGAAGAGATATTACTCCTGGCATTTTTATTTTTTAAGTAAAACTATTATGTCATTTTTAGCTACTCAGTTGTTAGAGTCATTCATTTATCGTTATCACAGGGTAATCACAAAAGAAGCCTATACCAAGACATCAAATAATTATACCCATTTTTCTTTCTCTTGGAAGCAACTTGTTAATCCACCAGATTCAGAAAGGGAAATTGAAAATGTGTTAATTTCAATACACTTTTGTCATTACCATATGCTTGGTAAAATGAAAATATATTTTCATAAAAATCTTGGAGCTACAGATTTCACTCAGTTATTTCATGACACTGTTTGTTATTATACTTTAATTACCAAAGTCGGCCTAAACAAGTATCAGACTTTTTTCTATAGGAAAAGATTAACTTCCTATTCAATTGTTATATACAGGTTGACAAAGGGAAGTGAATTTTTTTTTGAATATTTTTATTTATTTATTTGACAGAGAGAGAGCATAAATAGGCAGAGCGGCAGGCAGAGGGAGAGAGAGAAGCAGGCTCTTTGCTGAGGAGGGAGCCCTATGTGGAGCTTGATCCCAGGACTCTGGGATCATGACCTGAGCCACAGGCAGCCACTTAACTGGCTGAGCCACCCCGGCATCCCAGGAAAGTGAATTCTAAGTGCTTGGAGTATGTATGTACACACACACACACACACACACACACACACAATATACATCTACATAATTCACACATACGATTTGGAGATCCAGGCCTCAGATCAATAAAAGTAGGCTGTTTTCCTGTCATGGGCCCTTTTCATCTTAAAGTCACTTCAAAGTCCAGTGCTGTATCGGTCTGACACTGAGAAGTGATCAATCCAAGGGCACGAAACTGAGAAATGTTTTGAACTACAGCCCATTCCTGTACCCAAACTGTGTTGCACTTGTGTTATACTCCTACTTGGGTGGGAGGTCAGTAAAGGCCTAAGATGTGTGTATGAAATATCGCAGTAGAAGTCAGCTGAAATTCAAACCTGAGTTTTATTTCCAAATACTGTATCGGAATCCAGGCGCCTGGGTGGCTCAGTCAGTTAAGCATCTGACTCTTGATTTCAGCTCAGGTCATGATCTCAGGGTCGAGAGATGGAGCCCCGTGTCACGCTCCTCACTCAGCTCTGAGTCTGCTGGTCCCTCTCTCTGCTCCTTCCCCCACTTGCACTCTCTCTCTCTCAAATAAATAAAATTTTAAAAAAAAATGTTCTATAGGAATCAAACATACAACGTCAGCATTCCCAATGTGACATGTGATGTAGTCCCATCTGAGTTTTTACTATTGGGTTCATAGACCAACAGATTGCAGTCACTGTGCACACCTGATGTACTGCTTGCAGCAGTGTAAATGAATTCCACATTTCTGGGGGCACAATTTGATAATGCATATCAAAATTTTAAGAGAGGACTAATCGGGAAGAGCTCGGGATGTAGTCTGAGGGCCAGGAATGTTCTATTTCTTGACTTGGGTGGTAGATATACTTGTTTACTTTATAACTGTTAGTTAAAGTATGTATGTCTAACATATTTTTTCTCTGCTATATTTCACAATTAAAATATTGTTGCAAAATATACCTATTTGGCTATTCACTTTTTTAAAAATATTTTATTTATTTACTTGACACAGAGGGAGCACAAGCAGGGGAGCGGAAGGCAGAGGGAGAGGGAGAAGCAGGCTCCCTTCTGAGCAGAGAGCCAGATGTGGGGCTGGATCCCAGGTCTCTGGGATCATGACCTGAGCCCAAGGCAGACACTTAACTGACTGAGCCACCCAGGTGCACCTGGCTATTCACTTCAAATAATTCTTTCATCGTTTAAAAAGGATATGAGAATGATTCTAGATCATTGTTGCAAAAAACGAAAACTGAAAATCTAATACTTAGGTATAGCATAAACATACCCTGGAATACTATACAGCTTTTTTTTTTTTTTAAGATTTTTATTTATTTATTTGATGGAGAGAGACACAGCGAGAGAGGAAACACAAGCAGGGGAAATGGAAGAGAGAGAAGCAGGCTTCCTGCTGAGCAGGGAGCCTGACACAGGGCTCCATCCCAGGACCCTGGGATCATGACCTGAGCCGAAGGCAGATGCTTAATGACTGAACCACTCAGGTGCCCCACTATACAGCTTTTTAAAAATTACATACAGATAAATATGTACTGAGATAGAAGTGGTTCATGGCATAAGGTGAAAAACAAACTGCAAAAATTATGTTTGATAAAATCCCTTTTCACTTAAAAATCATATGATCTGTATATGAAGAACAATTTCTGGAAATTATGTTAACCAAAATATCGATAGTGGAATTGTGGTGAATATTTTACTTCTTTCTGCCTATCCATGTTTTCCAATTTTGCTAAATAAATTCTACTATTTTGATAAGAAAAAAAGTAATTTTTAACTTTTAAAAGCTCACTTATCCTTTGATTCAGCAGCAAGCCTTATTGGCATTATTCTCAGTGTTGGCCTTTCTTATTTTTAAATAAAATATACATTTTACAAGGACAACCAGTTCTTTTCATAAATCCTTATATTTGGGGTGCCTGGATGGCCCTGTTGGTTAAATGTCTGCCTTCAGCTGGGTCCTGATCCAGGGTACTGAGATTGAGCCCCATGTTGGGACCCAGCAGGGAGTCTGCTTCTCTCTCTGCCTCTGCCTGTGGTTCCCTCTGCTTGTGCACACTCTCTGTCTCTTTCTGTCTCTCTCTCTGTCAAATAAATAAATAAAATCTTAAAAAAAACCACATTTCAAAATATTAATGTATTTTGTTTATTGATGATCTGGATGGAGTCAGACATTGTGAGGCTTTAAGTTAATTTCATGTTTTAAGTTTTAATCTCTATAAGGAATATTTTCTAAAATCAAAACTGTTACTAAAAAAGGAACCTACTTTGGTGGTTTAAAAAACCACTTTTTTTAGGGGCAGATGGGTGGTTCAGTTGGTTAATAAACAACTGCCTTCGGCTCAAGCCATGATCCTGGAGTCCCAGGATCCAGTCCCACATGGGGCTCCCTACCCAACAGGGAGCTGACACTGCCCCCTCTCTGATCCTCCCCCCTCTCGTGCGCGCTCCGTCTTTCTCATTCTCTCTCAAATAAATAAATAAAATCTTTTTTTAAAAACATTTTTTTAGAAAGTAAGCAGGATTGAATATTTTTATTTTAAAAATTTGCTTTCTCGCCAATTCTTCAGTCTTTTAGATGAAGACGTAATTTGAGAGTGATATTCAAGTTACGGATTTTGTATTTACTATCACATTATTAAATTTCTTCTTAGAGGTACTCAGTGTCGTATTTTCATGAGGAAACACACTCATTTGTAGAACAGAAACGGAATGAACCATGAAATGCGCTGTTGCTGCGGTTAACCACATTAGCCACTGGGTGGCTCTACTGTTTCACTCCATTTGCTATCTCTGTGGATGGAAGTTTCCAATAAAACCGAAGATGAAGAGTAAGGCTTTATTTACAGAATGCTTAATTAGGAACCGATGCAGCATTTACATTCTCAACATTTTATTTAGAAACAGTTCTGCTCGTGTATGCACTATTTTCTTGTGCTCTTTGATAACTGGGCATTTGATTTGTCAAGGAAAGGAAGGGGAAAGGTTTTTTTTCTCTTAACATTTCATCATTTCCTATTCCAATATTTTAATCAGAACCAAAAATTCTTCATTTGTGTCATCTTAGCTACTTTCATAGCTATCATTTTCAGAGTCCTGTAAGAAAATAATTCCAGTAAAAACAAGAAAAGTTACCACTAAACAGGAACTTCTTTTGAAAAAGTAGAAAGCTACCTCTTTTGTAAAGGTAGCTTTTGCCTCTAAAAAAAATGTTATTGTGTTCTGGTAAGGACACGTGAGTAGAAGACAGAAATAAACCCCAGAGATGCATCATTAGCCTCTGAATAAGGGATACTTAAGGTAAAATCCTGGAATCACAGATCTACACCTTGGGTTTAATCATAATTTAGGAACCTGACTTCAGTTTTTATTTCTTGATGCCATTATATTTGCATTTCATGCATTTATGATAAGCTTTTTTTCTCTGTTCTGCTTTCTTTAAGTCTAACTTTTCAACCCAAAACCCATCACTTTCGTCTGTGTTCTTGGTTTCTTTTCAATTTCCTATCCCCATCTTCTTTTTTTCAATTAGCAATAATCGTGCCTCGGATAAACCTCATTGGCTACGATACTGCCACTGCGCAAAGCTCCCATCTTCTTTTTTTAATGTCCCTTTTCATTTGCTAGGTTGAGCATATAATTTTTGAATGAGAGTCATTGTTTTAAAAATTCTAGTTTAGCCCTGAATCATTCCTTCAGAGGAAAGAAATCCTAGAAATCTAATATTAATGGTTCAGAGTTCCAGATGCCCCTGTGAACACAATTACACGAATACTTGAGTCAGTAATCACTGCTAATTAATAAATTAGCTGTATAACTGATTTACTAATGTGCTTGGAAAAAATAATGAATGATGAGATCAGATAAAAAAATTTGAATTCAAACAACAGTGAAATTAGAAAGAGAACATACTTTTTATTCTACATACTATAAATAGAGTAACTAAAAACAGTACTTGGTGTAGACTACAGAACTCCAAGGGAGAAAGTAGAAATTAAACAAGTTCACCTTGTCAGGAAAAAAATACAGTCATAACTTAAAGAATACACCATTTTAAACATATTCAAATAGATAAGGAAGAAGTAGGATCTTGGATCCCAGGTTTGGAATAATTTAATCTCATAGAGGGGTGCCTGGGTGGCTCAGCAGGTTAAGCCTCTGAGTTTGGCTCAGGTCATGATCCTAGGGTCCTGGGACTGGCCTTGAACTGGGCTCTCCACTCAGCAGGGAGCCCACTTCCCCCCTCTCCCTCTGCCTGCCTCTCTGCCTACTTGTGATCTTTCTCTTATTTATTTAATTTTAATTTAATTTAATTTAAATAAATTTAATAAATGTATTTATTTAAATAAATAAAATCTTTTTTAAAAATTTAATCTCATAGAGTTCTCTGCAGAAGAGGAGAGGAATAAGGAATCTGACTGGTGATCAGGGAGAGAATGAATCACAGCTATCATCCTACCCAGAGAAGGTAAATGCACACAAAACCCTAGAAACCCAGTCATGCCATATATCCCAAGGGTGGGTCAAATCCCTATGCTGGCTGTTTTATATGTCAATAGTACTATCTCCGCAGTCAGAAACAGGCCTATTTGCATAGTGTGGGAGCTGAATGGCAGCAACCACACACATCCCAGAGGCTTCATTATTTCCCAAGTCTTCAGGGATTAGATTTATATTTTTTTAATGAAACTCTGTAGTGGCTGAATCTCATGGGATACCAGTTTGTATTTGAATTATAACTCTTAAATGGGGCTAAATCTATAACATTCTTCGTCCATAAATAGACTTGTGTCAACAAAGTTTTAGATCAAAAATGTTTTTAATATTCCTAAATTTTATTTATTAATATTCCTCATTTGTGCAAATATTCAGTTTCCTCTTGCTGCAACTTGAGTTCATTTTTATTTCTTTTTTATAATGAAATGTTTCCAGGATGTAGAAAATTATAAAGAATCATAGAATGAACTTCCAGGTGCCCATTATACAGCCAAGACAATTTTTAACATTTTCCTTATTTGCCTGAGCTTTTCCTAAAAATTTTTTAATACAATTGAAATATTTTAGATACAGAAGAAATCTCTGGTACCATCTCTTCTAACCCCACTGCCAATCATCCTGCCCTTCAAGTAGCCACTACCATGAATCTGGTGTTTTCACGGGAGTGGGAATCATCCCATGCATGTTTTTATAGTTTGACAACATATGTGTATGTATTCCTAAATAAAATATATATAAATGAACTTTTTAACCTTTTCTAAAAATAGCATCATATTGTATATAGCCTTCTGCAATTTGCTTTTTTTACTTAACATATTTTTAAGATTTACCCATTCTGAGAATATTACTCAGCCATAAAAAAAAAAGAAATCTTTCCATTTGCAACAACATGGATGGACTGAGAGGGTATTATGCCAAGTGAAATAAGTCAGAGAAAAACAAATGCCATATGATTTCATTCATATGTGGAATTTAAGAAACAAAACAAGCAAACAAAGAAAAAAAAGAGACAAACCAAAAAACAAACTCTTAACTGCAGAGAATAAACTGCTGGTTACTAGAGGGAAGAAGGTGGGAAGATGAGTGAAGTAGGTGAAGGGGATTAAGAGGACACTTCTCATGAGTGCTGAGTACTATAGGGAATTGTCAAATCACTATATTGTACACCTGAAACTAATATAACACTCACTGTATGTTAATTATGCTGGAATTAAAAATAGAGAAATGGGGTGCCTGCGAGGCTCAGTCGGTTTAAGAATCTGCCTTCAGTTCAGATCATGACCTTGGGGTCCCGGGATCAAGCCCCACGTCAGGCTCCCAGCTTTGGCAGGGAACCTGCTTCTCCCTCTCCCCTTACTCATGCTCTCTCCAGTGCGTGTGTTCTCTCCCGCTCTCTCGCAAATAAATAAATTGTAAAAATCTTAAAAATTAAAAAAAAATAAAAAGAGAGATATAGATAAATGATTTATCCATTTTGCTACATTTACCATCAGTCTTCATTTGTTTTAATTTAGACCTGCAGCTCAGGTCTAAATTAATTTAGACCTGCAGCTCTCTGATTTTGCATATTCATTAGGCAGCTTGGCCATACAGAAGTTTACCATTTAGTGAAGAG
Organism: Nasua narica; assembly: GCA_028533885.1. NCBI lineage: Eukaryota > Metazoa > Chordata > Mammalia > Carnivora > Procyonidae > Nasua > Nasua narica. The sequence goes on from CM052806.1 coordinate 55,852,497, forward strand.
AATGAGGAATTGCAGTTTTTGAAACAGCCATGATTTTAATCTTTCAATTAGCAATAATCGCGCCTCGGATAAACCTCATTGGCTACGATACTGCCACTGCGCAAAGCTGCCATGATTTTTTTTTTTTTTTTGCCATGATTTTAATCTTATGTGTTTACCATGGAGAAACAGATTAAGAAAAACGGTCTGTTTTCAGACTTTTTCATATATATTCTTTCTTTTAAAAAAAAAGATTTTATTTATTTATGAGAGAGAGCATGAGAGGGGGGGGGTCAGATGGAGCCGCAGACTCCCCGCTGAGCGGGGAGCTGAATGTGGGACTCCATCCCAGGACTCTAGGATCATGACCTGAGCTGAAGGCAGTGGATTAACCAACTGAGCCACCCAGGTGCCCTTTTCTCATATAGTTTCTAAAGATGACCAGAGCTATTCAAGTAATTAATACCCCAAAAGTTTTTCTATGTGTGATGAACACCGAGAAATGCATTTGAAGCTGTCGGGCTGTACGGTTAAGCCAAGAGTTCTTGTCCCTAGGAGTTAGTGGTCTTACAATTTTGTCCTGACTCTACTGTCTTTGGCACTTTATCCAACTCCTCTGGGCTCTCATTTTTCTCATCTATAAAAGAATCAGTTGGACCAGATCCTCTTGGTGCTAATTTCAATGATCTGTGAAATAGTTAAGTAGAAATTATAAAGGCTTAAAATTTATTTTACGTCATATGCTTTAGTACAATTTCGTTTTCTGAGATAAAATTTTATTACAGTGCTTTGATAAGGAAACTGCATAATGTATGAATACCCATTTTTTAGGACATAGAGTGTATTTAACTATTTAAATTAGTACTAGGTTTATAGTTATGATATTGACTTCATGCCACACTTTGTTCACCTCTGTAATCTATATATGTAGGCAAATTGTAAGGACTGCAGGCGGGACTGTATGGTATTAGAATCTCCTGCAAATATTCGGCAGTTTCAGTCACTCTTCCTGGACCTTGCAAATACAAGAGTAAGGTCTTTTATTAAAGCCGCAACCTGCAAAAGCCTCCCTGAATCCTTTATCAGAAAAATAAAATAAGTCATGTTAGAGGATTTTTGAATTTCTAATTGCAGATATAAATAACTGTCAGTCTGGAAAATGGCCGAGTGTAATAAAAAATATAATCTTATAACACTGGAAGCTTTATAGTAACACAAAAATGCCATTCCTCTATCTCCCTCATCCTCCCACTCTTACCAACTCCTGTCCACAATTTCAAAAGAGACATGAGAAAATTCTTTTAAAACACCATTTACCTTGAAGTAAACTTAAAAAGTGTGATCAGGGATAGAAACAACATAGGTGCTAGAAGTGTGAAAACAAATCTTGATGATTGCCTAAGTATGTAATAACTTGTCCACCAATACTCTACTTAAAAAAAATATAAATTTTCAGGAATAATGGATTATAATGATGATTTGCCTTTGAACAGCCTATTTCCCTCCCACTCCTTTTTAGCATAGGAGCATCCCTCACTTCTTGCTATGGGAACTTGCCCTGTTCTGCCTTGTTTCAGAAAGAAACCATCTACTTTTGTGGGAAAGCATCCTCATCACATAATGTTTTAGTCCATTTTCCCCCAAGATTTTTGCACTCAAACATCAATTATATCATCTCTTGGGTATGATAAAATTACATTTGAAGAGTCATGTTAAAGCTGTAGATTTCCTTTCCTGCTCTACATAACAGCCTTACTCCCAAAGAATTCACAAATTACATTTAAGGAATAAGGAAACTTCCTTTCTTCATTTTATTCTCATTAAATCTTCTAGGACATTGACTGATTAAAGAGGATTGGTCTACTGAAGTGTGTCCATTAAGTGTGTAGGGCATGCCACTAGTCAAATGCCAGGGCTCTGAATGGGTAGGATTTCATAGTCAAGTATAGCTCTCTTAATACTCACAATCTCCTTCTCAAGCCTCCTCACGCCCGCAGTCTTCCATTTCACTGCTCTTCGTTCTTACTCCTACTAATAACTCCGCTTGGATCCTCGCATCCCACCTCCTTTCCCATAACTCCTTCCTCTCAGTAAGTTTCACTCTTCCCACCTACATTTAGCCGCATCTGTTCCAATCTCTAGGCATGTTTTGCCTTAAACCCTAGCCAGGTGAACAGAGGCAACACTATCAACCTGTCCAAGAAGCACTGCAATTGTGGAGGGTAGATAAGCAGGTGGTAGCCAGAGCATCCAAGTGAATCTGGGCCAGCCCTGGGGACCTGCTGGGTTGGCCCACTAACAGGCATTAAAGTGATAGCTACATGAAGCAGGAGACATCACCATTACTGTAAGTCCTGAGCACAGGAAGGAGGGAACAGCAAGGGAGAAAGAATTCTCAAAGGAAAAGTAGAAAGCCAAGATTAGAATCCCAGGAAGATCAAGTGTCAGTGCCACGTCCAGTGGGTTGGGAGAAGGACTGAAGTCAGTATGGTAGAGCCAAGAGTTAACCTTGTGCTTTGGCTTTATTTATTTTTTTCCCCCAAATATGTTTATTTTATTTTTTCAGTGTTACAAGATTAATTGTTCATGCACCACACCCAGTCCTCCATGCAATATGTGCCCTCCTCAATACCCACCACCAGGCATGCCCAACCTTCCACACTCTTCCCTCCAAAACCCTCAGTTTGTTCCTCAGAGTCCACAGTGTCTCATGGTTCATCGCCCCCTCCGATTTCCCCCCATTCACCCTTCCCTTCCTTCTCACAATGCCCTCCATGTTTTTCCTTATGCTCCACACGTAAGTGAGACCATAAGATAATTGACTCTCTCCGCTTGACTTACTTCACTCCACATAATCTCTTCCAGTCCTGTCCATGTTGACAACATTTGTTGTTTACTGTCTTGTCAATTTTGACCATTCTAACTGGTGTAAGGTGGTAACTCAGTGTGGTTTTGATTTGAATCTCCCGATGGCTAAAGATGGTGAACATTTTTTCATGTGTCTGTTAGCCATTTGTATGTCTTCTTTAGAGAAGTGTTCGAGCAAACGATTGGCAAATTCACAAAGTAGAACTTAAAGAAGAAGAACTTCTTTAGAGAAGTTCATGTCTTCTGCCCATTTTTTGATGTGATTATCTGTTTTGTGAGTGTTGAGTTTGAGGAGTTCTTTATAGATCTTAGATATCAGACCTTTGTCTGTAGTGTCATTTGCGAATATCTTCTCCCATTCCATGGGTTGCCTGTTTGTTTTGTTGACTATTCCTTCGCTGTGCAGAAGCTTTTTATCTTGATGAAGTCCCAAAAGTTCATTTTCGTTTTTGTTTCCTTTGCTGTGCTTTGGCTTTATTGGTACTTGGGCGCAAGCAAGTGCCGGCAGTGGAGCCCATAGCAGTCAACATGGGCAGAAATCAATTGTGTCAGAGAAAACGTGAGAGCAGAGGAGCCCACCACAGGCTTTGTTGAGGAACAGCTTAGGAAGCAGCTGGCCAAACCGGCAGAGACGGCTGGGCAGATTAGGCTCCAGGAATGATAGAGAGGCCACCCAGGTGAACAGCAGCTGCCGGGCAGGACAAACCAGCTGGGCCAGTCCCACAGCTAAGGCCATGTTGGCCTGGGATCGGGGAGGTTGAGGCAAATATGAGAATGTAGAAGAGAGCTAATAGGTAAGCCAAGGTAGTGAATGGCCAGAATGAACAGACCAGGGCAGCCGGATGGCTGTTCCTATGTGTCCAATTTTCCAGCTGTGATCAATAGCCGAGTTAAAATGTAAGTCACTTTAGGTCAAGGTCAATTTGAATTCTATGCTTTGCTGGTGATACAGGATCATTACATGCATCAATAATGCCCACACTAAACCCATTTGGAAATGGGGGCAATTGTATCTCTTATTGCTGGTCTAGATGTGTTCAACAAAAAGGAAATGATGAAGGCAAAACCATGCAACTATTATTTATTCATTCATTCATTCATTCATTCATTCATTCGTAGAGCGAGTGCACACTCTCACAAGCGGGGGAAAGGGGCGAAGAGAGAGGCAGAGAGAGAATTTTAAGCAGGCTCCACGCCCAGCCCAGCATGGAGCTTAAGCCTCAACTCAATCTCATGACCCTGAGGTCATGACCCAAGCCAAAATCAAGAGTCAGACACTCAACCGACTAAGCCAGCCAGGCGCCCCACCATGCAACTGTTTTTAAAACTGGTGCTCATTAACGAGGTCTAGGGAATCTCGAGGCACTTTAATTTAACAATGTTGAGATTCATGTCACTTTATGTTGAGAATTCATTTTCCAGAAATACTTTATCTCAATTAGTCACATTTTTATCTTACGCTAAAGTGTACATTTAATTTCGTATAAATATCTACAATTTGAATACTAACATAATCTTTTTCCTTTCACAAAAAATAAAAGGACATTTATGTACGCGCACATGCATGCGTCAAGACTAAAAATTAAACGTAGGTTTAAGTCTTTAGCTAAGAGCAAACGATTGGCAAATTCACAAAGTAGAACTTATAATTCCATCGTGAATGTAAATTCACTTACAATTCCATTGTTAGTGTAAATAAGATTGTCAACATGTAAAAAAGGTGATCCTGTCTCAGTTGTAGCTACAGATTGCAAATCTTGGGTCAGCTCAAATTTTTACCAACAGATGCCAAGGACTTGACTGAAAGCAGAAAATATTTAGAATGGAAATGGAAGTGCAAACACAGCGCTAGTTGGTTTAACATGCTCATTGTACTTCCTTAATATGATACTAACAAATATTCAGCTTTTGAGTTGTTCAGTGATATACTCAACATATCATGGGAGCATAAGTTTTTAAATGATTTGTCCAAAACTTCTATCAATCCATCCCAGCAACAGAGCCAAGTGTTAGAGTTATTGCCGCCTGAGTTACAACAGCTGCCCCGGGAATCTTGCCCAAACAGCAAGTTAACTGCTATTCACAGTACTATCTGGTCTTTTCCACCCCCAAACATACACAAAAGATTTTTGTCATTCTTGGCATTGAGCAACAGAAGTAGCAGGACATGCCAGTAGAACTCTAAAGGCAGAATGTCCTTCCACCTGTTTTATGCTGTAAGACAGACTTCCAAGCGCGAGGCGGTGTGGAGGGCTGCTTCCTTGAATGGCAGCTGAATGCACCAGCAGGATCCTTGGCAGCAATGCCCAGGCCCTGAAGCTGGGCATTCAGGAGAGCTAAATGGAGAAAAGAAACTTGAGCAAACTGCTTCCTGGAACACTGAGAACCTAAATGAGAAATTAAGAACTACCAGATTCTCTCTATCCTTACACCAGCCAAGGTCAGATTTCCAAGCTCCTATTTATTCTAATCTTTCCCCCCAAAAAGTGCTATGGCAAGTTATGAAGATAATAAAAATTATTTTTTTCTTTGAGAAAATGATGTTGTTTACTGCTTTATTGTGTTCTTACTTGAGAATTTTTTTCCCCATCCTAAAGTAACAACATTGTACCACAGAAGAGGTTCATCTAGGGAGACAAGTGACTTACTCTACATCTCAAAGGACACCTCCTTAGGTAAAAGCCATCGGATATTCCAGTTTGCTTTGTGAACATCAAAGTATCACTTTAACAGAAAGCTGGGGAGAAAGTCTGGCGTCTGCCCGCTTAGCAGACAAAAATCTCACCACCCAGCAGGACACGTAGACAAGGAGAACTTGGGGCAGGAGTAACTCCCATGGTGGAGCACTCATTATCAGGCATGAGGATAAATTGGTAGCAAAAGACCTACAAGTCACTCTGCAAGTCACAGGCTTGTGTCAATTTTGTGCTATCTGCCTGGTGCCAGCCAGAACGCTAGTGTCAAACCTGGAAGCTTAGCAGTTTCAGGAATTAATAACCACAGTCCGAGGGGGCAGGAGAGGATTCCTCCAGCTACTTTCAGTATTTCAAGAAAGTAATTGTTTACTCAAAGCTGCAAGGATGACTCTCGGTTAAGGGGGAAAAAAAATCCTGATTCCTTGATTTCCTTTTGGGAAGATAAATTCATTGTTCCTTAACAAATGTGTCTGTTTGCTTCTATTCAAAGCAGGGATTCTGTTGGGGGGAAATCACATTAAAAGGGGTTTGCAGTGGGGGAGAGATTAGGAAACACTGTCCTACAGAAAACTGTTTTAGGGATGTAAATTTTCAAGTTGTTTTCATAAACATTTCACAAACAGTGGCTTACTTCCCATTATGCTTGCATCTAATTCAATCAAAGTACTGAAGATTTACAAAGCTTGTTGGAGGAGTGGCTGTGGGAAATTCCAAAGCTGCCGCCTCCTGTGGAGACTTCCTTTACTCAGTGTCTCAGATCCCAGACATTCAGATCCAGATCCCACGGTCTCATTTGCCAGGGCTGCAAGGAAACGATAGAAATTCAGTAGAAGTAGACCTTGCTGCTGCCAGACAGCCTTCTCATAAAGTTAGGGATTCTTCAAAATGGTTTTACCAAAGTAGAGACAGAGCATGCATATAGACTTAGACAGATTCAAGAAATGTGGGCAACAACGTTTCTTATTTGCCTTCCTCTCATTTCATCAGCAAGAACAAAATCCGTTGTTCTCAATTGGCACAAAAGTGTATTTATTCGTTAACCCATCAGGCGTTGCTCATGTACCCATCATTTGCCAGGCTCTGTGCTAAGTGCTGGAGATATAAAGATGAATAAGACTCACAGTGCCACAAGCAGGATTGCCAAAAACTGACCTCGTTCTGGGTTGCTTGGATAAGCCAGCTGGGACCTTGGGCTCCTCACTTCCCACAGAAGGAATTGCACCCAAACTTCTAACGGAACCAGTTTCTCCTTTAAATAGAACCAAGGACCTCGGGTGCTGGACAACAGGTTTTCCCAGACAACTCCTATACAGACAGTCTCTACCCCCAGACTGGGTGATATCCAAAAAGCTTGATTATCCCCCCTCCCCCCATCTAGGTCATTCTCACTCCTGCCGTATAAAGAGAGCAGCAAGGGAACAAGTTCCCTTCCCTGGAATGTCCACCGATGGTGTTTCCAGCAGAGAATCATGGTAGATCTCTTCTGTTCTCTTGTTCATTCTTGCTTTGCAAATTTCCCAGTAAATCCTATGAGATTTCATGGAATTCATCACGAATCTTGTTGCAGGACAGGTGATGAGCATGAAAGCATCCATCTTACAGAGCAACGCTTCCCAACTTCTGTAATACTGCTCAGCACCATGCTGAAATCACCTGTTCGAGAACAAATCCTGTCCTTTGACACAAAGGATTTAATGTTCAGTTCTGGGGGGACCTGGCCAAGGGAGGGAGTTGGGAAACACTTTGGGGGATCAGCACCAACTTCCCAGCAGAGGAGTGAGGAGCTTGTGCCATGGAACTCCAGGTTCCTTCTCTAACTGCTCAGCTCCTGTGGGCCTTGCCTGCATTAAGCCTCACACAACCATTGATCACATACATGTTTGTTTCATGTGTTCGTTGGTTCAGTCACATAATCAGAACTGTCATATAATCAAAGGCTTTGAAAAAGCATAATGCTCTATCCAAGTAATATTTGGATATCAAAAGTGTATTTACCATAGATTATCAGTTCCATTTTTTTGTTGTTGTTGTTTGTTTTTAAGCTAAGAACTTATTCCCCAGATGAAGGCTTAAAATGAAGCTCAGAATATAAAATACATGTATGTGGACCTGCTCCGACTGCAGTGAGGCGGAGGGTAGGACTCCAAGGATCCCTAGGAACACTGTTTGAAAAGCACTGTGAGAAATACCAAAAGCATAAAAGAGTTTAGAAGTTTCTTGAAAAAATAAGCCCCGGCTCCTCTGTAGCTTGACTATGATGGTGAATACACAAACCTACACGTGGGATGAAATTGCATAGAACGAATTAGGCTCATACACATATGAGGACATGTAAAACCCCTGAAATCTAAAGAAGGTCAGTGGATTGTATCAGTGTCAATTTTCTGGTTGTGATACTGTGTTATAGCTCTGTGCCAAGTTGCAGCTGGAGAGAACTGGCAGAAGGGTATACCAGGTCTCCCTGTCTTCATTTTTCCTACTTCATGTGGCTCTCCGATTATCTTTCAAAATTTCGTCATAATTAAAAAAATAGGTCCATGACACGACTTTCTCATCCTGTCCTTTTCCTCCTTCTGAAATCACAGAACGGTCAAACAAAAACTTACCTAATGACCACCAGCTGAGATTCTTTGGTGTTCATATTAATGGATGTAGGCAGGTGTGTCGGGAAGCTATAAGTAACAGATAATGCTGACCCAGCTGACTTAAGCAATAAGGAAAATGTGGTGTGTTATATAATAAGTCTAGAGTAGGGTAGTCCTATGGTCACTTGGATTCAGTAACTCACCATCATCAATCAAAGACCCATATTCTTTCCAACTTTCTACCCTACCATCTGCCACATGTTAATTTTGTCCTTAGATGAGTTTCATTAGCAAATAGCTGCTATCATACTCAACCGTAGCATTTTCTGAAGTTTCATGAGAAGAGTAAGGAAACATTTGTGGATCTTTCTACCACTCGCTTCACCCACTTATTTTTATTGACCAGGATCAAGTCACAAGCACTTCCCTGCATGAATCACTGGCCAAGGGGATAATTTTACCTAGATATAGTCCCTGGTGGTGGGAGATGGTTACATCTGGAAAAAAAAAAAAAAGCACTCCATAATGAGTAAGAGCCAGGGATGGATGTGCGATGGATAGGCAAGCCATTACCAAGGAGCCACAGCAATGTGGGCGTGGGGTAAGTTATCCTAGAAAGATTCCAGGCGTTTTTCAATAATACAGCCGTTGAATCTCCTAGGAAATTTTGAGGTAAGCTCAGAAAGTGATGAAGATGGAGCAGACACCTTCCAGCACCGAGAACAACTGGAAGGAACATATTTTACAGCCAATTCCTGATTCCGCACCAAGGAGAATGATGAGTCCAGCTTCCCATGCAAGCTGGGGGAAATCAGAACTAGGAGGAGAGCAAGGGAACAAAGCCACCATAGCAGAAACCCAGGGAATGAACCGCCTCCCAGGAGCTGTCCTTGTTAAAGATCCTGTCCTGGGAGCCCCTGGGTGGCGCAGTTGGTTGAGCGACTGCCTTCGGCTCAGGTCGTGATCCCGGAGTCCCGGGATCGAGTCCCACATCGGGCTCCCAGCTCCACGGGGAGTCTGCTTCTCACTCTGACCTTCTCCCTTCTCATGCTCTCTCTCACTCTCTCCCTTTCCTAATAAATAAATAAAATCTTTAAAAAAAATTAAAAAAAAAAAAAAAGATCCTGTCCTGGGTTTAAAGGTGAGCAATTTCTTTGCTTTGTTTTGTTTTGCTTGAGTGAGGGTTCAGTTAAAGTAAGATAATGTATAAAGGCTATTTTTTTTAAATAAAACCATTTTAAAAAGTGAGGAAATGCAACAGCTGTCTTTCAGATGATTGATTTCCTGGTCATTAGAGATTTCCTTTTTTATTTACCCCAAATTTCTGACCAATAAGCATAGCACCCAATACAGTATTTGTCTTTGAGTCCTTGCTTAATTGTTGTGTAAGATAAAACTCCTTGGAACTAGAGGTGGGGTTTGAGGAACATGAAGACCAACCAAAGACAAGGAAAGACTCTTACTTCTGGAGCTGGTGCCAGGAGACTCTGGGAGGGAACAAGGAGTCAGCGTGTTTGAAGATATGCCCATATTTGGTGCGGTTGGAAGTGTACAAAATATGGGGCAAATGACTTTTACTGCCTCCCCCACTGCAGTGTCAACCTCAAGGAGGCAGAGACTCAGACATCTTCCCCGGTGCCTCTCTGTATGCCCAATGCCTATCACATAATATGTAAATATTGATTTATTTAATCAAAATTTTCCTTGTGAACTTTCAAATTATAAGAGGCCAGAGGGATATATTCTTTCTGGACCATGGCCTCAGGAACAAAGGAAGGGAGCTGAAGATAGAGGTTTCAGTCACTGTCCATCAAACCCCCCACATCTGCGGTCCTCTATCAGGATATCCACTTGCAGAACCCCAGTCCTGGAGCAGGAAATGGTAGGCAAGATGGAATCGCCCAGCTCAGGAAGACCTTCTCCAACCAGGCACTTGAGTAAGGAGTTGGGGGTGAGGGACTATAACAGGGTCTAAATCTTAGCGCTGGAATTTGAATTTAGTGCTGTGTCAGCAGATCCGGAGGGCGGGCGTCCTGCGGGCCAAAGGCTATTCTTCCCAAGTTCTGGGCAGTGGAAGCTGTGTGAGCTGCAGAGTGAGCTCATCTAAACTTCGAAAGGATGGGGAAGACTGCTGTTCCTCTCCCCCCGGAGGAACTTTACAATGACCTTGACAAGTAGCCCTTCAAAACCTACAGAACCAAATTTTTCACATTTTATTCCTCTGCTTCTATTTTATTTTTCTTCCTTTTTCTTCCTTCTGCCTTTCTTTTCTCCTTTTCTCTTCCTCTGTTTATTCTTGTCATTCCCTCTTTCTCTCCCATTTCTCCAACTCTTCCTCCTCCTCTCCAGTAAAAGGGATACTTTGGAACTGAAAGTATACTTCAAGATTTATTGAAAGCAATTGTCTTTGTCATAGGATTCTCTGACCTTTCATAGAAAATGATTCTTCTATCCCAAGGCAACTTTCATAATAATTCCCTGAAGACTAAAGAATTATATGTAAATTTAGTACATTAAAAGGGAAAAAAATATTTAAATACTAACATTTAAGCATTCTGGCCTCTATTATTTTAAAATTACAAGCTGATGTCGGTGCCATTCACATTAGAATTCCTGAAACTACAACCATCATCTATGGCTTGCAGGCTTCTTTTATCTACACAGACATTTCCTGACCCATTTTCTCTTTCCCCAGAGATGCATAATGACGTACTTATTGTTGATTTCAGGTTCTATGTGGGACTGTAAGGGGAGAGAAGCCATTTTAGACAAAGGTTTGAGGCGAGGCGGAGGACAGCATGACCTGTCAGCCCTCACCGAGGCTGGCATGTTTACTCCTGCCCGACCAAGGCACTTGAGAATAAAATGTCTTCCCACTTGCTTAATTTAAAATTAGTTTCTTGAATATGTTTTCCAGAACTCAGTGTGCCCACGCACAACTGTGTATGCCACATTGTGCACAACATCACAAGTTCTCAAAACCCAAGTCCATAGATCTGGGGTCAACAAGGCCCTCGAACCCTCCTACAGAGCCTCCCAAGTGCTGCGCACCATGCAAATCTCTTCACACATGTCAGCTCATCTAATCCTTCGACAGCCTTACAAGGGAGGTGTGTTAGCCGGCTCGGAAGGCCGTCACAGAATACCGTAAACTGATGGCTTGAACAATAGCCATTTATTTTCTCACAGTTGTAGAGACCGGAAGCCCAGCAGTCAAGGGGCCAGCAGCAGGGTTGGTATCTGTCGGATGGCAGGTAGCTCTCGTGTCGGGTGGCAGATGGGGCCGCCTTCTTGCTGGCTACTCACGTGGCCTTTCCCCTGTGCTCCTGTGGAGGGAGAAAGTGAACCAGTACTGTGGTGTCTCTTCACCCCCACCCTGAGGACCTCATTTAACCTTCATTACTGCTCTAGAGGCCTGGTGCCTAAATACCGCCACCCTGGAGATTAGGACTTCAACGTGAATTTGGGGAGAACGCATTCAATCCATGACAGCAGGTAATGTTGTTCTCATTTTTCCGATTAGGAGGCAGAGATCTAGCCGGATAGAAGAATTTGCCCAACATCACAGAGCTAGTCAATGGCAACACTGGGATCTGACCTCCAGCATCCTGCTCTTCGGCACCCCGCTGTATGTGTCTCTTCAGCTAATAGGAGTCCTGAGATCGCATCATACAGCCCCAGTCCCTCCCATCCCTGGCAACCACCAATCAAGTCTCTGTTTCTGAGTCTGGTTTTTAGACTCCACATACAAGTGAGCTTGTACAGCATCTGTCTTTCTCTGTCTGACTTATTTCACGTTGCATAATGCCGTCAAAAACTTAATCTCTTAAAGTTGTAAACTTCTAAAGAGTACGTTTTAGACTTCTAAAAAATTTTCCAAAAATCCCCAACAGGAAGGGACACAATGAGTGTTAAACGAAAGAACAGTAAATGTCTTGAGAGGTCAGTGTCCCACGCTGGCCCATTCTCAGTATTATGAGTTTCACCAGGAAACAGGGGGAGCTCTGTCTTGAAGTGAAACGGGGCCTCACCCAGGCAAGAGCATTGCGAGACCGCAGGCCTTGCTCTTAAACCACAACTCCACACCCCGGCCCCACGTGAGGCTGCGGCTCTCGCTTCGTTCCCATGAGCAACAGGTTCTCACCTTTGCAGCTCTTCTGACTTCTTTTTATACAAATGTGCGTGTATGTTCAGTCTTTCTTGGTGATGGCATTATGACATGGGGTATTTCTCTTCAGAATCTATTTAAAACTAGGTATTTCAGCTGTTGGAGTGAATTAAAATTATGAAGTACTACAGAAAATATATTTTGGTCAGCCGAGCCTAAATTTAGACTGTGAACACAGACACCATCAGCACAACCCCCACAGACACTGTAGCATCTGCTTGCCTCTACTGATGCGACCGGGAACTTTGTGACTGGGAGAGGGGACCCAAGTGTAGCCTCCTGGGATGCCTGAGAACCAAAGAGGCACGAGGGATGGTACAGGTTCTCTTCCCGCCTAGCTTTTCGGACTTGGTTTGAAGCATCAGCGGTTAGAGGTGAGGGCCAGGAAGTGGGGGAACCGTTCAGAAGAAACCTTTCCAAGTCTCAGTCCCAAGCATCATCGCTTCAGCTCCCAGCCCGGAGCCGGGAGGCAAGAAGCCATGTTCTCCGCTTGTTTGTGGAACGTCGCTCTGCTCTGACAAGCTAAGGGCTGCTGGACTTGGCAGCCCTGGGAGAGACCACGGGCTTGGCATGACTTGCACGATGCGCAGCTCCAGCGCCGACTCTTTCCAAGTGACCCTGCGGGAAGCAGACCGGGAGGAGCCAGAGCAGGCGGGAGAGGACCAGGGGGATCTGCGTGGTTGCAGCAGCTGGTGTATGAGCACGAATGACACGTCCTGTTGGGGACGCCCTGAAATAGCTGGAGGACACTGAGGTCAAGCTAAGATCCTGTCGTTACCTTTGTAATTTGGACATCAAAGGACACGTAGCCTGGTTTTACATAGTCTGGGAGAACAGGACATGCTGTCACTAAACAGTAATTGCCCTTAATGGGCTGCTTTATAAGTAACCTAATTTCACAGTATAATTGGTGGCTTCCAATAAAATGAGACTGGTGACTTACAATAAAATAAGGAGATTATAGCCATTGCCGAAAACGCCTATGAATTGAAAAGATTAATACACAAGCAAAAATTTTGAATGAAGTTATGCAAAAAAGAGAAAAATACAGAGCTTGGAAAGAACGAGACTTGCTTCATGGATAGCTTATTACCACGAGTTCCAGCACTTCTTTACAAGAAGACCTTAGGAGTAGAGATGTGGGTGGAAGATGGATGGACGACTGTCGTGGCATTGGCAAGTCACTCTACTTTTTTTAGATATATTTTTCTTTTTAAAAAAAATTTTTTAAAGATTTTATCTATTTGACAGAGAGAGAGGGAGCTCAAGCAGGGGGAGTAGCAGACACAGGGAAGAGGAAGAGGCAGGCTCCCCGCTGAGCAAGGAGCCCGACATGGGGCGCAATCCCAGGACCCTGGGATCAGGTCCCAAACCAAAAGCAGATGCCTAACCAACTGAGTCACCCAGGTGCCCCCTCTAAAAATTTTTTTTTAATTCAGTTTAGTCAACATAAAGTATATTATTAGTTTCAGCGGGTAGAATTTAATGATTCATCGGTTGCATATAACACCCAGTTCTCATTACATCACATGCCCTCCTTAATGCCCATCATCCAGTTACCCCATCCCCTCCACCCGCCTCCCCTCCAGCAGGCCTCAGTTTGTTTCCTATAGTTTAGAGTCTCCTATGGTTTGCCTCCCTCTCTGTTTGTTTGTTTTAAGATTTTAATTATTTATATGACAGAGAGAAAGAGAGTGAGAGAGTAAACATAAGCAGGGGAAGAGGGAGAAGCAGGCTTCCCTCTGAGCAGGGAGCCTGACGTGGAGCTCATTCCCAGGACCCTGGGATTGTGATCTGAGCCAAAGGCAGACACCTAACAACTGAGCCACCCAGGCACCCTCCCTCTCTGTTTTTATCTTATTTTATTTTTCCTGCCCTTCCCCTATGTTCATCTGTTTTGTTTCTTCAATTCCACATATGAGTGAAATCATATGGTAATTGTCTTTCTCTGACTGACTTATTTCATTGAGCAGAATACCCTCTAGTTCCAGCCATGTCGGGGCAAATGGCAAGATTTTACTCTTTTTAATGGCTGAGTAATATTCCATTATATATATACACACACCGCATCTTCTTTATCCATTCATCTGTTGATGGACATCTGGGATCTTTCCATATTTTTGCTATTGTGGACATTGCATGCCACTTAAGACTGAGAAAATGCCAGCTGTTTTCATCAGAGGATGGTGTGTTAATGGACATGAGTACCTTTGATACCACTGCTGACCCCAGGGTATCCTTAGGTTTTGAACCACTTCCACACCAGACTTGTCAACTACCATTGACTTCCTTTCCTCCCAAGGAGAGCCAAGCAGGGCGCAGACAATGGATCCAGGGCTGGGGGAGGCGTGGCCGTGGCACTAGGAGACACTCCCACACAATCTCTGCCCACTTCCAGTTGACATCCCACTGTGGACTCCAGTAAGAAACACCTTCTAGCAAACTCTGTCGTTAGATCAATTTCCCTAAGAGCAGGAACCAGGGAAGCCCTCAGTGGCAGTCCACCTTACCATCCCATTCTATCTGCCCATCCCTCCAGCAACGAAGCTTTCTCTACTTATCCTTCACTTTTCAGCTGGTAAGTCACTTTCTCAGGGAAACTTCCCATGACTAGGTTAGGCTTTTCATCACCCTGTTTGCTTCTTCATAATTAACTAATACTGACATAATTGTGTATTTAATTACTGCAGATAATGTGGGCAAGGATCAGGCCCATATTGTTCACTGATGAGCCCTCAGTTCCTGGCACATAGTAAATACAAAATATCTGTTGCATGAGCGAGTGCTGGTATCATCTGAGAGCTCTCCCTACACGGCTTAAGGCTTCAGCTAAAGGCACTGGGTGTTTTGCCTCCTGCTCTGAATATTTTTAAATTGTTTTTAATATTATATAAGCAGTATGTGAATATGTGTTCACTGTAGAAAAAAATCAAAGAAGACATATACATATGTATGAAAGTCATTGTCTTATATATGTGAATTAGGCCACAATAAGCTATTTTTAAAAAGCTACAATTCTCCTTCACGATTCCACACATCCTAGTCCTATTCCTTTTCCCAGTCATAGAACCACTTCCAAATCCTCTTCTGTGTGCTTTCATACATATGCGTGTCTTCATACAGGTATCTTCATATACACATTCACATTTTCATGCATATATGTGGTATATGCAAACATTCAGCGTCCAATCCGAAGGCAGAAGCTATGCTAGAAACTACAGAGGTTGTTTAACACAGGTGAGAGAAGAGTTAAGAGACCAGAGAACCGCAAGCAGCCACCCTCAACTCTGGGGCCGGAGGGACAAGGGAAAAGGCAGTGTTATCCCAGTGCGGGGCCCACCTAGAAGGATCTAGAACCACTGCAGCACTTCCAGGCTAAGGCTGGAATCACAGGAAAAGGCTTGTAGAGCAGGGGCTGGAGACACCATCTGAAACAGAGAAAAGGGAAGAAATAACCTGGCTTCTCCCTTCCTATCATTCTCCAGGGTTTCATCACTGGCTTTCTTTGGCTGAGTCTGGAAGGGAGCCTGGGGAAAGCAGTTCCCAGGGATGTTAAGCCCAGGATAGAAGATGGTGGAGAATAGATCTGAGAGCAAACGGACAAAAGACTAGCATATGTGGTTGAAAATAAAGTCCATAAATAGCATCATGGTATATGCAGTGTTCTAAATCTGTCCTGTCATTTTTGCACGGAAAAAATCTGCTTAAAAATGGCCATTGAGAACAGGCTTGATCCACAGAATCAAAGTTACAGCTGTAGAGCACAGAGGAAAGCAGCAGAATGCAGAGGTGTCACAGGAGAAATGCACTCCCAGCCAAGGGAAGGCGTGTCACAGAGTGGCAGGTCAGAGGACCGGTATGGGTACAGGTCTGTTCTGAAGTGACCAGGCTGACCTGCTCTGCAGACAGGTGGGAAGAGAGCCTTATGGGCTGATTATCACCCGTGAGTAGGCTCAAAGACTCAGAGATCTGAGAACTGGAAGGGCACAGAAGTCTCTTAATTTCAACTCCTGGCTCTTACAGACTAAGGAACCGAAGTACAAAGAAGTGAAGTGATGGGCTCCACAGCCAAAGGACATCAAGCCTATTTTTTTCCATTTTTTTGTTTTTGGGGGGCATGGTACGGAGGTGTCGAGGGACAGTTTAGCACCAATCCCTCCTCCTCCTGCGAGCATTGGGACAGAGCAGCCAAGCAGGGGTCTAAGAAAAAAACAGGAAAGTCTAGAAGCACTTGTTCCAATATGACCTGTTTCGTAAACAATGCTTGGCACCTGGCGTGACTGTCTTATGAAGGAATTCACCCAGGAAGATCTTTTCCTTAGAAACTCTCTAGCCTCCTGAGTCTGGTTTTAATTGCCTTTGGCAAAATTTCAGAACCTTCAGTAGGTTCCAAGAGCTGAGCTAGATACAAAGATGCACAAGCTACGATTAAGAATGAGCCTCGTACTTCTAGGAGTCCTAACTCTCATGGGGGTCAGAAGTGAATCAAAGGATTATGATACGATGGGATAAATGTAATAATATCTGTGGCACAGAAGAGGAAGGGAGTAAATACTGAGGGGTGGGGGCTCAGGAAAGCGGACCGAGAAGACCTCATGAAAGTGACAGGACGGAAGGTGAAGAAGGAAGGCGAAGAGCTCCTCGGACCTCCACGTCCAATTCAAAAATAACAGCATTCAACCAAACTTCCCTGAAACACCACTATTATCCCTCAAGGATCGGCAAAGCAGCTGTTCTTGCCCCATTTACTTCTCATTATATAATGGAAACCACGCATACACATAACATGTTTGAAAGTCAATGATGGATAAAACGAGTGCACGAGCCCCATCAGTCAGCATCAGGGGGGCCAGGCTGACCTTCAGAGATGGTTCACCAGAAAGTGAATGATGCTCTTCACATATAATTTAACACTGCAACAACATACTTCTAAGGAAGTCCTGCACAGTTCTCTTTTCCCACAATGACACCTCTCGTATGTTTTTGAAAATTCCAGATGGCCAACCATGACCCAGATAACACTCTCGCCATTATTGTCATGCCCCCACTTTGCTGCCACCCCATCCATGCGTTTGGCCTGTCGGCAGGTGATCCTGCTGTGAGGAGGCAGCCCCTTTCCACTCCAAGACACCCCAGACGAGGTTGGCCTCAACAAGTTCGTGTTCCTGTTCTTACGCTAATGGACGTAGAGCTGCTCTTTCACTTCCCCACACCCCCATGCATTATGACTTTGTGCTTCACCCCTTCTGTCAATACCTTGCAACTCAGGAAAGCCACCTGAAGCCTTGCGGTCTGGCTCCCCATGAAGAGAGGCTGATGTGAGAAACGGCTTCCTTACACTGAGCTCGCCAGCTGCTCGGCGGAGGAAGACTGTATCGCAGTGAAGCATTTATGAGCGTGGGCGTCTGAACCAGACAGGTCTTTCACTTTACCGTGTGATCCTGGGCAAGTGATTTCACCCCAGTGAGCCCAAGATTTATCTCCTAGAAATGTGCTTCTTTTATAGAAGGAAGTGAGGTCATTCTTTCGACACAGACTTCACATGTCCCTACTGTGTGCCACGCACCATACTTGAAGAAAGAGGTACGAGAGTGAACAACAAGAATCCCTGGCCTAGAGCTTACATTCAAGGGAAGAAGATAAACAAAAATAAATAGAATCTGTATGGTGTTAGAAAGGAAAGGGGCTAGGGAGCGTTGGGAGAGATGCCGTTTTAGGTGGGATGACCAGAAGGGCCTGAGTGAGCAGGTGGCTTGATAGATGCAAGATAAGCCACAAAAGGACATCTGGGGGTGCATCTTCCAGGCAGAGGGAGCAGTCTGAGCAGAGGCCGGGAGGCAGAAGCAGGTCTCGTGGGTCTGAAGAACGGTGAGTGGGTCTGGCTGAAAGCGACTGAGGGTGGGAACAGACAGGAGGGAAATGAGGTCAGAGCCCAGGAAGGCAGGGGAGTGACAGGCTCTGACTTGCCTTTGCGTAGGCTCCCTCCCGGGAAACCGGTTGGGAAGCTCCCCTAGTGATCCGGGTGAGAGAGGAAGCACACCACGTCCTGACCTCGGCGCCTGGCCCGAACCCGCTCTGGGTAAGAGTGCCCATGACCCGAAGCTGGCGCCTGCGCAGCTGGCAAGGGAAGACCTCAGCTTTGTTCTCCTTTCTGCCCCTCTCTCGGCCATGCACCTTCTGTAGGCGTCATCATCTTCCTCCGTCACCCTGCTTGTCCTCTTCTTCCCCTTTTCTTCTCTCTCTGCTTCCTCTTCACTCTGCTGTCTGCCTTTACTTTCTCTGGCGAATGGTCTGTCCCCCAGGGCAGAGTCGTGGGGGGTGGTTTTGCATCTTGGGGAGACAGCAGTGCACCTCCTGGCCTGTCAGTGCCGCAGGATGCATCAGGGGGACCAGAGGTGGAGCGACAGTCACAGAAGGTGCCGGAAGAGACGGCTCTGCCACGCGGGTGGTACCGAGACCACAAGCAGAGCTCTGGTCAGTGTTCAGCCACGAAAAGAGAAGCCTCTCCCCGTGTTTCAGGGAAGTCCTAAAAGGACGCTGATGCAGGGAGTTAGCTGACAGCACCACAGCCAGACCAGGAGAGCAAAGATCAAAAGTCCATTCTCAGAAAATCAAGAAGTATAGGGCTTGTAAGGAAACCACCACAAATAACCCCAAAGCCTTCAGCACATAAGCGGGTGATTCTCAGA
Organism: Nasua narica; assembly: GCA_028533885.1. NCBI lineage: Eukaryota > Metazoa > Chordata > Mammalia > Carnivora > Procyonidae > Nasua > Nasua narica. Next base: position 55,871,482 of record CM052806.1, read on the forward strand.
AGGAACCTCATTGATACCAGCCACCACCTTAGTGCCACAGTACTAAGGTAAATGGTCACAGTAGGCCATAGGGGGATTCCCAGAAGTCATTCTGACAGCGGGACCACTGGCCATGACGTAACGAGGCATCACGACCCAACTAGGCATGACGTACCACAGAAATGTCTGCAAATTACAGGAATATATTCCACTAAAACCAAACTCAACATGTCCTGAACTCAACTTTCCCTCGTCCAGAGCCCCAAGATACCCAGAGCCACTCTCATCCCCCTGACAAGGTGACGGAAGGGAAGTCAGGGTGGAAAGACACAGCACCTTAACTAACTGTGATTTAAAATAACTTACTTTTGCTAGTTTTACAGAAACATCTGGCCCTGTGCATACGCGCATTGCTAGGATCCCTCCCAGGGCCCTTGACGGTGTGCTCTGAGTGAAGGCTCCTGAAACTTTAGCTTCTCATGGAAAATCTGTCTCTGCCTGGAGCAGAAGCAATTTACCTTCACTGGCCAGAGAGCTGATTCCGTCATAGGAAGGGGCTTTGGGCCAGTGTGAAGTCTCCTTGGGAATTGTTTGGAGCAGTAATGTTTTGCTCAGCTTGGAAATTGCTAATAACACTACTAGATGATTTATTAAGGTGGTACAAATTTGAATTAGTAGAAAACGAGCCACTGTGCATAGCCTTTACTCTCAGACCTCTGAATCACTCCCCTTTCCGTCAGTAGGACCCAAATTTGTCTATTCAACAACAATGTATTGAGGGCATACTCCATGCAGGCACTGTGCTAAGCTCACAATGGGGAGGAAGGTAACTGTGAACTCTGACTGTAAGGGGCCTTCAGGGGAAGAGACAAATAAGTAATCAGTCAAGTCAAGGACTAGAGGGGGTCCTACTGAGAATATGGACAAAGTGATCCTAATCTAGTGGAAAGACTGAAGGATTCATTCGTTCAGTAATTTGGGGAGCTGCCTACTCTCTGCCCACACCATGCTAAGGACCAGGATAAGGGGAAGCAAAAAAGCTGCAGCATCCGTGCCTTTCTAGAACAGTGCCCTGGGGGGAACATTATCACGGCATCGGATTGCATCTATCCTCACTGACAGCCCAGCGATGGCCTCCATGAAAGAGCGCGGCAGGTGCACCAGGGAGCATATTTGAAGGGGGTTAGTGCCGTAGGACAGACTTTCAGGAGGGGCCACAGTGCCCTGAGAACCAGAGGCGAATTAACCGATGAGTGAGAAGGAAGGAGGGCTTGTAGGAGTCTCCTAGGAAAAAGGAGCTGCAGGAAAAAAGACCTCCCGGTGGGGTATAGGGCTGTAGAAGGGAGAAAAAGATAAAAAGAAGCCAGCGTGGCTGAGGCATCTCCAGGGGTAGACAGGAGAGAGAATGGATACATGGGGCTGGAAAAATAGAAATGGGTGGGTGTGCCTAAAACCAATGGGAGCTCCAGAAGTTTCTGAGGAGTGGAGAGACATTGTCCGGTTGGTATTAAAGGGACGGCTCTGGCTGCAGCGAGGATATTGGATGACGAGGGTTGCTTTGGCAGGAACTGCATCCTAATTACTTCCCCCTTTCTCACTTTCCTTTCCGGTAGCCACAGAGATTTAAATAAATGCATGCCAGATAGTCAGTTCAAAGCACTGACAACGAAGGGCTGTGTGTGTGTCTCTGAGAAGAACACACTGCCTTCAGTCAGCCAGACGCAAATTAGATCTTCCCTCCACCTCTAGTCAACTGGCGGCTCTGGGGAGTCACTCGCCCTCTCTACAACCCACTTTCCACCGTCTACGTAACTTGGGGAGAACAGTGCCTCCCGTGTGGAGTTAATGAGCGCCCGAAAGGGTACGTGCAAATTACGTGCATTTGGCAGAACTCTGGACACACCAGCTACTATTGGAAGTGACTGCAGGGTAGGCAAGCTAGTCAGAGGGAGATTGCCAACCAGAAGTAATACTAGCAAAAGCGCTGGGAATATAGTGCAATCTCTCCTGTTAAAAGAAAAAAAATAGAAATATACGCAATATATTTATGTAACTAGTACATTTTCAGAGATAGCTGTCTAATGAAATCTTCCTAAAGCAGTGTTGGAAAACAAGTCTGTGTTATCGATGCAATTAAAATATATCCACATATACAATAAAGTTTAAGAGTTTTCTCAATAAATTATATTGTGCAAGACTTGCCTTATCTCTGGCCTTTTTCTGTTTGCAGTTGTCCCGTGACAACAAATGAGAAACTGAATTCACTTGTTAGTCGATGCATCCCCCAGACTGAACAACATTAGCTGCTCAAGAATATGTTACTGATTTCTGTTTCTGCAGAGCTTGCTGGAGATCCTGGCACTCAGTAGTAGGTGTGTAGTAAATACTTGCAGAACGGAAAAATAGGTAAAAAACAAAAGGAAAAAAATGAACGTATGAGTCTGGCAACTGTAGTTGATGAACCAAAATATGAATATGAATGTCGTGGAGAGAGCTTGGCAGGGAATGTTCGAACTCCACGGTGTCCTGGAAAATTCAGGATATATCAAACAGCTGACTCAGTTTGAAAAGAGCTACAGCCAGTTCCACTGTGAGCTTGTGTTATACTTATTTTGCAGCATGAAAATTGTTGCAAGTCCTTTGTTCACAGTGGAAAGAACAATCTAGAAGATTTAAAGGATTTCTGTTTAGCTGTTGACACAAGGACTCAGGATCAGCTTTTCTCTTATCTCACTCACTGTAATTAATTAGCTGCCCTGATGAGACCTCTACTGGCACAAAAAGAACAAGTGAAACAGCCATACATTTTGTTTGTGAAGCACAGCTGAGCCGAGCTCAACAGAGTGTCGATTCAAAAGAGGGAAATCAAATATGCAGCAAAGTTGGGGACAGGGAACAAAGAATCCAGTATGACAATTGAAAGGAGGGCTAAACAAGCATTCAGAGTACCATCAGGAAGGTAAAAAGCCTCAAGAGTCTAGAAAAAAAGATAAACTGGAGGGACAAGGCTGAGAGGAGCTGGAAGGACCAATTTAAAATTAATGAAGAAATTTAGGACTTTGTTCTAAAGGAATATTTTGAGGAGTCGGGTTTATTGAAGTATAATTCACATACCATAAAATTTACCTTCTTAGTGTAAAGTTCAGGGAGTTTTAAGCATCACATAGGGTGTGTAGTTACCACCACAAACCACAAACCATTAAGAGATGGAATAGTGCCATCATCCCCCAATTCCCACTTGCGCTTTGGTAATCAATCCCTCCCTCACCCTTAGCTCCTGGCGGCCACTGTTCCTGTCCTTCTGTCGCTCTAGTTTTGCCTGCTTTAAAGGAATTTAGTAGCAGAACTTAAAATGGGAGAGAAAAGGAACTGAGATTTTTCCCCCTACCATCCACTCACTTTCTATACCCTTCAGTAGCATCATTTAGCAAACTGAGATTTATCGAGAATCTATTATTTACTAAAGATTTTAAGTACATCATCTTTCAGTTTTACAGCTTGTCGGGGAGGGAAGTTTATTCTCCCCATTTTCCAGGTAGAAGATGACACTCAAGGATGTCAAGCAGTAAGAGAGCAGAGATTCCAAGTCAGGTGACCAAAAATGTCACCATGGTTTATCTCGGGGTGCTAGGTTAGATCTGGTTTGTACTTGATTTCTTATACATTGTTTGCATTATCAAAGTTTTTAACAAAGAGCTTTTGCTATTTTTATAACCAGAAAAAAATACTTTTATAAATAAATTCATAAATATATACTATAAACAAGGTCTGATCCCAAAGCCTATCCTCTTTGCTGAGCAAAGGGGGGTAAGACAGGGAAAATGATTTAGAAAGAAGATGGGAAAGTCTCTTCTTGGCCACAGGCACCCATTCAGAAATGAGGGACCAGAACCAACTTTACCAAAAACACCCGAGCACAGCTTTTCTCTGTCTCTAGATCTCACCTCCGTCGAACATCTTCACCTTCAAAAGGTTCTCTAGCACAAATGTCTTTCCAAAGTGGTGAACATGAGCCCCCAAGGCCAATAAAACCCCGCTGAGACCACTCCAGACCCAGCAGACATTCCTGTGTATCTTCCAGCTTCGTCTCCAAAGACCAGGTAGGAACAAGCCAACCATCATGGGCAAGTGAGGGTACAGCAGCCTTTTCACCACTTTGGGAGAGACAGGAAGGTAAATACCAAGGCCAAGGCTAAAGGGAGCAAGGGCACCTTTTATTGGAGGGATAGGGGATCATATTTAAATATGACTATGTTGGGGGAACATTACCCATCATGGTGCTGCAAGGCATTCGTGAGGGCATTCTCGTGATCTTTAGGCAGAATCTATGTATTCCTTGTTCCAAAAATATTTGATGGGTCTTACAAAGATGTACATAATGCAAAAAGTTTTATGTTAACTATGCTGAAATTAAACTAAAATAAAAAGCAAGGAAAAAAATAGTGGAGGTACTGGAACCGCATACCCAACTAGAGAGACAATGAACCTTGACTCCTACCTTACACTCTACACAATTAATTCAAGAAGTTTCAAAGACCTAAAACGTAAAAGTAAAAACTAAAACTTCTGGAAGAAAAAAGAGAATATCCTCACGAATAGGGATAAGCAAAGATTTCTTAGACAAGAGGCAAAAAGCAAGAACCATTTAAAAACTGAAAAGTCAGTTTATACCAAATTTAAAACTTTTGCTCCTAAACAGATAGTCTTAATTAATTACCGTGGACTGAGATAAAATATTTGTAAAAACATATATCTGGCAGGGGCGCCTGGGTGGCTCAGTGGGTTAAGCCTCTGCCTTCAGCTCAGGTCATGATCTCAGGGTCCTGGGATTGAGCCCCGCATCGGGCTCTCTGCTCAGCAGGGAGCCTCCTTCCTCCTCTCTCTGCCTGCCTCTCTGCCTACTTGTTATTTCTCTCTCTCTGTCAAATAAATAAATAAAATCTTTAAATATGTATTTATTTGGCCTATCTATATTTATCTATAAATACCTATATTTATAGATCTTTGTCTATATATCTGACAAAGAATTAGTACTAGAATATGTAAAGAACTCCCACACCTCAAAAATCAAAAAAACATAGACATATAATCCATAGCCTGATATAAAATATTTATAAAAACATATCTGACAAAGAATTAGTGCTAGAATATGTAGAGAAATTCTATACCTCAAACAAAACAAAACAAAACCCAAAACCAGACAACTCAATCTGGATTGACTTGAATGGACACTTCGCAAGGGAAGAGACATTAATGGCTCAAAAGCCTTTTAAAAGATTCCCAGTATCATTCATCAGAGAAATGCGAATTAAAGGCACCGTGTAAAACTGCTATTCACGTGAACGGCTAAAATAAAAATGACGCCAACGCTAAATGTTGGGAGAACATAGACCAACCTGAGCTCTCAAATGCTGCTAGTGACAACCACCACTTTGGGGAAAAGGTCTGACAGTTTTTTATGAAACTAAACATACATCTCCCCAGTGACCCGGCAATTGCACTCCTAGGTCTGCAGCCAAGAGTTGTGAAAGCATTTCCACAAAGAGACTTGCACAAAAACATTCCTAGCAGCTTTAATTGCTAAGCAAACCGAGGTATATTCACACAAGGGAATACTAAACAGCAATATAAAGAAAAAGATTCTGATAGCGTGATAGTGCGGATGAATCCTTAAAACATTGGGCTGAGTGAAAAAAGGTTTATATAAGGGTACTTGTGTGGGTCCGTTTACATGGATTTGGAAAACGGAAAAAATCTCAGAAGAGTAGTTGTCTCTGAGCTTGTGGGGGTGAAAAAAGGGACATAAGTGACCTTGCTGGCCTGATGGGACTATTCTATATCTTGATAACGATTTGTTACGCCAAGTATGTTCGTTTGTCGAAAATCACTGGATGGTCTACTTGAGGTCAGGGCATTTTGTTGTCTATAAATTTTAACTCAATAGAAAACAAAAACCATAACTGAATTTTGATCTTTAGTTAATGATATGCATACTAAAAGGTTTAAAGGTTAAATGTATAGATGTCTGCAATTTGCTTTGAAAATATAATTGAAAAAGGGATGGATACTTAGATAATATGTGATAAAACGAGGACGATAAAAATTTAATTATGGAATCCAGATGGTGGAAGTATGGATGCTAACTATAAAATTCTGTCATCTTTTGTAGATATTTGAAAATTTTTGTAATAAAACTTTGGAAAAAAAAAAAGATTAGGATTTAGGAGAGAGGAAAAATGCAGGTCAGGCCAAAAGGATGAAATTGAAGTTAGAACATCATAAAGAGCTACAGATAGGTATTTGAGCTTCCTAAGAGCCAAAGCAAAAAAAAAAAAGAGGACAAATGCAGGACAGAAAGAGGAAGAGGGAGGAAGAGGGAGGGAAGAGAGAGAGAGCACAGGCTCAGTTAATATTAGCAATGCCCAGGGGCGCCTGGGTGTCTCAGTTGGTTGAGCGACTGCGTTCGGCTCAGGTCATTATCCCGGAGTCCAGGGATCGAGTCCCGTATCGGACTCCCGGCTCTGCGGGAGGTCTGCTTCTCCCTCTGACCTTCTCTCTTCTCATTCTCAGTCTCTCTCTAATAAATAAATAAATAAAAATAATCTTAAAAAAATATTAGCAATGCCCATACGTCTTTTTTTTTTTTTTTTAATTCCATGCCCAGTGTGGAGGCCAACACGGGGCTTGAAATCATGACCCTGAGATCCAGACCTGAGCTGAGATCAAGAGTCAGACACTTAACCACCTGAGCCATCCAGGCACCCCTGATTTTTAAAAAATTGTTCTAATAGAGCACCGCTTTTCCTGATACAAGTTTTCATCAAGAGGGCACTATGCACTGTGGTTCTATTAGGTAATGTAAGGACAAGGCTCAGAGACTTTATTTCTTAAGCAAGAAATTCATTTCTCTCTCATATATAATAATCTATAGATAGTTTTCTGGGACTAGTATGGTGGCTCTGTTCGAAGGAAAATAGGTGATTGGGGCTCCAAAATTTAGTAACTTAGGAAATGGCTGTGATGATTTTATCCAGGAAAAAAAAAAATTGTATCCAAAGATGTAAAAACCCTTGAAAATCTCTAGGAAATATTCTAATGTTTGTCTCATTGATCTACTCCAGTGTATCTTGCTAAATTCATTTCTCTCTGAACATGTACCATATGCTGCGTACCATAGAGAATGATAAGAATAACTTTTTTATGCCATATTTCAACAATTCTAAGATGCATAATTTCCCCCCACATTTTGGCTCCTCTGAAATCAGGATGGGTCTTACAATCAATGGCATGTTGTAATCGGTGGGATTATTTTCTTTCTCTTTTTATTTATTTATTTATTTGAGAGAGAGAGTAGAGGAAGTGAGAGAGAGAGAGAGCAAGAGCAGGAGGGAGGGGTAGAATGGGAAGCCTACTCTGCACGGAGCAGGGAGCCCAATGTGGGGCTCAATCCCAGGACCCTAGGATTGTCACCTGAGCGGAAGGCAGACGCTTAACCGACTGAGCCACCCAGGTGCCTGATTTTTTTTCTTTCTTAATGGTACACAAAATAATAGTGTTTCTTCATTCAGTGGTGTCTTTTCGATTTAACAAAACACATCTACTTCTTCATGGTTCAAACTATTCTTGTCTTACTTGAATCTCACAGCGTCATATTTTGGTGAGATAGGTAGTTATTTCTATTCCAAATATGGACATTGAGATTCAGAAAGTTTAAATGACCTTTCCAAGGCCCTCGGCTAGACTGTGATGATGCCATAACTCTAATCTGAACTCCCTAAATTTGAAATACCCCAATATCACACAAAATATTTAGGGAACGAAAGCTCCATGGAAACAGGGAATCTGTTTTATTCACTGCTATAGCATCAGAGTACAAAACATTGCTTGGCACATAGCAAGTATTTAACAAGTGTTTATTGAATAAATTAATATTACAGAAGAGAATGAGTGGTCACAAGGGAAAGAGCGTGTGGGCTGTAGTGGGCTGGGAAGTTTATACGGAGGGTCACTCTCCTGCCATCTTCTCTCCGATTTGATGTACTTCTCATTAATCATTCAAGTAGTACCTGCTTCATGATGCCTAAATCAGGTTAAGCTAAATATATTTGTTCCCTAGTAACCTGAGAAGCAATCTAGTATTGGGCAAAGTATGCTGGCTTTCACATGAGAAAATCTGGCTTTAAATCCCTTCCAATTTTTAACCACCTATTAGCATAAAATATGGGGAGAAATTACTTAACTTTCCTAGCTTCAGTGTTCTTATCTGCAAAATTGGGAATGATAGAACTTTCCAGACTGCCTCACTGTGAGGCTTCAGTGAAACCAGATATGTGAATATAACTCACATGGAACAGGGGCTCGATAACATTAATTCTCCTTCCTAAAACATGCTCCATTTGAACTCGGTAAGCACTTCCGTTCTTGCATTTCACATTTCCCCCCAAGATTATAGGTTTCTAAAAGAACCCCTTTGGTTCATACCCCATTTTCAGAGCCCTGGATGGTGACAGACACATGCTAAATACCCTTAGATATTTTCAGAGTTCCTTCATTCACATATCGAATCTATAAATATTTTACGTGTGCCTGTTATGTGCCAGCCCCTGTTCTAGTTGCTGACGATACAACAATCAACAAAACTAACCAAAATCCCTATCCCCGTGGAGGCAGATGGGCAATACATGAATAAATAATGCATGGTATTAAGTGCTATAGAGAAAAATAAAGCAGGGAGTGGGTCCTGGACGTTGGAGTGGGGGTGGGGGAGTGACTCGTAATATTAATTCGAGTGTTAAAGAAAAGCCTTATTCACGGTGACATTGGAACAGAGACTGGAGGGAAACGAGGGGAAAATCACGCAGACCTCTGGTTTAAATTTGAAGAGCAATATAAATATCAGTAGGAAAAATAAATAAAAAGTAGACAAAACATTACAGAATGTGGGAACATTTGACCAAAGACCTGATAGAATCAAGTAGAAGCCTTCCTTGGGCAGTATTAAATGGACCAATCTAACTGGAGTATGAGGACCTAGACCATCAGGAAAAGAATCTGTATTTTATGTTAGCGACCATGGTGAATCCCTGCAGGCTTTTGAGCAAGTGGGTGTAAAGGATAAAAATAGCACTACAGGAAGCTTACTCAGGGAGAGCAACCCCTGCAGGGAGTATTAAAGGGAAGAGATAGCAGTTCCATCTCAGACATCTTGAGTTTGACTTTACGGTGCGTTTTCAAAAAAAGCACACTCGGTGGACGGTTGGAAATGTAGGCTTGGAGTTAAGCGTGGGGTGAGGGCTTGAGATTTAAGGCACGGAGCCTTCTAAATCCCAACAGCTGATTGTCATCATCTCCCGAGCATCCCAGACCCCATCTGTGAGCAACAAACAGATCTTGTTAGAATTTTACTTCTGGCCTGAAAACGAGTAGAACATTTCTCTTCGGAATTTTCCAAGCTTACGCCAAGACTCGACAATCAGCAGTAATGAGAACGGTGTGCAGAACCTGACGGGGAGACATGCCAGCAAATTAAGCAGGAAAAAAAACCCTGAAAGGTGGGGCACAACATGCTGTGGGACGCTCAGCCTCTCAAGAAATCTGGAAGAACATATATCATGCCAGACACTTTGGCCTTATGGGAGGGCTTTTGTTTAAAAGCGTGCTATGTGAAGTGATTTAGACACCCTTCGAAAAAATCAACACGCCAGTGAGTCATCCTGTCTGAAAAAACATACAGCCCCTCACGATGAACTTTCCAATCTAACGCTGATTGGAAATAACAAAAGTGATCTCCTTGCCATTTGGAATGATCTCTCATTCACCCACCAACAGGCAGGGAGGGAGTCTGTGGACCCTGAGGGGTGGGGTTCGTAAGCCACAAGGAGAAAAGTTGCAGGAAGCAGTTGCCGCTTTATATAAGATTCTTGAGTCCTATTGATGTGCTCATGGCTGTGCGACAGTGGAAATCTACCACTGAGAAAAACGGAAAGAAAACATTGTCAAAATAACCTAGGTTCTCACTAAGAAAAGCAAAGGGCTGCCATCTTGCCTGGAATCCTGCTCGGATGTACCGTGTGCCTATAATTAGCTAGTGGCTTCCAAGAAGAGACCAAAGAGATAGAAAAGAGAGAGCCTCCTTTCCTTGAAATGTATTTCATTAAAAGATCTTATTTATTTATTTGAGAGAGAGAGAGAACACGAGCAGAGGGAGAGGGAGAAGCAGCACTGAGCAGGAAGCCCTTCTAAGGGCTTGATCCCAGGACCCTGCAATCCTGACTTGAGACCAAGGCAGTCGCTTCAACAACTGAGCCACTCAGCCTCCCCTCCTTGAAATGTATTCTCTCAGCCCGGGAATCTGTAAATATACTGCTTACATAACCCTAAAAGAATTGTTTAAAACTGTGTAACTCCCTGCATATTTTCAGTTGTCATCTAAAATTGTTCATTGTAAAATGATGGTAGATTAGAACTGGGAGAAATATTTCATGACACTATTAGGCAAAATAGGTTTTAACTCCCTAATGAATGAAACACCCCACATCTTAAAGAAATCATATAAAAATTTTATAAACCAGTTTCAACCAATGTTTCCCAAAAAAATCTGCTTGTCTTATAAGGATACTTTAGTTAACTTTAGGAGAACCAGCATCGCCAATGTACCCTGTCCAGTGGCTCCCCAAACTGGAGCTTCCCCACAAAGGTCAATGATTCCATTTCTAATGCCAAACTTCACTCTTTTTTTTTTTTTTCCAAACTTCACTCTTAACAGAAATATGTATCAGATAGGCAAAGAAGGGAAGCCCTATGCATGTAAGAAATTTTGATTAATAATAAATAAAAATGTCTTCACCAAACCGATATCTCTTCCTTGTTTTTTACCTCTATATGCATCTGCAAAAAATAAGACCATTTTCCTACACTGTTACCCCTAACAAAAGTGTTTAGTCCATATTAAAATTTCTCATATGCTCCCAAATACCCTTTATGGCTAATTTATCCAACCCAAGGTTCTATCCTAGACCACGTCTTCCAGCTGGTTGTTGCATCCCTTGTCTCTTCTAATAGACCCTGCATTTTAGTGGGAGTGATATTGTCACCAAGGGAGTGAAAATTAATTCTCGGGGGATAAAAAAAAAATCTTACTTTTTTGTGTGCAAAGTAAAGATATACATATAATACATAAACATATACACAGTATACCCGTGATATTAAACTTTCATGGTGGAGGGGACAATTAGGAAAGAATGTCTAAAAAGCAGGGGAAGGGGAGAGGAAAGGAACAATAATAGGAAAAAAAAAAGGTCGAGAAATGTTGATCTAGAGCATACCTTATCTCATGGCATTGATGGATGAGGCCCCCAAACCAGTATTTCAGGGTACTCCCTGGTTGGTTCACCAGGGAAGTTTTTATAGCCCAGAGCAATGCCCCATTATAAGGTTTGGGATGTATTATATGGCAGACGTGGAAATGTCCTGCTCAGATAGCCCCTTCAAGAAAGGACTGCCTGTCCAAATGGGAGGATGTGGCTAGCTGAGACTCCTCAGACTCTCTCTCAGTTTTCTAGTGGAGGTCATATTCTTCCCCAAAGAAGCCCCAGCCAGTGAGTGAGCAAAGCTGGTGTACAAAGGCTAGGCCATTTTCACCCAATGCAAGAGCTTCTAGGAGGCAATCTTGGCTCTGAAGCTTCCCCATTGATCTGACAGAGACATGGCAGCATCTATATGACCTGGCAATTCCAGCAACCCAACCTCGCTTTCTCCCTTTCTCTTTCACAAATGTCGCTCCCCAATAAAACATTTGCTTGCACTCTTAACTCTCAGCATCCTCTTCCTGGAGAACCAAACTGGCTTCATACATACTTTGCAGGATTCTGTGAGGATTGTATTACAATAGAATATATAAAGCCAAGTGTACGGTGCCAGCATTTGGTGTTTAATAATGGCAGCTGTGATGTCAAGGATGTCTTATAGCTTCCAGTTTAATAATAGCATGTTGAGATTTTAGATCTGTTGACTCTTTGGAGGATCACACGAGCCAAATCTGTTCGAGCCGGGATTAGAAGTCACAGAACCATCAGTTTAGTTCCCCCAAAACCAGAGTTCTCCACGCCTTTGAGTTGCGAAGAGGGCAAAACCAGATCATCCCCATCAGTTAGCTGCCTATTGGAGAATGCCATTAACAGCTGCAGGCAAAGCAGGAGTCAATAGGAAACCGTGTTCCATGTTGCTGTTGCAATTCAATATTTCCTGAAGGCAGATGCGTCCTTCATGCCTCAGAGAGTCAGAATCAACCTGGGAATCATGGAGGCAAGTAAAGTTGTGAAGGATGGAAAAAGGTCACTCTGTCCAGCCATAATTTGATTCTTTCCACCCACTGATCTGTTACACCAATATATGAACGAAGGGTCACAAACACACATCCTGGTCAAAATGTACTTGGTCTTGCATTAGTCGAGACTCTTGTGGTTGCAAGAAACTGAAACCCGAATCAAACCAGCTATACACAAACGAGTAAACAGAGATAAAAGAAAAAAGAAGGAAGGATGGAGAGGAGTGGGCTTATCATTTATTGGTTTATTATTTATTTGCTTCTTCCAATGTGAAGTTCAGGAGAAGCTGACCTCAGAGAATTACAGGCGTTTAGCAATGCAGGAAGGTCTCTCTCTCTCTCTCTCCTTTCCTTTTTTGTCTCTCTCCTTTTCTTTTCATCTCTCTGCTCTGCAGATGGGCTTGCTCTACCTTGCTGCAGAGAGGAAACGGAGCTTGGTTCAGACAGTTCTTGGTTATATCATCTCAGTCTAGTGACATCAGCTTCTTTCTCCAAAGTTGGATATAAAGTCCCAGGGAAAGACTGATTGGCTCAGCCCTCTGCCTAAACACATTTCTAGCCAATCACTGTGGCCAAATCCAGGTAGAGGAAGGCTATGGCTGGCCCAGTCTGGATCTCAAACCACTGAACTGGTTTGGCAGCCCATTAAAACTATAGGGAGAAGGTGTGGGATCATCTTACCCTGAAGGAGATAAGGCACTGTGTCCAAAGAAGATGGGGGAGGGGATGCTGACAGGTGTCCATTACAGATCCTTTATGTCTCAAGGTCTTGCTTTGTTTTCCAACAAACGTCTCTGAAGACAGAGACTTCTATAATTGCAAACCAAAAAATTTGTTGACAGAAAGAGGAGAAAATGTGCAAAAGACAGGAGATGGATAAATAAGGCTGACCTTAAAATTCTTTGGAACAGGGGCACCTGGGTGGCTCAGTGGATGAAGCGTCTGACTCTTGACTTCGGCTCAGGTCGTGATCTCAGGGTTGTGAGATCTGCTTAAGATTCTCTCCCCTTCCACCCCACCCGGACTCACGCGTGTGCTCTCTCTCCCAAAACAAGCAAACAAACAAATCCAAAAAACTCCCTGGAAGAGCACGTCATCTCTTTGAGATTCCAGGTGTTTGATCTCTGGGAGTATGACTCTCGTTTCTACTTCTAGCAGCCCCTAATGCCAGTCTCTAGGCCTCAGGGGATTAAAGTATCACCTACCTTACAGGGCTTCTGTAAGAATTATGAGTTAATGCAAGCAAGACGTGTAGTTCAAAGCTCCATGCACAGAAAGCTATTTTACAAGCAAAATACAATTTGTATATATTCCTGTACTGTATTCTTACATCATACTGAGGGCTTTTTTACTGTAAATGCCTGAAACTCTCTGCTTAGGCCCAGAGAGACCCATGAGGAGAGTTAAGGCCCCCAAATCAACTCAAAACAACTCAACAATTGAGAACATACCCTTTTTTTCTGGCTTCCTTTCCCTCCCCATCTTACTACCTCTGCTCCCCTGTCAGTGTTTCCTGAATCACCTCCTGCATAAACTATTTACACTTGAATCCTTGTCTCAGGACCTGCCTCTGCGAAACCTAATCTAAGACAATAAATTTGCAAAAAAAAAAAAAAAGTGAAAGAAAATACCCTCGAATGTTCACCATCATTATTCTCTGACTGGCAGGACTGCAAATGATTTTCCTGTTTATTACCTGTATTTAAAACATTTCCCACAAATATGAACATGGATAGCTACTAATTGTTATGGAAACAGTCTAAAATCTTAAGCCTGGTTTTTTAGTCACCGCAGGACCTCACCACCTTTGTCTTCTACCTACTTCTAACTCTACGTACTTAATAAACTTACTTTTATTTACTTACTTACTTAATAAACTTACTTTTGTACCCACTGAGTCCATCCTTAGCTCTGTGCATTCTTTTATATTTTTTTTTCATTCTTTTATATTTTACTTGGCACTTTTTATTAACCCTACCACTTCCAGGAGGCCTCCCCTATTCCCTCCAGCCAATGATGCCATTTTTTAAATTTTTAAAAAATTTTTTTAAGGACTTTATTTATTTGACAGAGAGAGTGAAGGAGAGAGCTCAAGTAGGCAGAGTAGCAGGCAGAGAGAGAGGGAGAAGTAGGCTCTCTGCTGAGCAGGGAGCCCGATACAGGGCTCGATCCCAGGACCCTGGGATCATGACCCGAGCTGAAGGCAGACACTTAACCAGATGACCCACCCAGGTGCCCCCCATGATGCCATTTTATGCCCATTTTTTTCCATGAATCATTTCACTGACATTATCTGCATACCTTACATTACTTTAAAGATACACATAAAGTACTTCTTTGGTGTGAGTCTCTCCACTTTCTGGGATATTTGCATCACAGTAGAACTATTTCCAACACTAAAGCGGTGCTGGACCCATTGAAGATAAAATACTCCCTCCACCCCCAAAATTATTTCAGATAATATCTGAGCTGCATCTGCTGCTTCAGTCTTTAACAAAGTGTCTTTTTTACGGGTGGGCAGCAATGGGGGAAGAAAAGGAAAGAAACAGAAGCATGCTCTCATGCACTCATTCCACCAGCCATAAATGATCTTTTCATGAGGACACAGCCGATAAGGAGAGAAGGGAAGACAAAAAGCATTCTTGACTTAGGAATGGAACAGCAGCTCCCTCTCTGTGTCTGATTCAGTTACTCAGAATGGCTTTCTTATGGCCGCGCCTCTTGTGAATTATGAGTCTCTCTCGCTCTTTCTCTTCCCCCCCCAGGCTTCATATTAAAGACGAGACACAGCTGCCAGGGACTCCAGAGATTTCCCAGCAATCTACTATGGTGAAACAAAATACCATGGTAGGCTGGAAAACTCCCCAGTCCTTTCTTTACATGGACTATGCTATCTCATGGCCAGGATAAGAGTTCCCAGGCCCGCACACTGACTGCTTCTCCTGAGATTTGTCACGTCGTCTTCTAGACGATACTCAAATCTTTTTGTGTTCCAGCTTCCCAGCACGCTATTGTTAATGGTCTTCTAAAGGGCTGCTTGTATAATCCATGTATACTCCGCCTCCTCTAAATACTGTCCCGAAGGAGGGCATTTGGTCACCGTTAGAGCAACTATTTTACTTACAAGGAGCGGGGTTCTGCAGCCCTATTGCCACAGATAATTCGAGATGTTGGCAGCCTTGTGCTCTTCCCTCTTTGCATCTTTTGTGTCGTTACTACCAGAATTAATATAAATGGGCTGAGGTTTATACATAATGATTGGTTGAACTGCCTGGATGTCTCGATCTCGGCTCTATCTGCCCCAGAGGAAAATGGGACCAGCGAAACCAGACCTGTAAGCCTGCATGGAGATTAGGAGCACACGAGTGAAGTTTGTTGGGGAAGTATCGCATTGGAGGCTATCTCTAGCCGAACAGTTTAAACCTTATTAGAGACTGACGCTAAACGTAAACGTAATGCCCCATCTTCATTTCTGGATTTCAATCTCTAAATAATAGGATAGGCTGAGGCGCCTGGGTGGCTCAGTCAGTTAAGTGTCTGCTCTCAGTTCTGGTCATGATCCCAGGGTCCTGGGATCCAGCCCTGTGTCGGGCTCTCGGCTCAGCGGGGAGTCTGCTTGCCCTTCTCCCTCTATCCCTCCCTCCCCATTGGTGCTCTCTCTGTCTCATATAGTCTTTAAAATTAAAGAAAATAAAATATTAAAAAATTATAAATAACAGGATAGGCTTCAAATCCCATCAAAAGCTTAGTTGAGCCTATAGCAAAAGAGAAGGAAGAATGTGGGATATTACTGAGTTCCTGCTGATAACAGTACCCCTCCAAGACTCAGCAGACCATCCTCTCTACACACTCCTTTCTCCCTCTCCCATTTTACTCCAGTTATTGGCTAGCAAAAGAGATAAACGAAGATCCCCCTTTCTGTCAGATATACCCTATATTCAGAAGTCTTCACTAGACTAAAATTAGATACTAAGAATTGAATTTCTTTCTAAGCCCTCTTTGGGGTGTACATGGGAAAAGAGGTAAGGATCCAATTCATGATACAAATATTCATTTATATATTCAATCAGACAAGCGGGTCCCTTTGGGAGAACACAAATACAATCTGAAAGTAGTTCAGTTTTGTATCAGGTGATCATTAAATATAGTTGAGTTGAATCATTAAGTTGAAAGCATCTATGCCCATTTTGAAGAACATAATCTGAAAGCAAATTACCAAATGTAAGGAATATGTGAATTATACTTTGAACCCCTTCTCTGCTTTTCGATTGTGAAATTAAAAGGCTTACCAAGTCTAACTTGTTGATTTTTACCAGTCCTAACAGTCCCCAAAGGAAAGGAGTCACGATCAATCCCCTTCCATTTCACAGACCTAAGAACTAAAGAACAAGGCGTGAGTCAGTGAGTCAGAGTCAGCATACGATGATGTGAAAACTGGAACAGAAGAGACAGAAATGCAGTCCGGAATCTACTTTGGGGCTCCTTTTCTATCTCCTTGCCTCCTCTGACTATAACAACTTAGGAAGCCCTGACATTGCTCTCTGGTATAACAGAAGAAACGGCCCCCTACCCATCAGAGGGGCAGAGCAAGGATGCCGATCCCTGGACTCTGTTTAGTCCCACCCCAAGGGTCTCCCATCTCTCGCACGCTCCAGCGCTGACCTAACTCAGACTCAACTTGACCTTCGTGAACTCCGGCCGAATGAAAGAATGAATGAATGATAACCTGCGACTCCCATTTTGGCTTTTGAACCATTAATTCAATATTTCTTAAAATGGTACAGTCAGCCTCTTCAGAAGAGCAAAAAAAAAAAAAAAAAGAAGCCCTCCCCCCACCAGGCCCCACATCACTTATCTGCAATTGTTCTCACAAAAACAGCAGTGAGAATCTCTCCAGGTTGACCAGGGACCCGTGCATTTGGTTCTAGCTGATGCCCTTTTCTAATTAAACAAATACCTAAGTAAATAAATAAACACAAATACCATATATGAGGAAGGGTCTTCATTATGTTATAAAGTGAGAAAGCTCTAAGACAAGGCATCCCCTGGACCTCCTGCTTTTAAAAGCATTATCTGGTTTGATCTTCACAGAAGCTTTTTGAGATGAGTGGTCTTTTTTGGTTCCTTTTCATAGATAAGAAAACTGAGAGTAGTTGGGTAACTTACCCAGAATCACACAGCTTGCAAATGAGGATCTAAAAACTATTCTGTTTGGATCCAGAGCCTGACATCTTACTGCCTCTCTCTGCTTCTTGCTCCCACTTTGACTTCCTGACTCCTCCCCTCCTTCTCTTTCTTCTCTCTCTCTCTCGCTCACTCTCTTTTTCCCCCTCTCTCTCCCTCTCTCCCCCTCCTTCTCTTTGTATGTCTTCTCCGTCCCTCTCTCCCTTTTCTGCCACGTATGTTTATCTCTGCATAGCTTTCCTCACATTCTCCAGGAGGCCCGGAATTTAGAGAAGTCTCCTCTGCAGAGTGCCTTGCCAGTCCCAGATTGAAAGGCCAAGCAGGATGTCTGACACTCCACTCACCAGGCCACTGCCTAAGGTCACTGCCCAGCTGCTAAGCACATCCCAGACTCACAGACTCACTGGGGCTGTCCATGCAGTTTGTAGTTGGATTGGAAAACAGCGATTATTAATTTTAGAAGCAGTGTTTAGAAGTGGCTGTCACTTAAATTTTGTAGACTAACTTGTATAAACATGTGCTATCAATATAAATAATTTGCATCAGAGATTTGCTTGGGTTCTTCCGCAGAAACACTCTTCACGCTCCAGAAATTATGAAGATCAAAAAGATTAGCCAAGCAGCAGTTAAACGTCTTCCTTGGATGCAACACATGCATATGTACTTCTAATAGCTCATATTTTGAGTAATGCCTCTGTACCAAAACAAACCAAAACTTGGGGCACCTGGGTGGCTCGGTGGGTTAAGCCTCTGCCTTCAGCTCAGGTCATGATCTCAGGGTCCTGGGATCGAGCCCCGCATTGGGCTGTCTGCTCAGCAGGGAGCCTGCTTCCCCCTCTCTCTCTGCCTGCCTCTCTGCCTACTTGTGCTCTGTGTCAAATAAATAAATAAAAATAAAATAAAATAAAAATCTTAAAAACCCAAAACAAAACAAAACAAAGCCAAAAAACAACAACCCACATGCTAAGAGGTTTACATGCATTATCTTACTTCACCAAGACTTTTAAGGGTTAAACAATAACCCAATTGTCACTTCATAGTGCACCAGAGCCAGCTTTCCAACAGAAGTGGGCCTCATGACAGGAACTGAGCTCTCAGCCCTTCTGCTCCCGGCGACAAGCACTGGGCCATCTCTGCAGAAGACAAAGATGAAAGCAACCTAGCAAGTCACTTGGAATCCAGTAGCAAAAACTGTCAAAGCTTCACAAAGTTAATAGTAAAGAGCAGAACACAGTCTACTATATCGTCTTCTCGGCCCAACAGGTAAGGAGTAGTAAGGATTTCTGAAAAAGAACAAACCTTTCATTTGCCTGCGATGCTTTTTAAAAGAGCTTGGAGAAAAGAGGAAAACCACAGATCATACTCTGAGACGGGCTGCCTTCCAAACATCACAATTAACTTCTGTGGAAAAGCAGAGCTAACACTGGGGTGGGGGGTTAAAGTCCAGAAAGCCAGTGGCCTGGAGTGGGTTTAAAACTTCTATGCATCTGAGATAAAGGAGTCAGAAGGGCCGGGAAAGATGAGAGTTAATGACCTGAATGGCAGTCACCCCCTGTCACCGGCCTGGTGGCTCTTACCATGAGAATAGCACAGACACTGAGAATTTAAGAATTAGCCGCCAACACTTGAAGGCCTTTGAAGGCCAAGACTTGTTCTTGTTTATTTTCTTTGCTGTAAGTCATTTACTTCATATACTGTAGTTCTTATGGTAGTACACCCTGTATTAATTTGTGACCATTATCGAGTTCAGAGAAAACACAGAGTTTGTATAAAAAAGAAAAAAAAAATTCCCCAAATTGTTTTCTTTAGATGCATGTCTGGGGGGAGCGGGGAGTGGGGGGAAATCAAAGCCAAGATTCATTCTTAAAGCATTGTCTAAACTCCAAGTTTTAAAACTATTCCCAACCCCAGTCACACTGGCTAAGGGAGTGGTCTCCCCCACCGAAATTCTACTTGTCATAACGTCTATCCCTTTTGACTTTAAAACATGTTTAAACGTTTTGAAACATTGCGGAGGTAAGGAGTTCAGTAGTGTGGTGGGAGAATCACAATAATGTGACCCTCTTCAACATGTGTTGGACTCTTGTTTTTTCAATACGAAGGCATTTATTCTACTAACTCATTTTCTGCCCAAAATCCTATCTCTTAGCTGGGGGCCTGCACGGAATGGTAAAAAAGCTGTAATGCAACCATTCCTTAGGAAAAAATCAGTTTCTTTCAACTACATTTACCTTTTAAGGGTTATCTGATGACAATTATCTCTCTCAAAAAAAAAAAAAAATCTTGCTGGAACTTGCGAAGTTCTAACAGAAATTGGAATGAAGCAGTCAGGCGATGGCAAGTCCAGGAGGAGGGAAAAAAAAAAAACAGCGAGTCCGGACTTTGAAAAGTATTTACATACATTCCAGCACATTCCAAGCACATAAAGAATAAACTGAACAGGGAAAGGCATTCCATGCCCCAAATTGAAACTTAGTCAAAGAAACACTTTATGTTACTGTTACATGTGGAGAAACAGAGCAGAAACTGTAGGCCCAGAGGAAGCGTCTGGAAGATTCGTGAGGGAGAAGGACAAACACACACCAAGTAGATGCTTCTCATAAGGACATGCTTTGCAATTTGAGCATTTTTGGGCCTGCAATGGAATTTTAAAGCCATCCAGAAACAACAGATGTTTGAACCCAAGTGATCCAATTTCTTGATGCCAAAATTAGGGCTCCAAAGAGCAACTTAGAATTGTAACATATGAAGCACAATATCAGGAACTCTTCTCCAGGCAACAGTTGAAAGAGATTTATTCCGTGGCTTGCTGACCCTACCCTTTTATCTGTGCCCATTTATATTCTCAGCGATAAAAATTTCTGTCAAATGGAGATATTAATAACTGAAATGCAAGCCTCTTTTCTAGGTCTGACTTGGATCTCCTTTCTCCTTTGAGCACTCTGCCTCCAAATTGAATTATGAAATCTTTCTGAACATTATTTATCCCTAAACTTTCACATATGAAAACCAATAACACATTACAGTTGAACCTATACAGCACAGAATTATCTAGCTAAGGTCGTCCTTGTAAGCAGCCCAATCAGATATTTCGAGCAAGCAAACAAGAACCAACCAACACCAACTCCCACTGACAATAAATAAGCAAACTTCACTTTTACAAGCTACTTTTTCCCCTCAGAGTAAATAGGTAACAGATAAATGCCAAATCTCTCTTTACTTTGTTTGAGAGATCTATCAGGGTTGTTCAGTTCCAAAATAAGTGTGTTTCTTCATTAGCTGGAAAGGTGAACTCCCCACCACCCCCGACTTGAGGTTAAACAAATGAATGCAACTGAGACATCAAATCACTTTTTCCAGCTTCCAAGGATACTTCTTGTACACCTAGTTTACCAGATAAACTTCCCAGCAAGGTAGCAAGGTTTATTGGTTTTTGGAAGGACACTAGCATAAAAATGTTTCTTCTCTCAGCCCCGTAAATACCGTAAAATAGCGCCAATGAGAAGAAAGTGGCAGTGTGGTCCTGGTTCTAAAAGGGAGCCAGAAACTCCAACTCTAACTGCAATTTAAAAATAGCGCAGCAGTGATAATTATAATTTAGCTCCGCAGCACATAAGTGCGGTATGAACAGGAAATGGGAGTGCAACTTCTGAGCCTGATAAGATTCTCTAATGTAAGACATATGCTCTGTTTCTCAGCTGGAGAGCTAAGCTGAGGCAGAAAGAAGAAAAGCATGTATGTTTGGGGCTCATCTATGAACCCAAAGATCAAACTTACCAATCCTGGAAAGAGTTTTTCTTAAATTCCTATTGAATTAAGTGATGAAGTCAAGATATGTGCAGCATGGATTCAAATGAGGAAAAAAAAAAAAACTTTGTTAGAAAAATCAAAATTTAGGGGGCGCCTGGGTGGCTCAGTTGTTACGTGTCTGCCTTTGGCTGGGGTCATGATCCCGCGGTCCTGGGATCGAGCCCCATATCAGGCTCCCTGCTCATTGGGGAGTCTGCTTCTCCCTCTCCCACCCCCACTGCCTGTGTTCCCTCTCTTGCTATCTCTCTCTGTCATAAATAAATAAAATCTTAAGAAAAAAAAGGCAAAAAAGAAAAGAAAAATCAAAATTTGAAGTAACTTCCAGAGGAAAATGAACTGAGTGAGCTTTATTGTCTCAGACAGCCTTCACGGGGCAGAGCCCCTCCTCAGAGAAGTCAAGGCTAATCCAGGCGACATTCCTGAGAAAAGAATCTCCACGGGCTATGAAAGGTCAAAGTTGAATTCACTAAGCGCTGCGTGTCTTAAGGTCATTCTACAATATTAATAATTATTCTTATCTCTACTTACAATGAGGAAATGTGGCAAAATGCCCTTGAGATTACTTTTATATTCTAGGAAGGAACTGATCGTTTATGTGATTCCAGATTAGTGTTTTAGAGTAAGGATCGGATAGTGCCACACGGCTCAGCATTGGATCAATGACAACACATAAAAGTCCAGACGGACTAATCACATCTCCCAGTTTTACAGTCCACATTAGGGACAATGAAAAGGAGCTGATATCTGTGCCTAGCATCAAAATACAAATTGGATTTATTATCCCTTGACATAGATGATTGTAAGAAAAACTTGTAACATCTGGAAAAGAAATCCAAAGAGCAGTTTGGTTTCTAGGCTCTCTTCCTTTACAAACAGAAACCAAGGGAGATTTTTCTTGTTATTCAGAATAAGAATAAGTTCACTCATTGGACAAATATTTAGTAAGTATCTCCTATGCATGAGGCACTGTTGTAATTGCCAGCAATACAGTAGTGGGAAAGACAGACAAGGAGCTTACATTCTTGTAGGAATGTCAGTCGACAAATACATAAAGAAGAGAACTTCAGGGTAATTAATGCTATGAAGGGAATGAAAGGGTGATGTGTAGAGAAAAACAGAATAGGTGGGAACCACTTTAAATAAGATGGTCAGGCAAGAGTTTTCTAGAGCTGAGACCTGAATAATGAGAAGAAGCCAAATGGATGGATATACAGGAGAATGTACTAAGGGTAGAAGTGAAAGCTGGTGCAAAGGTCCTGCAGTTGGAACAAACTTGACTTCTTCAAGGAACAGAAAAAAAGCCAATGAGGTCAGAACATGGTGATTGATAGGGAGAGGGGAAGAGATGAGGCTAGAGAGGTAGTGAGGGCTAGATTATATAGGATTTGTTGAATCTTTGTAAGAGGTTTGGATTTCTTTCAAAGAACAATGAGAAGTTCTTGGAGAATTTTATGTGACCTTGGTCTGATTTTTATGTTTTTTTAATTATAAAAAATTTCAGGCATCCAAGAATGTACACATAACAATAAAATGAATACCTTGAGAAATTGTGCTCTTGAAATTCCCAAGAACCCTTCTTGGGAAGGGTTACCCTTCTCTACCTTATTCCCTTTCCTCTTTAAAAATAACCCCTATTCTGGGGTGTGTGGGTGGCTCAATCGGTTAAGCCACTGACTCTTGACTTCGGTTCAGGTCATGATCTCAGGGTGGAGAGATGGAACCCTCCATTGGGCTCCGTGCTGGGAGTAGAGCCTGCTTGAGATTCTCTCTCTCCCTCTCCCTCTACTCCTCTCCCCCACCACGTACTCACATGCTCGATCACTCTCTCTCTCTCTCAAAAAAAAGATAACCCCTATTCTGAATTTTATGTTTATAATCCTCACTATGTTTTTGTGCTTTTAACACATATACATTCATACGTATCCATCAATAATATATGTGATACTACCTTACATTTTTTATTGAGATATAATTGACATTGCATATTTTAAAACTTGATATGAATGATACAAAACTGTAGACTTTCTTCTACAATTTGCTTTTTCCCCCCTTCTATAATAATTTTTTGAGATTTATCCAGGCTGATATGCAGAGTTCTTTCACACTAGGAGTGGTGCCTACATAAAAAAAAAGAAAAAAAGAAAGAAAAGAAAGTATAGGATCCAAAGGAAACACACTATAGAACAACATTCTTACAAGAAGTTAGAAATGAACCTCCTCAGACAACCCTTAAGATGGCTAGCAACAGTTTCTTAGGAGTGTGTAACTATGTCTAAATAATTTCTCAGGAGTATGTAACTATGTCTAAATAAAAACCAACCTGCCGACAACTATTACATTTGAGAACAGGAGTCAATATATGCATAGATCTAACATGGAAGTGCATGGCAGGCATCCCTGAGATATTGAGCTGAAATTATCTCTACCTTTTCAAATTATTATACAGAAATCAATAGCTTTCATAAATGAAAAAAATGCTTAGGAAATACATTAAAAGCAAAGAATCTACTTTTAATAAGCAATAACATGGATAAAATTCTTCATCTTCAGTCATAATAAATGCTATTAAAACTTCTAATATCATGGTATCATGATATTATGGTATCATGCTGGTACCAATTTTCTTTAATCAGACAGGTAAAAATGTAAAAGTTTTAGAATACACTGTGTTGGCAAAGCTGTCTGGAAATAGATACTCTAATATACACAGCAGAAACTGACACAGTCCTTGTGAAAGGCAATTTTCCAATAGTGTCAAAATTATAAATACATTTACTCTTTAACCTGCCCATGCCACTTCTAGGAATTTATTCTAGCCATGGGAAATTGCTGATGTATACTCACTCACTGTGGCATTGTTTGCCATGGCCAACGTTTGAGGGTGGGGGGAAGGAAACAAGCATTCATCAAAAGACTTTTTTGTACAGAATGTATTTGTACAAAACTAAATTATATAATCTCAATTGGAAGATATTTTGCAAAATACCTAACCAGTGCTCCTCAAAACTATCAAGGTCAACAAGGCCAAGGAAAGTCTAAGAAACGGTCATAGCCAAAAGGAGCCTCAGGAGACATGATGACTAAATGTAATATGATCTCCTGAAACAGAAACAGTAAAACTAAAGAAATCCAAAATAAGTACAGACTTTAGTTAGCAATGTATCAGTATTGGTTCAATAATGGTAACAAATATACCGAGCTAAAGTAGAATGTTAATAATAGACAGGCATTTGGGAATTCTCTGCAACATTTTCACAATTTTTAAAAAATATATAAAACTGTTGCTAAAAATGAAAGTCACTGATAAAAATAAACTATAGGATAGCCATACAATGTTTGGCTCTCTGTACAACAATTAAGAAAGAATAAAGAAGCTCTGTCTGAATGGATAAGGAAAGATCCCCAAGGTTGTTAAGTGAAAAAAGCAGTTGTATACCAGAACTTGTATTTGTCATGGGAAGAAACTCTACATGTACAATGGGAAAAACAGAGTGGGTGGAGGATTAGGTGGAAAGAAAAAATACAGACACACGCACACACATGCACACACATTAATGACGAGAACTGGAACACCCTTTTTCACTAATTTCGTCAGCTGCTGCCTGTAGGACCTTCTGTGAATAACGATGAGATGGACTCCCAAGTAAACTGTGATTATTGTTGAGAAGCTGTCTCCCCTCCCGAATGATGAATCTTTCTACACCTGGCATTTCTATGGATTCGGTAAAAAAGAAACAATAAGTACAAAATGAAAACCCAACCAATTTGAGCCTGTCAAACTTCTATGAGCCAAAACTCCTGAATGGCTTTGCCTCAAAGATCATGCTACCCTCTTCTGTAGTATCCTCAGTTTCTTTTTCTGTAAAGTGAAGGTAAGTTTAAGCCAAAGTTTCTATTTTGAAAAACTCATGTGATTGATTGAAAGAGATAATTTATGGATAAGGAAAAAAAAGGGAGGGCGAGTGCAGAATGGCAGAGCCATAAAGAAACTACTCGAAGTGAAGAGCAGCTATGAAAGTTTGTTCTTTTCTTTTCTTTTTTTTTTTAAAAAAAGATTTTATTTGTTTATTTGACAGAGAGATCACAAGTAGGCAGAGAGGCAGGCAGAGAGAGAGGAGGAAGCAGGCTCCCCGCTGAGCAGAGAGCCCGATGTGGGGCTCAATCCCAGGACCCTGAGATCATGACCCGAGCTGAAGGCAGAGGCTTAACCCACTGGGCCACCCAGGCACCCCAGAAAGTTTGTTATTTTCTAAAGAGATTAACAAAGTGAAGTTCCCTGCTGAAGATCCCAACAGCTATACGAGGGACAGAAGAATTTCAAATTGGAAGTTATTCATTTAAAAACCGCGATTTGAAGAGTAAGATTCATTCTGCATTTATTTCAAAGAGCTGTTAGAAATCCAATCCATGGGCGCCTGGGTGGCTCAGTTGATTGGGCGACTGCCTTCAGCTCAGGTCATGATCCCGGAGTCCGGGGATCGAGTCCCATATCGGACTCCCAGCTCTGCGGGAAGTCTGCTTCTCCCTCTGACCTTCTCCCCTCTCATTCTCAGTCTCTCTCTCTCTAATAAATAAATAAAAATCTTAAAAAAAAAAACTTACTTTGAAAAAAAAAAAAGAAACCCAATCCAAATGGAAAGGCATTTAATTATATGCGGTTCACAATGACATTTTCCGTAAATCAGATCTGCCTTCTAACATATGAGGGGGTCCAGGGCAAAAGTACATATTAAAGTGAAAATGTATGTATCTAAATATTTTAAAGTTATAAATCAAGCTAGCAATTTTTTAAAGATTATTTATTTATTTATTTATTTGACAGAGAGACCGAGCTCACAAGTTGGCAGAGAGGTAGGCAGAGAGAGAGGAGGAAGCAGGCTCCCAGCTGAGCAGAGAGCCCAATGCAGGGCTCGATCCCGGGACCCCGAGACCAAGATCCAAGCTGAAGGCAGATGCTTTAACCCACTGAGCCACCCAGGTGCCCCTCAAGCTAGCAAATTGTTAAATAAATATTTAAATCCTCCTACCTTGGCATCTTCGTAACAACCTAAATGATTAGGTCTGAGTTTAGATTTCTCAGACTAATGTTCAGAGTTCCACGCCAGAAAATAGCAGGAAGGAAGAGGAGAGCTAGTTTGTAGTCCCAACCCATGGCCTACCCAGCCTTGTGAGGACAGAGGTCAGGAAGAAGCCACAGATGTTCTTTGGACCATGTGAGCTTAGAATTCCTCTGTCCAGGCTGCCCCAAATATGGTCTAAGGGTGAAACTGTTTCAGAGATTTCTTAGTGATTAATCATCAGATGAGGGAATAAAGAGTAAAACTTTCAGTCTTCTCAGTCCTTCAAAATATCACCTTGAAATGGAAAGAGAAATTTTGTTATGATAATAATGACCAATAAAGAAAAATCAAAGGATGTAATCATCTGTCTTTGGGCATTGTACGACACAGGGATTTTCTGAAATTCAAGGTCATGTATCAAATGAAGTGGAATCGGTTGATATGTTCAACTTAGTACAGTTTTTACATAGCAGGTGATTCAAAAGACTACCCGTGTGGAGCATAAGGAAGAACATGGAGGACATTGGGAGAAGGAAAGGAGGGGTGCATTGGAAGAAATCAGAGATGAATCATGAGAGATTGTGGACTCTGAGAAACAAACTGAGGGTTTTGGAGGGGAGAGGACTGGGGGGTTGGGCGAGTCTGGTGGTGGGTATTGAGAAGGGCACATATTTCATGGAGCACTGGGTGTGATACATGAACAATGAATCTTGGAACACTGAAAAAATAAAATTAAATGAATAGTTAAAAAAAAAGACTACCTCTGGAGAGGACGAATGGGGGATAGGGAGAATGGAGTAGACTTTTGCTGTCAATTGATACCATTCTTAACTGTTGGATTTTTTATCTTTATCATGTAGATATATTGCATTTACATTTGAACAACAACAACAAAAATAAAGATCTTCTAATGGTTTCCTAAGTAAATATAGAAGTTTGAATGTTGAACTTAATTATCAGTCCTAAGTCTTTTGGTCCCCAGATGAAGCATTGCCAACACAACATATTAGGTAATGTGATAAATACAGAAACTCTATTTTTTCTTAATGGCAACGTTCACATTTGAAGCAAGCTGTCAGTAGCAAACAGCTTTGCTTGAGTTGCCTGGTTTAGCAGATGTCTTTGTTAGGAATGTAACAATTATCACCATTATTTATTTCACTGAATATCAAGTGATACAGAGGGAAGCCAAGTCCTCATCAATAGTGCACGTGGTTAATTACATCATGCCATCTCCTCACATGCCTTATTTTTTGCTACTTGTTTTTGAAATTATCCTAAAAACACATCTCTGACTGACTTAAAACTGAATGCAGTTCAAAATTAATATCAGTTGTCAACACAAAACTGTGGACTACATGGGATAAAGGAAATTATTTTTTTTCCAGTTACTTTATTTGCTATTTAATATTAGGTAACATTTACCAAGTGCTTACTCTGTCCCAGAAAAAGAGTAAGCACTTAGCATATATTTTTTCTTTTAACTACAATAAGAAACTCCCCTGATATTTACTTATATTCTTTCATCGGCACTGTGCCTTCCTATAACATGTTATTATTTGTTGTATTAGTCAGTGACTTGCTTTTATACAATGAATAGCATGAATTTTTTGTTCATTGAATAATTCCTACTATAGAAGTTCTATATAAATGGAAAAAATTATAATAAAGACCAAATCATTGAGGAAAACAAAATCAAAATCTTGCTTTCCCAAATAAGATGAATTTTATTCTACAGATTAAATCAAGGCAACTCTTGCTATAGAATTCAACAATTAAATAAACGAGAAATCACTCACTACGGGAGAGCTCTTCAGTGGTTGGGTTAAATAAAAAATGAGTTAGACTGTCCCTCTCCTCTAAGTGTATAGTCTAGTGGAGAGGAGCAACAAATAGTCAGATGCCAAGAAAGATCATGGAAAATTCTGTGTTACAGATATCAGCCAAGTAGTTAATAATGTGGGGAGGCTCTTGTTCTGACTTTGGTGGTGGAGAGACAGAATTTTGGAGAATGGTTTGAAGTGCACTTTGAAGAACAAGAGCTGATCTGGAGGGAAAGGCACCTGATAGAGGTAACACATAGTTTAAGAAAAAGCAACTGAGAACGGGAGGACTTGTCACAGACCAGGCTGCAAGAGTTGAGTGGAAAATAAGTCTAGACTAATGGATTTGACCAAATCATGGAGAGCTTTGACTACAGAAGGCAATGTGAGGAAAGAAGTCTTTGAGTTCAAAGGGACATGTCCAGTTCTAAACCTTTGGAAGATGACTTTAGCAGTGTCCAAAAAAAGCCAACATTAAAGATATTGGTGGGAAAAGACCATTAAATGAGCCAAAGAATGGGAGTCTTTCAAAATGCAAAAGCTTTAAGATATGATGTAACAAATTTGATTTGCTATTTTTCCACCAAACAGAGGGAAACCAAACTGAAAGCAGGGAGACCATTTAGGAAAATATGCAGCAGTCCAAGCAAGAGTTCATGAGTTCTGAAGAAGGATAGTAAACAGAAGATTCATTTGAAAGATAATGATGAAAGGAGACCGTTGAATTGATTAGCCAAGAACAAAGACGTAGGAGTGAAAAGCGAAGAGTTTAATTTAGGTCAGAGTTTAAGGTGTCTGCAACACATTGGTGTGGGATGTAGTAAGGGACAGGGTCTGATTAGAGGACGACTGATGAGGGATAAAGGTACAGGGCTGGGAGTCATTCTCCTAACTGGGAAAACTAGATAGACATAGCTGTAAAACAGGATGAGATTACCAAGGGACAGTCAAGAGTTAAAACAGACGGGTGGAGACTGAATCTTCAGAAAGCTTATATTTAAAGTGTTTATTTCAAGAGAAAGGGGAAGGGGTAAAAAATCCTGGAAGGAAACTGAGCAGAAGCAGTCCAGGAGGGAGGAAAGCCAGAAGAATGTCCCATGGGCTCTGATGGAAATGAAAGTTCTAGTAAGGAAAGGGTAGTAATATCAAATTCTGCTGAAAACAGTTTGAGCAGAAGGTCTATAAAGAGGTTTCAGTTTTAGGATTTTGCATAGGCTGATGGTATGAGGCTCAAAAAGAGGAAACCAAGGTGGAAAAAGTCTATAGATGAAAAAGCAAGAGAGAGCCAGAAATACCATAAACAGAAATTATAAAATTAGAATCAAGGGGGAGTAGTAAGCCAGGAAAGAAAAGTTGTGTTACTTATCAAGGTGGTTAGGGGGTGAGAGGAGCAGGGAGGGAGATCCAGAAAATAGAAGAGGAATAAATGAAGGGAAGTAAAGTCAAGAAGGACATGGGGGAGGGAGGAAAGAAAAGGACAGAGGGAAATACTGGCTTTAGAAGGAAATCAGGAAAATTCTTCAGAGACTAGAGAGAAGATAAAGGGAATGGATAATAATTTGGACAAAATGGAATTTATATAGGATTGTAGCAGACGACCTCCAGCTTCTGGGAAGCAGGTAGCAAAAGAAGGCAGAGGTAGGGATAGAAACTCAATAGGAGTGCAGAGGTCTGGAACAATAGGTCCGTGTATTTAAGAGTGAATTAATGAGAGGCAAGAAAAAGAATCTCCAGTGTTGTTGAATTCTCCAGTTGGAAGGAATACAGTTTAGGGCATCTGGTCAACCTGGTCATAATCCTTTCTCTAGAAATGCTTTCTACAGCCAGTCCTGCAACCCTTCTCACTGTACCTCCCTCTGGATTGTCATTAGACTAGCTTGGTGGTGGCAAATTTGGAGGCTTCGAATACAAGAATCAGAGCAAACGGGGCTCACTGGGCCTTTGTACCCCAGATGGGGACACAGCCACAATTTTCTAAAGTTCTAAAAATAAATAAGTTGTTTTTTTAGAGACAAGTACAGTGACTCTATTATATACACTCACCAGGAGATTGTACAGAGTTTGGGATGTTGTAATCCTCTATCTCAAAGAGGAATTGTTAGCCAGATGTTGAAAAATATATGTAAATGGGCTCCGGGAGTACATGCTATCTCTACATCTTCCCAAAGAATGTTGACCTAGTCCTAAAGCATTTATTTACACATTCTTTTCAAACAGTCTTTAAAATAAATTTGGAAGCGCTATTATATCACATTGGGTAGTCCAATATAGACAAAATGTTCATCGTTGTTGAAGCTGTGTGACGGAAATGAGAATTTATTATACACGTCTCTCTACCTGGTATATGTTTGAAATGTTTCATATTTAAAAGGGAAAAGGGGGCACCTGGGTGGCTCAGTGGGTTAAAGCCTCTGCCTTCGGCTCAAGTCATGATCTCAGGGTCCTGGGATCAAGCCCAGGGCTCTCTGCTCGGCGGTGAGCCTGCTTCCTCCTTTCTCTCTGCCTGCCTCTCTGCCTACTTGTGATATCTCTCTGTCAAATAAATAAAAATAAAAAATCTTAAAAAAAAAAAAAGGAAAAGAAAAACAAGAAAAAAAAAGGGGGGGTAAGTGTCTTTAGTGTGCATTTATAGCTGGAAGTAATGTGACGCCTTTCTTGGTTTTCTCCATCCAGCTGACATACACTATAACTTTGGAGTAGTGGCTTACTCTAGTTTCTTTTTCTCCAGAACAAATTGTAATGTCCTGGCACTGAGATTTGGTCGATACGCCATCATTATTATTCCACATAGTCCTTCCCACTTCATAAAACTCTTCCATGTCTTGTCATTTCATTTACTTCTGTGGGATTTCTGTACTCTCAGATATTCTCCCCAATAGCTGCCCTCCCAAAATCCGTCCCCAAAGAAAACAGACTTTAATCATCAGGAGCCAATCTTTATTGAACAACTAGCATGTGCCATTACTTTCAAGTTATTTTAAAACTCTATGGATAGGGGTGCCTGGGTGGCTCAGTCGGTTGGGCATCTGCCTTCTGCTCAGGTCATGATCCCGGGGTCCTGGGATCAAGCCTTGCATCAGGATCCCCACTCTCCCACTACTTGTCCCTCTCCCACTCCCTCTGCTTGTATTCCCTCTCTCGCTGTGTCTCTCTCTGTCAGATAAGTGAATAAAATCTTTTTAAAAAAACAACTCTATGGATAAATATCTTTGTAAGGAGAAAAGTTAACACTCAACAGAAAGCCTTCATTTATTCAATAAACATTTATTAAGCACCCACTGTCTGTAGAGTAGATGCCAAGGTCTCAGGCACACAGCATCCTACAAACTTCTGCACGCAACCAAGATGACTGAAGACTTGTGGCATGGCCCTTGCAGTGAGGGGAGGGGAACTTCTAAAAATGCAGATTCCCAGGCTCTGCATACAAAGGAGTTCAGGTCTGTGGAGGTCTCAGGAAGGACTGAGAAGCACTGGTCTATATCACCAGGGCTCAGGGAGACCAGAGCTGACTCTAGTCTGATTGAAACTGACTTTGCCATCCATTGGAGTGTAGTTGGTGAGTGTAAGGAAGATGGGCTGTGTGTTTGAATTTCCCAGAAAGGATGTCAAAACAGGGTGCAAGCCTAGAGAAAGGATTCAGCAGGATTTGGGAAAGCGAGGAGTACTTGTCTCAGTGGGCTTAGGTTCAAGCCTGGACTTCGGTCCTGGTGGAGTTCTCAGCAGTGGCCTAGAAAAGACTAATTGCAGAGTGGATCCCTTTTGTGTGGCTGGCACTGTGCAAAGCTCTTTACTTATATAACCTCATTTCACCCTCACGACAGCCCTGCGAGGTAGGGCGATTTGCCCAAGCTCAGATGACCAGTAAGTGGCTGAGGTGCATATGAACCTAACTCTGTCCTGCCTAAAAGTCTATACTCTCTCCGTGCCTCCACGGCTCTTACAGGGACCAGTCGGGCTCACTGAGGGGGATAGCTCAGAAGACAGCCCAGACCATGTGAGTTGGAGGCTCTGCTCACAGAAGGCACCAGGCAGCTATCTCTACGCTCCACTTGCTAGTGGGTAAAACAAACTTCCTGTGACTCCTGCCTGACAGGGTTCTGGTTAGTCCCTGCAGTACGTCTCAGGCAACAAAGGGAAGTTGGCGGGTTTTCTTTGTGCCCCCAGCCTCCTCAATTTTACTGTTTCTCCCCCAGGCCCGGAAGAGGGGCCTATTGTCCTCACACTTTTCGCCTTCATTCACACCAAGTAATGCACATCTGATGGATGAAAGCATGGTGCTTTGGGGGACCTACTGCTTTCAAACAAAAAGGACGAGTGTAGAGGAGTGAAGTTAGTACCAGAGGCAGGAGCTAGGAAGGATTTGGAAGACACGCTGAATTCTCCTTAATCACACTGGTAGATAGGCTGTCAGCAGCACATTCAAATTGATCCCATTGCTATCTGAAGAGAAATGATAGGAATTTCAGGAGATGAGGTCACAAGAGCCCATGCTTCAGAGATTCTCTTGAAGTACTTTTCATACCACTGTACCAGCCTATCTGTACAAAGTCCTCATTCTCACGGGGAACAATACGTATGTGTGTGCTTCTCCCAGAGACGGTAATCAATGGGCAGAATCCATCAGAGCCTCTTTCTTTGGATAACTGAGGTTATAGACCTAAAAAGGGCTTTATTAGCATTCCAAATACCAGTACTGCCCTACCTACAATAAACAAAATAAACAAGAGAGGCTCTCCCGGTCCACTCCGTCCATATTGCCTGATCATCATACAATGAGGGCTCAAATCATGGAATTTTCTTCTAATCAAATTCACTTGTAAATTCAAAATTGTTCTGGCAAATACTTGAGATTAATGGTGATGAAACATGGATAGATAGATAGATAGATAGATAGATATTGATTTAGCTTAGATTTAGAGGTGGTAATTTATTTGCTAAGAGAATACAGTGATGACCTGTAAATGAGATTCTAAGATAACATCAAGCTGGATTGTAATTTTCTGTATCCTGTGCATACAATGGAAGAGAGTCATTTTACAATGCAGCATGATAAAGTAGACCGAAGACCTGCCTTTATCAGCTGTGCAGCTTTTCAAATTACTTGACACCTTTGAGCCTTGTTTTCTGCACTGATAAGATAAAAATTGTAAAACTTGCCTTGAAAAGTTCTTGTGAGGATTAGATGTAACATATGCAAAGAGCCTAACAACGCCTGGGACATAGGAGCTCAGAAATATTTGTCGAACACATAAATAATAGATGCTCAGTAAAGATAGGTTTTATTATTTATTACAATGTTCACCAAACTTTATAGGCTTTTAACCTGTCTACCCCACATTCCTCAGGGATAATGAAAAAGTTAATGGTTTCATTTTTAATTATAAGAGCAAACACATCTGTTGTAAAAACTGAAATTATCTAAGTGTATAAATAAAAAGCGAAAGGCCCTACTCCAGAGCTCATACCTTAGAGGTAACCACTGTTAACAGTTCAATGGATATCCTCTCAGACCTTTTTCTAGTCCTGTGCAAATACATGATATAATTTCTAAACATGAGTTTGCACTATACACGGAGTTGTGTTACTTGAGTTTTTTAACTTAACATCTTGGACACCTTGCCAGACCTAGTGTTCTGTTTGCATAGTCAGACTTTAATTTATGGTAAAAATATCCTATCAATGGAAAACCAGGTTATTTACTATTTTCTGTGGTTTCAATTGTGTTGCAATGAATATCCTTATGTAAATACCATCTGGGTGTAGATACTAGTTTATTTTCTAGGATAAACTTCTTGAGGAAGAGCCACGTTAAAGGGTCCAGATATTAACTAGACTCTGCCATGTTGCAGGGAGAGTGTTATGGGCTGAACTCTTATGGGCTCACAAAATTCCTATGTTGAAGCCCTAACCCCTAGTACTTCAGCATGTGACTGTATTTGAAGATAGACCATGAAAGGGGGGGCCTGAAGTTTATGAGGCCACTCGGGTGGGCCCCGGTCCGATCTGATTATTCTTCTTGTAAGAAGACTGAGTTGGGACACACAAAAAGACACCAGATATGCACACACAGAGGAAAGACCATGCGAAGACAGAGAGAAAGCAGTCATCTGCAAGCCGAGAAGGGCGATCTCAAGGGGAGCCCAAACCTGCTGACACCTGGATCTTGGACTTCTAGCCAGAGAACGGAGAGAAAATGAATTTCTGTTGTTTAAGCGACCCAGGCTGCGGTATTTTGTTATGGCAGCCCCAGCAAGGCAGTGCAGCAGCGTTATCCTCCGAGCATGGATGGCCCTTCTGCCTTGAGTTGAAGTCGAGGTGGTGTGGGGAACAAGCGGTTCTAGCCACTGTTCCCGACTTTCTTGATCCCATGCTCTTGCCATTTCTTCCTTCATTGTCCTCGCCTTCCTTGCTCATTGCACTTTATTTAATAAGGGGGCACTTAATATGAACCTTGGGGAATGTCAAGGATTTTTGGATGTTTATGAATAATTTGGTTTTGGATGTGCCTCATTCTGACATGGCATGAAGATAGCAGGAAGTATTGATTGAGGTATTTTCCCACTGAATTATTGTCTATTTTTATTATATGAACTAGGCAACATTGAGAAGAAAAATTTTCCCATGCCATTTCTCTCACATTTCTTCCTCTGACTGATGAGAGTAAATAGCTCACCCTTCATAGATTACTTCAAATTCATTAGTCAAATCTTCAGATTAAGGTAATGAAATCACCCTACATCAATCTAGGGGCCAAGTAGAGTTAATGCACTCCTTGAAACACATTCCCTCTCCCTAACCAACGGTCCTCCCTTGACCTTCGACCTTCGCCCCATCTGGGGTGTGTGCTTCTGCAAGGAGGAGGCAGGAAGGAAGCTTGAAGTTACTGGAAGATCTACATTCTGTTCCACGGCCATCCCCAGTAACCGCCACATACTTGACATTCCTTTGATTTCCTGAAGAAGAATGACTCACCCAGAATCACATAGACTCAACAGATGGAATAATTGGTCTCAGGGTCTCCTAATACTTGTGTCTTTCATCGGCAATTCTCTTTACTTGTGAAGTGAACGGCCGTCTTTGCTGAGAGACTGCTGCATGTTGGTGACAAGAGGAAAGGAAGAGGGAGAGGATCTGCCCGTGACTGAAAAAGAGGGTTTTCTTTTGTGAACGCTTCCTTCCCTGATTTCTTTTCAATGTTCACGTTGGTTGCCTAAGCACCATAGGTCTGGGAAGTTTGTGTTTGCGTTTGCCTAACAGTTTAGTATATCTCAGGAAGCTATGAGTCGGGCCTGCCTCTTTTCTAGGACTGATCAAGAGGGAAAGAGAAGAGCAGGAAGGAGCTGGGCTGGGAAAAGTAAAGATGGTCCTGCCCTCTTTGCCCAACCTTGCCAATGGCAGTGTCAACTGGGCCTCTCATTGGACTGACGAGGAAGTGCCAAAAAAACTCCAAACAAACCAACACAACATGGTGACACCAAAAACAAAACACACACACAAAACCAAAACCAAACCAACAAATACAGAAATCTCCACCATTTGAAATCTGCAGGGAAATTGTGTAAAAAAGGGTTCCCCTCACCAATGTGATTGCATGTGTGCAGTGGAATTTGGAGATAAAGAGCAAATACGAAGATAATATAATAATTGCTTCCTAATTGAAACACTCAAGTTTTATTTTATTTTTGTCCCCCTCTTTTTTTTGGTGCTGTTTTTTTCTATTCTATTCAGTTTCCTAGGCCACATATGATCCTTAAAAGTATGTACATTTATTTCCAAAAATATTTGGGTGCCTACTATGGGCAAGGCACTATGCTAGGTTTGCACAAGATCAAAAGATGACTAAGATTTAGTCTATGCTCAGGTTCTGTAGTTTCATAGCAAAAGTAATTCATAATCATGTTTTCTTACAGATTTGCAAAAACAGCTAACCTTTACAAGAGAAACTGTTTTGTCTTGCATTCATCGATAGTATTTAAATACCATTGACGCTTAGCTCAAACCAAAAACATAATTTAAAATAATAAGCAATTAAATGAGCACTTTTATCACAAACAAGGATTTCAGAGGAGTTCATTTACTAATGTGTTATAAATTGTAAAAGGGAAAGAGAGAGTTATACCCATGCCATATGGGAACTATGGGGCTATAAAGTAATTCATCATCTGTAATACATCTGCTTCATTTAATTCAAATTCTAACATTTATAATTCCAATAGTTGGTACTATGGTCTTTACATGACAGGAAAAAAATAGTATTTGAACAAGTTCTTGAATTTGGTAGGTAACTGTTTAAAGTTACAATGTCTCTTCCAACCCCCAGGATATTATATTCTATTAGGACACAAATGTAGCCTTTAGAATAGAAATTCAAAGGGAAAGATCTGTAGTTCAACACTAGTTAATGCTGTATTACCTTCATTTTGAACGCTAAAGACAGCCATTATTTTGGTTTCATAAAATCTGTTTATCTGTTTATAGTGGTTGACTGGCAAAATGTTACCATTTACTGCCAAATTTCTGAAAGCAAATCATGGAAAAAAGAGTATTAACTAAAAGCCATAAATCAATTTTAATCATGATTCCTCCCATGAAATGGATCAAATTATGGGCAACAATCACAAACAGATGCTATTTTTTTTTTTATCAGATGCTTAAGTATTTCCCTAAAATAGGATCCAAACAATGTCAAATGATTGGAGGTAAAGTGTAGAAAGAGTCTAAGTTGTTGAGAGTCTCACAAAGGAAGGAAGTAATGAGATACTATTTTAACTATTACTAAGCATTTGTCCTCCACTGGTCAGTCTCCATGGTAATCCAGGGCAATTGCTTCCCATAAAGTAAGCACATTAGTCTGGCACAGGCGTTTGCTTCCTTTCTGAATTTCCTGTTTTCCTAGATATGAGGTCTCTAAGGTGTGCCTTCAGGAAATAGTCACACACTCAGTGGTCTGCTAGGAAGAGTGATTTCGAGAGGGTAGGTTCCTACGGCTTGCTAAAATGGTAGTTTTGTTCCAACCTACCATGTTCCATCTACATAAACTTACGTTCAATTCAGTTCACTTTCACTAACCTATTATACAGCAGGAGGCATTCAGTCATTGCCAAAGTCAGCATATTAAGTCTAGTTGTTGTATGCTGGTTTCTCATAGACCCGTGTTTCCTTACTTCCTCTATCAGTCAGGTTATGATTCAGTGGTAGGAAATGCCAGAGGGAGCTGGCAACAATGGCCCTTTCCACTTACAATAGATTTTCTTTTATGCACTTTGAATTTTTCTCCCGTATTGTGCTCGATGGTATTCCTACCATGTAATCAAATCGGATGGCTGTACAAGGAGCTGATTGGCAAGAAAACTTCCAGGTAAATGGTTTCCTCTCTTTCTGTAGACTCAGAGGCTACTGTGCTGCCAGTCTATTACCAGGGATTTCCCCAGAGGGAAGTGGGGCTCTCATCTGCATTGGAATGAAGCTGCCAGGAGGGCTCTGGAATTTGAAAATTCCTTGAGCCTCCACTGATAAGTTGAGATAAATTAGGCCTCCCGGGGCAGTCTGGATTCAGACATCCTATTTCTGCGCTTTCTCCTCCACTCCCTCCTTGGCTGGTGGGAAAAAGAAAAACTCCTCCTTCTAAGGTAAAGAATTTAAGAATGAAAGCTATTTTGCTGCTTGTTTAAATCTCTGGTCTTCACGTTGCGTGGTTCTTTCATTTTATCTTCTGTTTTGTTATTACTACTGTGTCTTTTGGCTTCTCTTCCTCTGTGGGGTGAAGTTTGATCTTCACAAAGGAAGAGGAAGTATGAGGTTTGATGTTTTCTAATTTTTGTTCATTAGTTGTATAACCTTGCAAATGTCAATTGACTTCTTGTGCAATATGGATTCTTAAGTCTATAAAAGGGCTTGTCAATATCTATTCCCTTTCATTTGCAGAACATTAACATTGTCAATTACTTTAGATTGATCTCAACAGAACTTTTCTCTAATATCTATGCTATTTGATCAAGAATTTAACACTAGAACACACTGGGATCTTAGTTTTCAAATATTTAAAAGTTAAGTACAAAATTTTAAGCCATACTTACCTTGATTCCCTGTGTTTGTATTTCATGATACTTAAATGAGGTTTTGTGGATGGCAGAATATTTCTTTTGAGGAATATCTTGAATTATGAGGTTTCATGTGCTAAGTTTATTTGAACAAAATATATTCCCATAATCATTCATATGAAACTAGTTTCAACTGTTGTGAACAAGTTATTTTTTTAAGTTCTATGTTTTTAATTTTTTTTTTAAAGATTTTATTTATTTATTAGAGAGAGAGAGACTGAGAATGAGAGGGGAGAAGGTCAGAGGGAGAAGCAGACCCCCCGCAGAGCCGGGAGTCCGATATGGGACTCGATCCCGGGACTCCGGGACCATGACCTGAGCTGAAGGCAGTTGCTCAACCAACTGAGCCACCCAGGCGCCCCTATGTTTTTAATTTTCATAAGAAATAAAGTTTTAGTTAGTCAAGGCTCTTTAGTTTCTTTCTTTTTTAAGGTTTTGTTTATTTAAAAAAAAGATTTTGTTTAGTTATTTGACAGAGAGAGAGAGAGAGAGAGAGAGATCATAAGCAGGCAGAGAGAGAGGGGAAGCAGGCTCCCTGCTGAGCAGAGAGCCCGATGCGAGATCAGAACCTGAGCAGAAGGCAGAGCCTTTAACTCACAGAGCCACCCAGGTGCCGCGAGGCTCTTTAGTTTCCAAATCATTTCTCAATCCTCTTCTACTGGACTTCAAGAGAGGAATAAAAACACTCAAGGGGTTTTAGATATTTGGACATTACTGTTAATGGGGAATGGTGCAAATTGTCTAACCCACTTCACAAAACACACAACTGAAATCTCAAGCTCCATCCTTACCACCTGAACTAGCATGTTTGCTCAGTTTTGGCAATAATGAGAAGTGCTATCTCATTTTCACTGTCATGTTCTGAGTTGGTCCTCAAGAAAAACCTTCATATATAGACCAAATAACATTGACTTCTTCCTCTTGCATTAAAGGTAGAAGTACCTGAAAATTGTAAGAAAACATCCAACCCTTTCATCAGGCTGATTGTCTAGCAAATGAGGACATGATTCAGGACAATAGAGGAACAAATCTCTTCACCTGAGGTCTTATGTATTGGAAAAGCATGAGCCTTTGAACCACGTCTCAGTCTCTCACAAATTCTTTTTTTTTTTTTTTTTTAAAGATATTTGTTTGAGAAAATGAGAGAGAGAGAGAGAGAGAGAGAGAGAGAGAGAGAGAGGGTGCATGAGCTGGGGAAAGGGGCAGAGGCAGAAGACTCCCCGCAGAGGAGGGAGCCTGATGATCAATGATCAGGCTCAATCCTAGGACCCTGGGTTCGTGACCTGAGTTGAAGGCCTACTCACAACCCACTGAGCCACCCAGTAGCCCCAGGCTCTCACAAATTCTGAGGCCTTGAGTAAATGACTTCACTTCTCTAAACATTGGTTTCCTCAGTTAAGAAAGAAAGGAGGGTAGTATCTATTTCACAAAGCTGTTATATAGATTAAATTAGATTGATGTGAAATGACAGCTATAAAAATCCTCATCTTCAAGTCAATGATCAGGATATTATAAGTAGTCCTGGTTCTACTAGCAAAGCTAGAAAATTGTCCTATCTTCATCATAGACAGTTACCAAAACAATGACATTTCCCTAGTTTACAAAGCACAAACCCCTAAAAAATAGTTTCATTTATAGATAAGCCTGGTGTGTGTGTGTGTGTGTGTGTGCCTATTTAGACATTAATTCTGGGCATTTGGAGGAAGTTTTGATTAAGAAATGCTAAGCAGCTGTTAATTTTGTTAATTTTTAAAACCAGAATTTTGTTAATTTTTAAAACCAGAATTTTGTTAATTTTTAAAAGCTGATATTCATTAATTATTTAACACATCTACATCAGACACATATAATATGTGCTAGTACAGCAATTCTCAAACTTTAAGGACTCCTAAGAAGGACCTCATTACATTCTTACAAATTATTGAGGACCCCAGAAAGTTTTTGTTCATGTGGAACATACCTATTGATACTTGCTCTACTAGAAATTAAAATTCAGAAAGTTTAAAAATATTATTTACTTATTCATTAAAAACAATTACATGTTACCATAAATTAAGATATATATATATATATATATATTTTTTAAATTTTATTTATTTGACAGAGAGATCACAAGTAGGCAGAGAGGCAGGCAGAAAGAGAGGGGGGAAGCAGGCTCCCTGCTGAGCAGAAAGCCTGATGTGGGGCTTGATCCCAGGACCCTGGGATCATGCTCTGAGCTGAAGGCAGAGGTTTTAAACCACTGAGCCACCCAGGCACCCCAAATTAAGATATTTTTGTGAAAAATAACTGTATCCTTCAAAAAATTACTTTGAAGAGTGTTGTTTTACATTTTTGCATATCTCTTTAATGTCTTGCTTAATATTAGACAGTACTGGATTATTTATTTATGTGTTTTTGCATTTGATCTGTGGCAATTATCATACTTCACATAGTCCCTGGAAAATTCCACCATATGCTCATGAGAGAATGAGAATGAAAAAGATAAAAAAAACCTCTTAGTATTATAATTAAAATAATTTTGGCCTCATGGATACCCTTGCATCTCAGAGACCTCCCCAAGGGCTTCCCATTCCATATATCAACCACTCTGCTGGTGCCTTACACCCAGTTTTGACTCAATAAATATTTGCTGAATGAAGTGATGAATATCATACCCTGCGGCAGGTGCTGGGGATACACGGAGAAACCAAGACAAGACATGTATTTACAATTCTTTGCTATTAATACCACCCTAGGGGTAAAGACAAGATACTGTGGGGGATAAGTGTGTACATTGCCCAATCTTGGTAGATCAGGAAAGGCTTTTAGAGAAAATGATGGCTATGCTGAGACATTAAGGAGAAGCCCAGTGAAGAAAGCTAGTGTAAAATGAGAATGAAGTGTTCCCTACAGAGAAAACAGCAAGGCTTGCTGGAGTTTAGAGAGCAAGGAATGGCAGGATGGCCAGAAATGAGGAACTGTATCACTTAAGTTTCCTGAATGAACAAGGGACTGACATAGTTAAAGTTTAGAAAGGTTACTTTGGGTACGATATGAAGAATGAACTAGAGTTGAACAAGGCACGGGGCAGAAAGCTAGGTAAGAGGTGATGTTGGCCTACCTAGAACAGTAGTAGTGGAGAAGAGGAGAAATGGAGAGATTGGAGGTATATGAGAAGGAAAAAGACAGGACTTTCTGATGGCTGTAGGAGATGAAAGAGAGAGATGGTGGGGCTGAGTATAATACTCATATTTCGGGGTTAGGCAATTGAGTTGATGATGGTACCATTTAGAGATAGGGAACATATAAGTGAGTATAATGAAAATGAGGAGTTTAATTTGGGATATATTGTTTTGAGATATCTTGGAATATCAGGACATATGTTTCTTTAAATACAAAATTGCATTTATAAAGAAATCTTAAGGATACATGTTTTAAGGACACATATATTTTCCCTTTTCTCAGTGGAGACATAAGACAACTATGTAGACTTTCTGAATTTAGAAGGACATTTGTTATATGCCAGATACAATACAATGTCTATCAGGACATGTACTTTCAAGGCAGTGTGGTATGCAGGTTTGTAGTAAGAAGAGAGAACTGGACTAGAAATTTATAGTTAGGAGTTATTAGCATATATATGGTCACTGAAGCATTGGAAGTGAATGAGATCACCATGGTATAAAAAGTGAGATAGGAATAAACTGACCAGGACACAGTGCTGAGGTACATGGACATTTAAGTGACAGGCAAAAGATGGAAGTCCTGGAAGGTAGAATAAAGAAGCCAGAGATCTAGAAGGAACACTTGACCGTGGTCACAAGTATCAAATGTTACAGAGATGTCAAGTAAAATAAGAAAAAGGGTCCACTAGAAAAAGGAACCCTCATGCATTGTTGGTGGGTATGCAAATTGAGACAGTCACTGTGGTAGACAGTATGGGGGTTCCTCAAAATGTTAAAAAATAAAACTACAATATGATCCAGTAATTCCACTACTGGGTGTTTGCCCGAAGACTATGAAAACACTAACTCAAAAAGAATTATGCATCCCTATGTTTATTGCACCACTATTTACAATAGCCAAGCTATGGAAGCAGCCCAAGTATCCAACAACAGATGAATGGACAAAGAGATGAGATATGTATACATACACAATGGAATATTACTCAGCCGTAAGAAGAATGAGATCTTGCCATTTGCAACAACATGGATGGATCTACAGAGTATAATGCAAAGGGAAACAAGTTAGTCGGAGAAAGACAAGCACCATATGATTTCACTCATAATGTGGAACTAAAGAAACAAAACAAATGAAGAAAAAAGAGACAAAATGAAAAATAGACTCTTAACAAACTGATGGTTACCAGTGGGGAGATGGTTGAAAGAGGTAAAGGGGATTAAGAGTACACTTATCATGATCAGCACTGAATAATGTATAGAATTGTTAGATCACTATATTGTACACATGAAACTAATATAACACGAGAA
This sequence comes from Nasua narica, assembly GCA_028533885.1. Taxonomy (NCBI): domain Eukaryota; kingdom Metazoa; phylum Chordata; class Mammalia; order Carnivora; family Procyonidae; genus Nasua; species Nasua narica. Next base: position 55,914,235 of record CM052806.1, read on the forward strand.
CTAAAATTTTTAAAAATTGGGGGGGGGGAGAAAAAAAGCTCTACTAAATTGTACAAAGGGATTGTTAGTGACCTTGTTGAGAATTTCAGTGGAGTCGTAGAGACAGAGCTCAGAAGCTTATTGAATAAATAATCCATTGAGTGAAGTTCCTGGGAAGGCAGGAGACAGAATGCAGAGACTAGGCACAAAGAGAGGGGATACATGTATAAATGTGTGCCTCAGATTTGAGGGGATACCTGATTCATTGTGATGTTTGAAAGGATATATGTGGATGCAGTTAGGCTTATGAATATGGAAGCAGAAGTTGTTGGAGTTCCTCTCTGATTAGTTTTCTTTTTTCCTGATAATAAATGAGGGAGATGGTTTGAAAACAATGGAGAAAATCTGAAAGTGGCTGCTGTGGAAAATAGAGCTAACTAGGGAAGCAAGTATTGTTTGGTAAAGTTGAAGGCTCATTGGAGGTTGGAAACTGTAAATATGTGGCCAAAACAATCTATATTGTCTATCCAGGAATTTAGGTCAGGTTTTTAAAAATCTGTTTTTGAATCAGAAGGTTATGGTCTAGACTATATTTTATCAGCAAATATAATACTGCAGACAGTGCAGGAGAGATCATAAAACTAATACAATAATTCTTACTCTTTCCACCTCAACATAAAATTTATAATACACATACGTGCATGTGCACGCACACACACACACACAATTATATAACACTATTAGAACTCCTTAAGGAGAAGGTTCTATAGGTTGTCATCATCTTGTTGCCTGTAACCTTCCACATAATTTTCAATGGGAAGTAGTGAAGCTATTATTGTGTGGGGTGCAGTTTGTTGGAGAGCATGAACACTCCTGAGGCAAACAACTTACTATTTATATAAAAAATTCATCCATTTTCAGAGAGCAAAATAACAAAATTCACCTCTTTCATATCCATTGAAAGATCCCCCTGAAAGAGATATATCAGTAGAGATGCAAGGCAAAGATTTTCATTATTTAGATTACATTAAACAATAACATATTCTAGATAATTTTATATTTTAAAATGTGCCATATATAGGTAACATTCATTAAATATTTATTACTGACTGGGTACATTTAACTTTCACCAAACTTCATTATTCCCATTGGGAATAATGGGTAAGTATTATTCCCATTTATAGCTGAGGGAACAGAATTACAGAAAGTTTGAGTAACTTGTCCTTTGGTATATCCATTGTAAATGGCAGAGCTCAGATTAGAACTCAGGTAGTCTGACTTCAGAGGTCACATGTTTAAACTCCTGCCTATACTGCCTCTTCAAGGTAGGAATTTAATGAAATTTCCTAAAGTAAAACGCCTTTTCGAAGTTTTGGAAAATTAACACAATGACTGGTTGGACAGATGAGTTGTTAAAAGACATTATGAACAATTCAGTACAAGTGGAAACTAAGGAAACAGTAGCTACCAAGACACAAAATAAGCCGTTTCCTTAGATAAAATTTCCTTCATTAAAAAAAAAAAACTTGGAAACATTTCAAGTATACAATAGACTATAGAAAATAATTACAATTTAATACCCAAGTATTACATTCCTTTGCCTTCTTCTCAGGAAATAACTCCTATTCTGAATTTATCTATCATTTCCTTACATGATTTCCCCAATTTGATCTCAGTTTTCTGTTTTTAAACCTTTATTTATGATATACCATGTACATCTTTCTGCAACTTGTTTTTTTTGCTCAATATTATGTTAATGAACTTTATCTAAATTAATGCTAGTAGATTTAATTAATCAATTTCCATTGTTTAGTATTCCGTGTATGTCAATTTGTCCAATAATAGTGTAACTTAGTCATCCATTCTCCTGCAAGTGGACATTTAAATTGTTTAATATAAGTAATGCTGCTATGAATATTCTTGCACAGACTAATGATAATTATTCATATGTTACATATATTATGTAATATTCTATATTGATATATTTAATTCCTTAACATGCAGTTTAACACGAAAGATAATAACATGCATGAACTATACAGCAAAGACAGGCATTAGTTTTCAAGAAAGGTACAACAAACCATGGGTTGTTCTGAGCAGAGCGTGGCTACTTGGACTACCAAACGTTAGGGGGTAGGCTCACGGATTAAGCGACATTCATTGCTACAGTATAACACCACACAACTTCAGTCCTTAATTACTCTTTCACTGTTGTCCAATAGTTTCACGTGTGTTCATTCATTTTCTCAACTAGAGTATAGCTCCACCAGGAGGGAACCGAGAACCAACAAGGTGAGTTAACACGAGTGTGACCGTGAAGAGTCCGCAGTGGAAGCTGCAGCAGGCGACCTCTTGGCTGTGCCAGCCCACCAGAAAGTGACAGCGCCAGGCGAATGTCGGGGCAACCAGGACCTAATCTCACTTTCCACCCCAAGAATCTTGGAAGCTGAGGACTCGAGGGTGGATGGAAGCATAGACACCTGCTCGAAGTGCCTCTCCACTTGCACCCACAATGCCGCCAGGTAAGTAGCTGGGAACAGAGGCTTGGACGCGACCCCCAACCAGAGCGCACCTTCCCAGTCTGGCCTCTGTTAACCGCGCCTCTTTGCTTTACGCCAAATCCGTAAGCAGGCGCTAAGGCCAACCCCGCGGCTTCTGCCCCTCCAAAACCTGACGTGAAATTGCGCGAGGCGGCACTGACAGAAGCCATCTTTAATTCGGGCAAAACCCCACCCTCACAGCCCACCGGCCACTCCCTCTCACCGTCCCCAGGCTTTTCACCGACAAACGTAATGCGGCTTAACCTTAGAGGCAGTGTTGAAGAAACACACATAGAGGTCTGACTATCCATGACCCCGGAGGCGCCAAATCCCGCCAATTTAAACATGGCGGCTAAACCTGGGTAGAAAAAGAGCGCTGATACCAGTGAAGTCATGTTCGAAACGGAGAGAGGCGGCGGGGCAGGGAGGGATTGTCTCGCGAGATCGAAGCTGGCGTCGGCTAGGCCCGGAAGCCTCGTCTGAGGGGGCGGGGGTGGAGGAGGGAGCGGGAGTCGGGCGAGAGCCAGTGGAGGAGTCCGCCTGCTGTCGCCTGCGTAAGCGGGGCAGCGACGCCGGGCGGCTACGCCGCGGAACCGGCGTAGGCGGCTTTGGAGAATCGGCGGGCTGCGCTGCGCCCGGGCTGGTCGCGGAGGGGGGAGGGGATGTCGGTCAGTGCGAGATCCGCTGCTGCTGAGGAGAGGAGCGTCAACAGCAGCACCATGGGTGAGTCTCAGCTTTGGGCCGCTGCGACTCAGGTCGGCGGCTCCGGACTTGTGGGGGCTCTGCGGCCGCCACAGCGAGCTGGGGGAACGCCCTGAGACGATGCGGGGCGCTGCGGCCGAAGGAGGTGGGGTGGGCCGGCGGCGGGCCCGGGGCGCGGTGGCGGCGGGCCCGGGGGGAGGGGAGAAAGCGGCGGTGACAGTTTGAATTGAATGTGAGGAGAGCCGAGGCGGCGGTATTTCCTGTGCGGCGGCGGGCGGGCCGGGGGAGCGGGGAGACGTGAGCGGCGGCCTCACCCGCCCAGCCGAAGCGGCCCGAGCCGGGTCGTCTCCGCCCGGCCCGTCGGCTCCTGCGGCCCTGTTTCCTCCGGTCGGCGGCCGCTGCCTCCGCGCGGAGCTCCCCTCGTGGGGAGTGGGCCTGGCGAGGAGGTTGGGGACGTGTGTGCGCGCCTGGGTGAGGGTGCTGTGTGGGCCGGCCCGGGAGGGCGGCGGCGGGGAGGGAGGAAGAAGGATGCACCAGGCTGAAGCTGCGGTGGAGGCGGTGGCGGTGGCGGCGGCGGCGGCTGCAGAGGCTCCAGCAGCCGCGTCGCCCCCTCGCTCCGCCTCCCCGCCTCTCGGGGTTTCCTTTCCCCAGGCGAGGCCCCGAAGGCCGGTGGATGGCGGGCGAGGCTTGAGTGCGGAGGCTAAGGAGCTGGTTTGGGCTTAATTTTTGGGAAAAAGGGGAAAGAGTACGCCTGGGAAGGGCGCCTCTAACCCCTCCCCGAGGAGTGGAAAGGTTGGGAAAGGGTCGCTGGAAAAGGGAGGGAGTTGGAAATACTGGTGATGTTGAAGGAAATTAGTTTTTGAAAATATTTCAGTATTCTCAGTTATACTCTTCAGAAGCCTTTTCATTTCCTTTCTTCCCCCACGTATTGGAAAGGAACAAGGCCATTTCATTCACATTTTCCACTCCTGAGTTCCATTTCATACTGTGTGTATAGTAGGAAATAAGCAACTGAGATTTTTCTAACGCATTTCCATTTGCTAAGTTACATTTTGAGAGTGCACTGTTTTCAGATTTTTTTTTTTTAATATAGTGGAGGGAATGAATATTTAACGTCCAGGTGTTTGCTTAGTTACTGAAATAACTGGTGAGTTTATGGTTATAGTTAAACTTTAAGATTTCTTTTGCCTTTGTTATTTTGATGGAATGGAAGAATACCTTCCTGAGTGCCCTTGAGAATCTAAATGAACATATAATCTAGATTGAAACTTGTTTTACATATTTGCGTGAGCAGTATAGTCAATCGTCGTCGTCTCCCCCTCCCCAAGTTTATAAAAGCAAGTTGAGGAAGAAACTTTTTAGGCGTTACGTGTACAGGTACGGATGAAATTTATGGAATCCTGATAGACTGAAGGATGGTGTCTTAGCAGGATAAAACAATTACTAAGTTAGTTACTGCTGCCTGGATCCCTTATTCCTCCAAATAGCAAATGAAGGGGCATTTGGGGGAAGGCAGGAAACAATCTTTCATCCCACCCAGCTGTTCAATGGGTGGGGCTAGAGGAGATAGGGTTGAGTGGAGCTAGGAAATAAATGTGGAAGCCGCATAAATGGTTTGTATGGTAGCATTGTGTCATTCTGTGATGGGACAACATGGTGGAGCCAAGTTCTCTTAATATAATTATTAAAAATATCACGCACCCTCTTAGGCTTACAGAATTGAAGATCATAATTGATAATAGAAATTTATTTTGTGTTTATGTAAAGTAGATTTTTATTAGAAAGGATATTTTTGTAGTTTAGTTAAGAATTTTTGGTTTCCAGTTTTGATTTGGGGAAGGTTTTTAGTACATTAAGTACATGAAAGGTAGTGTTATCAATAGATTGTTTCAGAAGTTCATTGTAAAATTGGTTACCTGTATTTGTGCATTTTCCCATAGAAATAATCTTAAATAAGTCTATGCTAGAATTTCTGAGCTAGTCTAACACAAGGTAAGACTCCTGACAGACGTTAGAACAATTGTAGAAGGTTAATGTCAACAACACAGACACACTGCACACATAAAGGTTGGGTAGGAGGAAGAGTTAGATCTGTGGTTTCCAAGGTCTCAATGATGGGGTGGTCAGATGACACAGACCAGTCAGAGTGAAGATAGTGGTAGAGCAGGTTGGCTTCAGACTTCTTAAAATTTGATGATACACCTACTCACTAGAGATTCTATTCTGGGAATTGCCAGTAGGGTACTGTTCTGTGACTAAATTACCACCTGAGAACCATGTCTTACATTTTGAGCTAATAAGCTCTCTTCAATTTTTTATTAGAGGTTGAAAGATTTTAACTTTAACATGTATGTATTTTACTGAATTTTGAGGCAAAACTAACTTTATTTATTTATTTTAAAAAAGATTTTATTTATTTATTTGAGACAGAGAGAGAGACAAGTAGGCAGAGAGGCAGGCTGAAAGAGAGGGGAAAGCAGGCACCCCGCTGAGCAGAGAGCCCAATGCGGGGCTCGATCCCAGGACGTGAGATCATGACCTGAGCTGAAGGCAGACGCTTTAACCCACTGAGCCACCCAGGCGCCCCAAAACTAACTTTTTTTTAAATGTGTGCATGTTTTCCCTTTACCTAAATCTGGACTGTAAATGACACTAAGTTTATTGTGCCATGAAACTGATGTAGAAAAAGAATGCGTTTTTGAGGAGTAGAATTGTAAGGTAGCATGATTATGGGTTAGGCTTGCCAGATGAGAGCATAATGTTAAATGTAGACTCTTGGTCTCTACAGCAGTGTTTTGCAGACTGCAGGTTGAGGCCTATTAGTGGGTCTTGAAATCAATTTCATGGACTTCTAATATTTTTAAGAAGTAGCAAAGAAAGAGAAGATAGCAGCACATTGCATTTAGTGTGAATTTTAGGGGGGCTTAAATTTTGTTTTATATGTATTAGGTTGGGTTATAACATTTTTATTAAGAATTGTGGTCAAAAATAGGAAAACACATGGGGATGTGCAGTATGGATGGGTCAAGTCAGAGATCTTTAAATATTGTGGTATAGTGTGGAGATCTTTGTCTGAAAAGGAGGACATTAAGATTTAATTTACTTATTTATTTGTTTCTTTATTTGAGAGAGTGATAGCAACAGAGAGCATGAGTAGGGAGGAGAAGCAGACACCCCTCCCCTCCCCCCCACTGAGCAGGGAGCCTGTCTTGGGGCTTGATTCCAGGACCCTGGGATCATGACCTGAGCTGAAAGTAGACGCTTAACCAACTGAGCCACCCAGGTGTGAGATGTGAAGACTTTAAATGCTATTAAGTCTATATGACTTTTTCTTATCTTGGATTTATTTATTCTGTACTCCATACATGAAATGTGGTTAGAGAGATTTGGGACTTACTCCTTGAGAGGAGGTCATCATTTCTAAGACCCAGAGAAACCAGGATGAATCCCAAAAGAAGATAGTATTGTTTAGTGACTCTGCTCTAGGCCTTTAGGGGAAAAAAAGCCCACATAATTTATAATATATAATACAATTATTATTATTAACATTATTATTATTATTATTTTCCATTTGCATCGTCAGAAATCAAGAGAGTCAAGTTTTGGGCATGAGCCTGGGGAAGGGGGCCAAGGAGGCTGCTTAACCAAGCTTTCAGTGTTGCAAGCTTTAGGCCAGACATTCAGAAAGTTCTTTTGATTTGTGCCTGGTGCAGTCCAGCTCTCCAGAGGTAGGATTACATATAGGGATTTGAATTCAAAGTGAAAACAGACAAATATAGTATAATGATTAAGAATATGGGCTTTAGTGTTAGGTAGATATGGGTTTAAATCCTGGCATTGCCACTTACTAGATGTATCAGTTAGGATATAGTTAGGTTATATGCTTTTCAAACCGACAAAGGACCTTTTCTTTCTTTCCTTTTTCTTTTAAGGTTTCTAATCCATTGTTGACTAATACTATTGCAAAAAGTACTGCAAATTTTTAAAAAATGAAAATGAACTTAAAAAGGGGGAAATACAGTCCCAATTTTTTATTCAATCCAACAGACATAAACTTATTTTGCTATAAAATTTTTCATTTCTGTGCTCTCAATTTCTATACTTCACTGATGTAATCCGATAAACAGTTCAGACTGGCTCACTGGTCCACACCATACTTTAAATAGCACCAGGTTGGACTTTGCTGCAGTAAGAAATAGCCCTAAAAACCTAAGTGAAGGTAGCTAAAGAAGAGGTTTTGCCTGTCATTCTAAAGTTTACGTACTTTATTTAGGCAAGTGTTTCTTAACTTCAAAAGTAATTGTAGGCTGGGGCGCCTGGGTGGCTCAGTGGGTTAAAGCCTCTGCCTTCGGCTCAGGTCATGATCTCAGGGTCCTGGGATCGAGCCCCGCATCAGGTTCTCTGCTCAGTGGGGAGCCTGCTTCCCGTTCTCTCTCTCTGTCTGCCTCTCTGCCTACTTGTGATCTCTCTCTCTCTCTCTCTGTGAAATAAATAAAATCTTAAAAAAAAATATTAAAAAAAAAAAAAGTACTTGTAGGCTGAGGAAAGTAAATACGCATCCCCTGAGGTTGAGGAGTAAAGCCTCAGGTTGTTTCTGTTCACATTATTTTGAATTTAAAAAAAAAAGTCTTAGTTATTCATGTGACATTTGCATTTTATTTGTTTGCCTTATATGCAGCATAAAGAGGCTTTCTCCATCCTTCTTCCCCACCAACCTGGAAGTAAAAATTGATTCTCTTAAAGAGGTGACATGTAAATTATGTTCTGTTTACCTTTGAGGCCACACCTAGTACTTTTGGTAGCTTCATTTGAGAGGGGAGGCTCCAGGTTAGAATTTTTCAAATTTGGCACTATTGTAATTTGGAGTTTTATAATTGTTTGGGGGGCTGTCCTTTGCATTGTACAGTGTTTACCAGCATCCCTGGCCTCTACCCACTAGATGCCAATAGCACTCTCCCAGTTGTGACAAAAAAATGTTTGCAGACCTTGCCAAATGTTATGGGGTGAGGGGGAGGGGAGAGAATCACCCCAGATTGAGAACCACTGTGCCAGATGATAGAGAAGGTTTTGAAGGATCATAGGAAACGGAGAAGAAGGAAGTCTTTCTTAACTATCTAGTCCATAATTCTTCCTCTTAGAGCTCTCACCATATTTCCCAAAATTGGTAATGAGAATCACCTAGGTAGCTTGTGTGTGGGGGGTGTGTGTATGTGTGTGTGTGTATGTAAGTTTATCATTTAATTCATGAATTTTTGTAAACGTGGTCAGTAGTTAACTGGATGCATAATATGATGCTAGGTTAGTATTTTCCAAAGTATAATTGATAAACCTCATGCATCAGGGTCAACCACAGCCTCTTTTAAAAATGCACATTAATTAGTTCCCACATACAGTGATTCAGTCTCTGAGAGGGGCCCAGGAATCTGCACTTTTTAAAGTGCTTTCCAAATTAAGTAACTTTATTGAGGTATAGCTTTCATACAATAAAATGCACAGTTTAAGTGTTCAGTTCAATGAATTTTGACAAATGTATGCACATTGTAGCTTTTATTCCAATCAAGATAAAGAATTTTTTTTTTTTTTTTTAGATAAAGAACATTTTTGAGGTGCCTGGGTGCCTTAGACCTTTAAGTGTCCGATTCTTGGTTTTGGCTCCGGTCATGATCTCTGGAGTTGTGAGATCAAGCCCTGCGAAGAGCTCTGTGCTCAGCAGAGAGTCTGCTTGAGATTCTCTGCCTCTGCCCCCACCCCCTCCAGCCCACATGCTTGCTCTCTCTCAAATAAATAAATAAACCATTTTTTTTAAAGATAGATAACATTTTCATCACCCTAGCGTTTCTTTTCTTTTCTTTTCTTTCCTTTTTTTTTTTTTTTTTAATTTATTTTGAGAGAGTGAGAGAGCAAGCATGCGGCAGGGCAGAGGCAGAGGGAAAGGGAGGAGCAGACTCCCCGCTAAACTGGGAGCCAGATGCGGGGCTCAATCCCAGGACCCTGAGATCATGACCTGAGCTGAAGGTAGATGCTTAACTGACTAAGCCACCCAGGTGCCCCCACCCTAGAGTTTCTTGTGCCCCTGTGCACAAGAAACTGCTCCAGGAACCACTGGTCTTGATTTTCAATGTCCATAGATGAGGTTTTTTGAAATTTTTTAAAAAAGAAACAGTTTCATTGAGGTGTAATTCACATGCAGTTGACTCATTTAAAGCAGTTTTTCTGGGTAGCTTTATAAAGTCTTTTCCCTCTAACTTCTTTATTGTAAAAGATTTGAAATGTGAAGAAAACATGAAACAATAGTAAAATGATCATCTTGGTACTTTTAAAAGCATGCAGATTGTAGTAGTCTTCCAGAGTTTCATAAGAAGTAGGCTTGGGATAAGGCCCTGATTGTTTTTCAGAATGATTAAAACCATTTTTTCCAGTTTTACTTTGTAAAATATATTTGAAATATTCCTGCAGTGGCAATTTGAGATTTTTGTAAATGTAATGAATACTTGACTGCCAACAAAGTGCCAGACACTGCAAAATAGTAGCAATCAAGAAAGCTGTGACCCATGGCCTTAGGGATGTTACTTAGTGTTTGTGTTTTCATTTCTGAAAGTGCTTTTTATTCTGTGGGGGAGTTTATATTTGTCAAATAGGTAACACAATCACTTGGTTCAGAATTCAGAAGGTTGAAAAGAGATATGTAGTGAAATCTTTCTATTACTATCCTCAAGTAACCCAGTTTCCTCCTCAGGCAACCTATTTAACAGTTTCTTTTATGTTTCTTCTGGAGGTGATTTTTTACATATACAAGCAAAAAACATACATTCCTCCTGTCCCCACCCATAGTAGCATCAGACACACACTCTTCCTCACCTTTTAATTTTTCCCACTTAGTGTATCTTAGGTTATTCCATATCAGTACATGAAGAGCATTCTTACTCTTTTATACAGCTGTATAATGCCATTATAGGTATGGCATGATTTAACATGTCCCCTTTTTTTTTTTTTAAAGATTTTATTATTTATTTGACAGACAGAGACACAGCCAGAGAGGGAACACAGGCAGGGGGAGTGGGAGAGGGAGAAGCAGGCTTACCAAGGAGCAGGTAGTCCGATGCAGGGGGAGGGGGGTGTTCGATCCCAGGACCCTAGGATCAGGATCCCAGCTAAAGGCAGCCACTTAACAGCTGAGCCACCCAGGCACACCAACATGTCCCTTTCTGATAAGACATTCATTTTCAGTATTTTACTATTATAAACCATATGAGTAACTTGGGACATTGATTATTTCACATATCTTAGTATATCAGAGCTCTTGAACTCTTTGACACAAGACATCAGCTAACATTTTAGTATTGATGTTAATTAAGCACTCAAGTTCATTCATTTGGCAAACATGCGTTGTGCCTTGTGCTGTGTGGAGGGCACTGGGGATACTGAGTTAAATGTTGTGACAGTCAAAATAGAAGGTGATTAAGAGCTTAGGTTCTGGAGTTAGACCTGGATTCACAAGTCTTAATCTTAACTGAATCTTGGGCAAGTAACATAATTTTGTTTCCTTCTCTGTAAAGTGGTAATCACAAAGTTAATAGATAATTAAATGAGATGAACATGGCAAAGTTCTTAGCCTCATATATCAAGCAGATGGTAGCTTTAAAAAAAAAAGTTATCATGGGGCGCCTGGGTGGCTTAGTCAGTTGAGCATCTGACTCTTGATTTCCACTCGGGTTGTGGTCTCAGAGTTATGAGATCAGGCCCCATGTTGGGTTCTGTGCTGATCTCCAAGTCTACTTGAGATTCTCTCTCCCTCTCCCTGCCCCTCCCACGTGTGCTCCTCTCTCTCTTTCTCTAAAAGAAATGAATAAATCTTAAAAGAAAAAAAGTTATCAAACTATATGGCAATTGAGAATTTACTTTTCTGCCTTCATTTTTAAATTTCTTAAAGTCAAGGACTGTTTTATTTACTTTTCCCTACCTGGCATTTACTTAGTAAATCATTTGTGGTATGATTTAAAAGTATATAGAGTATACAGTGGAAATATAGGGCAGGATACCTTTTCTAAACTAGAAAAGGTAAATTTTTAAGTGTAGATAGGAGTGATTAGGCTGAGGAGGAGGAAGGATACTTATTGTAGGCTGAGAACTCATGGTAGTTTATGGAACTAGACCTATAAGTAGAGATCTGGTGTCCTCTGCTGAGGATTTTTTAAAAAAATCTTTATTGAAGGATTTTAAAAGAAGAATGGTAACCATGAACATCATGATGATAATTCCAGTACGAATAGCTAGAACACCAAGGTGGGGCCAGCGAATTTAGGGAGGTTAGCATAGCAATCCTGGGACTAAAAGCTGAAGGACAAGGGTGCCTGGGTGACTCAGCCAGTTAAGTGTCTGTCTTTGGTTTGGGTCATTGATCCCAGGATCCTGAGATCAAGCCCCTTGTTGGGCACCCTGATCAGTGGGGAATTTGCTTCTCTTTCTCTCTGTGCAACCCCCCCCCCCCCCATGCTCACTCTCTCTCAAATGGATAACTAAAATCCTTTAAAAAATAAAAAAAAAAAGATGGACAGAACTAGGGTAGTGGCAAAGGACATGAAGCGTAGGGGATGGTTGTGAGGGGATGTAGGTGGGGAGTAATGAATCCAGAGTGTCTGAACCTGAGTAAATGGGTGATTAGTAGGTGTCATATATTGAAAGAGGTAATTTAGAACATGAAATTGAGAGGTCTGGAGAACATCTAAGTGTGCATGTCTGGTAGTCTTAACACTGGGAGAGACTTTTAGGGTGGGAAATACATTTTTTTTTTTTTTTAGAGATTTTCTTTCTTTATTTGACAGAGAGAGAGATTACAAGTAGGCAGAGAGGCAGGCAGAGAGAGAGGGGGAAGCAGGCTCCCCGCCGAGCAGAGAGCCTGATTTGGGGCTCGATCCCAGGACCCTGAGATCATGACCTGAGCTGAAGGCAGAGGCTTTAACCCACTGAGCCACCTAGGCGCCACATGGGAAGTAAAAATTTTAAGATTATTGTGAATTTATTCATTTGTGCTTTGAATTTTTATATTTATTAACAAAATCCACCATATTGATCAAAAGCTATACTGTAGTTTGGTTAGTAAATTTGATGGTACTTTTTTTTAGGAGTTGGGGAGAGGGGCAGAGGGAAAGGGAGAGAGAGAACCTTAAGCAGGCTCCACGGCCTGTGGAGAGCTATTGCAGGGCTGGATCTTAAAACCCTGATATCAAAAACAAACAACACAAAATGATATCATGACCCTGATATCATGACCTGAGCGGAAAAGAGTTGGATGATTAACTAACTGAGCCACCCAGGCGCTCCTGTTGATACTATTTTTTTTAAGGCTTGGTATTTGTGGTTTGGTGAGCAGAGTTGAAGGACATTGGAATAAAATGATTTGTGTGAAACTTCAGTGTCCTTCAAAGTTAGACAGACTGGGGTCACTAATTTCTAAGTACTACTAATATGTTTACTTATTTAAACTTTCTATTGATATATTTCATAGCGGGAGCTCTTTCACACTAAGGGTCACACCAGTGTTACTTTACATGAATAACATTTTGTTTCCTCAATGTTCAAATTGTTCTGTACAGATTATAATTAGAATTTTTTTCTTTATGGGGAAGATTTTGGTATGTATTGTTAATTTTAGAGAGTACTGTAAATACTTTGTGTGAGATCATTATTTGTGTAAGAGGAGGCAAGAATCTTCATAGTAATTTTATTTTAGTGCTTTCTGTTTATGCTATTATTAAAGTAACCAGGGTAATACATGTAGCATTGTAAAAATTTGTTATATGTAACATTCTGGGATGTGAGGTGATCTATACAAAAAATTTTTTTTCAGTAATGAATGAACCATTTTTAATTTTAAAAAACTTTTAATAGATATGCTTAGTTGATTTTTATGATGAATTTGAACAAATTAACCAGGAGGTAAAAAAGCCATTGAATTATTTCAATGGCTTGATGGTTAATTTGTGTTCTTTCAGAATTATACATATTTTTTTAATGGTTTTAATTAGTGGTATATTAGTGATTAGTGGTTCTTAACCCTGGTCAGACATTGAAAACATTTCCTGTGCTTAACACCTTTGGAAGCTTATTTCACTAGGTGTGAGGTGGGGCTCAGAAATTTGCATTTTAAGTATTTTAGATAATTTCGATGAACAACCAGAGTTGATAACCTCTGGTGTGAATTATATATTATGAGGTAATATAAGTAAAAGTACTCTGTAAACTCTTAATTTTATACAAAACCAGGATATTATTCACTTAATATTTAATACAGTTTTTGGTATATTATTTGGTATAATATTTTGGTATATTAATCTCTGTGCAGGTTATTTTAATATGTATATAGTATTCCAATGTTGATATCCTGATTTGTGCAGCCGTTTTATTATTTTGAGACATTTTGTAGTTTCAGTATTTTAGAATCGTAAGTAGTATTCGAAAGAATATCTTTAAATACACCTCTTCTGCCTTACTGTTATTTTCTTAGGATATTTGTTAGTTTAGTCCCTTAAACTTGTTTTAATTTACACTTCTTACATTATTGGAGAGAGATATTTGTTATATATAAACTGATTAGCTTCCCCACTTTCAGTGGAATATACTGAGCTTGTGAATGTCACCATCAGGAACATTTGATTTTATGCTCTGAGTTATGGGGCTATTAAATAATCCAATATACGAGTAGCTTTTGCTTTTTTAACAATGAATAGCTTTTCACATATTTCTGCTCTCATGGATGCACCTACCATCTGTCCTTGAAGTCTGTAGCTATTTAGTTTACTGTTACAAATCTCTGTTTTAGTTATTTCTTGGTTCATTTCTTTATTGAAGGTCTGCTATCTGTTAAGCATTAAGTTAGATTTCCATTTCTGATTACCAGCTATATTCTGTAGAATTGATATGCTGAGTGAAAAGGAAAGAAATTTAAGTGGAAATGATTCCTGTTCCATAGATGTATAAAATAATGTGCAAATAGAAAAGAACCGCAAAAGTTCTTTATATAGTCATTGTATAATTTGCAAAGACCTTAGTTCTCAAAGGACGATTTGTAGTCTGTTTTCTTGTTGTTGAGAAGGGTGAATTGAGTAAACATTTGTCTAGTGTATGTTTGGAGACATGAGAACTTTGTATGAAGAGATGAAATTAGTGATCCTAGATAGAACTGTAGTCAGTCCTGCTTGGGATTTGTGTTAGGATATTAAAGTTGATCTAATACATAATACAATATAACTAGGAGTTACTTTATGAGATGCTTAATTCAGCTGTGAGTTAGATAATTGAAATGACTTAACTGGCAAGAGGACCCATCAAAAATACTTAAGTTTTTGTTTGACCATGGTGCTGTACTGTTAAAATGATAATTACACAGGTGTATTTTTTTTTTTAATTTTGGAATAATTTTAGACTTGTTGAAAAGTTGCAGCCCCTAAGTTCTTGAAAATTAAATATTTGGTCAACGTGGAGGAAATACAGAAAACAATACCACAAACATGCAAATACAACATGTTATATGAGGTAAATGCACCATCAACATTAGTGCTGGCCAGGGATAAGGGAGTTAAGAAAGCAGTTTTATGCTTGATGGAAAAATCTTTAATTGGAATCTTTGTTGAAAGTTTTTGGGTAGGGCTGGGAGAGTCCATTGTTTTTGTTTTTGTTTTTTTTTAAAGATTTTATTTATTTATTTGACAGAGAGAGAGAGAGAGATCACAAGTAGGCAGAGAGGCAGGCAGAGAGAGAGGGGGAAGCAGGCTCCCCGCTGAGCAGAGAGCCCGATGCGGGGCTTGATCCCAGGACCCTAAGATCATGACCTGAGCCGAAGGCAGACGCTTTAACCCACTGAGCCACCCAGGTGCCCCGAGTCCATTGTTTTTTAATTGAAGGATGGGTGTTCTAGTATAGTTAGTCATTAGTGGATTTCATATAACAAATTAAAAACAGGATTCTTATCCCCTACTTCTAGGCTGAGGCCCAGGTATCTGTTTTATCAAGCTCCCCAGATGCTTTGGATTACAGCCAAGTTTGGGAATCACTTATCTGTAAGATAAAAGTCCAGAGGCCTTAATAATAGCTGTCATCTATTGCACAACCATCATTTATTATACTCATTTTATATGAAGTGCCAAATATTTCATATATACCTTACGATAATCTCGCAAAGATGTTATCCTGGTCTAAGGCTCAGAAAGATTATGGAATTTACCCACCAGAGTGTATTTCTAAGTTACAGCAGATATTGGAATTCAAATTTCTTGCTATATTTATACTGCCTCACTATTCTCTTTTGTGTTCTGTCATTAAAAATTTAGGCAGTCATTTTAGGATTTCCTTGGTTGCACTTTTCTTCTACCCAGATTGAGTTGTATTTTTTGTATTTTTGCCTCTGCTGTTCTTACCTATCTGTTAAGCATTAACAGATAGGTAGTCCCATCCATCCATTGAGGTCCCATCCATCCATTGAGGAAGGCCCAGCTGAAAAGTACTCATTCAGGGATTTTTTCCCCATTTATCTGAGTCTTTGATGATCTTCCCCTTTACTTGAACTCCTAGAAGATACGCTTTTAGTAGGTAATAGCACAATTTTTATGTATTATCAGTTATTGTTCATGTTTAATATTATAGATATTGTTGGTGGGGTAGTATTTGCAGTATTGCAATGTGTGGTGTGCTTTTTTGAGCTTCCTACCGCTCTCTAGCTTTATTGTATATATAGTACTGATCTTGAATAGAATTCTGTTTTATAATGAAATATAGGTTGAAGGCTTTGGTTGTGGG
This sequence comes from Nasua narica, assembly GCA_028533885.1. Classification (NCBI taxonomy): domain Eukaryota; kingdom Metazoa; phylum Chordata; class Mammalia; order Carnivora; family Procyonidae; genus Nasua; species Nasua narica. The sequence goes on from CM052806.1 coordinate 55,930,248, forward strand.
TTAAAGTTAGAATTTACAGTTTTGAGATATCAAATTATTTTGATTACTTCAGTAGCTCACTAAGGCAGGCTTTTAAAATCTTTGATTGTATAATAAATTTATAAACATACAGATATATTTATTATAGTTTATGAATAATTTCAACAGTAATATAATTTGGTTTGCAATACAATTTTTTTTTTTTTTTTTGCAATACAATTTTTTTTAAAGGTTTGAGAGAGCACAGTTGGGGAAGGGCAGAGGAAGAGAGAGAATCTCAAGCAGACTTCCCCACTGAGCATGGAGCCAGCAGCCTCAGGGCTCGATCCCAGGAACCTGAGATCACGACCTGAGCTGGAATCAGGAGTCTGATAATCAACTGAGCCACCTAGGAACCACTGCAATACAATTTTTTAAAAGTACTTCTTAGTAACTATATTACTCTGCTAGGGCTGTCATACCACAGATTGGGTGAATATCACAGATTGGGTGGCTTAAACAATATACTTTTATTTTCTCACAGTTCTGGAGGCTGGAAGTTCAAGGTCTAGGTGTGATCATGTTTGGTTTCTTGTGAAAGTTTTTCTGGCTTGCAGACAACTGCCTTCTTAATACATCCTCACAAATGGCATTTCCTTTGTTTGTGGAGAGAGAATGAGATGCCTTATGTATCTCTTCCTCTTTTTATAAGGGCACCAGTTGGATGTGATTGGTGTTCTAATATAAGGACCTCCTTTAACGGGGCACCTGAGTGGCTCAGTGGGTTAAAGCCTCTGCCTTCAACTCAGGTCATGATCTCTCAGGGTCCTAGGATGGAGCCCCGCATCTGGCTCCCTGCTTGGCAGGGAGTCTGCTTCTTCCTCTCTTTCTCTGCCTGCCTCTCTGTCTACTTGTGATCTCTGTCAAATAAATAAAATCTTTTTTTTTTTTTTTAGAGGACCTCCTTTAACCTTGATTACCTCTTTAAATGCCTATCTTCAAATATAGTCACATTGTAGTTAGAGCTTCAACATATTAACACACTACAGCCCATAAGTGGAATTGAATTTGTTTTCCTATATGATTTGTAATGTAGATAAACTATAGAAAAATTTTTTTAAAAAAGGATAATACTTTTATTGTTTTCTTTTTATTAAGTAGGCAATACTAGGATGAATATCAGTTAAACATTTTATGAGTCATTGGATTCGATACTGTGACAAGAAATGGCTTTGATGTCTTTTAAGAAGCTAATTTGGGAGAGATATACTGAAATAATTTGAATTCTTTGATGAAATTGCCATGTTGTGTTCAGAATGAATTCTAGTAAAATACAGAGTTTGTGTGTATGTGTGTCTGTCATGAGTGTACAAAGCACAGTAGTGACTGATTAAAATGGAATAAAGTTAATCCTTTGAAAATTTTGAGTATATTCTTGATACTTTTGTTATTCTTTTGATATTTTTACAAGATCTCAGGATTAGATGTATCAAGTTACTTAATCTACTAATGCAGAAACTGCTCTAATTTCCTCTGCAGCATACCTGTCAAGCAGCTCTCTAATCCTGCCCTATCCAATACTCTAACCATGAATATACATGGCTGTTGAGCACTTGAAATGTGTCTAGTCTGAATTTGGATTTGGTATAAGGGTAAAATAAAGAGGATTTTGAAAAGACTTTGAAAAAAAGAATATAAAGTGTCTTATTTTTGTATTGATTATATGTTGAAATGTTTTGAGTATACTGAGTTAAGTAAAATATATTATTACAAATAATTTTACTTGTTTTCTTTTTTTAAATGTGGCACATGATTACTTTTCTTTTGGGTAAATACTTAGACTGTCATTGGTAGATCTGTGCTTAACTTTTAAAGAAATTGCCAAACTGTTTCCCAACTTAGTTGTAACATTTTACTTTCCTATCAATGGTGCATAAGAGTAGTTGCTTTACATACTCAGCAACACTTGGGATGGTCACTCTTATTAATTTTAGTCACTCTATTAGAATTAGAAATACTTCATTGTAATTATAATTTGCATTTTCCTACTAACTCATGATTTCCAGGGTCTTATATGTTTATTTGCCATCCATAGGTTTTTGGAAGTCTGTTGCAATCTTTGGTCCATTTTTAAGTTGGATTATTTGTTTTACTGAGTTGCGTATTTTAGAGACTAGTCCTTTGTTGAACTATTCGAATAATGTATTTCTCATTGTACTTTTAATCCACGGTCAGTTTTTGCCTGTCACAGTTACTACTGTGCTGTTAGCTTTAATATGATTTTTAGCTATTGTGAATAATGCTGTTGTACACATTTAAGTGTGTACAAATTTTTGTGTGGACTTATGCTTTTGGTTTTTTTGGATGTATACCTAGGAGTGGAATTGCTGGATCGAAGGGTAACAGAATGTTAATTTTCCGAAGAACTACCATACTCTTTGCCAAAGTAGCCGTGATATATTACATTCCCACCTGCAGTGTATGAGGGTTTCGGTTTTTTCACATCTGTCTGCACTTGACATTGTTTGTCTTTTTAAATTATCTTAGTAGCTGTGAGGTGCTGTCATTGTGGTTTTATTTTATATTTCTCTAATGGCTAAAGATGTTAAGCATCTTCTTGTGTGTTTACTGGTAACTTCTATAAATCTTTGGAAGAATGTCTGTTTGAGTGCTTTACCTAATTTTTAATCAGGTTATTTGCCTTTTTATTTAGTTGTAAGAATTCCTTACATATTCTAGATGTAAGTCCAGGGTAGACTGGATAGATGACGTGCAAATATTTTCTGCCATTCCATGGTTGTCTTTACTTTCTTGACAGTATTCTATGAAGCCCATTTTTAATTTTGATAAAGTCCAGTTTACCTTTTTTATGCCTGTTATTTTTTTTTTAAAGATTTTATTTATTTATTTATTAGGAAAGAGAGAGAGAACATGAGAAGGGAGAAGGTCAGAGTGAGAAGCGGACTCCCCATGGAGCTGGGAGCCCGATATGGGACTCGATCCCGGGACTCTGGGATCATGACCTGAGCCAAAGGCAGTCGCTCAACCAACTGCGCCACCCAGGGGCCCTATTCCTGTTAATTTTGATGTCATATTCAAGAAGCCATTCCTAATTCCAAGTCATGAAGATTTACAACTATTTTCTTCTAAGAGTTTTATAGGTCTAGATTTTACAAATATTTGGGTCTTTAACCCATTTTGAATTAACTTTTGTATGTGGTGTGAGGTGGGTACTTATTTTCTTTCTTTTGTATATGAATATCCAGTAGTTCTAGCATCTTTTATTGAAAAAAACTTTTCTATTAAGTTGTCTTGGCAACCTTGTATAACAGGTTGACCATAAAATGTAAGGGTGTATTTCCACCATTGATTTGTATATCTCTCCTCATGGTTGTTCTACACTGTTTTGGGAACTATAACCTTGTAAATGAGTTTTGAAACTAGGAAGTGTGAATCCTCTAGCTTTGTATGGTTTCAAGATTGGGTATTTGTCTCTTGAATTTCCACTTGCCTTAGAGGGTTAGTTTGTTAGTTTCTGCAAAGCCAACTGGGACTTTGAGACATATGGCCTTGTGTATCAATTTGGGGAGTATTGCCATCTGAACAAAATTGTCTTAGCTATGAATGCAGAATAGCTTTCATTTACTTAGATTTTTAGTTTTTTGACCAGTGTTTCATAGTTTTCAATATGTAGTATTTGCTCTTTTATTAGATTTATTCTTAAGTATTTTTTTTATGGTATTACAAATGATTTTTTTTTTAAGTTTCATTTTCGGTTGTTTTTGCTAGCATATAGAAATGTGATAAGTTTTTGTTTATCTTGTTTTCTGCAACTTTATTAGTTCATTGTGTGTGTGTGTGTGTGTGTGTTTTAGTGGATTTGCTAAGGTACGTTATAAGATCATGTTATCTGTGAATAGAGGTAGTTTTACTACTTCTTTTCAATTTGGTTGCCTTTTATTTCTTTTTCTTGCTGAGTACCTTGGCTTGAACCCTCAGAACAGTGTTAAGTATAAGTGGCACTAGACATCATGGTCTCGTTCCTGAGGAGTGAAAGCATTTAGTCTTTCACTACTCAGTGTGATGTTAGCTCTGGGTTTTTCTTAGATATGCTTTATGAGGTTGAGGAAGTTCCTTTTTATGCCTTGTTTGTTAAGTGTGTTTATCTTGCAAGGATTTTTTGTCAAGTGCTTTTTCTATGTCTATTGGAGATGATCTTGTGTTTTTTTCTTTTTTTAAGGTTTTATTTATTTGAGAGAGAGTGTGAGTGAGCATGATGGGGGGTCAGAGGGAGAAGCAGGCATCCTGCTGAGCAGGGAGCCTGATGTGGGACTGGATCCTGGTGCTCCAGGATGATGACCTGAGCTGAAGGTAGTCACTTAATCAACTGAGCCACTCAAGTGCCCGATTGTGTGTTTTTTGTTGCTGTTATTGTTGCTGCTTTATTTAGTTAATATGGTATATTACACTGGTTAATTTTTATATGTAGAACCAATCAGTGGATGAATTCTACTGGTCATGGTGTGTACTCTTTTTTTTTTTTTGATTGCTGGTTTTGGTTTGCCAGTATTTTATTGATGGTTTTGCATGTATGTAAAGGGCATTTGTCTGTTGTTGTTTTATGATGTGTTTGTCTGATTTCGTATCAAGGTAAAGTAGGGCAATGTTCTGTCCTCTTCTATTTCTTGGATTAGTTTGTGAAGGATTGGGCAGTCTTTAAACAGTTTATATAGAATTCACTAGTGGAGCCATATGGACTTGGGCATTTCTTTGTGGGAAGGTTTTTTTTTTTTTTTAAAGATTTTATTTATTCATTTAACAGAGAGAGAACACAAGCAGGCAGAGAGGCAGGCAGAGGCAGAGAGAGGAGCAGGCTCCCTGCGGAGCAAGGAGTCTGATGTGGGACTCGATCCCAAGACGCTGGGATCATGACCTGAGCCAAAGGCAGCTGCTCAACCAACTGAGCCACCCAGGCGTCCCTATGGGAAGGTTTTTGATTACTGATGTAATTTATTTTTATTTTTAAAAAGATTTTATTTGAGAGAGTGAGAGAGGGTTAAGGGACAGAGGGAGAAGCATACTCCCCGCTGAGCAGGGAAACTGATGTGGATCTTGATCCTGGGACTCAGGGATCATGACCTGAGCTAACTGAAAAGACGCCAAACTCACTGAGCCACCCAGGTGCCCCTGCAATTTCTTTAATTTTTATAGGACTTAAGATTTTTCTTCTTGAGCCAGTTTAGGGTAGTTTGTGTCTTTGTAGGAATTTTTTCGTTTCTCTAGGTTATCTACTTTGTTGGCATACACTTATTCATAGGTTTCTTTATAATCTTTTTTGTTTCTGTAATGTTAGTAGTGATTTGTCCTCTTTCATTCTGAATTTCATTATTGAGCGTTTTCTGGCTTTTTTTCTTGATTAGTCTTTGCTAAGATTTATTACATTGATATCTTTTCAATGAGCCAACTTTATGGTTTGGTTCATTTTCTGTATTATATTTCTCATATATTTTACTTTTGCTCTAGTCTTTATTTCTGTTTGGTTTGGATCTAGTTTGCTCTTTTTTTAGTTTCTCAAGGTAAGGGTTTGGTAAGTGGTTTGAGATCTTCTCTCTTTAGCATAGGTATTTACAGCTATAATTTTTCCTTTAAACCCTGAATTAGCTGCATTCAATAAGTTTTGGTATGTTGTGCTTTTTAAAATTAGTATTATTTATTTAATTTTATTTATTTATTTGAGATAAAGACAGTGAGAGAGAGCATGAGAGGGGAGAAGGTCAAAGAGAGAAGCAGACTCCCCGCGGAGCTGGGAGCCTGATGTGGGACTCGATCCCAGGACTCCGGGATCACGACCCGAGCCGAAGGCAGTTGCCCAACCAACTGAGCCACCCAGGCGCCCCTAAAATTAGTATTATTAATCTCAAGTTTTATAGTTTCCTTTGTGATTTCTTCTTTGACCTGTTGGTCAGAGTGTAATTTTTAACTTCTACAGATGTCAAATTTTCAAATTTCCTTTTGTTATTTATAATATCATTCTTTGGTAGATGAGGAACATCCATAGTAGCTGATATTAGCCCTTTAAAATTGTGACTAAGATGTCTAATATATGGTTTGTCCTGGAGTGTGCACTTGAGAAGAATGTATTTTGCTGGTTTCAGATACAGTGTTCTACGTATGTTAAGTCTAGTTGCTAAGTTAAGGTTTTCTGTTTCCTTACTTATCTTCTTTGTAGTTGTTTAACCCATTTTTGAAAGTGAGATATTGAGGTCAGGCTATTATTGTTGAATTGTCTTATTTCTCCCTTTCATTCTGTGAGTCCTTGCTTTGTGTATTCTGGGGCTCTATTTTTAGAGGCATATATGTTTATATTGTTATGCTTTGATAAATTGATGTTTTAATCAGTATTAAGTATCCTTGTCTGTGGTAACAATTTTGTCTTGATATTTGTGTTGTGAGCCACTCCAGCTCTCTCTTTTATTTCTTAAATCCATTTTATTTCAAGGTAGTTGTGTCTGTGATTCTAAAAGGTGTTTCTTGTGGGTACCATATAATTGGATCATGGTTTTTAATCTACTCAGCCAATATTTGCCTTTTTATTGAATATTTAATCTTGTGTCATTTAATGTGAGTACCGAAAGGTAAGATGTACATCTGTCATTTTGCTATTTGTTTTCTAAATATCTTATATCTTATCAGCATCTCTGGTTCTATTTATTTTTTCTTCTTTTTCTCTTTCTGAATTACTTTTTCTTAAGTTGATATTTTTAATGTACCATCTTATTCCCTCCCCCTTTTTTTGCTATATTCTTTTGAGATTTTGTGTATGTCTGGCAGGGGCATTGCTCTTGGGATTGCAGTTAATATCTGATTAATTGATTAATTAATAACTGATCAGTTAATATCTGATTTTATAGCATTGTAATCTGGGTTATTACCATACTGGGTTATGTACCTAGAATACAATAATTTTGCGTTTATATAGTTTCATATCCTCCTACTTCCTTTGTGCTATTAGTGTCATACAAATTACATCTTTGAACGTTATAGACCCATCAAGACAGATCTCCTTCCAGGGTTTCTTTTCTTTCTTTCTTTCTTTTTAATTTTTTAATTTTATATTTTATTTTATTTATTATTTTATTTATTTATTTATTTTTATTTATTTGACAGAGAGAGAGAGAGAGAGATCACAAGTAGGCAGAGAGGCAGGCAGAGAGAGGGGGGAAGCAGGCTCCCTGCTGGGCAGAGAGCCCGATGTGGGGCTCGATCCCAGGACCCCGAGATCATGACCTGAGCCAAAGGCAGAGGCTTTAACCCACTGAGCCACCCAGGTGCCCCTCCTTCCAGGGTTTCTTAATGCTGTTTGTTGTTTGGTTACTTTCTGTAAATTCTGCCTTTTCCATGTGTTGTCACTGAAATCTCTGGTTATCTTTCTGGTTATTTATGGACTCTTGTAGGGAAACACCAAACAGGCCAAATAATGATAGTTCTCTGGTAATGGGGATTTAAAAGAGCCTGTTCTGCCTCCTCCCACTTGCTGTCAAGATGCTGATGTTTGCCATGATTGTGTGCTGTTGGTTTTCAAGGCTACTGTGGAGCTGGGGGGTGGGGCGGGGAGATGAGAATGGGCAAGTTATCTAGATTCAGCCCCCTTATTTTGAAAAGCCCTCTGTGGATTGCTGCAAGCCTTTTGTTAATTTCCAGAGCTCTGAAGAAATTGATTTTGAGTCTTCTCATTGCACTTATTTATTTATAAAAGATTTTATTTATTTTGACAGAGAGAGACACACAGCAAGAGAGGGAACACAAGCAGGGGGAGTGGGAGAGTGAGAAGCAGGCTTCCCGCTGAGCAGGGAGCCCGATGCGGGGTTCGAACCCAGGACCCTGGGATCATGACCTGAGCCAAAGGCAGATGCTTAACAACTGAGCCACCCAGGCGCCCTTTCTTATTGCTTTTAAAGGAGAGAATTTTCTGAGATTTTTACCTTGTCAGTTTCTTAATTGTCACTCCAGTCTATATCCTTTTAATTGTTTTCCATTGTGCACACAAGAGAATGGTTAGAGGTATGTAATACTGTGTCCACTGTCTAGTAAGTTTTTCCATTTAATATAATGTTGCCTGTCATGCTTATTCTTTTAAAACTTATAATGTACGGTATTTTTATATATGGGAATGCCATGATGCATTGTTTCTTTAACTTGTTTTTGGAACTTGGTTTTTACAGTCTTTCACTATTACTGTGTTTTGTTAGATGTTCTTATAGCTAAATCTTAAATATATTCTCAGAATTATGAATGTGTGGAAGTGGAATGTGTTGAGTCTAGAAGCATGAAAACTCAAGCTTTTGGTCTGCAAGATCAGATTGCTCTTCAAGGAAATGTTTAAAATTTATATTTCACCAGTCATGTAGGAGAGTGCTTATTTGCAAGCATCCTCATCCAGTACTGGGTGCTACTATTCATTTCATTTTGTGTTCCAGGCGATCTTTTGGTACAATGGCAATGTTTTATATCCTTGAAATGTTTTGTATCTATAGTATGGTAGCCACCAATACATGGATCCTGAGCACTTGAAATGTGACTAGTCCTAAATGAAGAGTGCTGTATTTCAATGATTACTACAAAAGAAAAGGATGCAGAGCAATGAATATGTGAAATGAATCATAATTTTTATATTGATTGCATGTTGAAATAGTATATATATTGGTTAGATAAGACATATTGAAGTTAAATTCTTTTTTTTTACTCTTAGTTTTTTAATGTGTTTAATGGAATAGTTTGACAGAGAGAAAGAGATCACAAGTGGGCAAGGAGGCAGGCAGAGGGAGAGGGGGAAACAGGCTCCCTGCTGAGCAGAGAGCCCAATGATGTAGGGCTCGATGATGTAGGGCTGGATGTAGGGCTCAATCCTAGGACCCTGAGATCGTGACCTGAGCCGAAGGCATAGGCTTTAACGCATTGAGCCACCCAGGCACCCCTTATTTTATACTTTTATTAGGCAGTGCTGATCTAGACTCTAGATAGTTCTTTCTTTAAAAAAAGCCCTGCTTCTTGAAAGCTTATGCTATTTAACAGCAGCATGTTCTCACTCTTTTTAAATTTGCCAGTTTCTATTTATTCATTCAAGACGACAGCAAACACTCAGTTTTCCTTTCCTCCCCAAGCTCTGTCATCATTCTGGGGCATTTTTAGTGCCCATATGAACAACTGATTCAATAATTTAGCCTCCCAATTTCTGGGTTATGCTTGGGCCATCATTTTAATGGTCCCATGTGGTTATCATCTGGAACCTCTAAAATCTTAATTGTATGGCCCATTTTAACCACAAGTTCATATTCTTTTTTTTTAGTATATGTGCTGCTGAAGCGAGCACACAAGTTCATATTCTTTTAGCTATCTCATTTCCTTGTTTCCTACCTTTCATCTTTGATCCTCTTCATTGTTGTTCACTGAATCACTTTCAGCTATATTTGTCTGCTTCCATGATCCCTTGTACTTTTTTGCACACTTTCTGCAAAATAACAGTTTTCACTCCTACAGCCTATTGGCTTGTACTTAAGTTGCAGATTGCTACTGGACAAAAAGATCCTATGGCATCTAGGATACATTCACATAGATTTGTGGTTTTCAGCCTTAACCTGCATATAGAGTTGCTTGGCTATCTCCTATGGACTCCTAGTCTTTCCTGCTATTTTTGTGGTTGCTCATTCAAAGGTTTTACCTCTTAACTATTCCCTCTCCTCTCCTTAAAATGATTACATGATTTTGTCTCTTCCCCTTAGAGAAAACCTCATCCTTCACTCTAGAACATTGTATCCTAACTTACCTTTTTTTCAGCCATTTGTCTACTTGATCTTTCTATTAGCATTTAAATGGGTGCAACTCATTCACTCTCTCTCTCTCTCTCTTTCTTAAAACCTTCCTGTTGACCCAGTGTTAACTCTCCAGGGTTTACCTTATTGCTCTTCACAGCTAAGCATTCAGAAAGAATTGTTTATACTCATTTCCCGCACTTATTCAGTTTATTTACTTTCAATATGCATTTTTCTTCTATCTTTCCCCTGTTCTGACAAAGATCCCTGATAATGGTAAGTAGATCCTTCTGTATCTTTATATTGACCACTCCAGGGCATTTGGTACAGTTGACCACTTTTTTTTTTTTTTTTAAAGATTTTATTTATTTATTTGACAGAGAGAGAGAGATCACAAGCATGCAGAGAGGGAGGCAGAGAGAGAGGGAGAAGCAGGCTCCTTGCTGAGCAGAGAGCCTGATGTGGGGCTCGATCCCAGGACCCTGAGATCATGACCTGAGCCAAAGGCAGAGGCTTTAACCCACTGAGCCACCCAGGCGCCCCCAGTTGACCACTTCTTGAAGAAACCACTACAGTTGACCTCCTTGAACTGCTTCTAGGAACTACTTTTTTTCTTCATTCTTTTTCTCTCTCATCTTTTTTCGAGATTTGTGTAGGTGGTGGGATGTTAATGTTGGTTCTGGCCTGGTTCCACTTCGTGTGCTGTATTTGGATTCATACACATGGTCTTCATACCATTTAAGTGTTGTTGGCTTAAAATGTTTTATCTGTTTCACCTTGACATTTCTAGAACTTCTAACTTTTGTATATGCAAGCTGTACTAGACATTTGTTTCCCTAAAGTCCAGTTAACACCTTAAACTCAAGTGATTCCTGTTTTTAATGATTGGTACCACTGTAGTCCAGTTGTTCAAATCTAAATTTAGAAATGTCAGTCTTAGCACCTTGCAGATTAGTTATAGAGACCTCTGAATTCATCTCATAATTTCTAACTAGCACTGTCCTGTAGAAATTACTGTAAGTCGTATATGTAATTTAAGCTTTTCTAATAGCTACATTTAAAAAGTAAAAAGAAACAGGTGCAGTTAACTTTAGTTTGTATCTTATGTCACCCAATATGACTAAAATTTTATTTCAGCATGCAGTCGCTATAAAAATTTAGTTTTCATAGTTTTTTCTTACTAAGTTTTCAAAATCTTGTGTGTATTTTGCACTTATAGCACATCTCATTTCAGGCTAGCTACATTTCAAGTTTTTGATAGCCATGTATAGCTAGTGGCCACCTTAACAGTAGAATTTTAGCTTTTGTTTCTCTTCATCCTCACTTCTTTCTTGGCTCAAGTCCTAATTTTTTCCCTGGGTTACCACAACAGCTTTTGGGATTGCTGTCATTCTGAGAACTCTTACAGTTCATCTTTAGTATTCTTGTTAGTGGTAATTTTCTAAAATAAGCATGTGATTATGCATGCGAATTAATGTGACTGTGTATTCTTCTGCTTCAAATCCTTTAATGTTCTCCATAAGCTTTCAAGATGAAGTCTAACCCAAGTTCCTTAGTGTGGCTAACAAATTCCTTCATGATCTGACTTTTGTTCAAGTTTCCTATGCTATAGCTCCCAGATCTTAAAATTTGTAGTTTCCATAGAGAATCATGCTCTCCTTTTGCTTTTGAGCCTTTGCAGTTACCAGCTGGTTTGCTTGAGACCCATATTTTCCAACACCTCCCCACATTTCTTATTAGACTTAGGCGTGCCAGTCCTTCAGGAGCTGAAGGGTCTGACCTCAAAATAGAACCAAGCTCCCCCCACCCCCACTGCTTTTTTGTTCTCATAGCCATCCTTCATGTTTGCCTAGATCATAGCATTTTATCCCTGTGTTCTTATAATTGCCTTCTGATTTACCTGACTTTAGGTTGTTTTATAAGCAGGGAACTTGTTTTATTAATTTTTGTGTACCTAATTGCTATTACATATATTGTGAGGGTCCAGTAACTATGTTGATTGAATGAGAGAGTAATTCTATATAAGGAGAGATTAGATTTCAAGTTCAGAGGAAAGAAAAAAAGTTTTTTTTTTTTTTTAGAAAAAAAGTTTTAAATGTTATCTTATTCTTACATATATTCATAGGATTAAATATTAAAATACTTTGGACACATTAACTAGGAATCCAGAATAGAGAAAATGAAAGTTAGTTTCATCAGTATGTAAAATTGCTCATCTCAGTGAAAAGGGAAGAGCTGGGGCAGGCAAACTAAGACATGAACTTTTCAAAAGATTAGGGTGAGGGGACATTAAAGCCTACATTTAGGACATACCCATGCAATCTTTTTCTTTTTTTTTTTTTAATACCCATGCAATCTTGTAACATTTTAGTGTTCTGGTTATATTAAATCTGGAATTAGGTATTTTTATGCCAGTTATATTTAAAATATTTAAATCATTTAAATGGCAGCATTCTTTAATTTTTCCGTTGGGTTATGTAAGACTAAGCAAGTGCTGGACAGTTATATATATGTATATGATGTAAGGCTTTTAAGAATACCAAGGAGTAGACAAAAGTATTTAGAGTTGCTTAAATTTTAGAAGAAACTTAATTATTTTTGTCCATATGTAAAACAATGTACAATGTATGTATGTTTTAAATTCCAAAGTGCACAAATTGAACTTGAAGTTAATTAAGAAAAGACCAAATGTTTATCTTTGAAATTTAAAGTTATGGATAAAAACCTTGATATTTGTAGCATGATTTTTTTTTTTAATTGCAGTTACTAAGGGGAGAACTAGAATTCTGGTGATATTGAGGTAATTTGGGTCTGAATGTCTCATTTTGTAAAGATGAGGGAAGTTGAAGATTTGTAGCACATCTTTTGATGGGTATGTTTTAATTTTCTTCAAATTCTGATTTTTGTCAGGCTTCCTTTCTGGTAACAATTCCCCTTGCTGAATTTTTTCATTGTTATGGAAATGTTTATTTGGCATTTTTCAAAATAAATTGCTGCTTTTCTCTTTTGGAAAATTTATTAAAACACATATTAATATTCAGACCTTTAAAAATAATAGTGGATTTCAGATGCCAAGATATTCATAACTTTATTCTTTGGAATCGGAACAAATGGCAAGAGAAGGTGAAGTATTCTTAAGGGTTCCAATAATCTATCAGTTGTAACCTGTTTGAAGCATCTTGTTTTTCAAGTATAATTGATTTCTAGAAATAAGGTTAAATAAGTTAGACACTGAAATTACCGGATATTGTATTTAAGTTGATTTTTCCACAGGCAGTGAAATAACAAGCAGTAAATTGTTGTGATTTGATTTTCTTAAATAAGAATTTTAACATAGAGATTTGGCATTGTAACTAAAAGACTTTTGTAAATATATGCCTTTAGAAAAGATGATTTGATAACTATTTCTTCTTATGTAACTCATGTTTCAAATCAAGTAATACTTTTAAGATCTTAAGGTATTTTGGTAGAAGCCTGCATGAGAATATACTTTTATCTTTATTCACATGCTTATAAGTGTCACAGTTAGTTATATCATTCACATCTATAAATAATGTATCTTATCCAGAGATTATTTTTCACACTGGTACTGTGAACATCTTATTTGCCTAGGAAAAGAATCAGTGGGTGGTTAAGTCTTCTGAATTAGAGACTGTGGTTGATTTTAGAATTTGTGGTAAGGAATGATTCTTATGAAATCTGAAAAGCCTGTATGTTTTAGTCGACCAATGTTATATTATTGGTATATTCCCAAAGTCTTTTTTTTTGGGGGGGGGTGTATGTCTTTGGGCACAAGTTTTTCCTTAGAAGGAATTTTCTTAAAAAATATATATTAGCCATTTAGCTTTTTAAAATCTCTCCCATGTATCAGTGTTTCTCTAGGAATATAGAGATGAGTAGGAGGTGGTTTTCTCCTTCTGGGAAATAATTATAGGGGGCTGATAAGTAATGTGTTTAATTTTAAAATAATTTAAAACATAGAATTATTTAAAATGTTATAAGATTTATGTGCAAAGAATTGTTTACCCTCATCCTACTCACTCTTCTTCCTCACCATGTTACTGAGACTGCTCTTATCCAAAGTTACCAGTAACCTCCTTATTTTTATGGTTATGTCTTTGGTATTTCATTTGACCTTCCAGTGGCATTTAACAGAATGAGTGACCTTGAGCCATTCCTGGTGTTCCTTCTTGCTGACTGATGTTTCTCACTCTCTGACATCTCAGTGTTGGAATGCTCCAGGACTCTGGCTAGACCCTCTAATCTATAGTTTCTCCTTGAGAATCCAACCCTTTGCTAATAATACTTATGTGCTTATGATTCCTAAATCTGTATTTTCAGCACCAACCAACCCTGCAGTTTCTGGACTTACATATTTAACTGCCTTCTGGCCTTCTTGAATGTATATAATGGACCTATCAAACTTCACACATTCATAGCGGTTTTGATTTTGACAATTTGGGGCCTCATTGCCTAATCTTTAATTCCCCTTATTGTTCCTATTTTTCCTTAGAAATATCACTCCATTGAGTTTTTTTTTTTTAAAGATTTTATTTATTTATTTGACAGAGAGAGATCACAAGTAGGCAGAGAAGCAGGCAGAGTGAGAGTGGGAGCAGGCTTCCCGCTGAGCAGAGAGCCTGATGTGGGGCTCTATCTCAGGACCCTGAGATCATGACCCGAGCCAAAGGTAGAGGCTTCAACCCACTGAGCCACCCAGGCGCCCCTCCATTGAGTTGTTTAAGCCAAAAACTTAGGAGTTGTCTTGGTCTGTTTTTCCTACACCAATCACATTCAGTGCATCAGCAATGTCCTGGCAGTTTTGCCTTCAAAATATATTATGAATCCTTATCTCTTCTTGTAACCACACCATCTAAATTCAATATACCCTTTCTTTCTTGAACTATTGCAGTAGACTTCTTACTAGTTTTCTTATTTCCACTTCTTCTCTTAGCCCTGAGAGCTATCTTTAAAACACAAATCAGGTCAGGTCACTTGCCTGTGTACAACCCTCTAGTGGCTTCCCATCACGCCTAAAATAACATCCAAATTTCTTACTTTGGCTGAATCCCACATGATCTGGCCTCTGCCTGCCTTCCTGACCTCATTTTCTATCATTTTTATGCCTGATCCACTGCTTTACTTCATTGTAGTTCATGTACCTTCTTTTTGGTCTAAAGGTACTAAGTTCATCTCCACTTTAGGTCCCAGTCCTTTGCCTAGAAATCTTTCCCCTCTTTTCTTTATCCATTCGCAAGATTGTACTATATGCCAAAGACTGTTCTAGGACTTGAGGATAAAGCAATGAATAAGACGCAGGGACATACTCTCTGGCATTTTTCTTATGGCTTTTGTCTGGAGTGTTCCTTGAATATGCAACCTAAAATACTCTCCCTGAAACTTGTTTCAACTCTCCCAGATGGTGGTTTCTTTTTTTGATGCCACAATTTATGTAGTTTATTTAATCTCTACCTTGAAGGAGCTCACATTGTAGTTGGAGGTGGAGTAGGGTGGAGAATGCAATAAATATGGTGAGTAAAATGTATGTTAGATGGTAAAAAAAAAAGTGCTAAGGAGAACAACATAAAGCTGCAGCAAAGCGTGGAGGAGAATGGAGTTGTAATTTTAGGTAGGGTCGTCAGGGCAGGCCTCTGTGAAGTTGACATTTGGATATCACCATCTGTTCCAGTTTGTGATATAACTCATAGGTTTGTGTCAATACAAAATATTGATGTACACTTTTCACAGACATTTTTTCCAAAGTTAGTCTACTTTCTTTTCTATGCTTCGTTAGTTGCCTTTCAGTTTTCACAGCTCACATTAACTTCATCTTCTCATTTGTTGCTTGCTAACTTTAGCTTCCTTCCCTTTCCTGTATCCACAAGTCTGTATTTCTTCCAATTCTGAACTTTAGTCAATAGAATTTGAAATATAGCACTGTATAAAGATTTTTAACTAAAACATTTGCATTTATCTGATACGGGCTGTCTTAATTCAGGGATTGACAAAGCAAAATTGTATGAAAGTTACATTTTTTTCCTTGGGATTTAAACTCTGTCCTTATATACCTAGCTGAAACTTCATACATAATAGCTTTTCCCCCATTTCTTCTAAAAATTTAAGTGCAGGGCATAGTAATTAGCTTTTATAAAAAGATAAGAGGTCTTCAGGAGAGCTGCTGAACATTGATTAAAATTCATTGGGCCTTGTGTCCCACAAAAAAAGTATTACTTTGGCATGTATAAAGTCTGTCCTTACTTTATTTGTAATTTATTTCTAATTTGTTGAGTTACATGTAAGTAACTTTCATTTTTCCCTCTATTTTTTGCTATGTTCCAATGGATTTGCCTTTCCTGTTTGGACTGAATGTGTCATAAACAATTCTTGGAATTCCTCATTTACTGTTCCTCTGTGGATCTGTTCTGTTGGAATCTGGAACACTGGAATGATGGAAATGTGTTCTTCACAAAGTAGCTGTGAGTATATGAGATAATTTATACAGAGATGTTTTCAGTCTAAATTAACTTAAATTTAACTTATAGTTGAATGAAATATGAGCTAAGGAAGCCTTACATTTAATACATATTTTTAGCTTTATGCATTTTTAAGCCTATGCATAGGCTTTCAAATATTTGATTTTAAAATACTATACTCTGATTAGTATCCTAGTTAGTACTTAAAATTAGGTTTTCTATTTAATTGGCTTGGTTATCCTGTCAACATTTGGCTTAAAGATTAGCTTATATGAATCCAGAAAAAAGGCTAAAAGGTGGTGGATGGAATATTTTGTTACATGTGATACTAGTGAGGAATGCAGATTGCTGTTTGTTAAATCCAAGTGTGTTGAGTTAATGCTTTGATCTCATGAGTATTTCTGTCTTTTAATGAGACATTAAATGTGTCATAAACTTTTAAGAGAAATATGTACCTCTTAGGAATATTTTGCCATTGTATTTTAATGATGATTAAGACCTACCTCTAAGTAAAATTAACTGATAAGACTACTCACTCAGATGGTCTGAACTATGGACAGTTTTTCTCACCATCGGGTAAGTTAAAAGTCAGAATTAATTACTACACCAATTTAAAAGTAGGTTTCTTTGAATTACTCATGAAACTATTGTTGAGGTCATCAAAGAATCAAAACCATGCAGAAAACTGAATTCTGATTTTCTTTAAAGTCTGGATAAATCTGACATCCCTGTTGGATGTCAGGATCATTTGAAATGCTGAAGTGGCATAATTGGACGTGGTATTATTAATAGCTTGAAAGATATTGTTTACTGATTGACATTGACCATGAGAACTTTTAAAAATTTATGGGAAAATTGTTTTAAACTCAAATTTGAATTCATTTCATGAATAAGAAGACAAATTTCAAAAAATTTATACCTGTGGTAATTAGTATGAGCAAAGGGATAATTAAAAGAGTTCCTACTATAAGGGCATTTGAGTTGTTTTATTCTGAAAAACATTTTATGATTTTTTTTTTTTTAGCTGATTGGTCAGAATCTTGTTATTGACTCATTGTAAGTTGAAATCTTTGCTCTGAGGCAGGTTTCTTTGGTTTTTATTTTTTGCCCTCGGGTTTTTATAATTGTCAAATCAACTCATACTCCTAATTCACTTTGTCTTTTGCATTAATACTTTTATTGGTGACACTATAAAATCAATTTGATTTGCCATGGATAATAGTTTGTATAGTTTTCTAAAATAGGTTCTTCACAGGAATTTGAAATATGTGACAGAAGAGTTTTGTTGATAAATGAATAATTGGCCCTTTTTGCTTTTCTCAGCAACAGAAGAACCTTGAAGGCTATGTGGGATTTGCAAATCTCCCAAATCAAGTATACAGAAAATCAGTGAAGAGAGGGTTTGAATTCACTCTTATGGTTGTTGGTAAGACATGTTTTCTTACTAAAATTGGATTTTGATCTGAGTTTTAAGTTGTTAATCAACTTTGAATGAATTTAGGAAGACAATAACCTAAATGACTGTAGGAATTGTGTTGTCTTATTATGTGAATACATTTTTAAAAAAGATTTTATTTATTTATTTGAGAGAGAGAGAAAGAAAGAGAGAGAGTGCAGCGCATGAGCAGGGGGAGGGGCAGAGGGACAAGTAGACTCCTCACTGATCAGGGAGCCCCACACAGGAATCCATCCCAGAACCCTGAGATCATGACCTGAGCCGAAGTCAGATGTTGAACTGACTGTGCCACCCTTATGTGAATACATTTTAAAATTTAACTTGGTTGCATGATAAGATTTATGTATTTTCTTGCCTCTTTTTTTTTAAGGTGGCACAATTTTGGAAACTAAATAAAGGTTGAAAAGCCGTGGGGGTGGTAGAGGAATAGAACACTATAAAGAAATTCTCTTTAATTGTTATGCTACAAAAGGAAATAGTGTTTGGTGGTCACTTATTACGGGATATTTTATTCTCTGGCTTATATACCGTAGCAGAGTCATATCACATGAGCACTTAAACATACATACTCTGAATTTAAGAAGGGTGGGATAGAGGTTCTCACCTGGGAATTACCCTGGAGATTCATTCAGTGAGTATAAGCTCTATAGTGAGTGAAATACAGCTTTGTTCTCTAATTCAGTTTCATTTTTCTTAAGTGTTCTATCCTATGTACACCATACCCTGCCTGATGTCCATTTTAAGACATTGTCAAAGATTATTTTGATTGTATGTTGGTACCATTGTTGTTATCTTTTGAAGAAATAGTTTATCGTATATAAGATTAGTAATCTTTTTTTTTTAATATTTCTTTATTAGACATAGAGAGACAGCGAAAGAGGGAACACAAGCAGGGAGAGTGGGAAGGGAGAAGCAGTCTCTCCGCTGAGCAGAGAGCCCGATGTGGGGCTTGATCCCAGAACCCTGGGATCATGATCTGAGCTGAAGGCAGACGCTTAATGACTGAGCCGCCCAGGCGCCCCAGATTAGTAATTTCACCTCATATAGGCTGACTTTAGAAAGTAAATCCTTAGGATGATGAAACTTTGTATTTCTCTATATGTTTTAAGAAGGTGAAAGGCAGAATAATGGATTCACTGTCCTTGACAAAGAAAATTGAGTTGATACTGTATCTTTTTTGTAGTGTTCATTAATTTTTGCTAATTATGTTCAATTCCTGTTGTTTTTATTTGGGTGTTGAATATTAGATTAATTGAATTAGCTCTGAAATACTCCTTCATTGAAGGGAAGAATCCTATATCAATTGATTAAAATATTTTACCTGATGGTCACTTTGTGGCTGTTTGGAAATATCTGTGTTGTGATAGTTGAAATAGTTAAAGCGTGGTACAAAGTCTGCAGACTTGGTGTTTGGTAGAGGTGGTTAACTTGCCTGTTTCTGGTTGAGTAGAAGCACAGTATACCCAACTTGCAAATTGCTACTGTGAAGCTGAGGTCGGTCTAGGTAGATGGATGGATAAAATATGCAGAACATATCTTGATCATTATATGTGAAGGAATACTAAATCTTAGCTTTACATATGTAACATTTATGATCTTTTTTTATATTTATGATCTTAAATGGCAAACTGTTAACACATATAAGATCTTTTTGTAATTTGTAAGAAAAGTTTCTATGTCTATTAGAACTATAACAATTTACAAAACTTTTTGATATTAAAATTTTAGTTTGAAGAATGACTTCTTGAACATATACTTAGTAGAATAATATCTGGGACCAAGGCCAGATATTTGGTTTAAAAAAATCTCTGACATTTTTCCAGGTGAAAAAAATTTAAGTCGGCTGAAATGATTTTAGAGGAAATATGCAGTCTCTGAAAGTATCGTATTAGTTTGTAAAATACAGCTTTTGTTTTTTCTTTTTCTTGATATGACTTCAGCTGAGATTAAAGGAGAATGGGTGTTAATATCCTGACCCACTTCACCTTGAATGTTATTTTTAATTAGCTGTCTCTGTATAGACTTGTTGAACGCAAGGAGTAAATCTTTTCATGTACAGAGTTGGAGTGTCTAACACATAGTCACCTTTTAAGTAAGTGTCTAATACTTGGTTGATTTTTCTGACTTTAGGCCAAATCTAACAGCATTGTTTGCAAATCACAAAAAACTAAGCCTAACCTTGCTTTATTATTTTTAACTGCAGGTTCTTCCTTATGAGCTAATTCCTCATTTTTTTAAATTTAAATTTTACTTAGTTAACATATAGTGCAATAATGGTTTCTGAGAATTAAGTGACCATCACATACAACACCCACCACTCATCAAAAGTGCCCTTCTTCATACCCATCACCAATCTAGCCCATCCCCTATCAACCCTCAGTTTGTTCTCTATCATTAAGAGTCTCTTATGGCTTGTTTTCCTCTCTCCTTTTTTTCTTTTCCCCCTTCCCATAGGTACATCTGTTTTCTTTCTTAAATTCCACATACGAGTGAAATCATATGGTATTTATCTTTCTCTGACTTATTTTACTTAGCATATTATATCCTAGCTCCATCCACGTCATTGCAAATGGCAAGATTTCATTCTTTTTGATGACTGAATAATATTTTGTGTGTGTGTGTGTTTGTGTGTGTATGTACACGTATATATGTACATATATATCTCACGTCTTTATCCATTCATCAGTGGATGGACATTTGGGATCTCTCCATAGTTTGGCAGTTGTTGATAATGCTGTTGTAAATATAAGAGTGCATGTAGCCCTTTGAATCTGTATTTTTGTATCATTTGGATAAATACCTAGTAGTACAATTGCTGGGTCATTTTTTTTTTTTTTTTTTAAGATTTTATCTATTTATTTGGCATAGAGAGAGAGATCACAGGCAGAGAGGCAGGCACAGAGAGAGGGGGAAGCAGGCTTCCTGCCAAGCAGAGAGCCCGATGCAGGGCTTGATCCCAGGACCCTGAGACCACGACCTGAGCCAAAGAGGCTTTAACCCACTGAGCCACCCAGGTGCCCCAGGGTAGTTCTATTTTTAACATTTTGAGGAATCTCCAAACTTCTTCAGAGTGGCTGTACCAATTTGCATTCCCACCAACAGTGCAAGAGAGTTCTCCTTTCTCCACATCCTCAGGAGCACCTGTTTCTTGTGTTGTTAGTTTTAGCCATTCTGTAAGTCCTCACTTTTGAGATATAAACTCAGAGTAGTTTTAGCTTTTATAAGGATTCTTGGTTTAAGACTTATATATTGATACAAATTGAAAAATCTGTATTTGATTTCTTTATGAAACTCCTTTGTTGGAAAACCTTTATCAAGTAACCTTGCCTCAAAAGCACAATTTATTGAGTAATTATTTAAATGTCTTCTTTGTATCAGGGAGGCATAGTGTATATTCCCATATCTTAAAGGAGTTTATAATTTATATGGCAATATAAAGTACACATTAAAAGGTAAGGAGCATTTCTAGGAAGTATATATGAATCAGTGGAGTCATACAAAAATTAAAGGCCATAGAATTTGAAGGATTTGGGGAACTTGTTTCTCCAATAATCTCCAATCTTTTTGGAGATTATTTCTGCCTTATTTGAGGAGGAGAGGTATTAGTACAGATTTTTGAAGAATAGAATTGGGATAGACATTGAGTGCATGGTCCACTTGGGAAAATAATAGCCAATACCTGCATAACCTATTACGTGTCAGGCAGTGTTCTGAGTATGTTCCTAACTCATATAAACCTTAACAACAACCCTGTGAAGTCGGTATTATTATCCCCATTTTAGAGAGAAACTGAGGCATGGAGAGATTAGGTTACTTGCCAATGATCACATTGCTAAAACCAAACCTAGTCTACTTCTCAGTTAGTCTGGTGTGTTCTTAAGTACTGTGTAGAGGCTCATTTGGGGGTATTGGATAGAGTGCGTCCAATACGCCTTGAACTTATATGATTTAATCTGGATGTTATGTTTTTCCTAAAAAGAAAGAGACAGAAATGAGACGGGATAGTGGGGCAGGAATGGTTGAGAATTAGAGAATGTAAATACTTGTGTTAGCAGTTTTTTTCTGCCATTACACTAGAATGAGTTGTGTGGCCTAGGGTAGGCATGAAGTGGGAGAGGTGGATTTTTTATTTCCTCATTTTCAGCTTCCACATACTTTCATATTGTGAATATTTTACCTTACTGAATGTTAGTATAGTGACAATATGATGCACTAACATAAACTAGTTACTTTTTATGTTTTCAGACACAAGTATCTCTTTTGGTGTAGGAAGAAAAACAGGTTGTCAGTTTTGTACATTATTGTGGTTTATACATGATATAGGGGTTTTCAAGATTAATTTGCACTGAACATTGACTTTACCTGTAAGATATGACATTATAATAGTTGAAAATTAGGCTGGAAAGGTAGGCTTGCCTAGATTTTGAAGAACTTGATTGCCACTGGGATAAATAGATTGGAATTCTTGATTTTGAATCTTTATTTGAAAATTTAATTTAAAACCTCAGTGTCAAGCATATCAAATAATGAAGACACTTAGGTCTCTAATTCAGCAAAGTGTCAAACAGATTTGGGCTTGAAATTTGACTGTCTCTTGTGTGCTTCTTAATTAGATTTGACTATGCTGAGAAGTAAAATGTTAATTATAAAATCCTGATTTTACTAGAATTCTCCCAAGATTTTAGAACTCAGACTATAGATTGCTTTATTTTACCAGAATATTAAATCTTTTTAGATTTAATTAAATAGATTTAATAACATATTAAATCTATTGTTTTGAATTCTTTTTTAAAATTGAAGTTTAATTGACCTACAGTATTATTAGTTTCCCGTATACAATACAGTGAATTGACAGTTCTGTGCATTACTGTAATAAATGACCTTATCATCTGTTACCATACAAAGTTATGACAGTATTATTGACTGTATTTCCTATGCTGTACTTACATTCCCTTGACTTATAACTGGAAGTTTGTACTTTTAATTCTTAGAGGACAAAATCCACAGTTCTATCATTTCTGTAATTTTGAACTCCACACAATTTTTATGGTAGAGGTTTTCTTTACTTAGTGTTTGTCCTGATATATTTGACCTATACTAAATGTCTTTAGTAGCAGGATTGACATTTCTGTTTTTGTCAGTGGGAGGGAACTTACACTGCTTTGGCCATTTTGAGGATTCAAGTTTATCATAATGTGTTTTTTGTATATGACTTATAAAAAGTTTAGGGGGTGTTTAGTTGGTAATATATCCATTATCTGTCATAATTGTCATTTTCTCTCACTTTGTTGGGTGTTTGAATTGTGATAACATCCAGAGTTATTTGAGGAAATTGAAAGGTAATATTAACTCATTTTATTTTTAGGTTGTTCGGCGTTCAGTGAAATTATGTGTAATTCTGAATTTAAGTTATGTTGGAGACGTGAAATGCTTTGAGTAATATTTCAAAAATTTCTTCCTTGAGCTCTATTTTTATTTTGGTAATAAAAGTAATGATCGCACAATGTTGTGAATATAGAAGAACCACTGAATTGTACACTTTAAAATGGTGAAATTTATGGTATGTGAATTTTATCTTACTTCGAAGAAGTAATTTAAAGTAGAGGAAGTTTTGGGAAAAAAGAAATCACCTAAGTCCACATATCCACTATTTTAATTTTTAAATTCATTCTAGGTTTTTCATCTGTGTATTTTAAGATGTGCTTTTGTAATAAAGTTAATGTTTCATTCATAGAAATTAGGAAATGCAGAAAAGCAAGATGAAAATAAATATTACCAAAATCTGTCACTGAGTTATGTATCTGTGATGTTCTCTGATTGCCCTTTAAAATTAGCAGTAAATTGTGATCATCTTTTGATGTTAGGTATTCTTTGATAATCTAGCTATTCTTGAGTCATAGATTTTAATGGCTTGTATGGGATGGGCATACCATAATTTGCCATGTTGTTCAACATCAGGATAAATTTTTTTGAAGATTATTATTTATTTAACAGAGAGAGATAGGACAAGACAGGGAACTTAAACAGGGGGAGTGGAGAGGGAGAAGCAGGCTCCCCGCTGAGCATGGAGGCTGATGCAGGGCTCAATGCCAGGACCCGGGGATCATGACCTAAGCCTAAGGCAGATGCTTAACACTTAAAGGCTGAGCCACCCAGGCACCCCCATCAGGATAATTACATATAAACACGATTATAGTTTTGTCTGTCCTTGCATTTTTAATCAATTCCTTAGGATAAAGCTTTGGAAGTTTGAATTGCTGTGTAGAGAGAGAGAGAGCAGAAGCAGGGCTGAAGTAGGTCCCTGCCATGCAGGGAGCCTGACATGGGGTTTGATCCCAGGACCATGGGACCATGACCTGAGCCAAAGGCAGACACTTAACAGACTGAGCCACTCAGGCGCCCTTAAGCATTTTAACAGAGAATACCAAATTGCCCTAAAATAGTTTGTATACCATTTTGCCCACTCACCTAGATAATACCAAATTGCCCTAAAATATTTTGTATACCATTTTGACAGTACGCCTTTCTGTGCATACTGCCAACAATGGATATTATAGTCTTTTTTTTTTATAGTCTTTTTTTTTTTTTTTTTGGCCAATTGTAGTCTTTTTAATACCTAAAAATTGGTATCTTATTTTCATCTGTATTTTATTGTTGCTGGTTAACTTATTATTATTTTTTTTAGTATTTATCTTTAGTATTGATTCTTTTGTTAGTATCATGTTCTAGTTTAATTTAAAAAGCTGTCCTCATTTTTTTTCTTTAATGAGATACAGGTACTCCAGGATATTTATTATTCATATTCATATTATTAGTAGTAGAGTAGTATTTGTTATTAGGTATTGGCATTTTTTGCCAGAATTTTTTCTGTGTTGTGTTTTAACTTGATTTTATATTGTCCATGAAATCTTTTTTCTTATGGCTTTTGTTCTTGATGTCTTCCTGTTTGGTTTGAGGTTACTGGGAATTCCACTGTATTTTATTTAAGTATGTAGAGTAAAGGGTTAACTTTTTATTCTATAATCTTAAATCCCTGTGGGGTTTTTTTTTTTTTTTTTTTTTTTGATGTGAGATGTGAGACAGGAATTTGATGTTTGTTTTATTTTTCAAATGGTTAAGTAGTTCTCCCCAAACAATTTATTACAAACTTGATTTTTAAAAATATATGTGCATGATTGGTTCTTCTTCCAACCTTTGATTTAGTTCATTCTATGGTTCTTATATAAATACATTATTAGAGTTATAAATTACAGTAATTATGTTGTGACTTGTGTAGGAAGATGACTAGAGTTTGTTAATTTAGGGAGATAGGCAAACAATATATAAAATAATTACAGATTGTATTATTTTCTAGGAAGAAAACAAACTTGGTGGGATCTGTTTAGAGTTATCAGGGAAGATCTGCCTCTCTGAAAAGAAGACTTTTCCATAACAATACCTGAAACACATGAAAATTAGGAAATACTAAAAAGAAAAGTAAAAATGATGAGAGATAATTATCATTAATATTTTGCTGTAGTTATCCTCAATATTTTACTTTTGACAGTTGCATAATATTTCCAGCTGTGGCTATCTCAAATTTTAGCCTTTGCTTTTTCATTTCATATTTGAATGCTCTTTTTGATCTCATAATAATGCTATAGTAAAAATTTATGGAATGGAAAATTTGGTCACCATTTTAACTATGATGTTTAATGGCTGTATAATATTCTAATCTATGACTGAATATACCATAATTTTTGTAGTTTATTTCTCCACTAATGGACATTAACTTTGTTTTTACCCCTACCCTGTTACAAATAACATAGCTGTGCAGATTCTTAAATGCACAAGTTTTGTGTATGTGTGTTGGGAAGCAGAGACCAGTATCTTTATTGATTTGTTGATAGTCCCTGAAGTAGGATTACTGTACCAAATTGTTTCAACATTCTGTGGCTTTTGGTACATATTGGCAAATTGTTTTCTTAAAAGTTTGTTCTACTAAATATATACTTTTAAAAAAGAGAAAATATTTTCTGCCTAATTTGAGATGTATAATTGAAGAGGGGCTATTCATTCCATAGATGCTGAAGGGAAGAATGTAAATGTAGATGAAGATGCTGTAAGGGAATGGTAGAGGAGGACAAAAGTATGCAAGTTAACTACAACATTAAATGATAACTGGCATAAGATATACAAACAACATGACGCGGGAGTTGGAGAAATAAGACTGTAGCTAAAAAGCAGACCACTGTCTTAAATCATACACTACTAATTCCTGGGAAAATGGTACATGATATTTTTAGTAGTTAAAATATTCACGTTGTATAAACTTAATTCTTTATCTGATTTACTTCCAGTATCTTAATTGTGGAAACAGTATAATTCAGAAAAACACAAAACAATTTTAAAGATTGGGAGTTTTTAAATCTTGTAACGCGGTAATACCTGGATTGACATATATAAGAAGTGTAGTCTGGATAATTTAGTAGGCTTTAAAAAAAAGGTCTTTCAGTGTGATTTTTAAAATATATGTAGGTTAATCCTTGAATTATAATTCTTAATCTATTTTGGCTTCTCATACATGTTCTATCCTAATACAGTCTTTAAAAATAGATCATAGTCTTTTGAAAATAGGGAGGTGGGTAGAGGGTTGGATAAGATATAACCTGTCTGCCATCAAAAAGATAAAAGACTACACTTATGATTAAAAAAATGATAAGAAAAATAAAAAATAGATCATTTAAGATACTTTATGTTGGAAAACAGCCACTCTTTTAATAGCCTTTCTGAGAGCACTAAAATAAATTTTATAGTAAATGGGCTGAATTAGAGAAGAGAGGTGAGAATGCTGATGTTTTCCAGCCATAGGGAAATTGTTTTCTTGATATTAAATATACTCAAGATTCATTGGCTAGATAGACTGAAATAAAAGTTATGAAACCTTTGTTGATTTTAATTAGCTGGACTTTAGGACAGAAAGGAGAAGGCTACATAGTCTATCAATATTAAATTTTTTTAAAGATTTATTTATTTGAGGGGGGAGGGGCAGTGGGAGAGGGAGAGAAGCAGACTCCTGCTGAATTTGGAGTCCTACGTGGGGCTCCATCCCTTAGGCCACAACCCTAAGATCATGACATGAGCCGAAATCAAGAGTCAGATGCCCAGCCCAAGCCACCCGGGAGCCCCTATCAATATTAAATTTTAAAGACTGGGCAGTATATGCAAAGAAAGGTGCTTAGGACTTTGAAGACAAGGTAATGAAGGAAGCTCTTGTCAGTGCCAACTTCTTTACAGAATTTTCACACAGGAGAGATTCTTTTAGTGTGTGGTTTTTCTGTTGGCATGGCAGGCTGCTATTTCTTGATCCTTAAGGGGCAGTTTTGAAATTATCCATATCTAGGGCATGGAGATCAGGTACTATTTGTTGGTCTAGTGGGTCCATCCTTTTCCTAGGTAATTGTGTCACATGTCTCTGAAATCATTTTAAATATGAAATAGTATTAATGTCTCTTCTTTCTTGCTATAACTATAGACAGCTCAGCACCACAGGAGGTCAGAACTTCCCCTTCATACTATTAGTGCATTTTTCTCTCTAGAGCATTTATTTATAAATTGAGTGATTTTTGCGTTAGGAACCAGGTTGGCTCTGCAGAGCAGGAAGTTCTCTATCATTTCATGCTTTGGTCCACAGCAGGTAGATTTTGTTGGAAAGATAGTTTTATGCCAATAAACCATACTTATTTCACCCTTGAGCTTCAGAACCTCAGAATTACTTTAAAGTTTGGAAAGATATAACCTGTCTGCCATCAAAAAGACCTTACAAAGATGGTTAAAGTTGGGAAAGCCAATCTTGTTAATTTTATTTAAATTTTCTTTTTGAATAAACAGAAACACATTTAAGTATATAATTTTCATGCATTTGCATTTGAGTCTTTTTTATATATATTTTACTATGTAGGAGTGATAATTTAAGGCAGTAGCTAAGTTACCGAAGATGCCGAATCAGATATTTTAGGGAAAATGGGGGCAAACAAAATGAGTTGACTGACTAAACTTCCTGAAATATAACTGAGATTTTTATTATGTATTTTTTTCTGGGGATAGTTTGTGATACATAGATTCCCCGAAGGAGTGGTTACTTATCTAAAAAAATTGGGAACTATAGATTCAAAGTATTTTATGTAATTAGAAGACTGTGGCATTGTTTTTTTTTTTTTTTTAAAGATTTTATTTATTTATTTGTCAGAGAGAGTGAGAGCAGAAGCAGGCAGAGTGGCAGGCAGAGGCAGAGGGAGAAGCAGGCTCCCTGCTGAGCAAGGAGCCCAATGTGGGACTCAGTCCCAGGATCCTGGGATCATGACCTGAGCCAAAGGCAGCAGCTTAACCAACTGAGCCACCCAGGCATCCCTGTGGCATTGATTTATAGTGATTTTTGTGATAATGTTTTAATTAATTCTGAAAAAGTTCTAAGCGCAAAAGTTACAAGTACAGTATATAACTTTCTTCTCCTTCCCCTCAAACATTTGCGATGCATGATACTGTGTGTTTCCCTACCTTGGTATGTTCTCTTATGTAACCATAATACACTATCAAAATCAGAAATAACAAATGTATGTTTCTATACAAACATATATGCTTACATATGGACACACAAACATTTATGTTTATATTAATCTGTATCTATCTCTCTACATATGTATTGAAAACTGTTAAGTTCACACTGATATTTCCAGTTTCAATTTGTTACCTCAGGGGTCCTTCTACTTTTCTTCTTTTCTTTAGTTGTGCTTCTGAGGTAAGAAACCATTATCCTAATATGTTTACTTACTTGGTCAGTTCCCCCTGTAGATAACTAATCAGCTGTATTCCCCAGGCTTCTCCCCTCTCATCTCTGATGCAGTGGCCCTGCTCATCCCTCTCAAGTGCTATGACACCCCATACCACGCTAGTCTTCTCACACAGATGCCCTCCTCATCCTGTTTAGGTTCAGGCCTTCTCCCAGGACACCTTCAGAAGCCATTTTCATTTTGCAGTCTCTAACACACTGCTCTTAGGCCACTGTAGCTCTCACTCCAACATGGTCACCTTCCTTTCTCAGACCCATATAATGATTTTTGGACTGAATTTTCAGGGAGGAAAGTGGAAGAGAAATAGCTGAAATAATTTTGAAGGCTTTAAAAACTTATATTTAATTATAGAATTAACTGGCATATGAGTAGAAGAAGTAATTTTTTTAATAAGATTTTATTTATTTATTTGACAGAGACACAGCAAGAGAGAGGAAACACAAGCAGGGGGGTGGGAGAGGGAGCAGCAGGTTTCCTGCAGAGCAGGGAGCCCGATGCGGGGCTCGATCCCAGGACGCTGGGATCATGACCTGAGCCGAAGACAGATGCTTAAAGACTGAGCCACCCAGGTACCCCTAGAAGAAATAATTTGACTTTTTTTGATGCTGAAAAGAAAGGTAGTAAAATAATAATTTGGGACTGCCATAAAAATGACTTAATGGGGATAAAACCTTGGAACTTTTAGCTTGAGAACTTTTGGTTGGCCTCCAATTTATTAACAATTGAGGCAAATAGGTTAAGATTTAGAGGGAAGAAAACTTTACACTTTGGGACTTCTGTTCTTGCACCTAGAATCCTCAAGTAAACAGATGATAGTGTATGTCAAGGAATCAAATGTGAAGCATGTTTTGTGGTTCATTCTTAACTAAAGCTTTTATGATAGGAGACTATGAATTGTTTATTGTGTTACAAGTGGTAATAATTACAGTAAAACATAATGGTGAGATTTC
The DNA here is from genome assembly GCA_028533885.1 of Nasua narica. Lineage (NCBI taxonomy): Eukaryota > Metazoa > Chordata > Mammalia > Carnivora > Procyonidae > Nasua > Nasua narica. Next base: position 55,959,723 of record CM052806.1, read on the forward strand.
CATAGTACCTTATCATGGTCCTCAGAATAGATTTTAATTGAATGATCAGTAATTCACTTGATAAAACTGACCAGCAGTGAAGTACTAGGAATTATGGATTAAGCTGATAATGTAAAAATGAAAATGACCACTTCAACACTCAAAGGAATTTCCAGGGAAATGCATGCTACTAATTACAATTTAATTTAATAAATGCTTTTAGTATACATTTAAAATGCCATGTAAATGGGACGCCTGGGTGGCTCAGTTGGTTGAGCAGCTGCCTTTGGCTCAGGTCATGATCCCGGCATCTTGGGATCGAGTCCCGCATCGGGCTCCTTGCTCCGCAGGGAGCCTGCTCCTCTCTCTGCCTCTGCCTGCCTCTCTGCCTGCTTGTGTTCTCTCTCAGTTAAATGAATGAGTGAAATCTTAAAAAAAAATATTTAAAATGCCATGTAAAGAGTCAGGGGAGTTATTATTTGGGCTTAATGGGGATAATATTTTATTTGTCGGATGGGATAGAGTTCTGAAACCACTAACTCTATTATGCTTAAATTTCAAATGAATAATTCATTTTGACAGTTTTGTAAAAGAGCTAGTTATAGTTGTGCTTTTTATTTATGTTTTTAGCATATAATAAAAATCAGGTTTCTATATTTAACATAAATCTACCTTATAATACTTAGTACATCAGCTACTATATTTAAAAAGAACATGTACTTAGCCTAAGCCTAGTTTTAAACTCTAATTTCTGCCATAAATGAGGTTTCTGACCTTGGCTAGATCACTTTGAATCTCAATTTCTTACATACATTTATCAGACATTTTCTAACTGGGTAAACAGACATTTACCTAGTTAGATTTCTAAGTCAAGCATAGGGCTAAGATTAGAAGAGAGAGAGACATACCCCCTGAGAATCCAAGGATTTAGGATGGTTGTAGAGTGGAGACAACTGGACATAATGCTGTCTGCTATGTGTAATTACTCCTGTCTCACAGAGGGCTTGAAATAATTGTATATATGAATGTACTTTGTATATATAATATATCTACTAAATCTGTAAATGAGTAAAATATTAAAATAAAATTTTTACTTAAAATACTAATTTTAAGCATATATTTATTAGTGCATTTTTATGTCTTAATTTAGTTTTAAGATCCAAATATCTGTGATGAAGAGAAAAGAAAGGTCAGGGGTGGTTGAGAATGGTGTGGCAGCTAAGAGGTTAAATACTTGATTAATTCTTATTTTGAACTTTTGCTTTGGTTGAACTCCTTTGATTATAGGCATTCAGGGCACACATGTTGTCCTTTTACTTTGCAATTCAGTATAGCAGCAAAGCTCTTTTTTGGTGAGAGTCAGACTTAGCTAATTTGAAAGATGGTTGAGAATTTGCTCTTATTTCCCATCTTAAATGAGGTAGCTTGCATTCTTGTTAAGAAAATATGATTTTTGTGCATGCTTATTCTGTGCATTTCAATAAAAACATGAAGTTTAGTGTTCAAGTACTTATGTGACATTACTAATTAGTCTTAAGGGGTACACTTGCTTTATAGTAGCTACAGAATTAATACTGTCCTTTGTAAACCTTTTGAGTATCTTATTTTCCCTTGAGTGGGTCAGGTATATAATGTCAGTGATATAAAGAATCTTAGGGATTGTTTTTAGGATGACATTAAGATTTTAATTTTGAGGGGTGCCTGGGTGGCTCAGTTGGTTAAGCATCTGACTATTGATTTCTGCTCAGGCCATGATCTCAGGGTGCTAATATTGAGCCCTGTATTGGGTTCCGCTGCTGGGCATGGCGTCTTCTTAAGATTTTCTCTTCCTGTGCCCCTACCCACTCCCTCTCTTTCTCTCTCAAAAAAGATTTTGAGTCTCAAAATTAAATTTTCTCATATGGATTGGTCTTTGCTTTTGTTGTTGTCGAATCATGTTTTAATTAGGTTTAGTGCTAACAGTAGTATTTCTGGTTCACACCATCATTATAGATCATTTTGATTAAGGAAGAGACATTATAAAATTTTAGTCATCTAAAAGGCCAAATAAATGAAGAAATTAAATGAACTACTTTTTGATCTCATTCTGTTTCCCTGGCTCCTTTAATCAAAGTCATTTGGGCTTCCTGGGGCTCCCAGGTGGCTCAGTCAGTTGAACATTGGACTTTTTTTTTAGTTTTTATTTATTTATTTGACAGAGAGAGACATAGCAAGAGCGGGAACACAAGCAGGGGGAATTGCAGAGGGAGAAAGCAGGCTTCCTGATGAGCAGGGAGCCTGATGCGAGGCTCGATCTCAGGACACTGAGATCATGACTTGAGCCGAAGGCAGATGCTTAACGACTGAGCCACCCAGGCGCCCCGAGCATTGGACTCTTAATTTTGATTCTGGTCCGGATCTCATGGTGGTGGGATGGAGCCCTGCCTAGGGCTCCGTGCTCTGCAGGGATTCTGCCTGAGATCCTCTCCCCCTCTCTCAGGTCCTCCTCCTGCTCACATGTGCGCTCTCTCTCTCTCTCTCTCATATAAATAAATAAAATCTTAAAAGCAAAATGATCTAGGCTTCTTATTCAAGATGCTTATTCCTGGGAATCTGGGAGTCTGCATTTTGACAAGAACTGTCTCATACTCCCAATTCTAAAGTTTAAAGAGCACTGCTCAAAGTCTACTTTAATGTCCAGAGAAAGGAATTAAATTATACATTTCTTTGAAATGTAGTTTTATTTTTTGATGACTCATGTTTTTGGATGTAACAAAGATATTGAGAGATGTAGTTTTAAAGTAGTCTTCCTATAAAACTATTAGTTGTTACAAAATAGTTTTCCATTAGAAATGTAATACAGAGATGTAGATGGAATGTTTTAAAAAGGGAGAGGAAATCACTAATTTGAGTGTATTTTCTGTGTTTCTTAGGCATAGCCGTAGTACCGTATTCCTTTTTATATACTTTCTTCACCTAATGCAAGACAAGCATTTTTCCTTGTGAAGCAGGTTTTTTTTTTTTTAAAGATTTTTATTTATTTATTGGAGAGTGAGAGACTGAGAATGAGAGGGGAGAAGGTCAGAGGGAGAAGCAGACCTCCCGCAGAGCCGGGAGTCCGATGTGGGACTCGATCCCGGGACTCCAGGATCATGACCTGAGCCGAAGGCAGTTGCTCAACCAACTGAGCCACCCAGGCGCCCTGAAGCAGGTTTTTAAAAGCAAATTCTCATCACAAGTGCCCTCCTTAATACTTAAAGTGGTTGTGATGAGCACTCCATGTTATATGTAAGTGATGAATTAGTAAATTCTACTCCTGAAACTAATATTACATTATATGTTAACTAATTAGAATTTAAATAAAACTATAAACCTAAAAAAATAAAGATTTCGGGAAGATAAAAAATAAAAACATTCTCAGTGGCAGATTAATTTTATTTTTATGAGTGTATCATACATTTTTATGAGTGTATCAAGCTAAGTGTATACTTAGCCTGTGTCCATTGTGGTACCTGAAAGAGCCTTCCCTTCCCCCATTATGTGCAGCGTTTTTCCCTTGTGCATTTGATTTCTGAAAGTAAATAACATAGTAGAGGATGTGAACTGAAAATGTTATACCAACTTACACAGTTACCATAGATGTGCCAGTGTTTGTTTCAGCTCATCCTTGCCAAAATTGAGTAGAAATCTTTTTAAAATGTCAAATAAAGCAAAATGATGTTGCTAAATTAGTATTAGACAAAAGTTCTGTATTTTAACTTGTAGACCCTTAATTACTGATGTAAAATTTTTAGCTTTTTTTTGTTTTTTGATTTTTGGTTTTCTTGGTCTAGCGTTTTATTAAACATTCATACCACTAACAACAATTTCTTTGTATGCACACTCATGTTTTGTTTTGTTTTAAGAAATAGTGGTGAGACGGATTAACACAATCACCAGTATAATTCATACAACCCACCGTTGGTCCTTAGTGTATAAATTTTGGTATATGAGATTTATAGAACTTAAAAGAATAAGTCAGGCCTATAGTTCAGATGATTAAAGCTTGCCCACTAAGGCTTTGAAAGCCACTTCTTTAGGACCACTTTATAGAATGTGCTCCCAGCTCAAGAATAAATCAACTCATTGCCTCACCTCTTTTGTCCACTAGATCTCTAAGTAAAATTCTTTCCTTGTTATGTAGCTATTTCCTTTCCTGATATTTTTGCCTTTACTTACCCTCTAGTGTAACCATTGGCTTTAAGCTGCCCTCTAGTTTCATGGAGTCCTCCACTCTGATATTGCCACAAAATCTTTACTTTTCTCTGATCAACACATTTCAAAACTATCCCTATTTCCATCCAAATTAAAGCACTTATTTCCTTAGTAAATCCTGACCACAACTAGAAATTAGAAGGAAAAGTCTGATTTTTCCCCACCAAGATATGAAGGACTAATAGTATTCACAAGAGTACTTGATTTTTTAAGAAGGAATGTTTATTGAATGATCATTAGAATCTTAGGCAAAATGTGAAGAATTTGGAGGAACATGAGAGGAGAGCTTGTAAACAGTATCTGTCGATTTCAGCGCTTTTTCAGTTTAACTGAAGAACTGACAGAAGCTTGATATACAATATAGGAAAAGTTGCAGACCCTAGACTAAGTGAAGGCAGTGCATTTTAACCAAAAAGTTGTGGTAATCCATTTTGGAAGTAATCATAAGAAGAATTTCCAAATAGACATTTAGATTTTTTTTTCTGTAACACGAGGATAAAGAAAAAGGTAATTGCTTAAACTGAGCTGTATAAAGAATATTTTTATCCCTGAGTATAGCAAGAACTATCATAAACATCCTTCTTAAGGCCTTTCAGCTTTAGACACATAGCAAGTGAAAGTTTTTTGACTCAGTGGATGAGGTAATTATTGAGTGGCTGGTTGGAATGTTTGCTACTGGTTACATAGCAGAATTACTACTTAGCTCTTAGTGCTGGTGCTTGGTTACTGTAATTAAAATAAGTAAATCTTGTTTAGATAATTGCAGAGCCAGGTCGTGGGGAACCTGTTCAGCTTGCATTTTAGTATTAGTATGTGCATCAGTCTTTACACATTTTGTGAAGATTAAATATTCTTATAGCAAATCCCAGATCACATGTTAATGGAATATCTTGGAAGAAATATCAGTGTCTAGTGTAGTCTAGACTGTTCTTGATAGATGAGATCTTCAGAGATAAGCATACTAAAAAGCAAAACTAAGAATAGCACCCTCTCTTTATTTTTAAACCAGATATAAAGAAAGAATAAATCTGTACTTTTAAATTTTCTATCCATTACTTAACTCCTCACTATTTGGTTTCTTAGTACGAAACTGCTTTTTTTTTTTTTAAAGATTAGTGAGGGGGAAAAAAAAAAGATTAGTAAGAGGACTTTTCATTGTCCCTGGGCCATTTTTTTCTTTTAACTTCTTATTTGGTATTGTTGACTACTTTTTCCTAGTAATTCTTTCTTATTATTGTGATGCTGCCTCCTGATTTATCCGGTTGTTTAGCAGCCCTTTCACTGACCATCTTTAAATGTTGGTGAATCTGGCATTTTGCCCTGTCATCATTTACTTACCAGAGTTTTTTAATTTCATCTACCTTTCAAATCATTTTGGGAGGCATTTCCAAAACATTTATGGAAATACTTGACTGGATATTTTGGGCTTTAGTTCTGGGGTAGAGTACAGTCATCTGTTTCGAAATAGCTCCTTAAATAACACTGGTGCGTTCTGGTTAAGAACTGCATACAGTTTGACACTGTCTCATCTCTATCTCAGCCGAAAGTAGCACCTGGATCTTAATAATACGTGATATTCAAGATGAGTTTTTAATGTCAGGTACAATGCTAATAAATTTGTTTTAAAGACTTTATTTATTTATTTTACAGAGAAGCAGGCTCCCTGCAGAGCGGGAAGCCTGATATGGGACTCCATCCTAGGACTCTGGGATCATGACCTGAGCCCAAGGCAGTGGCTTAACCCACTGAGCCACCCAGATGCCCTACAATGCTAATAAATTTTATTAAAATAATTTAAATAGGTGCCTGGGTGGCTTAGTGGGTTAAGCATCTGCGTTCAGCTCAGATCATGATCCTGGGGTCATGGGATCGCATCCCATATTGAGCTCCTTGCTCTGTGGAGAGCCTGCTTCTCCCTCTTCCTCTGCCTGTCTTTCTCTCTGTCTCTCATGAATAAAGAAATAAAATCTTAAAAAAAATAACTTAATTAGCTTATTTTATTATTTTGATCAAGGTCACTATGTATTGTGGTCAACTTAGTATTTGCATTTGTATAAAACTGATTTCAAACTCCAGGATAAACAAGAGTAGGCAAGCGATGGACAAGATAGAAAAGCTCTATAAGGTGGTCTACAGCATTTCTCAAGCACCAGGCTTTCCTCTCATTTAAATTCCAACACAGTTGGACCTCCTGAAAGGAGTTAAAGATCCTGTTGTTGTTTTTTTTAATCTTTTGCTTTCTTTCCCATGCTGTTGCTGCAAGATGGTTAAAAGTGGCCTCTTGTACCTGTATTTCAGATAGTTGAAATGCTCCTTCAGCCTTCAAAACCTCTTTGAAATATGACCTCTTTTCTAGGCTGTTGAGATCTTCAATTCTCTGAAATCCTGTTACTCTTGGATAGCTCATTCATGGTTGAGAATTGATTAAGTTCTACCTTGTAGGACATCTTCTCTTTGCATTCCCCACTCATTTATTTAGTGACCACTTAGAAAGTACCAGGTGCTATTTTAGTCACTAAAAATCTGGAGATGGATAAAACATGGTCCATGTTATTAAGCTCCTAGTGACAGAGAAGATATTAGGATCCATTTGTTTGTGTTTATTATAGCATAATGCAGAATAACAAATCACTCTTAATCCCACAGCAAGTGTACTTGTTCCGTTGTTGAAAGCTGTCAGAGCGGGGAATCAAAAACAATACCGTAACCATTTTATTTTAACAAAACATTAGCCAGTCCTTCAATGTAAGGCCTTCTCTTTGCTTATTTGTTTGCTCAGTGGCATTCCATGTCACTTTAATAAAGCTATACTTATAATATTTATTGCCGGTGACTTCCAGTTTTAGTTTTTTGAGAAAAGCAAAAAGCCTTGATATTTTCTGATAGTTTGTGTAGGCTCCTTGATTTTTTAAAATTTGTCTTCAGTTAAAACTGTATTTAGTTGCCTGTTTGCTCTTAGATGTCTTTTATTTCTCTAAAATAACTGTATCCTCCTTACTCCTAAACTTACTTATCCTCCTATGCTTGCTTTTCTCTTCATCCAAATGCTAAACCACAGGTTTCGAGCTTCCACCTTTCTCAAAAAGCCACTCCACATCTAAATATTATTCAAGTGTTCACTGGCTTGCTTGTTTAGTTCCTATGCTTGTCTCAGTGAAATGCTGCTTGCTCTGTGAAGTCTTCCTTGATTCTTCAAGCTATACTGGAGTGCTCTTTATGTATACCCACTGTATTTTTTGTTTAACTATAGCTTGTTTCTCAACAAAATTAAACTTTTGAGGGCAAAATGTCCCCAGTTCCAACATTTAGTGACTATTAATAATCATAAAATGAAATTAGATCTGCATTTTCTGTCGATTGTAATAGTCTATTAGAGGATAGCTATTGGGATGGAGAAGCTATAGGATGGTGGGAGATTATTTATATGAATGAAACTTTGAATCCTCCTTGGCAGGTTTTTTCAAACTGGATCATGATATCAATTTAGTGAGTCATTTTAAAAAATGAAAAATAAAAATGATTTGAAAATAGAGTGTATTTTGCTTAATATGAGTTTCAATAAACTTTAAAATTTATATGCACATACATTTGTACAATACAGATAAATATACTTGTATATATGTGTATACTGGGTTTTGATGCAAAATGTGTGTAGAGGAGGGTTCTCTGTTTTCTGTAAATTGTGGTAATAAAAGTTTGAAAACAGCTACCCAGTGGGAGAGTCCATGGAGAATCCCAGAGACTTCACGGAGAAGCAGATTTACATGAAGAGCAGAACCCCAGGGCTTGGGGATTGGAACAGGGATGTTACTGGTTCTCTCTGCCATTTACCTTGCTGTGCTCTTGGCATAGTCAGTTAATGTCTTTTTGGCTTCATTTTCTAATGTTTAAGTGGTTTGATTTGTATCTCTAAGGACTATTCTCGTTCTAATGTTCTGATACTCTGCATAATTAGCAAATTGATGTTGATAATAAAGCCACATTATGTGTGTTCATTACACAGTTTGTGTAATGAAGTGGATTTTTCCAAGCCACTAATTGATAAAACTGAGAAGCATCTGTGCTTAAGTGTTTATGTGCTGTATAAAAATTAAAAATCCTCAAGGTTTAAGCTGTGTATTCTCTAATTATAACTAAGACAATACTGTTATTTATGTTATTTATATTATTATACTGTTCTATAACTATGTATGATTAAGGAAAAATAATTTGTAAGAAATACACAGTATAATATTTCAAAATATGCTTCATATGTTAGATGTTATTAGATATTTTAGGGGGTTCGAGGAAACTAAGCCTGTAAAGTTGAGGAGCTGCTGGGTAAAACAAAGATAAACAGTCTCTTTAATTGTGGGACTTCTGAGAGCCTTTATAATCCCAAGGACCTAAAGGAACCTGACCTTAACTGTTACAAATAATTATTGACGTGACTTTCTTCAAAACCTTGTGAACAAACATTTCATGAATGCTTTATTCTTAGACTTGAAATGTAGTAATTTTGAATGATGATGGGATAGCTTTCATAGGCTAGGCTTTGAAGAGGACATGGGTTATTTTAACTTGTATCTGATGTTAAAGTATGGATGCAATATAACAAACTCAGTTACTCTTATTTTAGAATTTTCTTCAAGTATTTAACATCTTTAAATATTATATTTTGTTTTAACAAAGAAAGAAAAAATATTAAATCCAATTATTTCTTCTTAAAGTCCAGTAAAATTAGGGACAATGACTTTGTTCCCGGACATATATTGTGCATTTCAAAATCAAATAAATGTAAAAGAGTTGTTAATTTGGATCATTTAACAGATCTTAAAATATTAATTATAAAGAAATATAAAATATTACATATTTTATTCATGTAAAGTAATAAAATATTAGTGATAAAGAAATATAACATGTTGCAGATAGGCATCTTGTTTATATTTTATTGAATAATTTTGTTTTCTTAAGCTAGGATATAGAATTCTGAATTGTGTTATTCTTAAATGTTTCCTAAATAATACAGAATATTCTGACAATCAAGCATATTAATTCAGAGCATTTTCATTTTTTAACCACTTGGTTTGTCTGTATCTGAGAGGCCTATTAGTCTTTCACTGTGGATGTTCTGTTAACTCATTGTTTCTAAGTTTATGCCTTGTGCGTTTTTAAGTTTTGTTGTTATTTTTATTCTTGCTTCTATCATGAAACTTTGAAATCAAAGTAAAGTTTATAAATGAGAGATAGAATTAGTAGAATCTAAGGAAACACAGCAAAAACTTAATACTAAATTTCTGGTTCTCTCCTTAGATTAATTAATATATAACAATATGTGTTTTGATGACATGTTGTTTATTGCATTAATAGTCTTAAAAATATTTTTTTAATCTTGTTTGTGTTTTTAATTTTTTGTCTTACTGAAATGAGACTTTTAGGTTTTTGTTGTTACATTTGCTTGTCTTGCTTGTTAATATTATTTGGATTAAATTTGACTATAAATAATGGAACTTTAAAATAACAGTGTATGACAAGATAGAAATTTATTCTTCCTCTATTTCAAAATCCAGAGTTGCATAGTTTTGGATTGAAGTGATAGCTCTGCTTTAAGTTCTCAGTCCCAGGAACTTCCTTGTTTGTTGCTTCACTGCACGTGTTCTCTCTTCACAATATACTTCATGGTCTGTGATGGTTATTTCAGCTCTGAGCATCGTGGTTACATTTCAGTCAGCAGGATCAGGGAAGGAAAAAGAAGAGTGCACTACCCTTAGAGAACCATTCAAGAAGCTGCCACATGACTCGGACTCTGGAGCCAGATTCAAAACTGTCTTAAATTCAAATCCTCCTTACTGTAGGGAAAATACTACTGTGGTGGCTTTAAGCAACAAGTTAGCATGAGAAGGAGTTACACCAAGTATAGATACTAACCTTGCCTATCTGGATATTCTGCTCAGGGCCCTTTTGGCAGCAAACATTCACAACAGACAGTTTGTATGGTGGTGTGCAGCTAAGAACTGTACCTATGTTAGGTTAGGGTAGGTGAAGCAAGGTGCCATATTTAAGAAAGTTGAAGTTGTCTGGGTTTTTAGGTCAAATTTTGTTCCATTTTGGAAATATTGGGAGTACTGCTTAAATCCTACCTAATACTTCAAAATGTAGTTTTTATTTTACTGGGAAACTTTTTTCATTGATCCATAATAGTCTTATGTTTCTTGCCTCTCCTGTATGCTGCAGTGCCTTATGCATATATCTTCATTATACTTTATTTGAATGAAATGGTAAATTGTAGCTTTCTCCCACCCAGATACAGGATGTGTATCTGGTTATATGTATAGATTTGTATGGGTGTGTGTGTGTGGTGGGGGGGGGGGGTAAGAATGAATTACTTGCTTTTAAATCTTCATAACATAAGCCTCTATTACAGTGCATTGTATATAGGAACAAATTGTGTACACTTGTATATAAATTTCCATCTATATTTGTTAATTCATCCATGCCTATTCTGAGATTTATACCCATCTTTTAAAAGTTGGCTTTTAAAACTGTTAAGATACAGAGGCGCCTGGGTGGCTCAGTGGGTTAAAGCCTCTGCCTTCGGCTCGGGTCGTGATCCCGGGGTCCTGGGATCGAGCCCCGCATTGGGCTCTCTGCTCAGTGAGGAGCCTCCCCCCCCCCATCTGCCTCTCTCTACTTGTGATCTCTCTCTCTCTGTCAAATAAATAAAATCTTTGAAAACAAAAACAAAAACCCGATAAGATACAGATTGAAGTTGTTAAGTGACTTTTAAGTCTTCTAATTCTGTATTGATGTAAAATCTTTGACTTTTAATTTGAAAGGGGTGTTAAATTTAAAATGTCTTTATCTTAATTCATCCTGTTTCTTCTTACCTTTTCCTGTATTCTTAATCTCACTAAATGATATCACAAGAAAAAGTACTTTTTATTGAGTATTTACTATGTACTAGGTACTGTGCTTATGCTTCACATGTATTATTTAGTTTATCAGTTCATATATTATGTTTGATTTGATATGTGAAGAAACATAAAAATTCAAGTACTTTGCTTGCTGTAATCATGCTATAAAGATAAGATTCTCATCCAGGAAGCCTAAAGTTAAATGCTATGCTAATAACCACTATACTATTGCTTCTGCTAGTTGTCCAAAACAAAATTCTGTAAGTCATTATAAGAGTTTTTTTTGTCTTGGGACGCCTGGGTGGCTCAGTCGGTTAAGGATCTGCCTTTGGCTCAGGTAATGATCCCAAGGTCCTGGGATTGAGTTCTGCATCGGGCTCCTTGCTTGGTGGGGAGCCTTCTCCCTCTGCCTGATGCTCCCCTGCTTGTGCTCTCTGTCTCTCTTTCTGACAAATAAATAAAATCTTTAAGGAAAAAAAAAGGTTTTCTGTCTTACTTTTTCCTTCCCCCCCAATTAAGCCTTAAATATGTTTTAAATTTATTTAAATCATTTTTTTGGTTTTGTTTTGTTTTAAAGCCTTCCTCTCTTATTATGTAGGCCAGTGGTTCTCTACTATTAGCAGAAGAGCAGAATCACTTGTGGTTCCCAAACCTTGGCCCTGGAGACTGATTTAGTAGCTGTGAGACTGAAACCCAGACATAGTATTTTATCTGATTAAATTGCAATGGTTCAGACTTCTGTTTTCTGTCTATGAGTTCTTCCTTTTCTGCACCTTTCTTTATTTTGCTAGTTTTGCTAGTTTTTATTTATCCTTCAAGGTCTTCAAGGTCTTTGTTGTCTCCTCTTTCTGGAAATCTTCTTTAACTCCCATCTGATTTAGAAGTTACTCTTCTGTGTGTTCTAGCATCTTAAATATAGCTAAATATAGAGCTCATACCATGTGCTTACTTGTTTGTCTCCCCTATTAGTCTATAAGTTCAGTGAGAATTGGAGTTCTGTCTTATTTTGCCCTCTAAATCCCTTGTGCTTGGTACATAGTAGATGACTAATAAGTATTTACAGAATTACATTTCATGCACAGCAGTATGTAACATTTCACATTGCTTTCTGAGAATATTTTATAGTCAGAATTTGACACTGTTGGGGCACTTCGGTGGCTCAGTCGGTTAAGCATCTGCCTTTGGCTCAGGTCATGATCTCAGGGTCCTGGGCTCCAGGTCACTGCTCAGCGAAGAGTCTGCTTCTCCTCCCTCTCCCGTATTCTCTCTCACTCTTGTGCACTCTTTCTCTCTCTCAAATAAATAAATAAAATCATCAAAAAGAGAATTTGACACTGTTTTCATTTTTCAGTATGATCTTAAAGTCTTTATCAGGACAAGTAAAAGAAAAATTACTACAAGAAGAAATCATTATTAGTCAAATGGTTATGAATTTTTTTGTCTTCATGGGACCCTACTTGTGAATTATTGATTGTGCTCTTATGCATGATGAGGATTTTTATTTATTTTTTTAAAAAGATTTTATTTATTTATTTGACAGAGAGAGATCACAAGTAGGCAGAGAGGCAGGCAGAGAGAGAGGAGGAAACAGGCTCCCTGCTGAGGAGAGAGCCCAATGCGGGGCTCAATCCCAGGACCCTGAGATCATGACTTGAGCCGAAGGCAGAGGCTTTAACCTACTGAGCCACCCAGGCACTCCAATGATGAGGATTTTTAAATATCCAAGAGCAAAATGATGACTTACCTTGTTTTTAGATGACAAAAAATTAACTTGCTAGAATTTTATTTCTCTGTAATTTTGCCTATTTTGCGGTATGCTTTTTGATTATAATGAGGAAAATACTTGTTTGGTTTTAGAAAGATTTGAAGATAGGAGATATTGGTATAAGGGAAAGAAAGCCTGGGCCCAAACACAGCTCTGAGGTTCCCTTTTAGGTCACCAATGAGAGCATCCCTCCTTTCTTTAAGAAGTCATAGGGATTAAAGTCTCCATACCTAACATTTAGTCTCCCTTTGTCAGTGTTGGGTTCTCTCCTATAGTCCCTTGTAGATTCTCATCCCTTTCTCAGCCACCCCACCAACCTTTCTACTGCTTTATCTAGATCTCAATGTATTTTCAACACAATTACCTCATGCTAAATTCTTAACTCCTTCTTGGTACATTCCTTCTTACTCCTTTCCCTGAATGAAACTGGGATCTTGATGAACCTTTTCTCCTACAGTTTGGTACTTTCTCTGGGGGAACTTTGTTCCTTCACCCTATGAGTTAGGGTTGGAGGGAGATGGTTTTATGGTTAAAATCTCCTGTTCCATAGCAGTCCTGTGAATTAGAAAGAAATAGAAATCATTCTAGTACAGAGTAACTCATTCTAAATATTAAGTGCCAAATTCTAAACTTCATAAAATATTAAGGTCTCCTTCCTTTGATTTGGCTCTTCTAATTAGGTTTGAGTTTGACGGAAGAAGTATTTTGATCTCTTATTTCCTTGATTTCCTTGATCCAAGATACGGTCTATGAAACATAATCAGATTTGATTTGGGGTAAGTAAGAAATGGTACAGTAAAACCCCCAAAACTAGAACTGATAAATGAACTCACTTATGTCACAGGATACAAAATCAATGTACAGAAATCTTTTGCATTGCTATATACTAATAATGAAGCAACTGAAAGTGAAATTAAAATAGTCCCAATTATAATAGCAGCCAAAATAATAAAATATCTAGGAAAAAACTTAACCAAAGAGTTATTAAGACCTGTACTCTGGAAACTAGAAAACCCTGATGAAAGAAATTCAAGACAACACAAAGAAGTGGAAAGATATTCCATGCTCGTGGGCTGAAAGAACAAATATGGTTAAAATGTCTGTACTGCCCAAAGCAATCTATGAATTTAATGCAATCTCTATCAAAATACCAACAGCATTTTTCCTAGAACTAGAACAAAAAAATCCTAAAATATGTGTGGAACCACAAAAAACTTCAAATAGTGAAATCAGTCTTGAAAAAGAAAATCAAAAGTGGAGACATCACAAATCCAGATTTCAAGTTATATTACAAAGTGGTAGTAGTTAAAACCGTATGGTACTGGCATAAAAATAGACCCATAGATCAATGAAATAAAACAGAAAGCCCTGAAATAAGCCCACAATTATTTGGTCAATCAGTCTTCTACAAAGGAGGAATGAATATCCAAGGGGAAAAAGTCTCTTCAACAAATGGTATTGGGAAAACTGGACAGCAACATGCAAAAGAATGACTCTGGATCACTTTCTTTCTCCATACACAAAAATAAACTCAGAATGGATTAAAGACCTAAATGTGAGACCTGAAGCCATATAAATCCTTGTAGAGAGCACAGGCAAGAATCTGTGACATTGGACGCTTGGGTGGCTCAGTTGGTTGATCAACTGCCTTTGACTCAGGTCATGATCCCGGAGTCCTGGGATCGAGTCCCGCATTGGGCTCCCAGCTCCATGGGGAGTCTGCTTCTCCCTCTGACCTTCTCATCTCTCATGTTCTGTCTCTCTCTCTCAAATAAATAAATAAAATCTTAAAAAAAAAAAAAAGAATCTGTGACATTATCGCAACATTTTCCTAGGTATGTCTCCTGAGGCAAGGGAAGTGAAAGCAAAAATAAACTATTGAGACTACATCAAGAGTAAAAGCTTTCTGAACAGTGAAGGAAACAATAAAACTAAAAGGCAAACCTGCCGAATGGAAGAAGATATTTGCGTATTTGATAAAGGGTTGGTATCTAAAATATTTAAAGAACTGATAGGACTCAATACTAAAAAACAATCTAATTAAAAATGGTCAGAAGACATGAACAGAAATTTCTCCAAAGAAGACACCCAGATGGCCAACAGGCATATGAAAAGATACTCATTACTCATCATCAGGGAAATGTAAATCAAAACCACAATGAGATATCATCACTTCACACTTATCAGAATGGGTAAAATCAAAAACAGAAGAAACAACTGTTGGTGAAGATGTGGAGAAAGAGGAATCCTCATGCACTGTTGTAGGAATGCACACTGGTGGTGCCACTGTGAAAACAGTATGGAGTTTCCTCAGAAAGTTAAAAATAGAACTATTGTATGATCCAGTAATCGCACATTGGGTGTTTACCCAAAAAATACAAAACGAGTAACTCAAATGGATTCATGTACCCTTATGTTTATAGTGGCATTATTAACTATGAAGGTAGCCCAAGTAGCCATCAATAGATGAATAGAGAAGAATGGATAAAGTGTGTGTGTGTGTGTGTGTGTGTGTGTGTGTGTATACATACACACACCATTCTTTATATTCTAATATTCCATTATATATATTATTATACAATTATATATTTTTATATAATGGAATATTATTCAGCCATTAAAAAGAACGAAACCCTGCCATTTGCAACAACTAGAGCTAGAAAGTATAATGCTAAGTGAAGTGAGTCAGAGAAAAACACATACCATATGATCTCACTCACATGTGGGATTTCAAAAACAAATGAGCACAGAGGAAAAAAAGACAAATCAAGAAATAGGCTGTTGACTATAGAGAACAAACTGATGGTACAAGAGGGGAGGTGGGTTGGGGGATGGGGGAAATAGGGGATGGGGTGATGAAAAAATACTTATGTAAATCAAATACTTATCATGATGAAAAAATTAAATACAATGATTAAAAAATACTGAAAAAATAAGTATACATTTTGACTACAAGAGATGTTCATCATTAGAAATGTTGATGGGGGAAATGTGTATCTTTGAGTTAAAGAAGTTGAGCAGTTCATGAAAAAAATTTTACTTTGCCTAGAACAGTTCAGAAATAAGTCTAAATAACTTAGAAACGACTACAAGCATACATGTGGAGGATGGGAGGTAGAGGAATGTGAGCAATGTTAAACTGGATTCTGAAATTCTTTTCCTTGGCCAAATGATACTCTAAATTATTTGTTGTGTTTCCTTTGACAGAGATCACTCAGTTACTATAGTTATTTACACTGTAGATCAGTCTAAAAGAATATATAATGTACAGAATAAGTTGTCAGGAAATTAATTTCCTTTTAAATTGAAGTTTAGCTACTTCTGTCCATATACTCACTAATAATTTACTCTGACATTTTTTAAACCTCTGTGACTGTTGGTGAACAAGTTTCCTCAAATGTTCATCTTGATTGTAAGCAAAATAAGCTATGTTTTATTGTTATAACCAACCTTCAGGAGCATCACATGTGAATTGAATCTTAAAGCTTCAATTTCAATGTAAGTTGTCTAGGAATGGATGGAAGTTAACTTATTTAGATATCTCCTGCCTGACATGTTAAAAATTGACCAGAGCTAAGTTTTAGTTCAGAATATGCAAGCTACTACTTAATGTAGTGAATGACGGGGAGTTTCAATGAAGATAGAGAAAAAGTTCACTGGGGGAAAAATCATAAGTGAAAGTATAGTTAGGTGTTTTCTGATTTTTTTAGTGAGTATTAAAAAGCAGACAGTATTTTGAAGTTTTATAATAGTATAAGATACATGCTATTTAGAATTAAAGGAACAGTCTTGATCATTGTTCCCCAAATGCGAGTTGCTCAAAAACAAAAAGCAAATAGTCTTATTCTTTAATAGGAAAATCATGAGCCTAAGTTCTCTAGGATCAGGTGTATACTTTATTATATATTTTTTTTATATATTTTCTTTACGAACTATAACTTCTTGTGAGCATTTGTTGAAGGGTTGAAGGCAAGCCTGTAAACATAGAGATATAACTTTTCATTCAATTTTTTCCTAATGATAGTAAAAAAGGAAAGAAAAAGGTATTACATCAGCTATGACAATATAACTCCCAAATATGAAATTTATGACCACCTCCTTTTAAACTTAGATGAGGAAATTGGTCAAATTACTTTCCAAGGTAATTATGGTAATAAGATCAAAGTGGGAAGTAAGGAGCCTAAAATAGAAATGTTAACAGTTTTGGAAACTTAACCAAAAGTTTGTTTTAGTTGTTATTTATTTATTTATTTTTTAAGATTTTATTTATTTATTTGACACAGAGAGATCACAAGTAGGCAGATCCAGGCAGAGAGAGGGGGAAACAGGCTTTCTGCTGAACAGAGATCCTGATGTGGGGCTCCATCCCACTACCCCAAGACCGCGACCCAGGTCGAAGGTAGAGGCTTTAACCCACTGAGCCTTCCAGGCACCCCTTAGTTGGTATTTCTAAGTTTCAAATTTGATTTTTTTGGTGTGTTTTTAAAGATAGCCATTTTTGAGGGAATTAGTTTTATTGACAAATGATGTTTGTGAAGAAGAGGGGTAAAATCTTGATTTGGACTAATTGGACAGGAAGTTTTCTGAATTTAAAACCTGAATATTACTATATGAAAAAAGTGTATACTAGATGTTAATTTTTATTTCTTTTAGTGCTCACTACTCAGTAAGTAGTGTTCTTTTCATTTTGCTGATAACCATACTGAGCCAAGAGATTGCATACAGTGGTGAAGGTTGCACATCCATTAATTGGAAAAGTTAGGATTTTTTAACCTGTATGTTTCTAAAGTTTTTTGAAGTTTATCCCAATTTAAACTCTAAGGAACTTCCTGAACCCTAATCGGTAGGTAAAAATGTTTGGAATTTAATTTTTTTCTGTGAATATCTGTTCCCAAATACTTTTTTTTTTTTTAAAGATTTATTTATTTATTTATTTATTTATTTATTTATTTATTTATTTATTTATTTATGGATGAATGAATGAATGAATGAATGAGAGACTGAGAATGAGAGGGGAGAAGGTCAGAGGGAGAAGCAGACTTCCCGCAGAGCCGGGAGTCCGGGAGTCCGATATGGGACTCGATCCCGGGACTCCGGGATCATGACCTGAGCCGAAGGCAGTTGCTTAACCAACTGAGCCACCCAGGCGCCCCCAAATACTTTTTTTTTTTTAAAGCTTTTATTTATTTATTTGACAGAGAGAAAGAGATTACAAACAGGCAGAGAGGAAGGCAGAGAGAGAGAGGCAAGCAGGCTTCCTGCTGAGCAGAGCGCCTGATGTGGGACTCAATCCCAGGACCCTGAGATCATGACCTGAGCAGAAGGCAGAGGCTTTAACCCACTGAGCCACCCAGGTGCCCCATCTTTCCCAAATACTTAAGCCAGTTTTATTGAACTTGGAAGAAAGAAGGTTGGGTGGATTTTGGTCTAAGTTATAATACTAAAATGCTACATTACTTTAGGAAAGTCAGTATCACTGAGGTCTTTCTTCGTCAGTGTAACTATCTCAAAAGATTGGGGGGTACAATGACAAAGTCTGTCCTAAAGAAAGGTAATGTAAATTGAGTAAGGGGAAATTGGGATGTTAACTCATTTACTACACATTCAGAAAAAACATATCCCTTTTTTTCTCTGAGGGTCAGAGGACTCATTATTCTGGTACTTTCTTAGGCTTTCATTTTTTTTATACTCCTAGGTACTGGACACAATAATATTGCCAGAATCCTTGGAGCCTTACCATTCTTCTTTATGTTTATCCGACATTCTTTCTCTTTTTCCAAACCATGTTCCACATCTCCATTTCTTCAAAAAAGATTTTTCCATCATCTGTAATTTTCTCCCTCTGTGTTCATAATTTAAATTTAGTGCACCCAAAGGATCTTATATTCAGTATCATGCAATTTTTCATGAATCTCAAATATGAGTTTCTCATACATACATTTTTCTTCAGAGTTGTTATAACTTTTTAGAGAAAGTATCTGTTTATCAAAATTGAAAGTATACATAATCTTTGAATCCAGAACCTAATTTCTGAGAGTTTATGTGGCAAATGAAAATAACAGTATACAAAGATATAATGCAAGTTAACAGTACATAAAGATATATACATTCTTGGTTTTTTTTAATAGCATTATTTGTAGGAGCAAAAAGTAGAAAATGTAGGTACATTAAAAGGAAGGGATGAATAAATTATGTCTATAGTGTAGAGTATTTGATACCTATTAAGAATAAAGTAGGGCGCCTGGGTGGCTCACTTGGTTGGGCGACTGCCTTTGGCTCAGGTCACGATCCCGGAGTCCTGGGATCGAGTCCCACATGGGGCTCCCAGCTCCCTGGGGAGTCTCCTTCTCTCTCTGACCTTCTGCTCTCTCAATCTCTCTCTCTCTCTCAAATAAATAAACTAAATCTTTAAAAAAAAAAAAAAAGAATATACCTTCCTTTAAAAAAAAAAGAATAAAGTAGCTCAATGTGTTTTGATTGAAAAGGATTGCCATGAAATGTTACCTTTTTAGAAAAGGAAGTTATAGTATAAAATGCATGTAATAAATGAGTTGATTTTTCTGTGTGTATATTTAATCCATATATATTTGTATTTTTATATATGAAAGAGAAAGTATGGAAGGATACACATTGAACTGATAACAGATTATTTTGAGAATTGAAGGAGTTATTTGGAAGGTATTTAAGAGAAAATTACATTTTATTATTGTAGAAACATTAGGGCTTACAAAATTTAATAGTTGAACTATAGAATAGATTAAAAAGAATATATGTACACATGCACATATGTGTTACTTTTGATATTAAAAAACATCAAACATGGAATTAGAGCTTCAGCAATATTAATAACTCAGGCCATTTACCCCATTCTTGTTACTGTTAGTGGCATTGAGTTCTTTCACACTGTTGTGCAGCTGTCACCATTATTTATCTCTAGAACTTTTTTATCAGCCCAGACTGAAACTCCACACTCATTTAATAATAACTCTCCATTCTTCCTAGTCCCTGGTAACCACTATTTTGCTTTCTGTCTCTGTGACTTTGACTTTTCTGGGTACCTCATATTAGTGGAGTCATATGATAGCCTTTTGTGTCTCATTAATTTCACTTCCTGTGATATGTTCAGGGTTCATCCCTGTTGTAGTATGTCAGAATTTCTTTTTTAAGGGCGAATACTATTTCAGTGTATGTATATACTATACTTTTTTTATCTACTTTTCTGTTGAAGGTCGTGTGGGTTGTTTACACCTTTTTATTGATGAGCATTTGGATTTCCACCTTTTATTATTGTGAATAATCCTACTGTGCACATTGGTATGCAAATGTCTGTTCAGTTCTCTGCTTTCAGTTCTTCTGGATAGATACCAGAAATAGAATTGTTGGATCATGTGGTAATCCTTTGTTTAAATATATTTTTTTAAAGATTTTATTTATTTATTTGTCAGATAGAGAGAGCACAAGCAGGCAGAGTGGCAGGCAGAGGCAGAGGGCGAAGCAGGCTCCAAGCTGAGCAAGGAGCCCGATGCGGGACTTGATCCCAGTACCCCGGGATCATGACCTGAGCTGAAGGCAGCTGCTTAACCAACTGAGCCACCCAGGCGTCCCCTTTGTTTAAATATTTGAGGGATTGTCATACCATTTTCTACATTGACTGTACCATTTAACATTTCCTACCAGAATGCCATTGGGTTTCAATTTGTACATCCTCACCAGTATTTTTTTTTCTGTCTTTTGTTTTGTTTTTTTTGCTAATGGCCATACTAATGGATTTGAAGTGATATCATTGTGATTTTGATTTCATTTTCCTGATGACTCATGATGTTGAACATCTTTTTTTTTAAGATTTTATTTGAGAGACAGAATGAGCAAGGGGGAGGGGCAGTGAGAGAAAGAGGAGGAGACTCCCCACTGAGCAGGGAGCCCAGCCTGGGGCTTGATCCCAGGACCCTGAGATCATGACCTGAGCCGAAGGCAGTCGTTTAAGGAACTGAGCCACCCAGTTGCCCCTCTTGAGCATCTTTTAATATGTTTATTGGCTATTTGTGTATTGTTTTTGGAGAAATATCTAGTCAAGACTGTTGCCCATATTTAAATTGGGTTTTTTGTTTGTTTGATTTTGAGTTGTAGGTGTCTTTTACATACTGTGAATATTAATCCCTTATCATATTTATGATATGCAGATACCTCCTGTGATGTGTCTGATAGTGCCCTTTGATGCACAGAGGTTTTAATTTTGAGGGTCAGTTTGTTTAATTTTCTTTTGTTGCCATCATGATTCAAGGAAAGGCTCAAGAAATCATTGCCAAATCCTGTGTCATAAAGCTTTCCCCCTGTGTTTTCTTTTCAGACTTTTATAGTTTTACCTTTGATCCAGTTTGAGTTAAATTTTGTAATGATTTGAGGGGGTGGATCCAACTTGATTCTTCTGCAGGTGGATATTCACTTTAACCTTGTTGCAAAGGTTAAAGTTGCACTTTAAAGTTGTTAAAGTTTGCAGGGCCCCTGGGTGGGGCAGTTGGTTGAGTGACTGCCTTCGGCTCAGGTCATGATCCTGGAGTCCCGGGATCGAGTCCCACATCGGGCTCCCAGCTCCATGGGGAGTCTGCTTCTCACTCTGACCTCTCTCTCACTCTCTCTCTTTCCTAATAAATAAATAAATAAAATTAAAAAAAAATAAATAAAGTTGTTAAAGTTTGCAAAGTTGCAAACTTGTTGCAAAGGCTGTCCTCTTCCCCATTGAATGGTTTTGGCTTCCTTCTCAAAAATCATTTTAGCATTTATATGAAGGTTTATTTCTGGACTGTTCTATTTTACTGTTTTATTTGTCTATCTGTATACTACCACAACGTTGTTTTGATTACTGTATCTTTTTAGTAAGTTTTGAAATCAGCAAGTGAGTTCTTCAACTTTATTTTTCAAGATTGTTTTGGCTATTTGGGGTCCCTTAAGGTTTGGTATGATCTTTAGCATGTTTTTTTTTTCTATTACTGCAAAAAGAAAAAAAAGTTGTTGAGATTTTGGTAGGGAGTGAGTTGAATCTGTAGATTGCTTAGGTAGTATTTGTTAGGGTCCGTGATCAAAGGAACGAGACATACAAAGCAAAGGTCAAGCAAAGCTTTATTTCGCGCCAAGCATCGAGAATCACACTGGCGGGTCAGGGTTGTCTTTATGCAGAGAGCGACCCCGTCTAGTCTTACAGGCTGTCTTTTATAGGGCAAAACCGCAAACCGACTATGAGCTTGTCCTTATTGGTCAGAAGCATTGGGGTCAGGGGAGGTTTCATACATATATGTGTTCTTTACTGATTGGACGTTTCCACCTGACCTGACTTCAGAAGCAGTGGGGTTAAGGGAGGTTGCATATGTGTCTTTTACTGATCGGACGTCTCCACCTGGCCTGACTCGACCTTGTTCTTCTGGGGGACAGTCATCAGGAGCCAGCAGACCACATTCCACTGGTGTCCTGGACTTATCTTTCTAAGTAAGTTCCTCCAGGCTGACTTTGTTCCTTTAAGGCAAGGTGAGCTTGTGTTCACAACAAAATGGCTGCTTAGACAAGATGGAATCACTTAGGCTAAGCAGGTCCTAACAGTATTGACACCATGGGCAATATTAAGTCTTCCACCCCATGAAAACTGGATGCCTTTTCATTTATTTAGATCTTTTAAAATTTCTTTCAGTGATGTTTTGTAGTTTCAATGTACAAGTCATTAGCCCCCTTGGTTAGGTTTATTAATAAGTACTTCTTTTTCATACTGTTATAAAAAGAATTTTCTTAATTTCCTTTTGGGAGTGTTCATTGTTAATGTATAGAAATGCAAATGATTTATGTGTATTGATTTTGTATCCTGCAACTTTGCTGAATTGATTTGTTAGCTCTAACAGTATTTTTGTGGAATCTTTAGGGTTTTCTACCTATAAGATTGTATCATCTGTGAACAGAAATAATTTTACTTCTTCCTTTCCAATTCGGGTGTTTTATATTTCTTTTCCTTGCCAAATTGCTCTGACTACTGTGTTGAATGGATGAGGTAAAGATGGACATCTTTATCTTGTTCTGATCTTAAAGGAAAAGCCTTTAGTCTTTTACTATTAACTATGATGTTAGCTGTGGGTTTTTTATATATGGTCTTTCTTATAGTGGGGTAGTTTCCTTCTTACTGTAGTTTATGGAATTTTTTTTTTTATTATGGTAGGGTGTTGAATTTTGTCAGAGGCTTTTCTGCATCACTTGAGATGATCATGTATTTTTTCCCCTTCATTAGGTTAATGTGGTATATTGGTTTTTGAAAGTTGAACCATCCTTGCATTCCATGAATAAGTCCCACTTTGCCATAGTGTATAATTCTTCTAATAACGTGTTTGCTGTTGACTTATGTTTGTTTTTTAAGATTTTATTTATTTGACACAGAGAAAGAAGGGGCGGAGGGAGAGAGAGAGAGCACAAGCAGGGGGAGTGGCAGGCAAAGGGAGAGGAAGAAGCAGGCTGAGCAGGGAGCCCGACATGGGGCTTGATCCCAGGGCCCTGGGATCATGACCTGAGCTGAAGGCAGATGCTTAACTGAGCCACCCAGGTGCCCGAATTATGTTTGTTAATATTTTTTTGAGGATATTTGCATCAGTATTCATCAGGGATATTAGATTATAATTTTCTTGTGTTTTGTCTTGCTTTGGTATCAGGGTAATGCTGGTCTAATAGAATGAGTTTGTAAATGTTCTCTCTTCAGTTTCTTGGAAGAGTTTAAGGAAGATTCGTGTTAATTCTGGATTAAATGTATGATATGGTTTGCTGATGGTGCCATCTGGTCAAAGAGCTTTTCTTTTTTGGGGAGTTTTTTTTTGGGGGGGGAGGTTTTTGATTACTGTTTCAGTCTCTACTAGTTTTAGGTCTGCTCAGATTTTCTTTTTCTTTATGATTCAGTCTTAGCAGGTTGTATATTTCTAGGAATTTGTTCAGTTCACCTAGGTTATCCATTTTATTGGCATATAGTTATTTATAGTACTCTTATGATGCTTTTTATTTTTGTAAAATAAGGAGTAATAGCCACACTTCCTTTTCTGATTTTGGTAATTTGAGTGTTCTTTCTTTTATTTTTATTGAGTCTAACTAAACCTTTGTTAGTTTTGTTAATCTTCTCCAAGAAATAACTTTTGGGTTTGTTGATTTTTCTCTATTTTTCTGTTCTTGTTTTGATTTGCTTTATTTGGTTGTTGATTTCAGTTCTTCATATTTATGTAAGCATTTACAGTTATAAATTTCTCATAGTACTGATTTTTTTGTATCCCATAAGTTTAGGTATGTTGTTTTCTTTTGTTGTTGTTTCATAGTATTTTCTAGTTTTCCTTATGATTTCTCTTTTGATCCATTAGTTGTTTAAGAGTGTTGTTTAATTTCACCTAATTGTTAATTTTTCCTTTATCCTTCTGTTTTTGATTTCAGTTTCATTCTATTATGATGGATAAAGATACTTTTTATGATTGCAGTCTTTTTAAATTTATTATGACTTGTTTGTTTTATGGTCAGTTTTGGAACATGCTTCACGTGCACTTGAGAAAAATGTGTTCTGATGTTGGATGTACTGTTTTGTCTGTTTTTCAGGTCCATCTGTTTTATAGTGTTGTTCAAGTCCTCTTGTTTACCTTCTGTCTGGTTCTTCTATCCATTATTGAAAGTGAAGTACTGAAGTCTCCAGCTATTATTGTAAAATGTTTTCCCCCTCAATTCTGTCAGTTTGCTTCATGCATTTTGGAGCTTTGATGTTTGGTGTATATATGTTTACAATTCTAATGTCAACTTTATGAATTTACCCTTTTATCAATGTATAATATCTTTCTTTTTTTCTTGTAGCAGCTTTTGACTTAAGTCTGTTTTGTCTGATAATAGTATAGCCACCTTACCTTTTTTTGGTTACTACTTGCATGGAATATATTTTCTCTCCTTTTACTTTCAACCTGTATGTGTGTCTTCTAGGTAGCATACAGTTCAATAATGTTTTTTTTTAGTAGTTCTGTTAGTCTGCCTTTGGGGAGTTTGATCCACCTACATGTAAAGTAATTATTGATAATTTTGTAATTATTTTGTAAGTTTGAAGAACTTTTGTCATTTATTGTTTTCTATATGTCTTAGGCTTTTGTATACTCATTTCTTCCTTTACTACCTTCTCTTGTGTTTAGTTGATTTTTTGTGGTGTCACATTTTGATTCCCTTTTTCCTTTCCTTTTTTTTTTTTTGCACATTCTTTAGATATTTTCTATGTGGTTATAGAGATTACATATAACATCCTAAGTTATCGTAATCTAATTTGAATTTATGCCAACCTAGCTGTAATTGCATACATAAACTATTCATAGGTACCTCCCGCCCCACTTTTTATTATTGGTGTTACAATGTTTAAATGTCTTTAAACATTTTGTACTCGTTATAACCTAGATTTATAATTATTTATTATTCATTTGTCTTTTAAATCTTATAGAAAATATAAAATGGAGTTAACAAGCCAAAATTACAATAATACCAGTTTGTATATTTGTTTATGTATTTATCTTTACTGGAGATCTTTATATCTTTTCATGGCTTTGAATTACTGTTTAGGGTCCTTTCCTTTCTACCTGAAGTAAGCCTTCAGCATTTCTTACAGAGCATGTGTAGTGATAATGAATCTCCTTAGTTTTTGTTTATCTAGGAATATTTTAATTTCTACTTCAGTTTCTAAGCACAATTTTGCCAGATATAGAATTCCCATTTGATTAGTTGTATCATCACATTGCCATCAGGCCTCCCAAGTTTTCTACTGAGAAATTGGTTGAAATCTTATTGAGGATTCCTTCTGTGTGTTATGTTGCTTCTCTCTTGCTGCTTTCAGAATTCTCTTTTTTCTTTGTCTTTTACCAGTTTGTGTCTTGATATGGGTCACCATGGGTTTATACTGCTAGGAGTTTGTTGAAATTCTTGGATTTTAATTTCTTTCCTTCCTTTCTTCCTCCCTTCCTTCCTTCCTTCCTCCTCTCTCTCTCTCTCTCTCTCGCTCTCCCTCTCCCCCTTTCTCAAGATTTTATTTATTTGACAGAGAGAGAGACAGTGAGAGAGGGAATACAAGGTGTGGGGGGAGAGGGAGAAGCAGGCTTCCCACTGAGCAGGGAGCTTGATGCGGGACTCAATCCCAGGACCCTGGGATCATGACCTGAAGGCAGATGCTTAATGACTGAGCCACCCAGGTGCCCAAGTTTTATGGCTTTCATCAAATTTGGGGAAAAAAAAAAATTTTTTTTTCTTCAATAATCTCTTTAAAAAAAAAAATCTCTTTGATCCTTTCTCATTCTTCTTTTTCTGAAACTCCCATAATGTATATACTGGTCCATTTGCTGCTGTCCCACAAATCCCTTAGGCTGTGTTTACTTTTCTTCATTCTTTTCTCTTTCTGATCCTTAGACTCAATAATGTTAAATGTCTTATCCTCAGGTTAAATAAATAAGGTTTATTCTTTCTTCAGCCTGCTCAATTCTGGTGTCAAACCTCTTTAGCAAATTTCTCAATTCAGTTGTATTTTTCATCTCCAGAATTTTGTTTGGTTCCTTTTTACAATTTCTTGATATTCTTGTTGGGTATATTGTCTTCTTGATTTACACTACTTCTTTGTCTTTTTTATTCCCTTTAGCTCTTTGAATATATTTAAGACAGGTATTTTAAAGTCCTCATCTAGGTAAATCCAATATTTGTACTGCTTCAGGAATGGTTTCTGGGAATTTGTTTAGTTCCTTTCTGTGGGCTTTGTTTTTCTGTTTCTTTGCATGCCTTGTGATTTTTTTGTTGAAAAATGTGCATTTGGAAAAACAATCACCTTCCCTATCTTTGCAGACTGCCAAATGTCAGTGTAGTTAGTTATCTGATAATTAGCTGGGCCTCTGAGCCTAGAGATCAGCCTGCAGTGAAAATCTGGCCTGGGCCTGTGTGTGAATTTCTCGGTTCCCTCTGTGTACACGGCAACTTTTGATTTATTCTACAAAGGGTCTCACTCTAGCTTACAGTCTAGTCTACTGTATATCTGTCCACCCATAATTTTCTGCTCTAGGCATCTATGGGCTTATAGTTCCCCTTCTGCTTTCACCATGCTGTCCAGTGCTTCTTCCACCTAAAATCCTAGTTAGGTAAGACAGACCAGTCCTTCTGGCAGCCCCTAGAGATGTTAGAATGTTTTAAGAAAAGTCAGCCCTATTCCATCTGGTTTGAAGGAAGAATGTGGAACTGGGCTGCTATCTCCCTTGAGTCCCAGACGTACCATATAGAGAATAGGACAAGAGCAAATGAAAATGACCTGAACTTTGTTGTTCATGGCATTTTCTTGACTGGGCATTTGGTTACTATAAATCTTTGACTTTTTCCATAGCTCCTATAATGTTAATTCAGCCAGTTTCTAGTTGTTTTTGATGTTTCTGTGAGGGCTTGGAACTTCTCAGTCTGTCATTTTGCTGATGTCACTCAAGAATGCTTTCAAAATTATAAAAAGTAAAGTTAGTAGAAGGAAATTTAGAGCACACAGAAATGTAGAAAGCTAAGATAAAAAATCTTACCTCCAATTCTACTCTGTAATAACCACAATTAACATTTTGATATGTTGCTTTTCAGGTTTTTCCCCCTTCATCATGCCTTTCATTTTGCTTTGCTTTCTCTTCTTCTTCTACCCTGTACTACCAAAAAAAAATTTTTTAAGTTAAATAAATAAAGTCTCTAAACATACTTTTAGTCAGTATAGTGTTAATTTTTGAATTTAGTATACTTTCACATTTGACAGCCCAAAATATTTTTACAGGTACTCAAGTTTTTCATTTATGCTTCTAAATGAAAATATTGTAGATCTTTTTCTTCTCTCTCTCTCTTTTTTAAAATAAAACACAAGTCAAATTTATTAGATTTGTCCAAGTCAGCAATGGTGACTTCCCACTGGTCTTGCTATTCCCGGACCCAAAGCACTTTATGGCTTCCACGAGCCCTCTTTCACCTGGTCAAAGACTACATGCTTGCCATTCACCCACTCAGTGTTGGCAGTGTGGATGAAAAACTGGCAAGTGTTTGTGTTGGGTCCTGCATTTGCCGTGGACAAGACGCCAGACCCTGTGCTTCAGGATGAAATTCTCATCAGATTTCTTCCCATAGGTGGACTTCCTGCCAGTGCCATATGGCGTGTGAAGTCACCATCCTGGCACATAAATTCTGAAATAATCCTGTGAAAGCAGGGACCTTTAGAACCAAATCATTTCTCTCCAGTGCTCAGGCCATGAAAGTTCTCTGTTGTCTTTGTGTTTGTGTGTGTGTGGTGTGTGTTGTGTGTAATTTAATTCTTCCTCTTTTTATTTTTTAGTATATTATTTTAGTCAGCATATGGTACGTCAATTGTTTTTGATGCTGTGTTCCAAGCTTCATTGTCTGATGTCTTTGGAACTTTGTCTGCAAACAGCCTGGAGGAGATACAGCCCACAGCAATGTCGAAGAACATGGTGGGGTTGACCTTGGCTAGATAGCGGGGTGGTATTATGACAGCAGTGTCTGCAAGGCCTAGATATTTCTGATTATCCCCACAGGCTGGGGTTTTATTCTAGTCTTTACTCCTTTATTCAGTATATAAGAGTTAAGAAAGAAGTAGTTATGAAGAACCTGTAATTTATTTTCCTTTGTCTTAGAAATTTTTACGTTTAGAAAAAAGTGACATCCCCTCATTTAAAGGGGTAAGCCCTGACAACCTAGTATGGATCTAAACTTTCTTGAGAGCCAATATAAAAAGAAAGAACTTAACCTAGACATATGAAATAGTAATGCTAATATTGTGACATCAGTTATTTAGTGTAAAGGTGTCTATTAAACCAACTGAAGTATTAACAATAACTAGATTCTTTAATCCTGTGCTATATTAATTGATAATTGCAGTATGGTTTTTAATTTATTTAGCCTAGTATTATGTATATCTTGAAGCTATTTATATTTTGGTAAAAATTATATATTTGGTATATTGTATTAAACTTGACATAGAGGATTAAAGAATAGTATGTGAATCTTAGTGGAAATTGTGTTTTACCTTCTTCCATTCCTACCTCGTACCTCAATCAGAAGCACTATAAAAAGTAATTACCTATGATTTGTTTGGAATTTGTTTTATGGAAAGGTACCTGTTATACTTAAGCTAATTGATACATGGGTGAATAAATTGGAAGTACTTTTTTTTGTGGTTCACTTTTTTTTTTTCCTTAAAGATTTTTATTTATTTATTTGACAGAGGGAGAGATCACAAGTAGGCAGAGGCAGGCAGAGAGGGGGGGAAGCAGGCTCCCTACCAAGCAGAGAGCCCTATGCAGGGCTCGATCCCAGGACCCTGAGATCATGACCCGAGCCGAAGGCAGAGGCTTTAATCCACTGAGCCACCCGGGCACCCCTTGTGGTTCACTTTTATGCTGAGATTCATTTTGATTAGTTTTTCTTCTTTTATCAGCAAATTTCTGCTTTTTATTGTTACATGATTTTCTTTTTTTTTTTTTTTTTGGTCATTCATTAATTATTCCCTATAATAAATGTTTACACCTAACTTCTTTTATGTTTCCTTTCACTGAAGTAACAATTATATAATCCAAACTTGGGTGCTTCTTTCATAACTAACTTTGGTCTCTAAGAATACATTACTATTAAAAATGGAGACTATTAGATACATTACTTTTAAAGAGCACAGATTGTAGAATTACAAAGCTAAAAAGATTCCTTGAAAGCATGAGTCTAATTTCATAAGAAAATGAAGACAAAGAACTTATTTTAACAGGGAGTCTTTTTTTTTTTTTAAAGATTTTTATTTATTTATTTGACAGAGAGAGAGAGAGATCACAAGTAGGCAGAGAGAGAGGGGAAGCAGGCTCCCCGCTGGTGAATGCGGGGCTTGATCCCAGGACTCTGAGATCATGACCTGAGCCGAAGGCAGAGGCTTTAACCCACTGAGCCACCCCAGCGCCCTCTAACAGGGAGTCTTTATAGTATATTTTCTAATGTCACTTCTTTTTTCCATCAAGAATTACTTATATAAAGCAAGTTTGATTACAGTATTGGCTGAGTATTCAAGGTTGATAAAGTGGCTGAGTTTAACAAATTTTTCCTCCCCCTTTTCTTTTAGGTGAATCTGGACTCGGGAAGTCAACATTAATCAACTCATTATTCCTCACAGATTTGTATTCTCCAGAGTACCCAGGTCCATCCCATAGAATAAAAAAGACAGTACAGGTATGTACATTTGTATTGTTAATTGATGATAAGCTGGGGTAATGTTAACACACACAAAACACATGCTATAACTTTTATTATGCTTGCCTAGAGATTGGTTTTATATTTAGCCTCATCTAATGCAAAATGGTGAAACCTGATTGATGATTAAAAAGAGAGGTGAATTTAGAGGAATTATCTTGACTAGAATCTTCTAAATTTGTCCCTAGGACCTTCCTATAGATTATAATGTGATGTAGTAAATAATACCCCTAGAGTTAGGCTGTCCAACAAGGTAGTTACTTGCCATATTTAGCTATTATGTTTGAATAAGTTAAAAGCAAATAAAATTCAATATTTAGTTTCTCAGTTACACCAGTCATATTTTAGGTGCTCAGTAGACATGGGTGGCAAGGGTAGTATAGATATATTTGGGAAATATAGATATATTTCCACTGTTGGAGAATGTGCTGATGGACAGTGTAGAAAAAGCTTGATTTTCAGAAAAGCCATTATTATTTAAATACAGTGTTTTATATTACTCAATGGCATAGTCCCATATGATAGATGAATGGCAATCGGAATTCGTTAAGGCTCCCAAGCTATGTGTAGTCTAATTTAGTAGGTTTCAGTCTTTAATGTGTGTTCAGATCAATTTGTTAAATTTAGTTCCTGTTTTAGTTTAGTCTGAGATGGGCTGAGATTCTGCATTTCTGAAAAATTTTAGGTGATGTTGATGCTGCTGACCCATAGACCACACTTCATATGACGGAATACTCTAGGCTCCAGATCTGTACTGTTTAGTACAGTAGCTTGTAGTCACATGCCTACAGTGCTTGTTGAGCTCTTAAAATATGGATAGTCCAAATGGAGATGTTATGCAAGTATAAAATACATCTCAGATTTTGACAGTTTAGTTTGTAACAAAGAATATAAAGTATCTTATTACTAATTTTTTATGTTGATTATACTTTGCAGTGATAATATTTTGGTTACATTGTATTAAATAAAATACATTAATTTCACCTTTTATTACTTTTTAAAGTGGCTACTGAAAAGTTTTGAATTACGTGGTTCACATTACATTTTTGTTTCAGCGCTCCTCTAAACTATTAATTGAAAAAATTGTTAGTGGATTGATACAGTAGTAACACATAGCACATAAGCAAGAGAGGGAGCGAATAGTTCTCCATGGAGCAGGCTTTATTCAGGCTGGAGGTGGATTTGAAGGATTGGTAGTGATTATTCTAGTCCACAAGGAGGAAGGACGGTCTGGAAATTCTGGGCAGAAACTCATATCAAACTGCAAGGTGCAGTTAATAATTAGATTTTTTTTAAAAACATATAATGTATTATTCGTCCCAGGGGTACAGATCTGTGAATCATCAGGCTTACACATTTCACAGCACTCACCATAGCACATACCCTCCCAATGTCCATACCCCGCAGCAACCCTCAGTTTGTTTCATCAGATTAAGTGTCTCTTATGGTTTATCTCCCTCCTGATGCCATCTTGTTTCATTTTTTCCTTGCCTACCCCCCCCTGCCTCTCAAATTCCTTATATCAGAGAGATCATATGATAATTGTCTTTCTCTGATTGACTTAAGTAATTCTGTCAAGTGGATATTTTGTTTCTTTTTTTAAAGTTTTTCTCTTATAGGAATTTTTTGGTCTCCTTCATAGTGCTTGAAATTTCAAATTACTTGTAGAAATGTATTCTAAAAACTTGACACTACATTGTGTATTTATTTGGTGATCAGTGTTGGATATTTTAACCCTAAGCAAGAAGAAGAAATTTTAATTTTTTTAATATAGGTATTTAAATTCAAGATAAGTAAACTATGTATAGAAATGTTAAAGAAACCCCACAGTATAGATTCCTAAGTTCAAGAATATTTAGTTTAGGGGCACCTGGGTGACTCAGTTGGTTAAGCATCTGCCTTTGGCTCAGGTCATGATCCTGCAGTCCCAGGATCAAGCCCTGCATTGGGCTCCCTGCTCAGTGTAAAGTCCGCTTCTCCCTTGGCCCTTCACCCTACTCATGCTCTTTCTCTCAAATAAATAAATAAAATCTAAAAAAAGAAAGAATATTTATTCTAAAATACATTAGGTCTTAATGGTCATGTACTTGCCAGTAGTGTTCTTGGTAATTACTGCTGGCGAGAAAATTTTCTGAGTCCCCTTTGTAGTTCTGGCATATGGTGTAATGCCAGGCTTGCATTAGTAAGTCATTAGCGTCTTCCAGATACTATTCCAAGCATTTTACATGCATTAATTTATTTAATTCTTACAACAACTTTATGAGGTAAGTGGTATTATTACTGGTATTATTTTACATAGGTGGAAATTGAGGTACAGATCCCTTAGATCACATAATTAAGAGTGACAGAACTGGGTACAAATCTAAGCAGTCTGGTTTGGTGTGTATTCTATCAAATTATGCTGTCTCTGTACTGTTGATATTTAATACATGCTAGTTTCATAGGTTAGCCAGTTCTTAATAGGTGGATTAGCTTTCCTTTACTACATCTCCCTTTTAGTAATGCTTCATCCAATAACTTTTTGGTTTTCTTTCTTTCTTTTTTTAACCTTTTCCTTTAAAAATCTTACATAGGGAGATAGTTTCCCAACTAGGCAATTTAGACAAAATGAGGACAGAATGATTTGATCAGTGAGGTCATGTGAAAATTGTTAAAATAACATAAAAAAATGCCTCTGTAGGGGTCCCTGAGTGGCTTAGTCATTAAGCGCCTGCCTTCTGCTCAGGTCGTGAACCCAGGGTCCTGGGATGGAGCCCCACATCGGGCTTCAGGCTCCCTGCTTGGCAGGAAGCCTGCTTCTACTTTTCCCACTCCCCCTACTTGTGTTCCCTCTCTTGCTATCTCTGTCTTGCTCTTTCTCTCTCTGTCAAATAAATAAATAAAATCTTTAAAAAAATGCCACTACAAGCAATAAGGGGCTGATCATCTGATGCTAGCTGGTAAGGGATAGTTACAGGAAGGGATTTTTTACTTTGGTTTACTTTTTAAATCTCAAATACTACATACATGATGTTTGCTGTTGCTTGTTAGGTTTGAATTTGCAGTCTGGACTCAATATTCCCTTTAAATATTAAGCTTGAAATTCCAATAAACTACTGCCGGGTAGATGATGGAAGCCAATTAACTCATGAAAATTTTGTACCTTATCATGTTTTATTTTACTTTGCTTAATAACGACAAAAGAACAGTACTCTAGCTTTCCTTGATTCATCCATGCGGTGTTTTGTTTGGTTTGGTTTGGTTTGGTTTGGTTTCTTTACCAGTATCTGAACACATGAAGGTATTAGGGCTTGCAATTTCAGGAGTTCGACATATAGAAATCTAATCTGTCATACTTTGTAGCAAAGTATTTGCTCAACTAATGTAATTGCTTATAATGTAGTTACAACTATGTGTATCCTGTCATGGTCCACATATTGTAAAAAGGATATTAAATGAGATTCATTATCATATTGTCATCAGTGGTTCTCTATATTGTGAGACTGAATATTTTTCCCTTTTCTTTTCAATTTTATACAGTGAGCATGCTTTTATAATTTTTTTTAAAAAATGCCTTTCAGAAAAAAAAATAAATTCCAAAAGATAAAAAGTATTCATGAGGAATAAGATTCATATGAAGAATTGGTTCTAGGTCAGTTCAACAAAAATCTGTCCCCTAAAAGTCCTTATGCCAAAAATAAATTTGCCAAACAAATTTATTAAAAATACTGATAAGACTATATGGTACTATCTGCCCTAAACCAGTTGCTCAAGATGAAGAAACTTGGAGCCATCCTTAACTCCTTTTTTCTCTTTGAATCCACATGTAGTCCATCATCAAATCCTGTTATCTCTACTTTCACAGTATATCCAGAACCCTTTCTTTTTTTATTTTTTTAAAAGATTTTATTTATTTGACAGGAGAGAGATCATAAGTAGGCAGAGAGGCAGGCAGAGAGAGGGGGGGAAGCAGGCTCCCTGCTGAGCAGAGAGCCTGATGCAGGCCTCGATCCCAGGACCCTGAGATCATGACTTGAGTCGAAGGCACTGGCTTAACCCACTCAGCCACCCAGGCGCCCTCAGAATCCTTTCTTATACCACTCATATCCAAGGTTCCATCATCTCTCTGCCTAGATTATTATAGTAACTTCCTAATTCGCCTCTCTGACATGATCCTTGGCCACCATTGCAGTCTTTTTAGCAAAGCAGTGAGAGTCGTCTTTTATAGTCTCAGAACAAGGCCAAAGTCAGCTTTTTAAAAAGTTTTATTGATCATTTCCTATTTTTTCTTGGGCAAAAAGTTTTTAATACAATTTTTAAGTTAATATGTAGCTTTATACTAAAAGGGCACAGATTTTAGCACCAAGCTTGATGAACTTTTGTATACATATTCATATATCTAGGTTATTATCACCCAGATTAGAATAATATACTACATTTCCAGCACCCCGGAAAGTTTCCTTTTGCCTCTCCTCAGTCAGTATTACACCCAACTCCAAATATAAATAGCTTTCTGAGTTCTGTCTTAATAGATTAATTTTGCCTTTCTTGAACTTCATTTAGATATATGCTTTTTTGTGTCTGATTTCTTTTACTGAAGATTATGCGTGGGTATTTGTACTGTATAGTTACAGTCTTTTTTCATTGTTGTGTAATATTCCACTATAGGATTATATCAAATTATATTCTATTGTAGATATGCATTTGGATTTTCATTCTTTTTTACCAATATGAATATTTTTTTTTACCAATATGAATATTTTTACACATTCTTTTGATGGACCTGAACACTCGTTTTTGTTGTACATCTGTGCACATTAAGTAAAAGGTATTTTATTATTTGTTAATTTTCTTTGATTTCTTATGAGGTTGAACATGTCTTTTATACTCATTATTCAGATTTAATTGAAGTGTTTCAATCATGTTAGTATTTCCTATGTTTTTTTCTTTGATTTGGAGGAGTTCCTTATCTAGATAATTGTCCCTTACATTTCACACACTGAAGATAATTTCTCTCAGGCTAGCATCTGTTTGAGTTTGTTAGAATTTTTTTAACATTTACTTGTCTCCCAAATATTCCTGTCTGAACTCACTTAACCTTCTTTTAAGGTAACATTTCAATCGTGTTCTCTTCTATTGTGAATATCTTCCCAACTCTCCCTTTTTTTGAAAACAAAGGAGTAATTAGGACTTGAGAATATCTCTACTAAGATTTTTAAGACAAAGGCCTGTGTATCACTTTTAAATCTCTTTTTAACAAAAGTTAAAACCTGTAACATCTGAGAACTAGATTGATTCTGACTAGAATCCCAGAGAAGTACTCTGGGAGGTATTCCTTCATAAACTGGAAACAAGTTAAAGATCCTGTGTACTCTCTTCCTCACTTATCCAGAAGAGACCATAACATGTTTTGAGTCATTCCATTTGTTTAGAGAATAGAAGGTAGTTTTCTTTCACAGTATACTGGCTCTTCATCAAGCTCAGTAGTCTAGCAGATAATCGCTTTTTGGAAGCTCATAAATTCTTTCACTGGAGGGTGGTCAGAAGTATTACATCTCAGCCCAGACATATCAAACCAGGTGAAACATAAAATCCTGTTTCAAAAGGCAAATGTCTCCAGTTTCCTTGACCTGAAGGCCTTCTGACTTCCAACTGTCAAAAAGACAAAAAGAAAAATCCTGTGTCGTAGCAAGGTAGGGAATGAGATTTAATAAAGATTGTGATCTGATCTCATCTCCTCCCTGAGCATTATTTATTTCTAAAGGATTGGTATCATAAGAAATTCTTTCACATTTGCAGTCTTGGAAGAAAAGAGAAGGTGTCTACACTGAACAGAGAGATGGTTCTGAACTTCCTGTGTATCAGTGGTTCTGATTTGAATGGAATTTTCACTATTAAATAGAAGTCCTTTGTGATTAATTCCCAGTGTCCTGTCCTGAGCCTCAGGGCTCTGAGTGCTGCACCTCCAAATGTGAGCCAACACTCTAGTCCTGGATTTATACTAGTGGTTCTCAAACTTGAGTGTACATCAGTCACTTGGAAGGCTTGCTGAAACAGATTGCTGAGTTCCCCACCCCTCAGAGTTTGCTATTTAATGTGTTTGAGGCAGGCCCCAAAGAATTCACGTTTCTAGTAAGTTCCCAATCTGCCAGTCAGGATGCTACATTTTGAGAACTATTGCTCTGCATTGTTTCTAGTCTGATACAAACTGGTTTTATCCTGTCTTTCTGGGAAGAAGTTAGAGAGGGTATTGTTTATCCTTCATTCTTTCAGAATATTTCACATTGAATGAAATAGTACCTATAACTTCTGTTTTTATTCATGTATTTTTTTTAAATTTTATTTATTTGACAGAGAGAGATCACAAGTAGGCAGAGAGGCAGGCAGAGAGAGAGGGGGAAGCAGGCTCCCCACTGAGCAGAGAGCCCGATGCCGGGCTTGATCCCAGGACCCTGAGATCATGACCTTAGCCAAAGGCAGAGGCTCTAACCCACTGAGCCACCCAGGTGCCCCTTTATTCATGTATTTTTTGATAGACTGATTAAAATAAAGCAATAGAAAGAATTGAACACTTGTTTCACTTCACGTTCAATTCTCAAAAATAGATCTTCAGATTAACAAAGTTTTAAGAAAAATATTACATACAGTGTTGTGTATATAGTAGCAAATTTTATAATTTTGTTATATTTGAAAATTTTTGAATCATATTTCTAGTTTGTGAAAGGTTGCCAACTATCTCCAAGGGAAAGACCATCCTTTATTCTGAGACTAAATCGTTTAAGTTTCTTTTGTGAAATGAGAGTGTTAGATTTTTTTTTTAATTTATTTATTCATTTGAGAGACAGAGAGAGAGAGAGTGTGTGTGAGTGGGGGTGGGGGAGGGACAAAGGAAGAGGGAGGGAAAGAGAAAGAATCTCCAGCAGACTTTTTGCTGAGCATGGAGCCCAGTGCGGGGCTTGATCTCAGGACCATGAGATCATGACCTGAGCCAAAATTAAGAGTCAGACACTCAACCAGCTGAGCCACTCAGGAACCCCAAAAGTGTTAGTTTTTTTTTTTTTAAGTTCTTAGTTTGCAACCTTATATTGGTCCCCTTTAAAACTTTTTTTCTTGGTTTATGAAGTCCTACAAATCACTATTACAGATTAAATGGGCATAGAAATTTTGAAAGTAAGAAAAGGTAGAAGCAATGAATCCTATCCTTAAGATAATGTTTTACAGACTCCTTGAGACCTTTTTATAAAGCCCGTTTAGGAAACTCTCTTATTGATATTGGTCCAATATTGATAGTTTTTTGAACCATTCATAGGACAGATATTTGAGTGCTTATCTTATGCCAGGTTTTGGGGCTACAGTGATGATAGACGCGGTCAAAGTTCTTAAGCCAATCGCATGAAGGATATAGCAAACAAATATGATTTAGTGAGAATATGCTGCTATAAGGTGCTATAGATTACCTTGGCAAGGTAGAGTTTAGTGAAGTAGTAGGAATGGAGGGCAAGATGGCACTGGTTGGGAAGTGAGTAGTAAATGAGGCACTGGTGATGGGATGGCTATGAAGGAAGGGATGAAAGTGAATACCTAGAGGTTGAGTGTAGGGTACTGAGACAGTCGTTTGGTTTTTATTTCCAAAACAGACCCGAGAATATTTATATCCTATGGGGAATTAATCCCTAAAGAGACGAGAGGTTGAAAATAGAGGGTAAATAGTCTACATAGTTGTCAGTATGACTCCAATATGGAATAATCAGATTCCTGGTATAGATGAGAAATTAGCCTTAGGAAGAAAGGGGTCTATTCCACTGAACAGAAGGAAATACTGTTGCTTCAAACAAATTGGGGATGCTCTTGTCTTCATGTAGAGATGAGATACTTTGCTGAGCATGGACAGAGATAGGGTAGAGAAGAGCCATACTGGGAAATGAGAGAGGCTTGAGACTAAGGAGCACATAGAAGGATTATTGGCTAGCAGGGAAATTCCTGTCAAATCAAAGTTCATGAATTTTGTGGAACAGAAAGATATCTGAGCTTGGAAAGGAAAAAGAAATAAAGGGTTTAGGAGAGGGGTCACTAATGGAAAATGAATCACTAATGGAAAATGAATCACCCTGAAGGGATGAGTTGCTTAAGATCTCCGTTGTAAGGAGTCAGGGGAAATGAGGGGTAGTGATTGTGTGTGTGTGTGTGTGTTTGCGCGCGCACATGCACGCGGTCCTGGTTAATTTATTAGAGAGAGAGAGAGCAAGAGTTGGGGGGGGGCAGAGGGAGAGGGAGGAAAGGTATCTCAAGCAGGCTCCACGCTGAGCACAGACCCTGATGTTGGGCTCAATTTCATGACCCTAAGATCATGACCTGAGCTGAAACCAAGAGTCAAAGGCTTAGCCAACTTTGCCACCCAGGTGCCCCTAGAATTCAAATCTTTGGATCAACTAATTTTCTCTTTCTTTCTTTCTTTCTTTCTTTCTTTCTTTCTTTCTTTCTTTCTTTCTTTCTCTCTCTCTCTCTCCCTCCCTCCCTCCCTCCCTCCCTCCCTCCCTCCCTCCCTCCCTCCCTTCCTTCCTTCCTCCTCCCCTCTCTTTTTCTTTCTTTCTCTTTCTTTCATAAAGATTTATTGATTTATTTGTCAGAGAGAGAGCATGAACAGGGGGAGGGGCAGAAGGAGAAGCAGGCTCCTTGCTGAGCAGGGAGCCCGATGTGGGACTCTATACCAAGACTCTGGGATCATGACCTGAGCTGAAGGCAAACTGTAAACCGGCTGAGCCATCTAGGCATCCCTCGATCTGCTTTCTTGATAAACTAGGTTAGGGTCTTATAGAAAAGGAAATAATCTTTAAGCATAACTATTGTACCTTTGGTCATTGCCTCTTAGTTTCTTGTGGAACATAATGAAATATTTAATTATTTAAGATCTTTATCTCATATATCTAATTTATCAGGCATTAAATAATCAAAGTAGATAGGTTTTGTGTTTGAGCTAAGTGGAGTATCTCAGGCTGTTTTAAGTCTCCGTTGTCCCAAGCTTTGGCTGTAATGCCACCTCCTGAACAAGTTTGGGTAGAGAGGTAAGCTCCTGACAGAAAATTTTAACCTTCTCCATGAAATTTAATATAGTTAATTAAGTAACACTTTTTACTTATCTTAACAAATAGCTCTTAAATATTATGTTATAAAACTTTTAACGGTCTTTTGAAAATGAAAGAAATGAAGCTATGGAAACACTGAAGGTTTAATTTTTTTTTTCTCAGATTGAAAAATAGAACAATATTAGAAAAAAAGTGCCTTGAATTTCTGGAAAGTAGGAGTCCAAATGAGGCCTCAGTAAATTAATTATACATAAACAATATAATGGGCTTTAGTTTTATTTTTCAGAGAGAAACACATAATTGAAAATACCCTTGATTCATTCCTTCAGTATTAAATTATGCATTTAATCTTAGAGAACTTTGAGTGATGCCATAAATTATGCTGATGTGACCTGCTTAAGTAAAGTGCATGGGAAAGTAGCCATTTGGAATAGATTTCTTAAGGAAAGTTTGAAATTCCTGGACTTGAACTAATTTGTTTTCCATGGATCCCATGAGGATACTTGCAAAACCAGATGATAGGGTACAGTCGGATCCTGTGAATGGCACTAGTTTACAGTTAAGTTTTCTGTTTTCTGGATCTCTTCCATATGTTGCCTTCTTTTTTCTATTTGACCATATATGGATACATAGAATTTCATAGGCCAGAAAAGACCTTTTATAAACAGACTCTTTAAAGTATTTAAAATACAGATCTTAATTTTTTTTATGTCAGTAAACAATTTTGTTAAACCGATTATAAAAACAAAAACAGGGAAACAAGGATCTTAAAATTTAAGCTGGTATGGTGTGTGATTAGTATACAACCTATTATTGATGGTAGAAATGGGCTTTACTTAGTAATAAGGGAACCAGAAAAGGTTTGGGGTAAAACTGGGAGATGATTCGTGTAGAACAATTGTATTTTGCATCCGTTTCTAATATATAGTGCTATGTCATTTAAATGAATTATTAGGTAAAAGGGTGGTATGATTACTTTGGATATATCTGCTTCAGTGCCAGTTACTATAAATAAATAAGCTGTTTTTATGGAAGGAGATGGAAGCAAATTCAAAATATATTGAGATGTTGGAGATTGTCCATTTTTTAAATTGATATATAACGACAACTTGATTGTCCTTTCACTAGAGGACAAATATAACAAATATAAATACGAACCACAAATATAAAATATAAATATAAATATAAACCACAAATATAAAATATGAACTTTGTAAATCACATGACAACACTCTTTTTTTTTTAAGTTTTGAAAATCTAACACTGGTAAGTCTGATTATATCCTCATTTTGCCTTTCTCATATTGTGAGAATAACCTGGTATCAGACTAGCTGTATTATCTTAGCTATGTGGTGTGAAACAGTGGTCGTCTAAGCAATGTACATCTATTGTTGATACTGAAAATGGCCAGAAAATATTAAGGACCTTATTTATTGATGCTTACTTTTTTATCTACAGAGGATTAATACTGTGTTAATACTTATTAACAGATTTCCGACTGTGTATATTTGGTAGATGTAAATAAATATATTTGGGATGATCAGCATTTCCACTGGTAGTTCACAGTAGGATTAAAGCAGTATAAAGACCATTGGTCTAAAAGATAAGACCTTTGTCTCTTATTTGTCTACAGATTAGAATCCTTTCCATGGACATACACATCCAAATGTTAGGCAGTGTTTTCAGTTTTAACAAGATTTTTTTTTATATTATTTTTTTAACAAAATAACTGTTGGTTGAGATAGACCTATACTGTCCAATTCAGTGTCACCAAGCCATATGTGTCTATTTAAATTTAAGTTGATTCAAATTAAATAGTTAATTCAGCTTGTCAGTTGCTCTAGTCACATTTCAAGGGCTAAGTAGCCACATGGCAAGCATCTACTGTATTGGACAGCGCAGATAGAGAACATTTGCATCATCTCAGAAAGTTCTGTTGGACAGTGTTGCTACAATCTTTCTTGCTCAGCAGTCTTAGTTCCTCAGTCTCTTAATGCATCACCTAGCCTCTGTAAAAATTGCCAAAAGAAAATGGAAAGACATCATATTTGTAATCCCAAAAGGTACACTCAACTTTTTCTATCTACAAATAATCACTTTTCCTTTCTAAAACATAAATAGTTAAAGTTGCTTTTCACATGTTGATGATTATATTTTTCCCTTAAGTCTTACAGTACTTAATCCATACCATCTTTTGGCAGTTAGCACTCAAAATTCGAGTCTAATTCTTCTCTCTTAAATTAGCCTGTCAGTATACATAGAGCCTCTAGTTTTAGTTAGCCCTTGATATAAATGTACATTGAATGAAAGGTTGTGTTTTTCTGGGGTAGTTATTCCCCTTTTCTGTTTGAATCAGTGTTTATTGTATCTAGAAGGATCATATGCCCAAGATGAATGAGTTACATGTTCTGATACATAGCTCAGGGTTACAGAAAATCTTAGATTGCTGTTGGCATTGTTTAAGTCCATATCCTTTCTCAAATAGATTATTTTCACAAATTGTAAAGAGAATTAAAGATTTTAATTAGAGTTAGTAGGATTTTTTTTCAGTGCCTGCACTTTTGCTTATTGCTTTTGTCTAAATGTGCAGTATAATATTTGAGAAGAGAATTGGATCTTAGCCATATCATAAACACAAGTGTAAATAATTATGGCCATGCTGAAAAAGATTTGGGTAATAAGTTGAGTAATTGATTTGAACCAAACTAGGTGGAGATAGTCCAGGAAAACATTTACTGTAAATGGTACATTAGTTGTACTTGTTTGGTTAATTGCATTTGATTTCTATGAGTTGCTAAATCATTCAAGCATATTTTTTATATTATTAGATATGTGTTTAGATTATATGAGTATTATATGGCTTTAGTGACTATTACTATTTTCTCAGTTCCTGTTTTTCTTCTTTATGTCAATTATAAGCCATAAACCTACTATTTATATATGTGCCTTTCTTTCAAGTAACCAGGACTTCTAATATCCATAGTAATTGATTCTGAAGAGAATGTAGGGGTGGGTATTTTGTTTGTAAAAATTGCCAGTTGTTTTTTTTTTTTTTGCCAGTTGTTTTTGATTCATGCTCATCCCCTGCCTCTTTGTAGGA
The DNA here is from genome assembly GCA_028533885.1 of Nasua narica. Taxonomy (NCBI): domain Eukaryota; kingdom Metazoa; phylum Chordata; class Mammalia; order Carnivora; family Procyonidae; genus Nasua; species Nasua narica. The sequence continues at coordinate 56,002,026 of CM052806.1, forward strand.
AACCGCAGGTGGAATGTGTGGTATTAATATCTATACCAATGGCTTTTGCAGGTGGAACAGTCCAAAGTTTTAATCAAAGAAGGTGGTGTTCAGTTGCTGCTCACAATAGTTGACACCCCAGGATTTGGAGATGCAGTGGATAATAGTAATTGGTAAGGATTGTCATCACTGCTTTATATTGCATTTGGGATATTGGTGGTTCGACTTTTTCTGCTTAAGATTTTTAAACTTCTCATTTTAGCAAAAGTCACTGAACTTTTGGGGCGCCTGGGTGGTTCAGTGGGTTGAAGCCTCTGCCTTCAGCTCAGGTCATGATCTCAGGGTCCTGGGATCGAGCCATGGATTGGGCTCTCTGCTCAGCAGGGAGCCTGCTTCCCCCTCTCTCTCTGCCTGCCTCTCTGCCTACTTGTGATCTCTCTTTCTCTCTCTATCAAGTAAATAAAGTCTTTAAAAAAAAAAAAGTCACTGAACTTTTAAGTGATATGACTTGAGTTCTTATACTAACTTTGCTACTTACTTGAAAATATTGCTTATTATCTCTGAACTGATTTCTATAAAATAGAGATAATAGCTATCATAGAATTATTTTGAAGACAAATTCCAAAACAACATAGATACAAGAATTCTCATTATTATAAGGAAGTTAAAACTTTTCATTTTCTACTATAATTTTATTCACTTACTGTATATATTATTTTCTATCACATCCTAATTTAAACCTGATTTTACTTGTTCAGTTTTTCCAAGTCATAAGTTAAGAAAACATTCATGACATTCTATTTGGAAATAATACCTTAGTATCTTCTAAACAATATTTAAATTTTTCTTTGAGTACCACATTGTTTTTGAAGTAAATTTCTATGTCAGCTTTTAAAACACCTAAATAATCATGAAACACTACATCAAAAACTAATGGTGTTTTGTATGCTGACTAGCATAACATAAAGAAACAAAACAACAAAAATACTGAAATAAGTTCATTGTGAGGTTTTTGTATTATTTGATCTTTTCATTTGAAATCTAAAACTCTATATCAATGCAGATAATATAATTTCATTGAGCTTTGACTCTATATAATTAATTTTCTTTGATTTGGCAGGTTTAGAAAAAATGAATCAAGATTTATTCAATGTAATAAATATTTGTTTTTAAATCAGTATATGTAGAATAATTTGAGATCTCTTCCACTGGTTCCGTTGGTTTTGCCTATTTAAAAATAGTGATTACTCCACTTTAACAGTCATTAGTTGTACAATCATATGTAAATTGAAACGTAATTATTTTATTTGTCTGCTTTCTATAGCTGGCAGCCTGTTATTGACTACATTGATAGTAAATTTGAGGACTACCTAAATGCTGAATCTCGAGTGAACAGACGTCAGATGCCTGATAACAGGGTGCAGTGTTGTTTATACTTCATTGCTCCTTCAGGACATGGGTCAGTACCTTGATACTTCTGATAACTTGCTGTTGCTTATTACCACTGAACTTTGGGTACATATTTTGGTAATCCAGATCTCTGTGGAGTACGTTTAATTACAGGAGTTGTGAAATCCCAAATTCTATGTAAAAATGGCTTATAAAAAACACTTTTTTAAGTACGAGTTAAGCTAATAGTAATTTTACTTCTTATTTTACACATAAGACTTTTTTACCTGCTTCATTATAAGAAAGTATTTCCATCATGGTTTAATGTCTCAGTGTGGCTAGTTTAGCTTCCTTTTGACCTCTTGCTACAAATTGAACTATCAAATAATGAGAAACAGCTATAACAATTAGCTTAGACATATTCTAAGAAACTCCAAAGATGTTTTTACTGTGGATCTGATAAAAAAAGGTTACCAGAAAAATTAAGTACCTAAGTTCTTAAGTGCCGTTTATTTCTTCACTAAGTTTCTTTGGCTCTGTTTCACCTTAGCTATCACAATCCTATTATTTAAGATTCATATTATCCATGTTAACCTTCTACTTACTAGGAGTTTAAATGTAAGTATCTAGACATTCATATGATCTGATTATTCTTTTTGTTAGTATAGCCATCCTTTATTCTTTTTTTTTATTGTTTGTACTTCCTCTGTCATTTGAGTAGATATATGTGTCAACTGCAGATGTTTGTATTTACTCTTCTTCAGTCTTTTTCTTTGGGTAGATGACTCCGCATAGCTCAGCCACCTGATGATTAGAGCTGCTATCTCTCTACCAAAAGGAACCGGAATATTATATAACATCAGACTAAATAGCATTACACCACCTCAGATTACAGTAGAATAAACCATGTCCTTCATAACAGTACTTTTCTATTTTCTGCTGCTTTCTCAGCCATTTTCCTAGATAAACTAATGCCCATTACCATTATTATGGTTGAGCAAAAAGTCTTAATTATATAGTTTACCATTTTTTGCACTGTTAGTTTATGGTGGTGCAAATATTTCTTCTTTTGTTTCTAATATTCTTCTGCTGTGTTCTAAGAAGTTTACATAGTTAATGTGCAAAATTGACTCATCTACTTGAAAGGCTCAAAAAAAAATAATCTCAAAAAACAAAATATACTGTATATAGCCTTTTATGAGTACCTGCTAGCTTCTTCCTGAATTTATGTAATTTTATATAATTCTAGGTTAACTTGTTAGGGATTTTTCTTGGAAGCCAACAGAGTAAAATCTTAACTGCACTTCAGTCAATAGAAATTTGTCAGTTTTTATCCAGTTGTATTATTTTAGATCTTTTGGACTCTCTCCAAGATTAGTAATTCTCATGAAATCACATTCCTTCCATCCCTGGGGAAAAGTATATTTCATAAAACTGCATGGGAAATAAGATTTAAAAAAAATTTTTTTTAATGATTCAAACGGTGTGTAGTAGCTCTGGGCTATTTCTTATTTGTCATGAGAGATAGAGATTCAAATTTTTTATTTTCTAGGTATAAAAGTATGCTTTTTGAATATTTTCTCATCTTAACTACTTTTAGGCATGGAACAAAGTTTTGCCCATTGGTATGTGTTACTGTGGATTAGGTGAAATAATAAAACACTGAATTTATGTAGAGAATTCCTGATCTCCTGTTCACTACAGACTGAAATTCTTGGCAGTCTAATAATAGTTGAATCAGGGCCTTTCTGTCTTATCTGGGTAGTCCCTAGATTCCCTTTTTTGAAGGGTCCTGTTTTGGAGTAATTATAAATTGGTCCAACATTGTATTTTCAGTGTCCCCCACCTCAGCCCACCTAGGGTCATCAATAAACATAGGACTGATTTATGATTTCAGGAATTGTTGCTTCATTTTCTGTTCAGTGATTGGTAATAGCTATTAAAATTAAAAACTGACTTGGAACTTCAGTTTTAAAATGGTATACTTATCCTTTTGAATATTGATTGCCATTTAAAAAAATCAATGTCATTCAGTGAGTTTTATATAAAAGAGTTTTTTTCCTTAGAAATATATGTATGTGTATATATTGTAAATATTTGTCATTTGCCCTGTAGTCATTTTATTTTGCTATAGGTTTTGAGGTTAAATAGTCTTTTCCCTCTAATGTGGGTTTATCTTCTAGAAATTCTATAAAGGACTTTCCATTGTTTAAAACTAAATTTCTTGGAAAAGATGACCTGAAATAAAACTAAATGGACAGAGGAAAAATTTCAACCAGAATGTAATCTACATGTGAACTAAATGTTTTCTGCTGTTGACATTTTGTAAGCTTCTGAAATTTGTATTCTAATTTAAAAGGGCAGAAGGGTTTTATCGGGGGTTTTATAAAGGTTTTACCCTTTCCCTAAAGTTTAATTTTTAAGCTGATTTAAATGTTCTTCGGCTTTGTTTTATATTTAAGAAGTTGACTTTACCCATTTCTTTGTCATGGTTGTTTTTTAGTGTCTTTCTCTTTGAAAGTTGAGATAATAAATATTCAGCTAGTGCTGTTTTATTTTTAAGTGTAAAACCTTAACTTAGATTTTGATTTTAATATTTTATATTAAATGATCTTCATATGTCTTAAAATTTTAGACTAACTGAATTCTTTTCTGTTACTGGTTTAATGAGGTGGTATTGGTGGTAACTTAAATTGGTCATGAGTACAATCTGGAAAGTGAACTATAAAAATTTACAAATCTGAGATTGAGCAGGGCATGGCTTTTATATTTAATGTTGTATGTAATGACCAATGAAAAAAGCAAAACTTAATTTTTTTCAAAATTGGGTATGTTCTTTCACTTAGCAATTATGAAGTAAGGGTGCTGTTTATAAATAATATAGTGTTATTCCAGCGACAATCTCTTTTCTGTAGTGTTCCCTATTCTCTGAATGCCAATATCACATTTCAAAGGATTCAGGATAAGGAGAATTAGAATAGGAGGTAGGTGTCTCTTCCATACCTGCCTTCCTACTCCATATCCCTATCTTTCTGCCAGTCAGCATCACTACCCACTAAGAGGTATAGTATTATTTATTTGTTAGTAAAATGGAATACCTCTTTAGTCTCTGGGTCCCCAACCTCCCATTTACTTACATATATGTGTGTGTGTGTATATATACAGATATATACACAGGTATATATACAGGTATATCCACACACACAATATGTTTATTTAACCATAGAACTCTAAAATAACTCTAACAAGGACTTTCTCTTTATTTTATGTTCGTAAAATTCATAATGAAAATAGGTCTTTATTTATTGTTTTTAAGATTTGTAAGTTAAAGAATACCAGTTTAGAATGGTATTTCTATGCAAAATATTTCCATCATCTTCATTTATTTTTGTGGAATATTAATTTTTAGCCTATAATATATTCTAGATGTGAAGAATTTCTTTGGTTTTCATTTAGAGTTATTCAAGAACGTAAGAAAAATCACAGCAGCTTACTTTTTTGGTCAACAAGTATTTGGGCACCTCAGGTGTCGACACTGTAATAGCTGTTGGAGATATAGATGAATGAGACGTTGCTCTTAAGGATCTTCCAGTGAGAAGATGGGGAAAACAAATACACAATTAAGTGTTGTGACCTCTGAGAAGATGCCTAGTGTTAGGTTGGAGAAAGATTCCCGGAGGAAATGAGAATGTAAGCCAAGTCCTAAAGGACCAATAGGAATTAGGCAAGCCAAGTAGAAGTGGAATGGGAATGGAGCGTGTTTTAGGTAGAGGCAGTAGCCCATGACCTGTCAAAGTATGGTACTTTGAGAGAATCATGAGAGGGTCCAAAAGGCTGGCACATTTCAAGTAGAAGATGGCAAAAGATGGTAAAGGATGCTAAGAGATGAGGACAGCCAGAAAGTCTATGCCTTCATAGGCCTTGTAGGCCACCCTAGCCAAGGAATCTGGCCTTTGGTAAGGTGGTCAGTTGGGAAAATTACTCAATCAGATTTGGATTTTAGAAAGACCGTTCTGACTGTAGTATGTACAGTTTGGAGGGAAACTAGGTGCATTCTAATAATTGTCCGTACCAAAGGTCTCAGTGGCCTGAACCAAAGTAATATGTTTATTTGTTCAGCAGGTTTTGGGAAATCTTTGGGAGTGAGAATCAGAGGAGGGAGGAACCCTGGGTTTCAGCCTTGCTTGCAATTGGGTGGATTATAGTACCATTCTCAAAAATAGAGAGCACAGAAGAGGAAAGAAAATTTGGGGGTTCAGATGAGCTTTTGATTTTGAGGAGCTAAAATGGGATCAAGTAGTAGTTCCACTGGGTGAATACAAGTCTCCACCATAAGAATGAGATCTGGGCAGGGTGTCAAGATTTGAGACTCATTGAGGATGATAGAAGTCACCATGGTCAATGATAAGCATACAGAATATAGAGTAAAGAGAAAAGAGGGCCTACTGTAGAGTACACTGAGGAAGGTAACTCTTAAGGGACTAACTTAGAAGATCCTTAGAAGTGCCGCACCTAAGAGAACAGCAGCTTATGAGAAGAGTAATGTCAAATGCTGCATAATGGGTAAATATAAAAAGTAGTGGTAAACACCACAATATTTATGAGTTACTGATGCTGATTATATTAGCATGGCAGTGTTTGGTGACCTTCTTGAAAGTATAACAGCAAAGTGAAGGCAGCAGCCAGATTGTAATGGGTAAAAGGGATGGTGGAGAAATTCTCTTTTGAGCCTTTTGATCTGAGACATAAAGTTGGCAGCACGAATGGAATGTGGGGTTCAAAGAGGACTATTATTTTTTATTTAAAGACAAAACAGAGATTTCCCAAATTTTGGGTAGTAATTTTAGAGGCTATTCTAGGAAAGCTATTAGGAGCTTTTCTGGTTTTTCTAATTCCTCTTTAGGGCCCAAACCCTGTGACCAGGGTGTGTTCAGGGGCTGGAGTCAAAGCCTTAGACATTCCAATGCTTATTGAGGTCCTGTTCTACCTAACTGTTGCTGGCCCAGTACATCTTCAGGGAGTGGTTCTGATAAGTAAGTAAAGTAGTTCCAGTGATTTAATTTAGCACTGGGGATGTGAATGATCTATTCCCCCAAATTGATCAACTCAGTCATATTAAATATTGTGTATTTCAGACTTAAACCATTGGATATTGAGTTTATGAAGCGTTTGCATGAAAAGGTGAATATCATTCCACTTATTGCCAAAGCAGACACACTTACTCCAGAGGAGTGCCAACAGTTTAAAAAACAGGTGAGAAAAGGAACTTGAATTCTTGGGTTTCTTATACCACTCATGTAACTTGCAGTTTTCAGTTTAATGCGTTACAATCTATTTCTCTTGCTACTTTACTATATGGTCATTTATACTGTATTAAAAATAACTCTTGGGCGCCTGGGTGGCTCAGTTGGTTGAGCAGCTGCTTTCGGCTCGGGTCATGATCCTTGAGTTCTGGGATCGAGTTCCACATCGGGCTCCCGGCTCCACACAGGGAGTCTGCTTCTTCCTCTAGCCTTCTCTCCTCTCATGCTCTCTCTCACTTTCTCTCTCTCTCAAGTAAATAAATAAAATCTTAAAAAAAAAATAACTCTTGAAAATAATCTGCCTTAGTTTTCTCCTCAGAGCTCTTATCCATTATCAATAGTGCTCTTATCCTTTGTCAATTTAAATAAGACTCTTTTAGATGTTACAGTTACAGCCTCCTCCACCAATCCTCTCCACACCCTTTAGAATTTTATATATATATGTGTGTGTGTGTGTGTGTGTGTGTGTGTGTGTGTGTGTGTATAAATTTTTTTTTTTTGGACAGAGAGAGAGATGACAAGTAGGCAGAGAGAGAGGGGGAAGCAGAGCAGCCCAATGCAGGGCTCAATCCCAGGACCCTGAGATCATGACCTGAGCGCAGGGCAGAGGCTTTAACCCACTGAGCAACCCAGGCGCCCCTAGAATTCTATTTTTTAAAATATTTTGAGAGAGAGAGAGAGATGTGTGCATGCAAATGTGTTGGGGGAGGGGCAGAGAGTCAAGCAGACTCCATGCAAAGCAGGGAGTACAAGGGGCTTGATCCCAGGGTGTGTATCAAAATCATCTGGAGAACTTTTTTAGAATGAGTTATTGAGGGGTACCTGGGTGGCTTGGTTGGTTGAGTGTCCAACTCTTGTTTGTGACCCAGGCCTTGATCTCAGGGTCATAAGATGGAGTCCTTCGTCAGTCTCTGCACTGGGCATGGAGCCTGCTTAGGATTTCCAACTGCCACCCCCCCACACACTTCCTCCCTCTCTCTCTCGAAAAAAAAAAAAAAAAAAGAGAGAGAAAATGAGTTTTGGACTGTATCCTTACCAATTGGTTTTGTAGATTAAGGTGAGGATTTGGCTTTTTTTTTTTTTTTTGACTGGTTGAAAGATTTTGCTGTTTGAAGCAGTCTCTACACCCCACGGGGGGCACAGACCCCACCCCCGAGCTGGAGGTGCGCGCTCCACCGAGCCAGCCGGGCACCCCGACCCCAGCCTTAGAATGTTCCCGTCACCCTGAAGGGAGACATCGTGCTTGTTTGCACCCCCACCCCCGGATTTGGCATTTTTAATATACAACCTCTAAGAACCACTGCTCTTAGATCAATCCATTAGTGTTCCTTTTTTTCCTCCTAGTCATCATTTATTCTCATGTTTTTCTCTATATAGATACATACCCCAATTGTAAAAAGATGTGTGGTGCTGTTTTTCTCTGTGGCACTTTTACCTTTCCTTACTTTTTTAGGGTCCCTTAATGCTTCACCCTACAGTGGTGGTTTTGCTGAAATACCCTTATAGGCAAGGACCCAGTTCTGGGTATACTGGCCATTGGTTTATTGTGAGTTTAAATAGCATAGGCAGTTGAACAATATTTGGGTGTCTATGTTCTGTTTAGAATTGGGGGTGATTTTGAATTTAGTTTGAAGTAATTCATTTCTGATGTTATTAATAAGTAGCCTTTTTTTTTCCCCCTTGCATTTTCCTTATTAACTCCATAGCTTCTTAATTTCCAGGGCATGTTTTTTCTGTGTACTTGCCTGATCTTATATCTCTTACTCCTTGATTTGTGTGTACACAAATGTACATGCAAGGATATTTTCTTTTTTTTTCTTTTTTTTTTTTAAAGATTTTATTTATTTATTTGAGATAGAGACAGTGAGAGAGAGCATGAGAGGGGAGAAGGTCAGAGGGAGAAGCAGACTCCCTGTGGAACTGGGAGCCTGATGTGGGACTTGATCCCAAGACTCTGGGATCATGACCTGAGCCGAAGGCAGTTGCTTAACCAACTGAGCCACGCAGGCGCCCTCGCAAGGATATTTTCTGATCAGCGTGCAGATTTTTCTCCTGGAGCTGGTGCTATATTTAGTTTCACTTACCTTTGCCAAATTTTACTAAAAATTTAGGTGAATTGAAGTTATGTTGATTCAGTTGAATAAGACAGTTGGTGAGAGTTCTATCTAGAGAAAGAAGGTCAGTTATTGTAAATAAATGATGTAAAACCATTCTAGTAGAAATCAACTGGAGAAAGCTCTTTCTGGAATCATGTCATTTTTAGAACTCTTTTGGTATTATAACCATATAACTTTAGTACTTCTGAAGTAATCAGATTTGGGGAATAGTATTTATATATCAACTTCATAGTTAAAAAAAGATCAGCATAGTTCTTTGCTTTTAGATTAGTTTTGTATTACTGAAAAATAGCAAAGGAATTGGAGCTGAGGAATCAGGAATTTAAGAAGAATATAATACAGATAAAGCTAATCTAATTATGTGTGGTGCTATTTGCTAATAACTTCCTCTTTCATTTTAGATAATGAAAGAAATCCAAGAACATAAAATTAAAATATATGAATTTCCAGAGACAGATGATGAAGAAGAAAATAAGCTTGTTAAAAAGATAAAGGTAGGTTTATTCCCATATATACACTAAAATGTTTTAGGACCTTAAAACCACTGAAATATCTACTGGAAAGATAAAAAATATCAGTTAAGTAGTTGGTTTACAAAATGAATAGGGAGATTATTCACTGTTGAATTCAACTTTGCAATTAACTTTGTTGATTGGCTGTTATGTGTAATAAGACATTGTGTGGAATAGAGAGATGAATAGTATAATCTCTGTTTTATAATTTCTGTCTTTTATTTCAGTTAACTGGTTTTATATTATGTAATTTTCCTCCTTAAAAAATGGGTAATGAGAAGGGAGAGGATTGTTCCCAAGTACTGCTATGCATAATCTTTGTTTAAGAGCCATACAAAAATATATTTTCTTTTGTCTGTGTATCAAAAAAGCCAAAACCAATACCAACATAATTTTCTGTTTTTTAATTTATAGTCATTCTTAAGTACCCTGAACCTAAAAATGATGTGTTAGTTAATGGCATTATCTAAGCAAATAATTATCTTAGAATAATGAAGTACATATATCTGACCAATGAAGAATTTCTACAGTTTTATAAAATAGTTATATATTTTATATATTCTTAAATATTTCTGGAAGCTATAAGAATTTTGAAATGTTATACTCTGAGTTAGTCTGGATGAATACAAATCTACAGAATACTACTACTAATAATACAGAAACTATCAGGGTAACTTTTTTTGGTAATGTGTTGAGTAATGTAAACTTCTTTATTCTTGAATTTGTGAGGACTACAGAGATATATTTGAACAAGAATACTTTGTTTTATAGGACCGTTTACCTCTTGCTGTGGTAGGTAGTAATACTATCATTGAAGTTAATGGCAAAAGGGTCAGAGGAAGGCAGTATCCTTGGGGTGTTGCTGAAGGTAAGGTTTTCTTCAGTGAATGGCTTTCTGTACAATCTCACAAATGTGATCAAAAATTTGTATTTCACATTGATACATTCTAGAATTTCAGATAGTTCTGAATTCCGTTTCATTTAGCCTCATATGCTCAAGTACATTCCAGTTTCTCAGACCTTGTGTTCTGCCAAGTCAGGCAAGTAAGTATGTGTTACATCCTAATTGTAATACTTTCCAAGTCACTTGTCAGTGTCCTCCATCCCATCATTAAATATACTCCTGTTTTCTTGTTTGAAAACATATTTACAGTGCAAGATTTCTTTACCTGGGGCCCAAAGGTTGCTGCCAAAGGATCTAATTAATCTTCTGAAATTGAAAATAATTTTGGAGAAAAGGACTCGGATTTTTATCTGAGTCTCAGATGGGTCTGGGACCCTCAAGAATGATCGAGAACAACTTTCATTTTAAAGTGAATCAAAACATTCATAATATCCTTTCCTTGGGATAAAAATCTTTTCTTGGCATCACATCTTTAGAGTTAAAAAAAAAAATCACTGTTGAGAGATACTCTACTAATATTTAAGCAGTTTTAAATACCAGTAAAATCTTAGTTTATAGCACCAAACCTTCTTGGCAATAGACACTGTTCCCTAAATTTGTGTTTGTTGTACTGGTTTGACCCTAATATTTAATTTTCTGTGTTATAGTAACTTGGAACCAAGATTCAGTCGTGATTGTTTTATCTGCTTGTATTAGTTTGAAAAATTCTGTAATTTTTAGCAGATTGTTCCAAGTTACTGTCCTTATCAGCAGTTTTCCGTATCAGTGAAATACTGTACTCTTTCCCAGCTCTCTGTCATCCCCTGGTAACCTTCAGTTGCTGAGCTGAGTCTTTAGAACTTTTACATTCCTTGAAAATATGTGCTGATGGAGTTGCTTTGTTTCTTTAGTTTTAGTAGTCCCACCCCCCCACCAGAATGTTCTTAATAGGGATTCATTTTTTAAAGATAAGGAACCTTAAAGTTCTTGACTCATGTTTTTATTTTGGCCACTTTAAGGAGGCTTTTCTTTTCTTTTTTTTAAAAGATTTATTTATTTATTTATTTATTTATTTATTTGTTTATTTATTTGTCTATTTATTTATCTATCTATCTATTTATTTATTTATCTATTTATCTATCTATTTATTTATCTATTTATCTATCTATTTATTTATCTATCTATTTATTTATCTATTTATTTATTTATCTATCTATCTATTTATTTATCTATCTATTTATTTATTTATCTATTTATCTATTTATTTAAGAGAGAGAGAGAGAGAGCACGAGAGGGGAGAAGGTCAGAGGGAGAAGCAGACTCCCCACGGAGCTGGGAGTCCAATGTGGGACTCGATCCCGGGACTCCGGGATCATGACCTGAGCCGAAGGCAGTCGCTTAACCAGCTAAGCCACCCAGGCGCCCTTAAGGAGGCTTTTCGAAACTGATTCTCTCTTACCCCAACACTAAGCTTTTAAAATACATTTTATGGGGCACCTGAGTGGCTCAGTAGTTAAAAGCATCTGCCTTTGGCTCAGGTCATGATCCCAGGGTCTTGGGATTGAGCCCCATGAGCCCTGCATTGGGCTCCCTGCTCAGTGGAGAGCTGCCTTCTCCCTCTGCCTTTGCCGCTCCCCTGCTTGTGCTCACTCTCTTGCTGTCTCTCTCTGTCAAATAAATTAATTAAAAAAAATACACTTTATTATGGAATAAATGTAGTCTCTTATAAATGAATATATAATCCTCTTTCAAAATTTCAGAATTGTTTCTGAAGAGCTCATTTATTAGGTTTATATACCATTGAGGATTACACTACAATAAATAATATTATAGTACACTTGTTTGGCATGCCCTTAATTAAGTACCATGTTACAGCGTTTAAACTATAATGAAAAGTTTTGCCCTAATGAAAAGTAATGAAAAGTTAATGAAATTTTGCATATTCTCATTGTTACCTTCCTAATATTCTGTGAAATTTCCTTTGAAAAGACTTAGCTTGGTAGAACTAATGTATGTGTTATGTGTTTTTGTGTTTTTTTTTTAAATAGTTGAAAATGGTGAACATTGTGATTTTACAATTCTAAGAAATATGTTGATAAGGTAAGTTTGAGCAATGATGAAAACAACAAGTGTTTTTCTTTCTGAAAATAAAGTTAGAATTAGATTTATTTTTTGGCTTCTATAGATATAGCTACTTTAAATTGATACCTTCATTCTAGCACTAAGTAAACACTGCTTGGAGATAACTTGAATTATTTTGCCAAAGTTTTAAAGTTGTTAACCAAAAATACAAAATAAGGTGTGTGCTAGAGATGTATGGGAAAATGGGTCTCTTTATTGTTAATAGTAAAAGAGATAAGGAAAGGAAGAGGCTTTGCTCTTTCATGTGAAAAACTTGGGAAAACTGTGGAAGGAAAGGCTGGGTTTTGAGTAAAAAGCTAGATGTTGAATGTTAAAAGGTACACAGTCTGACAGCTGGTGAGCGGGGCATTTTTGGTATTGGAACACAGTGAACAAAACTAATCTTCCTCCTAAGCGAGAAAACATTACTCCTAAATTGTACCTTGTGCAGCTGATGAAAGAGAAGGAAAGCCTGTGAGAGTAAGACATTAAGCTAATTCTGTTTAGAAGACTGGGACTTGAATTAAAAAAGAAACAGCAAAGAATAAACCAGAGACATTGGTGGGCAAGAAACAGAAAGGACATCAAAATGAACTTCAGTGTTTTCATGTTGAGATAAATTCCTTCCTCTTGCCACCTCATATCCCATTCCCCGTTTCTCTCCACTCTCATCTTGCTTGCTTCTCCAGGCCCCCACCACATATTCCCTTCAACCTCCAGTTTCCCAATACACAGGAGTATCTTTATCTATGTGGAAATATTAACATGCCTATTGATGATAATTGGAAGTTATGGAACAGTAAGGTTATTCTTACAAGTGAGGGGGGAAATTTAAGTGAGTCAAACTTCTACCTCAAGAAGTACACTAAATATCAAGAGTAAATATTCAAAGCAAAGAGATTGCTATGTTATTAGTCTTTCTTAAAGAAGCTTATAACCAGGTGTTTTGGGTAGGAAGTAGATGATAGGGTTGATTCAGCAGTTGGGGTTGCCAGGCCTCACACAGTGAGAGACCAGATGAGACAAGAGGGGGGTCATCTGTCTCAGCTTTGAGAATGTAGCATTTCAGTTTCTATTATGAACTGTTCCCTTTCTCTTCCATTCTTAAGATGTGACTTCAAAAGAACTCATAATTGCTTACAACAGTATATATGTAGGGGCTGTTTTATAAATATTAATTGCCAGTGCATTCTCTCTGATTTTATTCTTTTCCTCAATTTTAAATCCCCTATGCTGCTTGCTCAGTGCTTGACACAGTGGTATTCTATAACTTAGTCTTGTGTATTTTTATTTATTTATTTGAAAAAAATTTTTTCAAGATTTTATTTATTTATTTGACAGAAAGAGAGAGATGACAAGTAGGCAGAGAGGCAGGCAGAGAGAGAGGGAGAAGCAGGCTCCCTGCTGAGCAGAGTGCCTGACACAGGGCCCAATCCCAGGACTCTGAGATCATGACCTGAGCCGAAGGCAGAGGGTTTAACCCACTGAGCCACCCAGCCGCCCCTGTCTTGTATATTTTTTAAATATGCAATCAATAATTGCCTGCATAGCTAAAATACTTTAGAAGGGAAGGCTAGTTACTGCACCAGAAGCTAGACTTTGAACATTTGAAGGTGCATAGCCTGGCAGCTGGTGAATAGGACTCACTAGTACAAAAGGATTACAGAGCAAACAGACCATTCCTGCAGGAAGATTTAGCATAGGAAAGCTACAAGACAGTCATACATGTGTAAAAATATAAGAAATTCTGAAGTTACATAATACAAAGCAGATATGTGCCATGAAATAAATACTTAGATGTATTAAAGGAATTCAGAGTAAGTGGTATATTTCATGGAGTGAGTCAGATAAGAAAGGATTCATAGAAATAGATGTCTTAACATAGATTAGGATAAATACAGTCATTTGGTGATGATTGTGAGATTGGGAGTGGTCCTATTTAATATTTTTATCAATGAGTAGGATGAAGACTTTGCTTTCAGCTCCATAAGGTAGATGGTTAGGTGATTTTATTTAATGAGAAGTTTATTTGTTCAATTTGGTGCAGCACATTTGTTTTTCTTTCCTAAAGCATAAAAGTTCACTTATGCTAGGTGGTTTTACTTTGCTTCTCACAAGTTTTCATTTACAGTTCCTACATTTAAGATGTAAAACATCCTTTAAGAGTATTACAGTCTGGGGGCGCCTGGGTGGCTCAGTGGGTTCAACCCTCTGTCTTCAGCTCAGGTCATGATCCCAGGGTCCTGGGATTGAGCCCCACATTGGGCTCTCTGCTCAGCAAGAAGCCTGCTTCCCCTTCTCTCTCTGCCTGTCTCTCTGCCTGCTTGTGATCTCTCTCTCTCTCTCAAGTAAATAAAATCTTAAAAAAAAAAAAAAAAGTATTACAGTCTGAAAAGGAAAAGCTTGGGGCACCTAGGTGTTTCGGTTGGGCATCTGCCTTTGGCTCAGGTCATGATCCCAGGATCCTGGGAGTTAGCCCCACGTTGGGCTCCCCGCTCAGTAGGGACTCTGCTTCTCCTTCTCCCTTTCCTCCTCTCTCCCACTTTCTCTCTCACTCTCTCTCAGATAAATAAATAAAGTCTTAAAAGAAAATGAAAAGCTTAAGAATATTTTATTACTTTTCCTTGTAAGTTTGGAGTAGAGATAAGAAAGATAAATATTTGATGTAGCTTAGATCTTTAAAGGCACCTAGTAAATATTTAATAAAAACTGAAAGGAAGGAGATAGGAGCACCAGTATTCAAGATGTCTAGAAATTCTAAGTAATTGAAATCTTGCAGATTACGGTTAGGAATAGTGGTTGCTTCTATGAAAGACCCAAGTTGAAAGAAGTGTCATTTTGCTCGTTAAGAGAACTGGCTGTTGCAGACAAACCAAGGAAGACAATGGAAAGGAAGAAAACTTGATACAGATATTTTCAAGGTGTGGTGAGGAACAGTGTAGAAATCAAATAGAGAAAGAAAACAGAAGGAGAGAAGAGAGGGCTGTGATCAGCAGGGGGATGTGGAAAAGATTAATAAGTTCCTGAAACTGGAGAAAACTATTGCTAATTATTGATTTTAAGAGTGGAGGACTGAGTCAAATCTTAAAGTGAAGCATGTTTAAATAAATGGAAATGGAGCCTTTTATGTTCTACAAAAAAAATCAGAAGTAGGTAATTATAAAGAAGTTTATTTTAGTGAAAGGAAAAAATCTTTCATTGTCTGAAATGTTAGATGGCATTAACAAAAGTTGCTTAAACAATGAGTAAGTCCGCCTTATTTTTATTTCATGCATCTTGTGTTTCAACTATTAAGTGCTCCACCTCAGGTCCTTATAGTGATTTTTCAGTGATTCAGTGTTGAGGTAATCTATATGCAAAATTACAAAACACTTTCTTTATATTGACACAGTTATTTGTTTTTATTCTCTACTTAGAGAAGGTGTTAACAGTAATTTATTCCAGAAAATCCAAGCGTTTACCTTACCTCAGCTCTAATATTTAGTTAAGGGCCTATTTTTTTTAAGATTTTTTCTTTTTAAAATTTATTTATTTGACAGAGAGGGCACAAATAGGCAGAGCAGCAGGCAAAGGGAGAGGGAGAAGCAGACTCCCCACTGAGCACAGAGCCTGATGTGGGGCTCAATCCCAAGACCCTGGAATGACTTGATCTTATAGCAGATGCTTAACCGACTGAGCCACCCAGGCACCCCTTAAGGGCCTATTATGTGCTACGTGTATCTAGAGTACAAGAAGTGATGGCAAAAATGCTTCTTATAAAGAGGAGATTACAGTAGAACTGAAGAGATTTTGTGACCCTATCCCAAAAAATGAGTGACAACCAAGGAGAAAATTGTCACGGGTTAGAGTGACTCGATTTCAAGGCTGCAAAGAGAGCTTTTAAAGTAGTGGGACTCGTAAGTTTGAAGAGTCAGTGACAAACTAGCATGAGCTATTCAGTCTTAGCCAGTGGACATGCTAGGACTAAGGAGCTGCCTGACTTGACTGAAGTGGAAAGGGCTAGTGGCCATTTAAAAGATAAATTCACCAAGGAACAGAGCATAAATGAACATGAGATTTGTGGAAAACCCAGACTGAAAGTACTCCTTAGAATGAGTAACCTATCAGAGAACTGCATGAAAATGTCCATTAATAGGAGATAAATTAGAGTAATTGAAAATCATGTTCTGTTCACAAAGGGAAAGTAATAGTAAATGTTTTCTGGATATCAGACAGAGTAAAAACACAGTACACCTCAGGGCACCCGGGTGGCTCAGTTACGTAAGTGTCCATCCAACTCGATCTCAGCTCAGGTCTTGATCTCAGGGTCATGAGTTCAAGCCCTGTGCTTGGCTCCATATTGGGTGTGAAGCCTACTTTAAAACAAACGAACAAACAAACAAAAAAAACAGTACACCTTTTTGTTTGTTTCCTGGAAGGGAGGTGGAGGATGGCGGAGGCAGGTATGGATGATATGGGAAAAGGGAGAATCAGACAATACAGAGTACTGCCCCTCCAGGTGTGTCCTTTCCCTGATTTGGTAAATGATATCGTAGAGCAGCTCAGAGTGTCTTTAGCTTCTAGAATCATAAGGGGAAGGAGGAAATTGTCTCATGTTTCATATAGCTTATTTATTTTTATTTTTATTTTTTTTAAAGATTTTATTTATTTATTTGAGAGACAGAGAAAGTGAGAGAGAGCATGAGAGGAGAGAAGGTTAGAGGAAGAAGCAGACTCCCCGCGGAGCTGGGAGCCCGATGTGGGACTCCATCCCGGAACTCAAGGATCATGACCTGAGCTGAAGGCAGTTGCTCAACCAACTGAGCCACCCAGGCGCCCTCATATAGTTTATTTTATATATATGTGTTGATTTTATATGTGATAGAAATACTAAAAGTAAAATTCATTTCACTGAACAGTTTGAAGAAACAAATTTACTCTAAATAATTTTCCTCAGTTTGAATCCAACTTGCTATGTGATCTAAAGTGTTCATAAGTATTACCTTAATTAAAAACTCAATAATAAAGACAACCAGTTTCTTTTAGGTTTTTTGAGTTTCAGCAAGAGCTAATCTTCTTTCTCTAGTAAAATAAAATATATACTATATACTATAAATACTCTTCTGAGGAAATGCCATCCTTTAGTAACTGCTTTGAGAAGATTTAGAACTCTTAAAGCTCTCATTTGGAACCTAAATATCCATTGGTTTCAAGTTTAGCGTGTTGTATCCTGCTCTCCCTTGAGCGTAAATGAAGACAGAGGAATGCTCTTCCTTAAGAATAGTGTTTTGCTTGTTTTAAGTCTAGAATTTTTGTTTTGGTAAAATTTTGAATTTACATCAAAGCTTTCTTCATAGAAGCAAACTATTGATATGTTATTTGTTTATGACAGAACACACATGCAGGACTTGAAAGATGTCACTAATAATGTCCACTATGAGAACTACCGAAGCAGAAAACTGGCAGCTGTGACTTATAATGGAGTTGATAATAACAAGAATAAAGGGCAGCTTACCAAGTAAGTTATACATTATGTCCTCCAGAAAAGGTATCGTTTATGTAGTAAATAATCATATTTTATCTTCGTCAAATTCTTCTTGGCTACTCAATAGAAAATTGGGATAATATTCTTTATGCACAGTAGCAGAAATTTATTATTATTAAGCTTTGTTTGGCAGTTTTATATTTTACTGTTTGTCACAGGAAGTGTTTTATTACCTCGTTCCTTAGGTGAAGGAGTCATGCATTCTCTTCTGGTCATTTGCCATCGTATTTGTACACCATACATTTAATAGATCCCCAATTAGAAATCAAATGGCTCCTTTTGCAAATACATTTTTAAAGTTTTTATTTTAATTCCAGTTAGTTAATATACAATATTACATTCATGTCAGGTGTACAATACAGTGATTCAACAATTCCATACATCACCTGGTGTTATCGTGACAAGTGCACTCCTTACTCCCCATCACCTGTTTCACCCATCCCCCCACTCGCCTCCCCACTGATAACCATCAGTTTGTTCTCTATAGTTTAGAGTTTGTTTCTTGGTTTGTCTCTTTCAATCTCTCTTTCATTGTCTTTTCCCCTTTGCTTATTTGTTCTGTTTCTTAAGTTCCACATATGAGTGACATCATGAGGTATTTGTCTTTCTCTGACTGACTTACTTTGCTTAGCATTATACTCTCTAGCTCTATCTCTATTGCAAATGGCAAAATTTCTTTCTTTTTTATGGCTGAATAATATATCCCCATATCTTTTTTATCCATTTATCTATGGATGGACACTTGTGTTGCTTCCATATCTTGGCTATTGTAAATAACGCTGGTATAAATGTAGGGATGCCTGAAACTGCAAATATATATATATATTAAATATTTTATTTATTTATTAGGAAAGAGAGAGAGTGAGAGAGAGCATGAGAAGGGAGAAAGTCAGAGTGAGAAGCGGACTCCCCATGGAGCTGGGAGTCTGATGTGGGACTCGATCCCTGGTCTCCGGGATCATGACCTGAGCCGAAGGCAGTTGCTTAACCAACTGAGCCACCCAGGCGCCCTGCAAATATATTTTTTAAGAGAAGAGAAGAGTACTACCAAGATCTCTTAACCCATTTTACTTTTAAGATAAACATCCTATACCCTCTTTAAGGAGACTAAGTACAGAGCTTTTTACCTTTTATTATGTCTGTTTTGAATAAACCATTTTAGAAGTAGAGTTTTCACTAACATTGTATAGAAACAAGGGACAGGGGGCGCCTGGGTGGCTCAGTGGGTTAAAGCCTCTAGGGTCCTGGGATGGAGCCCCGAGAATCAGACGCTCTGCTCAGCAGGGAGCCTGCTTCCCCCCTTCCCCCCGCCTGCCTCTCTGCCTACTCTGTGATCTCTCTCTGTCAAATAAATAAATAAAATCTTTAAAAAAAGGAATATTTAAGTGAGTGTAGTCTTGGTTACCTTCTCCATCCCTATTCTGTATTTCTAGGGAGTAAATTAGCTTGGGTTTGGATTTCTTCTCTTGGTTGTTAAGGTAGTGTGAGTGACTGACAAGTGTGTAGCTTTACCCTTCAAAGCTAGTATATATCTCAAGCTCTGGTGGTTTATGATGGGGTAGAAAAATGCGATGTGCGAGGAGGGCTATAAGGTCGCCTGTATAATTCTTAGTAACAGTACCTTTGCCCCATTTTTCCTTTATTTGGGACTCTTGAAGATCATAAATATTATGCAGACCATTTTAACAATGTGTGTACATTTGTAGCCAGATATTATCTCCTATTAGAGGATAATCCTGAAGGATCATCTGTACAAATAATGAAAAAGGCAAGTTTTGCAAGGTAGCAGTATCGTACTGTGTTTTTTTTTTTTTTTTTTAGATTTTTTATTAGAGAACATAAGAGGGAAGAAGGTCAGAGGGAGAAGCAGACTCCCCATGGAGCTGGGAGCCTGATGCGGGACTCAATCCCGGGACTCCGGGATCATGACCTGAGCCGAAGGCAGTTGTTTAACCAACTGAGCCACCCAGGCGCCCTAGTACTGTGTTTTATAGTGGTCAGCATTCCTTATAATGGAAAAGAAGAGTGTTCCTTTTTTCTTTTTTTAGTTACGTCTCCACAATGGCCCAAATTCCAGAAGAAAGCAAACAAAGCATTAACAGTGACTGTCAGTCATAAGCAGTTGTCTTTTAAAACTGATCTTAGATCTAATTCTGTGTTTATTTCCTTCTATATTTTTTTTCTTTTTTCTTTTTTTTTTTTAAGATTTTATTTATTTATTTGACAGAGAGGAGAGAGATCACAAGTAGGCAGAGAGGCAGGCAGAGGGGGGGGGGAAGCAGGCTCCCTGTTGAGCAGAGAGCCTGACACCGGGGCTCGATCCCAGGACCCTGAGATCATGACCTGAGCCGAAGGCAGAGGCCTAAACCACTGAGTCCCTTCTATATTTTTCTAATGATATTGGACTCATAGACCCTTTGAATTAGATTTCTTATCATACTGTTACTTAACTTTGAATTTCTCTTTATGCTGTTAACATGCTTATATTTGGGACGCCTGGGTGGCGCAGTTGGTTGGGCAACTGCCTTTGGCTCAGGTCATGATCCGGGCATCTTGGGATCGAGTCCCGCATCGGGCTCCTTGCTCCGCAGCGAGCCTGCTCCTCTCTCTCTGCTTCTGCCTGCTTCTCTGCCTGCTTGTGTTCTCTCTCTGTTAAATGAATAAATAAAATCTTTAAAAAAAAAAAAACAAAAACATGCTTATATTTGAGGAACTTTACTGATAAATTCCTAGGTTTTCTGGTTTTTTCTGCTGAGAGTGATTGTTAAAAAGGTAAATTTCTAGGTTTAAATCATTGGCAAGAGATTCTGATTCAGTAGATGTGGGATGGACCTGAGAGCTTGGATTTTTAATAAGCACCCTGTATGGTTTTGATACAGGTGATTCGTCAATATATGCTTTGCAAAACACGGACTTTTAGGAATTTATTACTGCTGTTTTAAAAATTTATTTGATTAATAGTTCAACAATGTGTTTATATTAAAAATACAAGATTCTATTTGAAGTAAGGTCAGTGCAGAGAAAAGGGCTTTTATCTATTTTTTTTTAGCAAAATTTATATCGGGCAACTTTATTTAGCACAAAAACATAAGGATCCATCAAAGTAAATATTCATAACTTCCTAATCCATTTTAAATGTATTTCACTAACTAATGGACTTTTTAACTGTTTAAAAGAAAAACATGAATAGTTAAAGCCACCGATAATTTTATATGTGAAAAGGAAATGTACTGTCAGTACCTATCATTCATTAAATGTGTGCAGTTAATGTTTGATTATTCTACACATTTTTTCATGTCCTACAAATAAAGAATTGTTTGTTTCCATTTTTCAGATATAAGGCTTTTAACAGTGCTATTGCGGTATTTCTGCTGTTGGATTTAGAGAAAAATTGTAAACCTTATAGTGTTGTAAAAAGTTCTTTTGCATAAATAGAATTCCAGTGTGGTTTACTTGAGTTAAACTGTATAACCCAGGTAGAAACATAAAAAGTAGAATTGTTAGAAATATGTTTCTTAATGAGATGAATCATGTCCAGACTTTGTGAAAATGATGAAAATGTTTATACTGCTAAAAAGCAAATTGTTCCAGGAGTTAGTATATTATTTTATGTTAATAGTTATGTTAACAGTTAAATATGTTAATAGTAACATAAGATAAGATAAGAACATAAGATAAGTATCTTTAAAGATTGAACCGAATGGAGAATGACATGATTAGAATAGATATTGATATGATTTATTACATTAGGTTTTTACTACTTTATTGAATAATATACTGAATCTGAAAGAAGTCACTTGGAAGTTTTATCCATTGGTTGAATCTTATCTTGAAAATGTTAGCAATTTCAGAAAGCATTTCAGCTGAATTTTTTGTTGTTGTTTAAATCAGTATCAACAACTTATGGTACTTTAGCTGATGTTAAAGTGCTCTAAGCTAAGGATTCATCCCTGAGTAACTGAAAAAAATGGCGAACATTTAAATATGCAATACAAGTAAATATGAGTTTAGGCTTCTTGGTGTTATTCTAGTTAATATTGCTCTCAAGGGATTCTTCCCTCCATAGCAGTGTATCTTTTGATAATATCGATAGGGAGAGGTTGAGGTTGTGGGGTGTTTGGAATGGAAGAGGCAGAGTCATTAAACAAAAATTGCCACTTCTCCAACCACCTCCCTTTACTATAAATCTGGACTCAGAGCATCCCCACATGCACCCAAATACTGCATTTCTAACACCTAACATCACAGTTAGCCCTTCATAAAAGCATGTTTAATATTGGGAGATACAGACACTCTGTGGGATTATGTTGTAGTACTTTGATTAATCACTGAAGGAGATTGCCCTCCTGTCACCTGGAGGTTTTCACACCTCCAGATACACCTGGCACAGTGTTACCTCAGGTAAGTGCTGGTTAAGAGGGAGTAGGTCTTTCTTCTGTAAAGTGAGAAATGGGCTATCCGTAACTTGGAAATTTTCAGGCAGATCACTTTAGGCAAGACTTCGTATGGAAGTTGAGGATCTGGAAATTGAGTCTCTTAAAAATGCACAGGTTTAAGTAACTCTTGGAATACTTGATATAAATAGAGACCTCAGTTTGAAGACCACTGTACTGGACAATCTCTGGTCCTTCAAAAAAAGAAAGGTGGTCATTTTATCACTTTATCGCTTTGCATGTTCTCTAAAGAGCATCTGCAGGCAATTTGAGGAAGAAATAAAATTGAAAATAAGGTCATTTACTTACCTACTGATTGCTAGTGGACCTATGTTTTTTTCATTGCCCTCGTATAATATTTATACATATATAAATCCATTAAAAATTTATGGTTATATTAACCTTTGCAGGGCAGTGTATACAAAGTGCTAATCACAATCTAGTTTTAGAATATAAGCTATTTTTTTAAGCATTTGGTAGTAATCTAGGTTAATGAATTTTTTTTAAAGATTTTATTTATTTATTAGAGAAATTGAGAGAACGAATGGGAGCAGGGGAAAAAGGAGACACACACTCCCTGCAGAGCAGGGAGACTGATGCAGGACTTGATCCCAGTACCCTGGGATCATTGCCTGAGCTGAAGTCAGACACTTAACCAACTGAGCCACCCAGTCACCCCATTAGTGAATCTTATATTTAATTTTCTGAGGCAGTTTTAGATGGACTGTAGAATAAACTGAATGGTGGATAAAGATATTTGGTTTGTATATCTGAAAATGTGCCTTTCTGTTAGGTTTGTGGTCCTAGAATGATTTTATTTTGGAAGGACCCTAAAGCAAGATTTAGACATCACATTGTATATCTTAAATTTATACAGTATTATATGTCAGTTACATCTCAGTAAAGCTGGGAAGAAACCAAGGTTCAGACTTGGTTAAAATCTGAAAAGTAGCTGATCTTATCTCGTCAAATACTAATTTGCCTCAAGGCCAAATCTGGAAAAGTGGGCACTATTCTAGCAGCTATTCAGGTGTTGTCTGTATGTGGCAAAGAAAATATCAAGTCACCAATTTACATACTTTAAATCCTCAAGGAGTGTGTATCATGTTTACCCCTGACTGGAGAGTATGGAGGGTGGTAGGCAATTGGAAGTAAAGAAAGGGAAGTGAAGTTCCAGATCAAAGAAGATTCAACAAGAGTTGTAAAGGAAAAGGAAGACGAATTAGCAATATCCAGATGGCAGATCTCTTAAAGGAAGATGATCCTCCAATAAGGGGAAAGTTAACTAACTTATTTATTATTTTTGACAAACCTGCTTCTTCAAGTTCTTCCTTCCTTGGTCTTTTTTTTGCTTAAAATCACATTTGATTGGCGACTCATTTATGAACTGTTGTCTATCATTGGCACCAGTTATGACAGTTGATATCTTGTTCCAAGTTGGGCATACCCTGTTACCTCTTTCCCATATGTTATTTTTCTGTTTTGTATAGTTTTCTCCATCTGTAAGCTTGGGAAAACTTTTATGGATAACAGTTTCCTAGAAATGACTAAAAGTATAGGTTTCCAAAAGCTCAGCACTCTTTTGGTGCAGTACAGTTTTCACTGGAAGAAAAATAAAGACAATTTTCTGAAATTTTCCAAAGTTTTTTCAAAAAATTACATTTATTCAGTTCTGTCTTTTACTGTTTGTTAAGATGTCCTTTCATGAAAATATAATAATGAGTATTCTTTACATAAAAGAATTGGCTCGAATGCTCTCACTTGGCAAAAGGAAGTGTTGGTATTGTTTCCCGAAATTTTGGAAATTTTTATTGCTCTTTGAAATCTACGTAAATGAAATTCCTTTGAAAATTTTTGTATGAAAGTTGCTACATGTCTGTGTACATAGTAGCCTACTAACCATTGGAGCAAAAGTATGTGAATGTGTTTGTTTAATGTGTTCTTCAGGAAAGACCACACGTAATTTAAATGAAATGCGGTTGTCTTCTGTTATACTCAAAATGTGGGTTGTATAACACAACCACAGTTAGAACCTTTCTAGGTCAGCCTTGTGTGGTCCTTGCTGTGATTTTGCTGTTTGTCACATGAAAGGGTGAGTCATCTGCTGGCTTTCAGGAATTATAACCCTTTAAAGAGATCCCTAGAAGGAGTTAGGTTAAATCTTTGTGGATTTAGCGAGATATGCAGGTTATGTTATACCTTTTTGTTTCTTTCCAGGCCTTTTCATTTCTTTGGCTGAGTTGCTTTAAATTTCTTAGAGAAGTTTAAGTGTATAAGCTTTAGCATATCTATGTGTGTAAAGAAGAGTTTCCATTAAAAAGCCATTAGGCTATAATATAATTTAAGTGCTTTTTCCAGCCGTCTAGTAAAAAAGGTTTTATTTGGGAAAAAATGTTTAATGTGATGGAAAAAATGACCCTTCTTCTTGTGTTTTCTACATTTTAAGCATAAATTTGTATTACAGTTTTTTTTTATTTTTATTTTTTTTAAAGATTTTATTTATTCATTTAAGAGAGAGAGAACACAAGCAGGCAGAGAGGCAGGCAGAGGCAGAGAGAGGAGCAGGCTCCCCGCGGAGCAAGGAGCCCGATGCGGGACTCGATCCCAAGACGCCAGGATCATGACCTGAGCCAAAGGCAGCTGCTCAACCACCTGAGCCACCCAGGGGTCCCTGTATTACAGTTTTTAAAATATCACTTTAATAAAGATGACTAGAAATGAATGGTTCATTTAAAAATTAAAGATAATTGAAAGATCATTTTTACTGGTGAGAGGCTTCAAAAAAACCATTTTAGACATATATATATATATGACCAATTTTTTTTAAACATTGGAATATAATTTCATTTGGTCAGGAGTCAAATATTTTGACAAGGCTGAACAACTTAAAGTATCTCAATATGAAATACTGCAAAATTTTTTTTGAAAGTACACATATTTAAATAGGTCTAGAAATTTGAGCAGGCTCAGAAGATATTGCATAGTATATTTATTTTCATAATGATTTGATATAGTAATTACAGAATTTTGGGAAAGAAATTAATTAGCTTTAACAAATTTTGCCATAAACTTATGTTTTAGGGCACAGACCTTAATTACTTGTGAAATCTCTGAATTTGCCTTTAATTGTTGCTTTTAGTGTGGTTTTCTCTAAGTCTCTTCTTTTTGTGTGGTTTTAGTGTGGTTTACTCTAAGTCTCTCCTTTTTGTCCTTTTAGATATGACACAATTGAAGGCATGTAAGTCCTTGTTTTCCAAAGACTTAAGCAGTTTTAGGATGTAGAGATTTTTAATATTTAAATTTTGAATTTAAAAGCAAATTTCAAAACATAGCCTGTTGGTCTTGAGTCTTCCATTTTCCCAGAGTTCTTTATTTTATTTTATTATTTTATTTTATTTTATTTTGTTTTGTTTTGTTTTATTTTATTTTTTAAAGATTTTATTTATTTGAGAGAGACAGAGACAGAGAGCATGAGAGGGGAGAAGGTCAGAGGGAGAAGCAGACTCCTCCCCATGGAGCTGGGAGCCCAATGCGGGACTCAGTCCCAGGACTCCAGGATCATGACCCAAGCTGAAGGCAGTTGCTTAACCAACTGAGCCACCCAGGTGCCCACCTGGATTTCTTTAAATAAAAATCAAGATGATAGTGTTTACTTTTGGTTAGTTGGTAGCCTTTTCATGTGTAAATTACACGATAAATTCTTTAAATTTACATAATAGCCTTCTTCCTCCCAAGAATAAAATTAAATGAATATTTTATAGATAGAGTATTATAAGTAAGAATATATATTAAATTTTAAAATGACTCTGAGTTTGTTTTATTTAATATATTTACAGTTTCAAGCTATGTTTTCAAATTACAACAATATTGTTGGATAATCTGTCTTGCTTAAACATATATTCAACACTGTCAACTAAAAAATAGTTATTAGATTATTTCTTTTCTAGAGTTTAAAATGTTTTGAGGGGTGGGAGAAGTGAGGTTTATAGACTCTTTCAAAATCTAACAAAAGCTTTGGACCTTCTAATCAGAAAAATGCTGGCATGGACACACAAATTTCGTATGTCATTTCAGGGGATTCATTGGCACTCTGCCCAAGAGATCAGAGCCCCTATATTAAAAACACCTGCCATAAAGATGAGATCTATCTGGGGCGCCTGGTGGCTCAGTGGGTTAAGCCTCTGCCTTCGGCTCAGGTCATGATCTTAGGGTCCTGGGAACCAGCCCCGCATCGGGCTCTCTGCTCAGCGGAGAGTCTGCTTTCCCCCTCTCTCTCCTGCCTCTCTGCCTACTTATGATCTCTCTCTGAATGACAGAGAATGAATGAATGAATGAATGAGTAAAATCTTAAAAAAAAAAAAAGATGAAAACTATGTTATCAGGAAGGCCCCTAACTTTTAATGAAATAATGGTATTTATATTTAAAGGTTTATTTCAGTTGACCTCACTTTTTGAATGCAGGTTTTGTTTTAAATTAATGTTTGGTTTAGTTTCATTTTCAGAAACTCTGATTAATTGCTTAATTGTTAAAACATACTGCAGGTTTATAAGTTTACTTTTGGTGAAGAAATATCCTTTAGTTAACATTTTATTCAAATTTACACTAATTGTAAAAACAGATCTTGATCACAGCAGTACTTCATGTCTTCGCCCTCCCTTTTTGTTAAGAAAAGTCAGTAGCCAGTGTTCTGTCCTGTCGCTTTTATGTAGTATACCCGTCCGGCTGTCTAGTACTCCTCCTCGATAGAGAAGAAGAACGCTGTAAAATTACTTAGCCACAGTTAAAAAAAAAAGTACCCAGCCTCATAAGGAGGGAAGTCTACCATAACCAAAGTGTGTCACCTCTAGATTAAAGTGACTAACCCTAGAAGTTATAGGTGAAATCCAAGGCCTGATTTTGTTTTTGTTTGTAAGCCATGATTTAATTTCTCAAAGTGCTTTGAGGTAAAATTCACCAATTTAAAATGTGCAATTCAGTGGTCAAAGCTTGTTGATGAGAAGGCAAAATAAACATGTTTTATCAACAAAGTCAGAAAAGGGCATGTCCCTTTTAAGTTGTCCTGAGTGTTGAATAGTTTTCAAAGATCCTCAGTCACGGACCACAGGTTTCTTTCCTCCCTGGGACTGTAGTGAGTTACTGATACTTTGGCATTCACTTGTGTCTCTTTAAGTATACTAGCCTTAAGATAATGCTCGTTTGTGGTATTTTTCAACATTAAAATTTTAATCAAAATTGTGTAGAGATTTGAGGGGCCCCTGGGTGACTTTGTTGTTAAGTGTCTGCCTTCGGCTCAGGTCATGATCCTGGGGTCCTGGGATTGAGCCCTGCATTGGGCTCCCTGCTCAGCAGGAAGCCTGCTTCTCCCTCTCCCACTCTCCCTGCTTGTGTTCCCTCTCGCTGTGTCTCTCTCTGTCAAATAAATAAAATCTAAAAAGAAATAACAAAAAATTGTGCAGAGATTTGAGTTTGTGGACTTTGTTAGTGGAGTGAAATACTTCCATTTAACTATGCTTGTGTCTGTTTTCTGGCATTTCAGAAATAATTATCAGGATATTTATTTGCTTCTGATTCTCTCTCTTATATATCATCTGTGTATGTGTTTTAGCACCAAATATCTTTTTAAACTAAGACAAAAAATTAAGACAATGAAATATTTGAGTTAGGTAGAATGAATTTCATGAGCAGTGAAATTACCATAAATGGCCTAGAAATATTCTGCATACCTAAATGAAAAACTTTCTAGGGATTGACTGGTAGTATTTCCAACATGGTAATTCAGTTACTAAAATAAGTTTGAATTAGTGTTAATTAACTTATAATTGTGATATGTCAGCAGTTGTTATAGAAGAGATTATAACACCTAGAAATTTCTAGAGCTAAAAATATTTATTCTACATATATTAACTTCATTAGCTCAGTTCTTTTTCACATTAAAATTTTGTTTAAAGTACAAAATTAAATAATTTTCTTCTCATTTTCCATTCTGTGAATATAATTTGGGAATGTTTCCATTTTCCTTCTATAGTTTATTTTATGTCATCTTTAGATCTGATATGCACTAAGTTAAGAGAAACATCCTGCTAATAGTTTGTTTTTATATCTATTTTCATAGTAATTATTTGTTAGAGATTCAGGTTTAAATATAAAACTTTATGGAAGGAAATTCTAGATTATAAGCATTTATAATTTGTAAAGCTTCTAAAGAATTTTTAATGCATTTATACATAAAACTCCAAATCTCTGTTTTGTGTCATTTAAGAAGGTGTTCGAATAATTGAAAAATTATTTTCAAAAAACAGAATTTAGTAATGGGATTCAGCATATCATTTGTTTTCATCACTGTTTCAGAGTTTTGTATTGAATTCATATTTAGACTTTTGATGTTTATCCTTCATGTTCACAACAGGAGCCCTCTTGCACAAATGGAAGAAGAAAGAAGGGAGCATGTAGCTAAGATGAAGAAGATGGAGATGGAGATGGAGCAGGTGTTTGAGATGAAGGTCAAAGAAAAAGTTCAAAAACTGAAGGATTCAGAAGCTGAGGTAATCAGCCTAACATTTTCACATCTTATAGACACATTATTTCTTTTTAAAATAATATCTTTAATAGTATACATAATGAAACCTTTCTATACATATTTTTTCAAATTTAATATAATGCCCTAATGTGATAATATGGAGAAAGAAAACACTTTGTTTATAATATTATAATCTTCAGTATGTAAGTGTTTGGCCATAATGTTGTTAGGAAGATAGAATACTTGTAATGAATTATCAGTTTTAATGAGCAAACTATGACAAATGAAATTATAAGCTATTTCATATATTCAGGGTAAAAAGAGTAAAGATCAAGGGTTTTGAGTGGATATAAGAATAAAAACTTGTATGACAATTATAATAATAAACCAGAATTATTTGTATATGAATGAGAAAATGAAAGAAAGAACTTTAAGTGAACTTTAAGTGAACTAAGGGCTTGCCAGTATAAATTACAGACGGCCAAAGGGGAGAAAATAGAAGGAAGGTGATACTGTTGTAAATGAGTTGCGCATATTTGTTAATATAGTGTCAGAGTAATTGCCATTGTTAGCACATTGGTAGAGTAGTGACAAAGCATCTCAGGAAGCCTATCTACTACCTTGGATGTTGAGTCATACATTTAATTTTCTATAAATCAAAAAGACCTTGAAGACATTTCCTTACATTTCCTTCAAGAAGTGAAAGATAGAGGAAAAAAACACTATGAGAATTGAGTAATAGTTGGTTTGACAGATATTAATATGAAATATTTTTAAAATGACCTTTAATGTTAAAGTTCAGTGAGACCCCTGTGTTTGTATGTGTCTCCTCTAATAATATTTGTATCTAAGTATATTAAAAGAGGATTCAGATCTATTTCGTTTACATTCTTATGGTTGATCTCATTGCTTTTGTAGTTACTGCATAAAATACTGAAACCCTCTTTGACTAAATAACCAAAAGTATTTTAATCCACTAAATAGATTGCATGGAGTGAGTAAAATATTGAGTAATTTTATGGAAATCTTTATATTCCACATTAGATTACTCTTAAATTGCTCGGCTTTACATGTGATCTCTTACTTTGTAAAAAATATAAACAACCACTTTGACTATTGTTACATTTGTCATAAACTTAACGCAGCAAAGATATGGAATACTTCCTTCTGGTTTGAGACTACAAAGCACTGCAGGAATAGCATCCCTAGCATCTGTTATTGATAAGATGACATTTTGGAAATTAAGTTTAGTCTTTTTACTTACCAGCCTTTTATCAATTCTGTCCATTTGAGTTTCTGCTCCTTCACTAATGAGTGAATAATCTGGAAAATCTATAACAGAGGGAAATAAAAATTAATAATCGAGAGTCTGTATTATCTCTACACTTAGATTTCATTGAAATCTAAAAGTTGTTGAATTTACATTTGCTATAAACATATTTTAGAAACTCCTCCTAAGAGTAAAAGTTATAAACAAATAATTATGAAACTGTAGCTGAAAAACACTTCAAGAGTTTTTATGATTTCTATGAGTGGTGAAAACAGAGTTTTGAGAAACTTTACTCTTTGAAGGATGAAATCTTTCTTAGCATTGGAAGAACCTGTAAAGAGATCTTCCAAGTTTCTCCTAATACTGTAAGCCATATAAGTATAAAAATATATAGGTGAGGGCACCTGGGTGCCTGGGTGGCTCAGTTGGTTGGGCGACTGCCTTCGGCTCGGGTCATGATCCCGGAGTCCCGGGATCGAGTCCCATATCGGACTCCCGGCTCTGCGGGAAGTCTGCTTCTCCCTCTGACCTTCTCCCCTCTCATTCTCAGTCTCTCTCTCTCTCTAATTAAAAAAAAAAAAAATATATATATATATATATATATATGTGAAGAGACCTATTTAACCTTGCTTAATAGTTTTTTCTCAAGTTCATTAGTGTTAGGGATGTTTCTTTAGGGCACAGCTGTTAATATCCAGCAGCACAGTGCTTCAGACACAGTACTAAGCATTCTTAATGTATTGTGTCATTAAATCCACACCATAACTCTATGAGGTAGATATTATTGTCCATCTCCCTTTTTATACATGAGAGGAATATACATGATATTATTGTCCATCTCCCTTTTTATACACCAAGTAAATTAACTTGGTCAATGCTGCGTATTGTAAGTTGAACCCATTAATTCTTTAAGTTTGCTCTTAATCACTATATAAGTCCACAATCATGTATCCACAGTTTGAAATCCTAAATCCTAGTAAGTTCTGAAAACTGCAAAATCAGACATAGAACTAATTGTTTTATTCCACCTGATGTGAATATTTATAAAATTTACCATAAAAGGGGCGCCTGGGTGGCTCAGTTGGTTAAGCGACTGCCTTTGGCTCGGGTCGTGATCCTGGAGTCCCGGGATCGAGTCCCATATCGGACTCCCGGCTCTGCGGGAAGTCTGCTTCTCCCTCTGACCTTCTCCCCTCTCATTCTCAGTCTCTGTCTCTAATAAATAAATAAAAAAATCTTAAAAAAAAAAAAAATTTACCATAAAAAATAGTAACATGTTTGATGCTAAGTAGGTACTACCCTACCTTATAAATGTTTTATAAATGTAGTATATAATTTTATATTATAAATGTAGTATATATTGTTTTATAAATGTAGTATATATACTTTTCTAAGTAATATTGCCTTTCTAAAATCTGAAAAAGTCAGAATTTTGGAAGACATCTAACCCCAACAGTGCTTTGAGAGGGCTTTGTAAGCTGTACTTTTTACCTATATACAATTAACACAAAAGATACTTACATGTAACAGAAATATACAGATAAGGAATGATGAATACCTGTGAACTTACTACCCATCTTAAAAAATAAGACCTTGTTAATTCATTTTAAGCCCCTGTGTAACTCTCTCATATGGTAGTTCTCTCTCTCCTTCTCTGAAGTAACTATTATGAATTGTATGTTTGTGATTTCCTTGCATTTTTTTTTATAACTAGAGGCATTTTCCTATCTTCCTATTTTCAGATATTTTCTTAGTAACTTGTTCGCTATAATCAGGAAGATGATATCTCAAATTTGACTCATGTTTGTTTAAATTTATCTTAGATGGTTTTGTTTTGTAGGAATTGCATGAAATATTTGCAGTAAGAATAAATATAAAGTCACTCTTTGTAGTTTGCAAAATAATTGAGAAAAATTATGAATGCAAAATATGAATCCTAAATTCCAATTTAGGATGTTAACTTACTGATGTAATATGATCATTAATAGAATATGATTCCTGGAAATCTGAAGGTTGAATGGTTTTTAGATATTAAGTGTATTTAGATTCAACCTGATTTTTTTATTGGTGTGACTCTTTTCTTCAGAAATAGATTGACTAGCGCCTAAATGAAATTATTTATCAAACCATTAGATAAACTCTTTGTTTCTGCAGTTACTTTGCAAGAGTGTTTGTACTTCTCAGCCAGCATTCTTTACAGCATTAATTTTCAGTGTAGGGAAAATACCTGCATTGGAATCATTGGGGCTTGTTGAAAATGCAGATTTTAGTCTTAACACTCCGAAAGATTCTAATTCAGTATGTCTGAATACAGTATTCTGTATTTTGAGCAAGCACTTTTGGTGATTTGTATGAAGACTAACATTTGAGGAACTGCTGCTTCATAGGAACTGGGGAGGCTTACTGTGATCTTGGAGCTCCTTAAGTCCTTATCGTCCTGCTTTCTTTCCATTTGTGTCAGCTTTCTGAACTTGGAATTAGGAGACCAGTTCAATCCTGGTTCTTCCAATATCCTGGCTAATGATCTTGGGCAACTGACTTATACTCTGCAACTGTTTGCTCATCTCTACAGTGGGGACAGTGATGTCTTCCTTGCCTTGTTTCTTCATGCTTATTATGAGTAATGAAAGATGAGATGATAAGATAGGAGATGTCCATTGTAAAGAGCAACACAACTATAAACTTGTTGCACCTTTTTTTCCCTTATTTCCCAAAATTATTCTCTTGGGTCACTGGCCTTTAGGGTGGCAAGTCCTACAGAAGGAGAAATCCTAGACAGCGCTTTCCAGGTGGTATTCTGAATTTATAGCATAAGAACTCAGTGCTTGTACTTACAACATTAGGATGCCTGGGTGAAACATACTTCTGCTCCTGATATCTTAAACAGTTTTATTTTACATACTGTGCTATGATTTAGCTCCAAAGGCGCCATGAGCAAATGAAAAAGAATTTGGAAGCACAGCACAAAGAATTAGAGGAAAAACGTCGTCAGTTTGAAGATGAGAAAGCAAACTGGGAAGCCCAACAACGTATTTTAGAACAACAGAACTCTTCCAGGTAATTAATATCAGATTCCTAAGAAATGTGTGTATTAATGTTTTAAGGAATTATTGTCTTGTTTATTTTAAAAGACCTTACTCAGGGTGCCTGGGTGGCTCAGTTGTTTAAATGTCTGCCTTCTGAAGCTCAGGTCATCATCGAAGATCGAGTCCCGCTTTAGACTCTGTACTCAATGAGGAGTCAGATTCTCCCTCTCCCTCTGCTCCTCCCCTGCCTCCTAAGCACTTACTCTCATTCTCTCTCAAATAAATAAATACCTACCTACCTTACACATTGTCACCCAAGCACAGTTAATTTCATGGATGAATATTTTTATATAGATGGATGCAATCTAACAGTATTTCTTTTCATTACAAACATTTGCCATGACTTAACAGACTTCATAATTATAATTTCTTAGCTTCATAGCATTGTCCCTAAGTGACTTACCATAATCAACTTCTTATCTCTTCCCTTCAGTTATTGGACAAAATAGTTGTGTTCGATCATTGGCAAGCATAGAAAACACTGCTACAAAGATCTTTTATACATTTAAGGGTATGTTTTAGTTGTGTTGAATTATTTCTTTAGGATAAAAATTATTAAGATAAAATTTTGGGTATCTAATTCCAAATACAACTGATCAGTTACTTGTTCTTTGTTACACAAAACTCAGTAATATTTGTACCTTGACTTGTTCTTTTTCTTGTTAGTCCCATTAAAAACTGAAAAGTTGTATCCCTGTAA
The DNA here is from genome assembly GCA_028533885.1 of Nasua narica. Taxonomy (NCBI): domain Eukaryota; kingdom Metazoa; phylum Chordata; class Mammalia; order Carnivora; family Procyonidae; genus Nasua; species Nasua narica. The sequence goes on from CM052806.1 coordinate 56,035,861, forward strand.
GAATTCTACAGTTTACCCTCACTGCTAAATATTTTCAGGGTTAGATATTTGTTCTGTAACACTGTCCTTCCGTTAACTTTTCCCCAGCAAAGAGGAAAATCTATTGGTAAAAGGAAACATAATGCAGAATTCAAATGGCAGTAAAAGAAAAGGATACTGTATTTGATGTCAGTTGATATTTTTCAGTTTGCACTATTTCATTTGGAAAGAATTGTTCTCATGCAGTAAAAATGGGTTTTTGTCCTATTTTTACTGTTTATCCTGAAATTTGGTCAAATATTTGATTGTTACAGATTTGCATTGTCCTCATGATTCACTTCTAAACCTTATATTTTTTAATTTTTTTAAAGTTTTTTAGTTTTTTAAGTTTTAAGTTTGATTTATTTATTTACTTTTGAGAAAGAGAGCAGGGGGAGGGAGAGGGAGAGAGAGAATCTTAAGCAGGCTTCACAGCAGTGCAGAGCTCGACCTCACAACCCTGAGATCATGATCTGAGCCGAAATCAAGAGTCCGATGACACTTAACCAACCGAGCCACCCGGGCGCCCCTTTGAATTTTTTAAATAAAAAAGTAGTGCTGGAAAATCTAGTACAGTTGTAGCTGGATTAGCCATTGATACTGTCATATATTGTCTGTAATGTTTATAACATGGCTACTCATTTTGACTATTTTCCTTTAACCATTTAGAACCTTGGAAAAGAACAAGAAGAAAGGGAAGATCTTTTAAACCCTCTATTGACCACCAGTTACGTATCAGTTGCCAACATGCCGGCTGGGACACCAGTGTTTGTTGGATCCGTCTGACCAATTTGCACCAGTTTTATCCTTAATGATGGATTTAACAGCATGACAAAAATTATTACTATTTTTTTGTTCTTGATGGAGATTAAGATGCCTTGAATTGTCTAGAGTGTTGTGTACTTAGAAACTAACAGCTCTAAGTACCTTTCCTACATTTTCTTTTTGTTTTTTTTTTGTTTTTTGTTTTTTTGTTTTTAATTAAACAGATGTCTTCAATTTAATGCAAGAAAACATTTTACTGTTGTACAATCATGTTCTGGTGGTTTGATTGTTTACAGGATATTCCAAAATAAAAGGACTCTGGAAGGTTTTCATTGAGGATAAATTGCCATAATATGATGCAAACTATGCTTCTCTATGATAATTATAATACAAAGGTTCCATTCAGTACAGCATATACAATAATGTAATTTAGTCTAACACAGTTGACCCTATTTTTTGACACTTCCATTGTTTAAAAATACACATGGAAAAAAAAATCCTATATGCTTACAATGCACCTAGAGCTTTTTTATAACAACCTTTTTTTGTTTATTTGTTTGTTTTGGATTCTTTAAATATATGTTATTCTCATTTAGTGCCCTCTTTAGCCAGAATCTCATTACTGCTTCATTTTTGTAATAACATTTTATTTAGGTATTTTCCATATATTGGCCCTGCTAAAATAGAATATAGCATCTTTCATATGGTAGAAACCAACAAGGAAACTTTCCTTTAATTCCCTTTTTACACTTTATGGTAAGTAGCAGGGGGAAAAATGCATTTATAGATCATTTCTAGGCAAAATTGTGAAGCTAACGACCAACCTATTTCTACCTATGTGCCGTCTCTTTATTTTACTAGAAATGGGAATCATGGCCTCTCGAAAAGAAAAAAAAGTCACCGTTCTGCATTTAGCTGTATTCATATATTGCATTTCTGTATTTTTTTGTTTGTATTGTAAAAAATTCACATAATAAACAATGTTGTGATGTAATAGAGTGTGGGCTCTTAAATATTTTACAGCTGATATACAAAACTAGAATATGTTTGAGTAGAAACTTTTCAACTTGAATTTGCCTCCTCCACAATTGTAACTCATCTTTTCTCTTGCATGTTTATTTCATTTGGAATGGTTATGTATTAGTTTTCTAATTTATGAGATATACAGATATCAGATATAATATATACAGAGATATCATTACTATCTCAATATGTTATTCCTCTGAGAAAAATTCCATCTCATTCACATTAGGTAAACTCTCATGTCCCTAGAAATTGAAACTTTTAATTGGGAAGAAAGTGGTATAATTTCACTAGGTCAAATCATATAGATTTTAACATAATGCTTTGTGGCATTTTAAGTACAATTAATATGACCCAGTTCGTTACCTTAAAAAGTTTCACTGTGTTTAACATTTTAAAATTAATGATCCAAGCAGAAGGAAGTAAGTGCTAATTCTTATTTTTGTTGGCTTCATAGGCTGAAGGATTTAAATAAGTTAGTATGCTTTAAAGATTCTTAATACTTTTCAAAGATACATAGATCAAAATGTAGAACATAGATTATTATTCATGTTACATAATGTTGACTTTACATATAAGTTCACCCCAGGGTTGCTATATTTAAAGTAGATCTCATGAGGCATTAAAAACTTGATTTAGGAATACCACAGTAAACATTTATTCTTATTTGATGGCTATCACTAGTTAAAAATTGTCTTGGAAAAGTTTTATTAATCCTAAAATGCCTTCTGCTATTGGAGAACGTTAACATAGTATAAGTGGCTTTTTAAAAATAAATCGACTGTTAGTCCAAGACTAGAATCAGGTGTTCCAGAATAACTATAGGTAAAATATATAGGTTTTTTTTTTTCTGTTTGTTTTGGTTCCTGTGTTAAGAGAGATTGGGTTAACATCTGTAACCAGAAAGATTTGGTTTTAGGGAGTTGACAACCTATTGAATTTGGAGAATGCAAAATGAAAAACTTTGTATAGACCACCTGCCTAACTAGTGAAGTATTATTCCTAGAAACAGGTCCTCATGGTTACCATTTAAAAATTCTATATATCGTGATAAGTTTGTAAGTCATTTTTATTCTACTTTGCTAGTAACAATTTGCACAATTCCTTATCTGTGTCATACCTAAGGTTTTACCTTAGGTAATCTAATATTACCTAATATACCTAATATTACCTAATCTGATATGGGTCTTCTGATTGTTGACACCAGGCTTTTCAAGCATATTGAGGGCTGTTTTTGCTGTATGACCTGTGGGTTTCTGAGAACTGCTATATGATTACTCATAATACATGTAACATTCAGGAAGGCATAAGGAAAGGCCAGCTTGTAAACAGCAAAACGAGCAATGCCTATGCTCCATTGTCTAGAGGCATTATATGACTGAAGCAAGCAACTTGGTAACGTAACCACTATCTATCTAAGTATGCAGCATTGACCAAGCCAGCTCCAGTCCAGTGACTGGTTTGGGCACCACAATGATAGAGCTTTACTGCCACCTGGTGGGGAGAGCTCTACTTGTCTTGTTCTCAAGTTCACAAATAACTAGGGAAGTTGATAAAATGAATTGATTGGACATAAGGCTTATTTCTTAGGTCATACTCTTAAAAGTTGAAGGGATACATACAGGCTCCTGCCTCTCAGACTCATTAATTTGGTGTCACTCTACCACCTGCATAGTCTGAGGCGCCCCACACCCCCACCTTTCGTGCCTTTTATCCTCTTGGAGAAACTGAACTAGTAATGTGGAGGTAGGTGTATAGTAGATGAGGAAAAAGCAAGAGGAAAGTGTATAAGATGGCCTGATAATGCAGCAAGAGCAGAATGTTGACTTAGCAAGTCATCTAGATCACTATCTCCAAACTTTATCCTGTTTCCTTATTAAATATTTTTCAGCATGTATCCATAATTGCAATTGTATAATAAATTGTATGCATGTACTACTATGTTACTGTGAACATTATGAAACAGACTTTTAAAGTGGGGGAAAAAAGTTTAGCACTCTTAAGCCCCAGTGAATTATCTAGCTCATTCCATTTTGGAAGTCATTGATCTAGGTAGTGTGTAGATCATTAATAATTTTGTTGACTCCCCAAGGATGTCCTAGTGAAGACTGCTGTGGTATCCTATTTGATGTGAAAGGAAAAATTGTCTGCCACTCCAATAAATTGAAGTCTTTTCTAATAAAAAGCTTGCAAATGTAAACAAAAGTCCCTGTGTTTCATTCAGGATATTTTCCCTACCCTTTATAATAATAACAATTATCTATGTATTGAACACTTACTATGTTCCAGATGGAAAGTTAACTAGTTTTTGTGCATTATCTTTATTTAACCCTTAACAGATACAGTATCATCCTTTTACAGACTCGAAACAGGCTTGGAGATGTTTAGTGACTTATCTAGGAGACAGGTGGCAACTGGCAGAGCTGGAGTTTAAACCAGTCTTGGCGATGACATCAGGGCCTATGTGCTTCAGTCTTACGCCATATGACCACGTGGTGTGTGCTGGAAAACCCTGAACACACTAATCTATGTTCAAATCCCCTCTCTGTGTGAATTGGGCATAATTCTTTCTGAACAGTTGTTTCTTTGGCTATAAAGTAGGGCCTGTATCTCCCTTGCTGGTTCAGAGTGAGGATTACATTCTGACTGTTCATGTGAAGGTATCTGGACCTTCAGAGATTATCCTTGGATGTTGATGGAAGCAGCAATGCTGGGCCTATGGCAAAGAGTATTGTTTTCCCCCAGCTTTAAATGATGGTGCATTTTTAGTAGGTTTGCATGGTGCTTTGATGATGAGTCTCTAGACCTTTGTGAACACGAAAACCTTTTGGAGTTACTAAGTGAAGTATGTTTTGACAATAGGGTATACCACGGAAATAAGGTAATTTTGGTGAAAACTGGGTTTTCTACAGTGCCAGTAATGGGAATTATAAAATATGTCATTCTTTGCAAGTAATGCTGAGATGGTTTATCAGAGTATCTCATCTCTGACATGGCTGAAAAAAATGGGTTCTTTTCAAGCAAATTGGTTCCCATGATTTGGGATTAATCCATAGAATGTTCAAAGTTTAGTGTCAGCCGTTTTCAACAGAAAATAAGGGTTGACAATTTCCTGTGTTCTTTAGAAGCCTTTCAAAGCTTCACAGGAAGAATGAAGACTATTCTTGGCTTGAACATTTGCCCCATGGAGTGCTGGGCCCAGCCAAACAGCCTTGTATTAGCAAAGGAAGGTCAAGTAAAAGGGGAGCTTGTTCTGTGCCAGGCTCTCAAAGGGTAGGCTGAAACACCCTTGGCCACCCAGAACCACTGTTTAAGGTGCGGTATTTGGACCTGCCGAAATCTAAAGCCATCTAGGCTTTCTGAAATCCTTTGGGACAGGGAAAGGCAGTAGTTGACACTTCAGAATAGGTGGGAATTAATGTGGGGATAGTTAGACACTGCCAACAAATGTCTGTCTGTTCTCGCTCTCCTTAAAAGTGCACCTGCTTAGCTTCCTAGCTTTCAGGTGTGTTGCAAGGCACAGAAGTTCATGCTGGGAAACCAGGAAACAGACCCCAGAATCCCCTCCGGGGGCGCGGGTGGGGGGCTGGTTCCCACCAACGTGTGGAGTACTGAACTGACTTGGTCTAGGAAGGGCTTACAACTTTTCTTTTCCTCGTTTAATTCTAGTGTCTTTGAATTTCACTGGTCTCTTTCATATTTAAATACATGCTCCCCTAGACTTGCAGGCACAGAAAAGCTCCCTGTATTTTGGATAAGCCAGTAATTTAAGCAGCTTGGCAAGTGGTGGGTGAAGTGATGGGTGCGCTGGCACACAGTCCTTGGTGTTAATGTGCACTCTTCCCCCCTGCTTTTCAGAAGTCAAGGAATCTATATTTTGTCCAGTAGTAGTGGAAGGAGCCGTCAATTTTGTTTCTAGAGGTAAATCTCATGTGATTATATAAATCATTGGCTTAGCAAGGTTACTTAAAAAAAAAAAGTTCTTTCACCTAGACACCAAAATAAAATCTCCCTGAGACCTTAGGGTTGCTGAGTAGCTCTGTGCCAGGAACTCAGGTTGGCACTTTCTTTCCTTAATTTCTACTGCATTAGTGCCTAATTAGACCCCATGCCCCACCCCTCCGAGTTAGGTGCTTGGAATGGAAGATGGAGTAGCGGTCACTGAGACAAGCTCACCTTCTGTGATCTCTGCGTTCAGATGGCGTTGGCTACACACACACACACACACACACACACACCCCTCATGTCTTGACGAGGAGATGGGCTTTTTCTCCAACTTGTTCTGTGAGATCAGATGGACTCATTCTACCAAATGAGAATATTGTGATAATATTCGAACTAGCAAGAGTACCTGTTTATCAAATGAGGGGAAATTCAGCTGGGAATCCAAGGGAAGGAAAGGAAACCAGAGAAGAGTGCAGCAACAAGCATACTGAGTGTCTGCTATGTGCCAAATACATAAAGTTCACAGAGATACTCAGCTAAAGCTCAGTACAATCCTATGATGTGCCTATTTAACCCCCTTTTAAAAACAAGCAGACTAGGGGTGCCTGGCTGGATTAGTCGGTAGAGCACGTAACTCTGGATCTCAGTGTTGTAAGTTTGAGCTCCATGTTGGGCGTAGAGATTGCTTATAAAAAAATGTTTTAAAAATATGGGGCGCCTGAGTGGTGCAGTTGGTTGAGTGACTTGGCTTCTGCTCAGGTCATGATCTCGGGGCAGTGGCTTCAGGCTCTGCGCTCAGCGGGGAGTCTGCTTGAGAATCTCTCCCTCCCTCTCCCTCTGCCCTTCCCCGCCCATCCTGTTTGGTGGTCTTTCTCTCAAATACTTAATAGGTAGATTTTAAAAAACAGATTAAAATTTGACTGTATGGTTATATAACATTTGTATTAGCTATTGCTACATGTGAAGCAACAAATGCCCCCTAACAAATGCCTTAGTAACAACTGTAGTTAAACTGTAATGACATTTGTCATCGTAGTCTTTGTAGGCCAGAAATGAGCAGGGTGGTTCTGGCTGGAGAGCAGCATTAAAGATGTTGGCTTGGGGTTACAGTCAGCTGAGGGCTTCACTGGGCCTGGAGGGCCTACTGCCAAGAGGACTTTCTCAGATCATTGGCAAGCTGATGTCAGGAGGCCTCAGTCCCTTGCTCCACGGACGTCGCCAGCAAGCGGCTTGAGTGTCCGTGTAACATGGTGGCTGGCTTTGTCTTAGAACAAGTGATCAAGAGAGAGCAAGGTACAAGCCCCAACGTCTTTCATCACCTAGCCTTGGAAGTCACACAATGTCACTTCCGCAATATATTTTTGCAGCTCGGCCCTTTCAATGTGATAGGCAGCTGTACAAGAGCCAGAATATGAGGAGACTGCTACCGCATTCCATCCATTTTCTGGGGACCAGATGATTTTTCATTTTTACAAATAATGCTGCAGTGAACATTTCTGTATGCATCTTCTTGCCTAAGTATTCAAGAGTTTCTACAGGCTTAGGTATCAACATGAATAAAGCCAGCAAATCCGTGGCTTTGAGCTTCCTAAGCCTGTGTCAAGGTTTCTGGAAGGCATCACGTGGAATGAGTTATCCCTTGCCCCCTCCTCACTCAGACCAGATGTCCCACAGCCTTCGGTAAGTCCAGGCTTCTATCTGTACAGTCTCTTCTTGACCAGAGAAGAGAGCAGGATCTCTCCCCTTGCCTTAGAGTTTTTCACACCTCAGAGAAGAACTGCAACAGGCCCAATATGGTGACTGGCACAGATGTGGTCACTGAGAGGACCGCCGTGAGCCGGAGAGCACCTCTGCCTCCTCCAAACCTTGTCTCCCCCTCCGGACTGTGAGTGAATCGGGTGGCAAGGTTGTAGCCAACATGGGCCTTTGAATCTGTTCAATTCACCCCCACCCACACTCCAGCTCTGGCCATCTGGGGCTTTGCCTGCCCTACAACCTTCCTTCCCACACCCAGGCAGCCCCTAAACTTTGGCCCTCATGAGACTGCACCTCTCTCCCTTCCCCCTGGCAGCCTGTCCTGGATGTAGGTTTACACTAGCCTCTACTCCATGCACCCAAAGCTCACATCCCAGCACCAAGCCCATCCCCACCCCCACCAGGGCTGGATTCCTGCTGGTACCCCCAGCTGCCTCTCAAACAGCCCCTCCCTATTTATCGATTTTTTTTTCATGAACTTTTTTCTTAATTTTTGCAAAAGTTACTTTTTTCCTGAACTATTTCTGAATCATTTGTAACTCCACGCCTCTTGTAGTAAATACTTAGGTGTGTATTTTCAAGAAGCAAGGAAATTCCCTTATAGTAACAGTACAATAATAAAAATTGTAAAAGAAAAAAAAATTGGGTGAATTTAATGAGCTTTTAATAAGATGAAAAACATTTAGATATCCTTTTTGCTACCTCATCTTCCAATATAGATTTATGTATTCATAGTTACATACACTGCATTTTGTGTTATGGGCCAAAGCAACCAATTCTGGCTGTTGTGCTTGCATTTTTCCTTAAAATAAATTAAAGGGAATCACTTCAGCGCCCCTGGGACTGGACTGGACTCTTTGGGCACCAGTAAACGCTGTGGGTTGTTTGCATGGAATCAGTGGCAGTCTTGACATCAGAGTCCAGGGCCAGGCTCCTAGTTCATTTCTCTGAACAGCAAGTAGGGGCAGATTCATTCTTTCCCGTTCATTCAATGATTCATTCCATCCACCTTCTCTGAGCACGAAGTCCTATGCGTGGGGCAGCTGGGAGACATGGGGTACATGTGCCCCCTCTGCGCGGGACAGAGGTGCCTGATGCTCCTGTCCTCTGATACAAACAGGTATGAAGCACCATGAGGGGACACTCCTAGCGTAGGGCCACAGTGTCAGTCGGATGTGGTCAACATTTGCTTCTGTATAAGGGTCCCATAATAGCCGAGATCCTCAGGCTCCCTTCTCCACCCCCCAGGCGGCTCTGGGCCCGGCCTTGGCTCCAGGTGTCCCCAGCCCCGCGCTGAGGCCTCTGCGTGCGCCTGGGGGAGACCAGAATCCCGCGGCCACATCTGGCAGGACGAGGTGTGGCGGGTGGGAGGTTGGTAGGAAGATTAGAGGTGCGGCAGGCACTTGCCAAAGGCGGGCTCCCTTTCGCCCCCTGGCGGTCGTGGACGCCTGCGCAGGACCGGGCTCCCCCGCGAGTAGCCTGGGGACTCCATCCTCTGCGCGCTTCCAGGGCCAGTACCCTCCCGGCCTCTGTCTCTTGGGGTGAAGTGGGGCTGGGATTTGTGGGAACAGCCCCTGATTTACCCCCACAGACCGCTACTCCATTGTCAGCGGCAGGTGGTGGCCACTGGGCCACTGGGACAGAAGGTGGCAGCATCTCCACGCAGGCTGGGACTGGTGCCGGAAGGGGACTTTCCTAGGGGCTGCTCTGAGTGAGGGCCTCCCCTAGATTTTGCTTCAGAAATACTTCAGGACCTCCTGTTACTTTTATTTATTTAGGGGAGAGTTCTAAGAACGTCCCCTAAGTAACTTAGACTCTTGAAACAGAACATTGCAGCCAAAGAAAACGTCAGTGGTGTAGCCATTCTTCAAAAAGTTAAACATAAAATTACTATACGACTCAGCCTCTGGGTCATATACCTCGAAGACTTCCACTTCTGGACATGTACTCAAAAGAAGTGAAAGCAAGTCTCAAGCAGATACTTGCACACTCATGTTCACCGCAGTGTTATTCACAACAACCAAAAGGCGGAAGCTTCCCAACCATTCACGGACACACGCGTGGATAAACGAAATAGTGGTCTCTACCTACGGCCGAATATTGCGCAGCCTGAGAAAGAGAGGAAATTCTGACACGTGCTACAACACGGTGATTAGACTTTGAGGGACATTCTGCCCAGTGGAAAAAACCAGGTGGCAGACACCGAAGGACAAATGTTATAGAATTCCACTTCGATGAAAGATCTTGAACAGGCAAAGGCAGAGAGACAGAAAGTAGACTAAAGGCTACTAGGTTCTGTGTGGAGGCACTGGGGAGTTCTTGCTTAATGGGTACAGAGTTCCTGCTTGAGGTGTTGAAACTTTTTGAAAATAATGGTGATGTCTCACAACATTGGGAATGTCATTAATGTCGCTGAATTGTACAGCTCTGAGTTTACCTCTCTTCCTCCCTCAGCCAGGGGCAGCGCAGTGACTGAGCCAGCGCCTGGGGTCACGTAAGTGGAAGGGGCGAGCGTTGACCAAGTCGCAAAGCACACAGGATCAGTGTGGACAGCCTCCCCCCAAGAGGCCCGCAGCGGTGGAGCAGCACTCTCCTAGCCTCTCCTCTCCCTCGGAGTGCCACTTGGTGAGTCAGCATTGTTTTGCTTTCCTGGGGGGAGCTGACCTTGGCCTGGGCCTGCTCTGGGCTTTCGTACCTCTGGCCCCAAGCCAGAGACAGAGAGTGACAGTGACTGTCATTGAACCCAGCGTGGCTGGCTGAAAGCTCAGGTGAGCACAACGGGGAGGAGGCTGACCCTCTCTCCTACCTCATCTCCGTGACCTTCACCCCACCCCCTGCAGCCCCTCCCATGCCCTGTCCCTCTGCACCTCGGCTCCCTACCCCCCACCCCCCCCAGAGGTCTCCACCCAGGCCTGTTCTTTCCTCAGGGGCTCCGGCCCCCCCCCGGGCCCCACACTGCGCCTCACCTCCCTCGCTCCCCAACCTGATGTACCTTGCCCCACAGGCACATCAAACTTACGCTTATGCCTCCAAACACTGGGGAGGGCAAGAGTTCGAAATTTGAAATTAAAAAAAAAAAGCATCATATTACTTACTATGGGAAACCAGAATTTGTTGGAGTCCTGGATTTTGATGTACCTGTTTGCAGTGTTAAGTTGCTTTTATTTTGAACCACGTGAGCGGGTGGTTGGAGGTGCTAGTCTTTTGAGGGTTTATATCCTGTCCGGCATCTTGAACTGGCCTTGCCCAGCCTGCCCTGGAGGCCGGTCTTCTCCCTCCAGCTTCTCACTTACTCTCATGGGGGTCTGCCCATCACATCGCGGGGGGCGGGGGGGGCAGGCCAAGGAAGCGCGGGGAGAGCAGGAGTTGGAAGGCGCGGTCAGCCTGCCCATGGGGGGCCGTCGGTGTAGTGGGGGCGGCCCAGCTGCCCAGTGGGAATGCTTAGGACAGATGAGACTGAAGGAGGGAGCGCGGGAGAAGCTGGGCTTGAGGCCAGCATACGGAGGAGGACAAGCACCCTTGTGGCGCCCATTTGGGGCTTTGCCCAAGGACAAGAGGGCATCTGCTTCCTGATGGTTGGGCAGACGCCAACCGGGGTCTCCTGGGAGTTTCAGCTTGGCCAGGGGGAAGCGGGCACTGGGATAAGGAGTCCCCGGTGACCTCACCATGTCCTCCGTGGATGAGCAGACCTCTTTGGAACAGGGCGTGATGGACACTCATGTGCCCCTTCTGGAGTTGTGACAGCACACAGTGGGCCTTTCCCAGGGTTACTTTGAGTTGGACACTTGGAAAGCCTGTTGGCATTGCCTCACAGGTGGCCCTGTGGGAGTGCGTGTGTTGGTGGAGCCCTACCTGTGCCCTGCCCACTTCTCTGAAGAAGGTGAAAGGAGAGGAAGCAAGTCTGTGCCGGGATCCCCCCGCCCCTTGGGAGAATTGGGAACACAACTCCCAGAGGGCACCGGGGAGGCGCCACTCCAGTGTCAGGCGCCTTTGCAGACTAACCTCTGGCTTCAGCAGCTGCGGCGGCACTAAGTTCCTGGGACTATATTGACCTTTCTGGATTTTAAGAAGTAAAAGGGCCTCAGTTTCTTCCTCTGTCAGACGGAAGCCATTGCTTTCTGACTCGAAGCCTAAGGAACTCTTGTGCTAAAAGGGGCAGTGGGTCGCTTCTTGACCTTTTGGCCAAGATCAAGTGTTAAAGGGGCAGTGGGTGTGACACGCTTTCCCTGTGTCCGAGGCTGCGGGCCCACAGTCATTGGCATTGCCACGGGGAAGAAACGTGCCCGCGTTGCCCCTTGACAAGTGGAGTCACAAGTCTGTGCTTCGGAGTGAATCTCCCATAGATGGGAACACGCGCAGATGAGTGATGCTTCCTGCTTTTGCAAGTCAGCACAGCCCAGGGGCCGGGCAACCAACTAGTCCGGCCTCAGAAGAAGTGAGAACCGGAGCCAAAGTCAAACCTGGCCAGTGGAAGACCTCCGGGCCCCTGGGAGTCTCTCGTGCGGGTGTGCGCAGGCGCCTGTCAGAGGGCAGTTTGTGATACCCACTCTTGGGCCTTCCCTTCACTCCTGGTTCTATTGCTGAAGAGAAGGGACCCCCCGAAAGGGAGAGGAACAGGAAGTAGGAGACCGATTTTCTTGTGGCAGAACTTCTGTCAGCCTTTTGCAAAAGAGCACAGCCCTGTTCATCCCCAGGAAGGCAGTGAGCCTGGCGCGGCGCAAGACACGACAGGATGAATTTCTGGAGCTTTGGCAGAGCCAGGTTTGGAACGCATCCCTTGGGAGAGGTGGGCAGAAGGTGCCAGAAGAATCCAGCAAGGCCTAGCTTGCAGACAGCGTCGTCCTTAGCTTTAACGAGAGGAAGGCTTTGCAGGTGGGTTGTGGTTTTCTAAAAGGCATCAGGTTATCGAAGTCCGTTCAGCCCAGAGTATTTACACGATCTCAACCCGGCGCGTCAGGCAAGGGCCCATTCTGGTTATACTGCTCGACCCGAGCAAGCTCCCTTCGTCTGCTGTCCCGCATACCTCCTGTGGAGAACGGAGACTCTCGTGGAGGATAAAATGCTTCTAGCAAGTGCCTGGTAAAGCATTTCGGGCACAGTAAGTGCTCAATAAACATCAGCGTAGCGGGATGCTAGCTGAAAGGTTGAGAAATTTGGGTTGTTTACTTTTGTGGGTGTTTCATTTAAGTAATTCCTTGTTCATCCTTGAGGGGTGGGCGCAGAGTGGGCTCGTGGCTGGTGAGGGGACAATGAAAGGTATTTTTCTCCTTCCAGGAAGAGTTCCAGACTTTACTATTCTTAAGATCTTGACCTCCTTTACCTCTGGAAAAACTTCATAGTTTTAAGGCTGATGTCCTTCACAGCACCCAGAGGCAGAATGAACGTGTTGCGTTTTGGAGGCTCGGAAAGGGCACCGTGGGCTGAGCCTGCCATTTAGCCCCAGGGACTGGGAAGAACAAGCTGTGAGCTCCCCGGTGGGCGGGGAGAGGGCTGCAGGGATCCTGCGTGGAGAGCCCCGGGCAGGGGGGCAGTGGCGAGGGCGATGGCGTCCTCCTCAGCAGGGCCCTGCCAGATGGAGGGAGGAGGCCAGTGAATGTGTGCTGTGGGGTGACTGCAGCACTGCCCAGTCAGGGGGAGCCACAGTGACCTGGACGCCTGAGGACGTTTTCAGGACGGTCCCCCCCCCAACCCTGCCCAGAGATGTTGTGGGATCCAAAGGAAGAGTCTAAAATGTCTGATGATAAATACCTCCTGGTCTTAGTGGGTGGTCCCTAATAAATCAGAGGGGAAACATCTAACATTATCTGCATCTCGAGGTGAATAATTCCTTGTGAATGAGGCACAAAGATAACACGGTAACGTGTGCTTGGAATCTCAGCAAGCCGGTGCTGGACAAAACTGCCGCGTGTCTTTTTCACCTGGTGGTTTCGGTTCTCTTGACATCCAAGTGATAGAGGCCTGAGGGTCAACAGACTGTACCCACCAGCAACAACACAGGGGCCGGGGCTGGGGGGAGGCCAAGGAAGAAAAAGAACCCAATACCATTCATGTTAATGAAAGTAGATGTGAACACACGATACATATTTATAAGGACACTCACCCGTCCAAGGATGCGATCTCACACTGGTGAAGGAGGTGGGCGTGGGACAGACAGTCCCTAGGGGAGGAGAATGTCGGGAGAGGGCCGCCTGGCCTGGCAGGGATGCCTGGGTGCTGAGGCCGGAAAGATGACTCAAGCAGCTCTCTGCAGAGGCCGCTCAGAGAGGTGAGAGCCAGGAAAAATGCTGGGTGTGAACCGCGAGGGCTCTGTCCCAGATGCCGTCAAACCTCCAGGCCATGCATGAGGCCTCAGGGAATTTGCTGGACGCACAGAGAGCTTTCCAGGCTGAGTCTGCCCTTCTGTTCATCTTGAGTGTCCAGTGCTGCCTCGTTTGGACCCTGGCACCTGGGTGGGTTCCTGTGGGCGCCCCTGGTAATTTCTCAGGTTCCGATAAACACAAACAGCTTGTGTCTGATGGGGGTTTCCTCCCTGATTTCTTTCAAGAATGACATTGAAAGTAAATGGTTCTACTTAAAGTGTTGGATCCTAACACATCCCCCTGGAAAAATTCTCTTTCTCTGTGCTGCCAGAATTCTGCTTCACTATCAGACTTTGTGGATTTTCCAGAAGAACCACAGCTGGGGGTCAGGCTGCACCCTGGGGCCATGTCTCCGCTGCTGACCCTTCAGTGATGGGAATTGTCTGTGGACTGTCCTTGTTGGGGCGATGGGGAGTGACTATCGTGCTGGTCACTGACGCTGGTGACACGTATCTTTATCCAAAGAGATGCATTAGAAACGTAGTGCTCTGTCCTCCAAAGAGATCCCAGTCTTTTTGGAGGAAATGGTTAAGTCGATTATGATATAGGCAGACAATGTACTATTTGCAGCCATGAAAAATCCTACTTGTGAAGCATTCTTATGGACTCGGGGAGAGGTTCAGGTCACATCCATTCTGATAATCCTTCCCAGTGCCTCCGCCCCACAACATCAGCTGACGGGAGAGGAGCAGAAGCACAAACAGGCCACACCCAAATCTACTGGAAATTACTCTTTGGCTGGTTTCCATCCTCCAGCTAATCGGTCTGCTTTTCAGACCCCGTGAGCCAGAAGAGACGGCCCCAGGATCACAGACTTTGCGATTCCCGAAGCTCAGCGGCTCCCAGCCCAGCAGGAAAGGTTTGGCCCCGCAGTCCTTGGCTCATTCCTACTAGGGGTGGGATGGAGGGGCAGGGTCACAGTCAGGGCTCAGGGTCACGTTCAGGGGCTGGGGGTCCAGTGGTTCCAGGACACACTGCACATGAGGGCCGTGCCTTCCCGCCTCTCACGCCAGATCCTACAGTCATGCCCGATGCATAGTCTCTGGACCCTGGCCTGCAGCTTAAAGAGTTCCAGGAAAACTGGACTTTTAGGGATATTTGGACAATTGAAAAAGCCCAAGAAAACCAGGCGGCCCCTGAAACCCCCATTTCTACCCTGGGGTGAAGGGCATCGGGAAGCATGGGCCCCAGGACCCTGCAGCCTTCCCGAGGCGGAGGGGTCCTCTGCTCTTGTCCCCACTGAAGGTCTCCCCTGTTGATGTCAGCACCTGGAACTCCAAGTTGGAGGCATCGCCACATGGGACTGGAAAGCGGTGTTGCCGGTGACATTACTGAGCAAGTGCAAGAAACCAGCTTTCTAAGTCCCTCGAGATCCAGCCTGGGGGAGATTCTCTGTGGAAATAATAAAGGAAGATGGTAACAAAAAAGGAGAGACAGAGAGAAGGGGGGGCGGTGCGGGCAGGGTGGTCTGGGCACGAGGATGGCCAGACCAGAGAGATCACTGAGGTAGAACTGAGCATCCAGAAATAAGCCCTCACGTTTACAGTCGAATTTCAAGAGTGATAGAACAATTCACAGGGGAAGGAAGCATTGTCTCCAACAACGGTGCTGGAACAGCCGGACGTCCACACGCAACAGCAGGAGCTTGACCCTCTAACTTAAAATGGATCAAGGACCTAAATGTGTGAGCTGAAACTAGAAAACCGTTAGAAGAAAACATAGGGACAAATCTTCGTGATGTTGTATTAGGCAATGATTTATTAGATACGATGTCAAAGCATAAGCAACAATAACAAAAAATACATAAATTAGACTGTCAAAATTTCAAACTTTTCTGCCTCAAAGGACACTATCCAGAAAGAAAAAAAGACAACCCATAGAATGGGAGGAAATAATTGTAAATCTTGTGTCTGGTAAGGGACTCGTACCTAGAATATATAAAGAACTCTTACAACTTAATAATAAAAATACAAACCAATTTAAAAAATGGGTGAAGAATCTTAATAGAACCTTGTCCAAAGAAGATCTACAAAGTCACGGGAAAGATGTCCAATATCACAAGCCTTCAGGGGGATGCAAATCAAAGCCACAACCAGATACCAACTCAGAACCAGTAGGATGGCTATTATTAAAAATCAGACAATAACAAGTGTTGGTGGGAAGGAAAAGGTAAAAGCTTTACACACTGCTATGGGAATGGAAAATGGTACATTCATTGGAAAATAGTCCGAAAGTTCAACATAGAATTACCATTTGACCCAGCAAACCCACTCCTAGGTATATCCCCGAGAGAACTGAAAACATATGTCCACACAAAAACTTGACCATGAATGTTCATAGCCGCATTATTCACAATAGCCAAAGGTGGCAAGAACCCAAATGTCCACCAACTGGTGGACAGCAAAATGTGCTGCATCCGTGCAATGAAATATTACTTGTTACAAAAAAGGAATGGAGTTCTAATAAGGATGATTTCTCATGGATGAACCTTGACAACATTATGCTAAATGAATCCAGTCACAAGAGAACACATATTTTATGATTCTATTTATATGAAATGCCCAGAAGAGGCAAATCTATAGAGACAGAAAGTAGATCGGTGGTCATTGCCTAGGACTGGGAGGTGAACGGGGAAAGGGGTGATGGATGCGGGGGGAGATGATAATTGAAGTGTACAGATTTCTTTCTGAAACAATGAAAATGTTCTAAAATTAATTGTAATGATGGGAGACCAACTCTGAAGATAATATGCATCATTGTATACATTTTAAATTAGTGAATGGTTAGGTGTGTGAATTATATCATTAAAATTGTTACCAAAAAATCTTAGGGACTAATTAAGGAGACTTTACTTAAAAAACAAGGTCACTGCAGAATTTCTAATAGGTGTATTTTACTTTTTTAAATTTTTTAAAAAGATTTTTATTTATTTATTTGACAGAGAGAGAGATCACAAGTAGGCAGAGAGGCAGGCAGAGAGAGGGGGAAGCAGGCTTCCTGCCGAGCAGAGAGCCCGATGCGGGGCTCAATCCCAGGACTCTGAGACCATGACCTGAGCCGAAGGCAGAGGCTTTAACCCACTGAGCCACCCAAGCACCCCTAATAGGTGCATTTTAAAAATATGGTTCAATTCACACATATGTAAGTCATGAATTGCTCTAAGAAGCAAGGGATACATGCGTAGATTAAAGTCACTCATTTGTATTCATCACATATGTGAAAAGGGGTTGATTCTTGAATTTAGTCAACTCTCATGTATGAAAACAAGGCAAAAAAAAAATGCATAGTCGTATATTCTGTCATGAAATGCCCTCTCCAAGAAGAATGCCACACCTTCTAGGAAGAGGATTGCAGGGGTTAGTACGTACGCAAATAAACCTATTTCTAGAGACCTCTTCACTGTGGCTGCTCCAGTGAGATCCATACCCTTGGGGCACACTTCCTTTCTGCCAACCCTGAGCGGCCACAGGGACCTGGTTGAGTCCAGGGCCACGGATCTGGGCTGGGACCCCAGGCCTAGGGTCAGGTGACATCAGATGAAGGACCTGGCCTGAGGGTTTCCACTCCCAGGCCACCTGATGCCTCCCTTGAGTCGTTGGCTGGAAGTTGCCAAGTCTAAGTAAACAATGAACCAAATATATTTGTACAGAAATGTAGGGAAGAGGTGAAGCCCGGGACTGGCCTGCCTTGCATGTCCAACACAACAATTTCACGGCTCAAGAGTGCTTTGTAAGGAAGAAGTAGATCAGATATTTTGTTTGATGTTCCCGAGCGGAAGGGTGGGGGAAAAGCCATTCAAACCTGCAAGTAATCACTGTTCCTGGCTTTTCAGCGTATCCGCTCTGGAACACAGGGCTCCTCCCGGGTGGAGTTTTCGTTCCAAATAACAGGGGTCAAAAGGCATACCTTTACTCTGGGGAGACTTGTAGGGACCCCCAGAGGACCCAAGTGGGTTTTGCTTATTTGTTTGTATTTTAGGAAAAGGAACACAATTGTTCATATCTCCTTAAATTTAACTTAAAATCTCTTCTTTCCTCCTGGTTCGTTGGCCGATGCTTTTCCACCAGACTGTTTTATATGTTCACTCGTGGCACAGCTGACTGCTTTTCCATCCACAGGGTGCCTTTCCCATCAGTGCCTCTCCAGGTGCTGGTGAATTCATAAGTGTACTTTGGAGAATAAATGAACTTTTGCATTCCCGATGGATCTGAATTGAGATTAAGGTTCCCCGGGCTCAGCCCCAGGGCTCATGGACTCCCTGGCCGAGGGGCCGGCTGGGTATCCTCTCCCATTGGTTTAATCAGTGAGGGCTGATTTCTCTGGGCATCAGGCCCTCGCATGTGGTCTAATGTCTTGACTATGTATGCATTTATTTATTTTATTAATTTTTTAAGTATCTTCAGCCTCTCCTTTTTTTTTAATTTTTAAAAAATTTATTTTAGAGAAAGAGAGAATGAGAGAGAGCACACAAGCAGGGGGAGAGGCAAAGGGAGAGGAGAGGCAGACTCCCCGCTGAGCGGGAACCCTGATACAGGCTCGATCCCAGGACCTTGGACTCTTGACCTGAGCCAAAGGCAGATTCTTAACCGACTGAACCCCTGAGGTGTCTCTATGTATTTTTTTTTAAAAACAGGGTTTTTTTAAAAAAAGATTATTTGAGAGAAAGAGAGCGAGAGCACAAGTGGGCAGAGGAAGAAGGAGAAGCCAACCTCCCACTGAGCAGGGAGCCCGATGCGGGGCTCGATCCCAGGACCCCTGAGATCATGACCTGAGCTGAAGGCAGACACTTAACAACTGAGCCACCCAGCCACCTCTAAAACCATTTTATTGAATCAATGATTATTGTGGAATATTCCTCAAATTACAAAGAAGGAAAAACCAGTTATTCCATTTTCTAGACCTAATTACGGTCTTTTTACATCTATATAGGTTTTTTCTATTATTATTAAGACTACATTTTTTTTAAGACTACATTTTTTAAAAAAATTTTTTATTAACATATAATGTATTATTTACCCCAGGGTACATGTCTGTGAATCATCAGGCTTACACATTTCACAGCATTTGCCATACCCTCCCCAGTGTCCATATCCCTACCCCCCCACCTCCCAGCAACCCTTGGTTTGT
>CM052806.1:56055352-56117881 GCA_028533885.1 Nasua narica
AAAGCTTTTGATCTTGATGAAGTCCCAGTGGTTCATTTTTGCCCTTGCTTCCCTTGCCTTTGGAGATGTTTGTAGGAAGAAGTTGCTGTGGCTGAGGTCGAAGAGGTTGCTGCCTGTGTTCTCCTCCAGGATTTTGATGGAGTCTTGTTAAGACTACATTTTTAGAGCAATTTGAGATTCCAGAAAAACCGAGAGGAAGGTCCAGATTTCCCCTATACCCACCTCCCGCCCCCACACATGCACAGCCTCTGAGAGGGGGGCGTTTGTTACAATTGAGACATCATTATCACCCAAGCCCATAGCTCACATTACAGTTCCATGGTGGCGTTATTCCTTCTGCGAGTTTGGGCAAATGTATAGTGACATGTAGACATCATTATGAGATCATTCAGAGTACTTTCACTGCCCTAAAAATCCTCTGGGCTCTGCCTATTTCTTCTTCCCCCAGCCCCCCAAACCCTGGCAATCACTGCTCTTTTTACTGTTTTCATAGTTTTGCCTTTCCCAGAAGGTCACAGCGTTGGAATCACACAATATGTAGTCTTTGCAGACTGGCTTCCTTCACTTACTAATATGCATTTAAATTCTTCCATGTCTTTTCATGATTTGATAGCTCAGGACTTTCTGGCACTGAATATAATCCATTATCTTGATGTTTCAGTTTATTTATCCATTCATCCTCCTGAATCTTGGTTGCTTCCAAGTTTAAGCAACTATGAATAAAGCAGCTATAAACATATACTTTATAAACATAATTTTGTAATATGCTTCTTTTATTCAGCAATAGATCATGAACATTTTCTCAAGTCATAAATATTCCTATGCAATTTTATTTTAAGGGTCACACTGTAACCCATCATGCAGATTGAATGGGTTAATAGAAATAAAGCCCTTAAAATGATGAGGGACACATGGTAAGAACTCAGTATGTCTTAGCAATTAGTACAATATGAATATGTGTGTAAACTATCTGTAAAATTTAATCAGCCCTTTATTAGTAGATATGAGGGTGGTCTTTATTTTTTCACTAATAGAAGTAATTCTCCAGTGCGCATCCTTGGGAACAAATAACCGAATCTTACAACGGTTTCATTCTTTTTTCTCTTTAAGCCTTCTACATGTGTCTTTAGAGTCTCATTTTCTAACCCTAAACAGAGATGGCTTTTCTGTGGGAAGCACAGCACTGAAGGGAGCTGAATTGTTTGGGTTCCGGTCCTTCTACCACCTTGCCCTACATGTATGACTCTGGACAAGTCACCTCACCTCTCTGTGCCTCAATTTCCTGTTCTGTAAAAAACAAAAAAGTCTTCATAGAGCATAAAGCATAGACTTAGTGAATCACTATGTTGTGCAGCTGAAACTAAAGTAACATCGTGTCAACCACATTTCAATAAAAAAAAAAAAACAACGGGAAAAATCCTCATAGGATTGTAAAGAAGGTTAAATGACTTAATAATCTATGTGCCATCAGTGGATGAATGGATAAGCAAATATGGTACCTCCATACACTGGAATATTATTCAGCCATGAAAAAGGGATGTCGGCATGGTAACCATAGTTGATAATACTTGATACATACATATATATATAGTATGTTTGAAAGTTGCTAAGAAAGCAGATCTTAAAAGTTCTAATCACAAGGAAAAGACTTTGGTGACTATGTGTGATAATGGATATTACCAAGAAATCATAGGGTTCATTTTGCAGTATACACATATATTGAATGAGTATGTTCTACATCTGAAACTATTATAATGTTATGTATCAGTTATCATCTCAAAAGGGACACAGCCTAATACCTGCTACAATTTGGATAACCTCAAAAACATCACACTAAGTGAAAGAAGCCAGACCCAAAAGGCGGTATATTGTGTGATACCTTTAGTAAGATGTATCCAGAATAGACAAATCCACAGAGCTAAGAAAGATTAATAATTACCAGGGGAAAGAGAGAGAGGGGCAGTAGGCAGGAACTACTTAATGGTATGGGGTGTTCTTCTGGGGTGATGAAAAAGTTTTGAAACTAGAGAAAGGTGGTGGCCGAACACCATTGTGAATGCACTAAATGCCACCGAACTGTACATTTTTAAAAGGTTAAGTGTCTGCTATGTGAATTTTACCTTTAAGAAAAGTAAAGCATTTTACAGTTCCAAACATATAGTAAACAACTAAAATATTTTTAGTACTTGTCATCCCCTCCAGCCAGCAGAGACTGTTAATCTCAACTATAATCAAAACAAGAAAAGAAGGCATTAAGTAGCAGGCAGTATGAGGGGTCCTAGGCCCCATGGAGAGGATTTTCCCAAGGCCTGCTCATTATACAACTGCTAAGATAATAATATTTTCATCTTGCTGCAAGGACAACAAATGGGAAACTGGGTCATGGAATAGAATTGGTAGCTCTTAGAGAGTTTCTAGTTTCATTAATGTGGCTCTGGGAACTGAAAGTTGGAAAACTATTCCACTGTTTAAATATCTCTGGCAGCTACTCCCTTCTTTCCATCCTCATCATTACTCTCTTAGTGTAGGCTCTCTCTTTTTTTTTTTTAAGATATAATTCACATGCCCTAGATTGATCCTTTTAAAGTGTCCAACTCAGGTGTTTCATATATTCACAAAGTCATTGTCTTTTGCTTGGACAGTTGCGGTAGTCTCATAGCTAACCTTTTTGATGTACTGTGTACTTCCTGGTGTATACTTCTGGGTCGTGCTTCCAACTTCAGCCAACTGATCTTTCTTAAACCCAAATCTGATCATGTTCCCTTCCTCCTTTATCTACCTCATTTAGAATATCTCACAAGCATCCCACCCCACAGTATAATGTCTGAATTCCCAGCATGCCCAATATCTGCCTCCTTTCCAGCCTATCCTCTCCCATTGCCCCACTTTCACTATTATAAACCACTTCAATCAAAAAATTCTTACCCACACATCTCAATGAACTGAAAATTTTTTGTAGTATATATTCCTAGAAACAAGGCTTCTAGATCCTTGTTAGAGATAGGCACATTTTAGGATACTGCCAAGTTGCCCATCAGTGGTATATTAGTGGACATGCTTGTCCACACCTTCAACAACATCAGGTATTGATAATTCTAAAAATCTTTACAATTCTTATAGATGAAAATGTCATTGTTTTAACTGGAACTTCCTAGCAAGGTTGTGCATATTTTCATAGTAGACCCTATTTCCTTCCTATTTCATGAAATGCTTGTTATTGTCCTTTTCACTCTTAGGTTGTTCATTTTCTTTCTCATTGATTTGTAAGAACTTTTTTTATTTTTTAAGATTTTATTCATTCACTTGACAGAGAGAGAGAGATCACCAGTAGGCAGAGGCAGGCAGAGAGAGAGGCGTGAAGCAGACTCCCCGCTGAGCAGAGAGCCCGATGCGGGGGTCGATCCCAGGACCCCGAGACCACGACCCGAGCCGAAGGCAGAGGCCCCAACCCACCGAGCCACCTAGGCGCCCCTGTAAGAACTTTTTATTTAGGATATCAGGACTTGTAATATATGATGTAAGTTTTCTCAGGTTGTGGTTAATTCCTTGCCTTTGTTTTTGGTGTTCTATTGACAGAGAATTTCAAACTTTCGTGTAGCCAAATTTATCAGTCTTTTCCTTTGGGTTTCTAGCTTTCAGGTTAAGTAAGGTCTTTCCCACTCAACGATTATAAGAATATTCACCCATGTTTTCCTCTGAAATGTAAATGGTTTAACTTTCTACATTAGAACTTTCTCTCCTTTGGGTGTTGGCGCCATTGTGAAGAGGGAGATAAGGTTCCAGCCTTATCCTGTAACAGTGGCCAAGAGCCTTTCTTTGGGAACCTAAGGACAACAGACTGTGGATCTAGACGAATGACTTTGGGCAAGTCACACTCTCGGTGTCCCTGTTCGCTCTTCTGCGAAATGGGAAAAACCACAGAATGTGTAAGTGTACAGTGAGAAGCCAGCGAGATGATGAGAAGATGTGTGTGGAGCAAAGAACACAGTGGCGTAGACCACTCAGGAGTGTTACCCCTCAGGCCGGGGTAGCTAGTTTTCTTTCTTCACAGCCAGTCTTCATTCTAGCGTCACTGCTGGTGGAAGCCACCTTCTTCCCACAGCCGTGAAGTGCCACCTGTTAAAGGCAGCCATCCATGAGTTTCCCAGCTGTGCTGCATTTGGTTCCGGACCTACTCTCCTGTCTCTTCTGGCCGGGTGCCTCCTCAGGGCCCCTAAAGAAGTTTATCTCTTCTGGCCACGAGGTCTTGGGCCCCTCGGGGCCCAAGCCGTCTGCCCTCAGCAACTCCCTGCTCTGTGTCCCACGCCCTCCAGGCCCCGCAGCCACAGCCAGCCCCCTCCACCTTCTGCTGCGCGTCTCCTCACAAGTTTTCTTTGAATTTACCAAGAAAGGCGGGACCTTTTGTTATACCCACTTTGCAGATTCAAGAAATAGAGTTGGAGAGTTGAGTTAGAACTTTAGTGGTTTTTTTTTTTTTTTAGATTTTATTTATTTGAGAGAGAGTGAGAGAGCAAGCAAAAGCCAGTAGGAGCAGCAGAGGGAGAGGGAGAAGCAGGGCTCGATCCCAGGCCCCAGATCATGACCTGAGCTGGAGGCAGATGCTTAACCGACTGAGCCACCCAGGTTCCCTGCAGTTCGAACATTAAAGAAGGGCTGCCGTCTCCTCTCAGCTCTGTCACATACCAAGTAACTTACCCTCTCTGAGCCCTACTTCCCATCTGCGAAACAGGGACAAGTGTCCCTACCTTTTGGGGTTGTTGCAAGAACCTGGTGGGGATGTGCACGCCGTGGCCTTGTGCCTAACACCTGGGAGGGCCTCAGCTTCCCGGTGACAAGCCCTGCCTGTCAGAACGCCTAGTTCCCCATCCACGAAGGCTTGCTCCGCCATGCTGCCTCCCCTCTCCCCCGGTCGGGACTGTGCAAGACCCAATCATGCCACAGGGAGGCCTTCAGCCCTCACCACCATCTCATCTCATCCAGGCCCTTCTCCGGGGACTGCATCTTCTCCAGGATGCTCACGGCAGCCAGGAATGTGCCTCCAAAGTCTGCAACTGCAGCCTTTCTAATTGCTGTTGCTAAATATATAGGACGCCCTGTAGGATGCAAGTAGCACATCTTCATCACCATGGTGACCGGGCAACTTCCGTCTCCAAACACATTCCTTCGCAGCAGTGTCTACCAGGGACAGAAGGGAGCCGGTGAAGCTGTGAGTCTGGCAAAGGAGGGTGACCCCGTCCCCCAGTCTCTGAGAACTGAGTGCCCAGGGCGCTGCCTTCGGCCAGCATAAAGGCTGTCCTTTGGAGACCTGCCTTGTCAGCCCCCAAAACACAGCTTCCCATCACCTAAAACGGATTCAGGAACTCAGGCTCCCGAGTGAAGGAGACTCTACAGGTGACACCTGTGAATCTGGGCTAAATCAGAGGCTGCAGGATTCACCGCAGGCCTCCAGAAGGCACAGGCCTGGTGGTGGCAGAACGAATCCCAGAAGCACCCACAGGACTCCTCTTTTGGAAGGTTTTCTGAAGGGTGGAGAAAAAAACAAAATGCAGGTGCCGCCAGAGAGCCTCTTGCTTCCGAGGCAATTGTGAGACAAGGTGTTCCTCCTTAAGGCTCTTGGGCTCCTCGGGCCCAATTGAATCAGCATCTTGCGGGGCAGCAGGGGGCATTGATGGGAGTTTTTTCCAGGTGACCGCCCACAGCCCTGATGGAAACTCCAGGTGAGGCTCTCAGGATTATCACGTGCTTGAGGGAAGCTACCAGAATTGGGAGTTTCCTTGAAGGGCCGGCAAAGAGGCTCTGACCTCAAGCGGGGCAGGATCCTTTGTAAACGTGTTCCCGATACCGAGAAGGCCTGTAGGGTCCCAGTCCCCGCGAAGGAGAGGGGAGTCAGGATTTGGGGGGGGGGGTGAAGTTCCGGTACAACACAGACGGGTCTCCGGCAGTTGCGGCCCTTGCCCGGGGCGCTGCTCTGGCCCCAGGAGTCCCCCAGAGCTGAGAGGACCTACTTGCCCGGAGTCTGCACACTCCTGTTGGGGCCATGCCCCGGTTGCCTGGGATTCTGGAATACCCCCCCCAAGTGCCCTGAGCCTACTTCCGGACGCGTGAGGCCTCAGTCCTGGGCCCATCTTCCCAGGGAACGCGGTGCCGCAAGTCGTGCCCCCGGGGGCAGCCCGCTGCGTGGAGAGACTGGGCCGAGCCGTCCCCACATCCCCAGCCCAGGAGCCCATTTGTGGTAAGAGGCGGGCGGCGGGTGGTTGGGACGGGCCAGGGCCGGGGACCTGCGTTCGTGTTCACGCTCTGCGGTTGCCGAGGGCAGGGCTAGCGCGTCCCGGTGATCTTGGTCAACTGAGAACTCCGCTTCTTTCTCGAATGCGTTCTCCAAAGCACTCCTCTGTATACCCCCTGGTCCTTGCCGGGGGTGCTCCCTCTTTCTCTGCCTCCAGCTGTCCTGCCCAGCCTTTCAGTTTCAGCCCAGGGGTGGACTCCTCAGCAAAATGCCCTTGGCCTCCCCTGGTGGAGTCCCCCCTCCGCACCCCGCCCCAGTGCTCCCAGCACTGTTGCTGGTCTGCTGCTTGTGTTCTGGGCACCGTCACTCTGACCCGCACGTGGGAGCAGAGAGCTTCTCTCCTACACATTGCGCCTGATTTTCCTTTGGGTCCCAGCCCCCGGCCACCACACCTGGCATGGGGACATCATTTAAGGCCTGGCTCACGGACTGGATTCAGTGGTTTTGGTAATTAGGGGAGGAAGGCTTTGGAGGCCTCCTGTGATATCGGCCGCAGACTCTGGTTTCGTTTGGGAAATACGCCGCTAGTTCTGAAGGGTCCGTTTCTTCTGTTGCAGTAAAGGCTGGGCGGGGGGCGGCGGCACTGACCTGCGCGGCGTTTCCAACCTCTGAGCCGCCCTCCGGGGTGCGGAGACTCCCCAGCCCGCTCCCGCGAGAAGGCTGGGCAGGCAGGGCCGTCCCTGCGGCCAAACTCTAGGGCGTTCGGCCAACCGGGGACGAGGTGGGCACGTGTCCTGGTTTGCCCAGGACAAGCGGTACGTGTATCTGCTCTTCTGGAATGATTATTAATAGGGCTCCCTCCAGCCTCCAGAGTGTCCCATCCCTTGATGAGATAAATGATGGGGCCTCCGAGCCCCGGAATCCGGGTCCCACTGCCGAGATCAGCAGCCTGAACCCCTGCACTGTTTTACTAGCATTCTGGGAATTCTGAGACTTAATGCGTCCCCAGAACGGTTAGCAGGAGGCAGGGGGGATTTCGTCGTCTCATTAGGAACCGTAACTGGTTCTCTCTAAAAGCCAAGGAAATGGTTATACATAGTCTGTCCCCTCCAGCGGCTCTCAGGCTGTGTTTCCAGAGGATGCCCATGAAGGCGTCCGGAGTCTGTCAAGGAAGGTGGCCCATGTCCCGCGTCACAAGGAAATTATGAGTCGGTGGATAGAACGGACTCGGATTCAGTTTCTTCTCCGGGTTTTTGTGTGCCTTCAGGAGCGGCTTCTGCTTGTCAGCTGGTGAATAAATATGCAAATGCTGAGTGGATCTGAATTTTTAAAAATTCAAGAAAGTGTTTAATAACACATATTTTTACTGAGGTGGGAATTGCGGCCTACCTTGAATATGGTTCTATTTTTATTTGGTAAAATGAGTTGTAGTTTATGTGACGGAATTTAATGCATCAACATGTCCTGCTGCTTCGGGATGAAATTAGCACGGAACATTTGTCCAGCCCTGACCCCGGTGGATTTCTGTTTTGTTTCCAGCCCTGAACAAACTCTTTGGCACTTATGCAGTCTGTGTCTTTTGGTTTTCTGTAGTTGTGTTTTGTTTTTTTAGGTCTATCTATCTCTGTATTTGTATACTTTTCCATACATGATTCTTGGGGATATTTGCCTTGAGAAATAAAATTAGCTATAGGTGCAATTAATGCTTGCTACGGCATAGATTGTAAGGATAGATGTTGTTACATGTATCCACATATAGAGGAGAAAGCTAGTAAAGGAGGAAAGAATGACAAAAGTTTTTTCTCTGCTTCCTCAGATGCCCAGAGCCAAAGTCACACAGGCCACAAACTGGGAAACATATTTTTGAGTGAAAACAGATAATTATAAATTGGACCCACATGACTTAAAAAGGAAAGATTTGAAATTAACCATTTTGATTAAATCAATTCCTTTTTCTTAATTAAAAAACAAAAACAAAAAAAAGGTGAGCGCCGAACGAGGCCTATTCGTAATCTCTTTCCTCCACCCCGTGAGGGAGGCCCTATGGCCACCCCATTCCGTGGAAAAGAAAACTGGGGTTTGGGAGGGAAGAGAACTTACTTCAGGTCTTATAACTTCCAGGTGCTCTGACACCTGAACTCCTTTCACATCCTCTTTGAAATGTCCTGAATAGTCAATACAGTAAACAACAACAACAAAAAATTCTGTCCTTTGACCTTTTGACCATTTGACCTCAGGCCATGTTCCATTGCAATTAAAGAAGGCTCCTGAAGCTTCATTGATATCATCTGAATTTTCCTTTCAGCTCAAACAACCTCTTGTTTTGCTGGAGGTTTTCTTTTTTTTCTTTTAAGGGATGAGACTAATGAATCTGGAGAAATGGAGGCCATCCCTTGTTAACTAAGCTGCTCGTTGGTTTGGGGGCCTCTCCAAGCAGAGAGCTCCACACACTTTGTCCTGGCTGGCTCCTCGGAGCTCCTCTGTTTCTTTCAGACCCCCCACTTCGGTGGGCTTCCTCCTGTTCTTAGCTTGCGTGAGAGGGTGCGCCCGGAAGCTTGCAATCGGTACTAAACGGTGCTCAATAAACACTGGGTTTAAGGATGAAGGGGTTAAACCAAGGAAGCCATGACTCAACTTCACTTTCACCAAGACCGAACTGTTGCATTTTTGGCCAGTCACCTTGCTGCGAGTTTCTGGGGGACTGCCGGGAAATCGAATCTCTGTGTTCTCTGGCTGATAACACATAGGAGGCCCATGGGTCCTGTAAAGCTTCCCCTTGGTCCTGTGACCTCATCAAGACCATTGGAAGGTGGAGGAGGAAACTTACCTGTCTGTACTTGGCCTCCTGAATTTGCCTTTCACAGCCCGGCTAATTTTAACTCCCACCAAGCCTTTCCCTGCTTCTTACACTTGCTGTGGCACCATGTGCTAACTTTCCTTAGGGGACCTGGCCTTTCAATAGGGCCCTCGTCCCCAGTAGGCACAGTGCCATCTGCACTCCCCCGCCCCCCCCAAACCCATTTGCCTCACACCGAGCATGCTCTGCTGGTCTTGTCTCTGATTGGCCATGGGCCACCTGCTCCTGGAAGACTTGCCCTGCCTCCTGGCTGGTGCAGGGGGGACGCAGAGAGGTGGCTGACCCAGCTGAGATGCTTTTTCTTGCTCACGCAGGGAGCGCACTTACTGCCAAAAGTTCTGAAGGCCTTTGTGTCCCCCTGTGGTGTCCCAGCCTGAGCACACTTGGCATTCCAGTGCCGCACTTTTCCTGGAAAGCTCTGGGCTTTCTCTCCAGTGTTGGTCTCATTTCCTTTCAGCTCCAGGCAGGATTACAACGGATGGTGTCTTGCCCCAAGGCTTTCTCCCATCCAAAACCAGAGCCTACGTCACTTCCCTCCCCCCAACCCAACCCCGTCTGATTTTTTTTAAAAAAAGATTTTATTTATTTATTTGACAGAGAGAGATCACAAGTAGATGGTGGGGTGGGGGAAGCAGGCTCCCCGCTGAGCAGAGAGCCCGATATGGGGCTCGATCCCAGGACCTGGAGATCATGACCTGAGCCGAAGGCAGGGGCTTTAACCCACTGAGCCACCCAGGTGCACCCCTGTCTGATTTTTAAATAAGCTCTAGGCCCAGTGTGGGGCTTGAACTCATGACCCTGAGATCAAGAGTCATGTGCACTACCGACTGAGCCAGTCAAGCACCCTTCCCATATGATTTTTAAAATGTTTACTTTTTAAAACAATTAGAACAAAGTTTATGCAGGGGCACCTGGGTGGCTCGGTCACTCAAGCATCTGCCTTCCACTTAGGTCATGGTCCTGGGGTCGAGCTCCACATCGGCTCCCTGCTCGGCAGCGAGTCTGCTTCTCCCTCTCTCTCTGCCCCTCCCTACACTTGTGCTTACTCTCTCTCAAATAAATAAAATCTTTAAAAAACAAACCCAAAATTTATACACACGTATATACACATATATTCATGGAAGGAAATTTAGAAATCCTGGAAACAAAAAAATCTACCACTACCTTAACTAATATCCGTTGGCATTTTGCCATAGATGCGTCCAGTGTTTTTTTGTTGTTGTTCGATCTGACTGCTTTATTATTAGAAAAAAATATTCCAGATAGCCTTATAACAACTTGACTATTAACTGTTGATTCATTTTTTATGCATTCCGACCATCAAAAAGTTTTTAATTTTGTGGTAATCTTAGATTTATAAAAAAGTTGCAAAAATACTACAGACTTCCCACATACACTTCACCCAACTGCCTCTATGTTAATGTCTTACATAACCATGGTACATTTGTCAAAACTAAGACATTTCACACCAGTACCATACTACTAACCCACAGATCTTATTTGGATTTTACCGGTTTGCCCCTTAATGTTGTTGTCATCGCCATCCTCTCCCACCCCCTCCCTCTCCCCCCTTCTCCATTTTTTTCTGTTTATCTTGGTGCAAGTGGTGGGGAGCGGGAGGGACAAGCCGACTGGGTGTGGAGCTCTGGAGCTCAGAACCCAACTCAGGGCTGAATCTCATGACCTGTGCTGAAATCAAGAATCGGAGGCTCAATGGACTGAACCACCCATGCGTCCTCCCCCTTCCCCCGCCAGCCCTCAGCCTCGTTAATGTTCCTTTTTTGCTCTAAGACCACATTAGAACACCATATTTATGTTTCTGCAGTCTTCTCAAATCTGTGACAATGTCTCAGTCTTTCCTTGTTTTTCATGACCTTGGCACTTTGGATAAGTACTGATCAGGTATTTTATAGGATGTCCCTCAATTTGGGTTTGTCTCAAATTTTCTCATGATTAGATTTGCGCTCTAGATTTGGGAAAATACCACAGGACTGAGGTCCCCTTCTTACTGCATCACATCAAAGGGTCTTTGTGTCTTTATTAATGTGTATATTCATCTGATTTTGATAAAAATAGAACATCTGTCCATATCATCGTAGGTTCTACCACAGGGATGGAAACTATCCCATCAATTACGATAGTGGTCCAACCCAGATAAGATCTCAGAATCCCTCTCAACACAGCCCTCCGGGCAGCCTACTTCAGAAGCCTATACACTGAACCATTTTGCCAGTTCTGTTCTACATCATTTTTTAAAGGCTGCAAAAGAGTTTATAGAATGGTTGTACCCTGATGTGTGTTACTAATCCCATATTGGGAGTTAAAGGAGAGAATGCTAGTACCATCAAAATGAATAGATATTTTTTAAGACTTCTGATGTGTATTTTTAAATTGGTTCTGGAATATTTTCATAGATTTATATCCCCAATATCAATGAAAATGTTTTCCTAAAACTTTGTCGAGATTAGCTATTATAACAACACCAAAAAAACAGAAAAGTATCATTTGACAGTTAATACCTTTTTATTGTTTTTATGTGTACTTCCTCAGTTACGGTAGAGATTGAGCTTTCTTTTACAGGCTTATTGGATATTTATATTTAATATTTTTTAGACTACATATGTGTGTCCTTTGTCCACTGGGAGATGTTAGTATTTCTGCATTGACTTTTAAAGAGCCCATTATAACTCAAAACTATCTATCATGCACTGCATTTGTTGCAGAATTCTCCCAATCTGAAAGTTGTCTTTAAATTTTGTCATGTTTTTAATGTATAGAAGTTTTAAGGTTTTATTTAGTGAGGATGTAAGTTCAATTTTCCCCCTGAAATGAACCAGTCATCCCAGCCTAATTTATTAAACAAACTTTTCATTCTTCACTAATTTAAATGTCATGTTTGTTAAATATTTAATTCTCCTATAACTCGAGTTTTCTTTCACTGGTATCTATTTCATTCCATGGAGTTATACACCAAATTCTACACCTCGACTTCCTAACATCTTTTGCATAGCATTATAATACTGTTTAATGTTACGTAGAACAAGATCCCCTCATTATCCTAGTTTTTAAAAAAATAAAATTCTGGCTTTTTTAATGATTTTTTTTTCTGATAAATTTTAGGATTCAGACACATTTTTGAGCTTCCACAGAGATATTTATTATAATTACATCGAGTGTATGCTACAGATTAGTTGGGGAGAAATCGCTAGCCTTACCATATTCAACCTTTTTATTCGGTTAGCTGGTCTTTCATTTTGTTCACATCTTTTATATCCTTTTAGGAATAATTTTGCTTTTTTCTGAGTTTTCTATGTCTTGGATTCATTAGTCAAGTTTTAACTGCTCAACTGAAACAATAAGTAAACTTTCCAGCAGATTTTTTTTTTTTTAACTATGTCAGTGTGGGCTGGAGATAAGGAGGAAAATGATCAAAAGTCCTTGTCGAAGGAGAGGTAATTTGCAATAACTTGCGGTTTGACAGAGTGTGGCTGATGGAGCCAAACAGGCTTGGGGTCAGCTCCCAAGTTCACAGTCACCAGCCTAGGCTTCATTCCTATGGGGCTTGGTGCCGATTCTCTGTGAGATGGCGGAAGTGACCCTGCAGGAATGTTAACCCTGGAGCTTGTGTGGGCAACGTATCCAATATAGTACCTGGCACATTTAAGTGCTCAGTAAATGGTTTATTTTAAAAAGTCATTCCTCATTCCCCCCTCCCCCACCGCCAGCTCTAGGCAACCACAAATCTATTCTCTGTTCCTGAATTTGCCTGCTCTGGACATTCTATTTAAATGGAACCATACGATTTATGGTGCTTTGTGTCTGGCTTCTTTAGCTCCACATTGTATTTCCAAGGTTCATCCACGTGGCACCATGTATCTGTACTTTATTCCTTTCTGCAAACAAATTTTTCTGTATAGCTACACAACATTTTATTTATCAGTTCATGGACTTTTTTTTTTTTTAATTTGACAGAGAGAGAGATCACAAGCAGGCAGAGAGAGAGGGGGAAACAGGCTCCCTGCTGAGCAGAGAGCCCGATGTGGGGCTCGATCCCAGGACCCTGAGATCATGACCAGAGCCGAAGGCAGAGGCTTTAACCCGCTGAGCCACGCAGGCACCTCCAGTTCATGGACTTCTATGTTGTCTCTACATTTTGGTTTTTATGAATAATGCTGCTGTGAACATTTGTGGACAAGTTTTTATGGGGATGTAGGTTTCAGATGGTTCAAATGGTCACTTTATGTTTAACCTACTGCCAGTTTCCCAAAGTCGTTGCAACATTTTATATTCTTACCATCAGTGTATGAGGCCCCATTTCTCCATGTCCTTGCCAACAATTGTCTTTATTTTAGCCACTCTAGTGGATGTGAAGTGGTATCTTGATGTAGTTTTGGTTTTCATTTCCTTGATGCCTAATGATGTGGTCGTTGGCTATTTGTATATTTTCTTTGGAGAAATATCCATTCAGATCCTTTGCTCATTTTTTAAAAAATCGAGCCCTTAGTTTTTTTAAATTATTGAATTGTAAGTATCTTCATATATTCTAGATACAAGTCCCTTATCAGATATATCATTTGCAAATCTTATCAGATATATAAGTTGCAAATATTTTCTCCTATCCCGTGGATTGTCTTTTTACTTTCTTATGGTGCCAAACTAGGTTCAGCCAAAGTTGACTCTTACTGGAAAGCAATTTCAGAGAGCCCTGGACACACAGATCTCTTTATTGGTCCCTCTTTCATTTCTCCATTCTTTCCTTCTCTCTCTGCCAACAGATTTCACTGTTTTGTCTGAGCTGACCAGCCCAGGCTGAAATCAAAGCATTAGTTCCAATCCCAAGCTCTAAAAAGAGGGAATCTGATCGTTTTCATTTAGATGAACGGTAGCCAGGGAAGTCACTGTCACGTAATAGGAGGACAGCTCCCAGGGATTATTGAGGGCTGAAAATATACCCCTAAACTTCTCTATTAGCAAATTGAGCACGTCCCCCCAAATTTTTGCACCTTTCTACAACCGTTCTCTTCCTTTTGGCCTCACTGTGTCTGCGATGATGGGATGGCTCAGACGAGAAATGCATTAAAACCTTTCTTCTCCCCTCCCCCCACCACCTGTATTCAGGCAGTCATTCCAACCAGTAGTTGCAATCCCTAGTATGTGCCAGATATTATACTCGGTGCTGAAGATGTGGCTGTAACCCCAATACATTCAGGGACTCTATGG
This sequence comes from Nasua narica, assembly GCA_028533885.1. Taxonomy (NCBI): domain Eukaryota; kingdom Metazoa; phylum Chordata; class Mammalia; order Carnivora; family Procyonidae; genus Nasua; species Nasua narica. The sequence goes on from CM052806.1 coordinate 56,069,656, forward strand.
CTCAGCTTATATACTGAGACATATTTTAAAACAACACAGTTTATAATTAAACTTAATTAAAACCAAATTGCAATTTTTTACCTGCAGAAAGAATTAATATTAACGGGGAACAAATCCATAACTCCTCAAACCCTTTCAAAATCGCCTTTCCTTCTTTTCTAGCAGATGGTAGATGTTGTCAAATTCTGTTTGAACTTTTCCTGATGCCCAGTTTCTTCCTATGGCTCAGGGCCCATTTCTCTCTACCCATGTTTCCAGTGGCATCAGAAATATTTTATAACTTGGCCAGTAAAGACTAAACTCTGTAGGGAAAAGGGAAAATATGAGTAGGTAAAGAGAAATTCTCTTCAGCTGGTTAGGGGCGGGAAGGGAGAAAGAACATGTCTTTATCATACAGAGGTGAATGGGACCAGGTACTTACCCTGTTTGGTAAAGTAGCCCGACAGGAACAGAATAAAAGCCAGCAGACCTTTGCTTGGGACCAGAAACTATATCAGGAAAAGCCACACAGACGTCTGAGGAGTATGTCAAAAACAATATCAGTCTCAAGAGGGGGAGAATCCATCACATGGCCAAGCATGACTTGGAGAGGAAGTTTTATTGCTTCTGATTTACAAATGGGAAAAATCAGATCACGGGTAAACTGCAACTTGCATGCCCATTAAGACCCAATTAATAAATGCCAGATGTAGAACTTGAATCTTCCTCTGACTGAAAGATAGCATTTTTAACCACTGAACCGCACTCCTGCCCTTAATGGAAACATCGCTTTCTCCAGAGCTTACGAGCTACATGCGGATCGTGGGTCTCAACCCACAGAATACACTGGACCTCACAATGATTGTGGTGAAGAAAGACTGGATTCTAATGTCAACACATTGGTATTTTCCATCTTACATCTGGAACGGACAAAGAAGTTTGGCTTTCTCGCACAAGGAACTAAACTGGAATTTGAAAGAGATTTACAGTGGCTTGATAGGGAAGCCTGGCTCTTTTCTCACGGGACCCCGTCTGCCTTCCTGCAAAGGAGCAGCTCTCCTGGTGACTGCAGCCCGCCTGTCCTCCGTGCCTGCCCGGAGAGAGCCCTTCTTGGACTTGAGCTGCTGGGTATTTCAGACCGCTCCTGGGAAAACTGTTCTCTGATGAGCGTCGAAAGAGTAGCACAAACCGCACATGAGGGGTAGCTGTCAAAAGGCCATCCATCCATTTATATGTTTATTCATGATCTTTTTGGATTTTCCAATCGACCGAGCTTGGAAGCTGGCCTATCAGTGCTGCTGTGGAGACTCTACTCAGTCTCCGACCCAAGAATCAAAGCAGAGCTCCATGCCCGGCCAGTGCACCTTCTGGGACACCGGCCGGGTGCCCGGGGCTGGGAATGTTATTAGATGCTTGATAAATATTTGTCGAATCTTGCATAAAGTCACTTCCTGAAACCTGCCCAGAGATGGTGAATGGGCAGAGGGAAGTGAGAAAAAGTGCTCTTCTCCTAGGATATTGATTTAGTTATTTTATTAGAAATAGACATGCAAATTAGCACGTGCTCAGAGCTGGAGGGAAATCCATCCATTAACCCAGAAAAAATTTGAGATTTTCCATAACTCTTCTTATTACCATTGGGTTAGGTTTTTAGGGATTTAAAAGTGACATATCTAGGGGCGCCTGGGTCGCTTAAAGCCTCTGCCTTCAGCTTAGGTCATGATCTCAGGGTCCTGGGATCGAGCCCCGCATCAGGCTCTCTGCTCTGCGAGGAGCCTGCTTCCCCCTCTCTCTCTGCCTGCTTGTGATCTCTCCTCTCTGTCAAATAAATAAATAAAATCTTAAAGTGACATATCTATAAAACTGACAGTTAGAAAAACTCCAAAGTGATCTAAGATCTAGCTGAATAAGGAGAAGATGTGGTCTTGACTCTCAAGGGGTGCATGTGATAAATGCTGAATCATCCCTGCTGTATATTCTATCCTGAAGAACACCAGTCCTGTTGGAGTTTGGAGGAATTAAGAAGGTGGGAGGGGGATACCTGGGTGGCTCAGTTAGTTAGGTGTCTGCTTTGGGCTCAAGTCATGATCCCAGCATCAGGCTTCCTGCTTAGTGGGGAGTCTGCTTCTCCCTCCCCCTCTCCCCCTGCTTGTTCTCTCTCTCGCTCACTCTTTCTCCCTCTCCCAAATATTTTAAAAGAAAAAAAGAAGTTGGGAGGAATGAGATGATTTGGGCCAGAGGTATTCAGGGAAATTATTTATGCTGGGGGACCCAACAGCTAGGCTCTAGGGAAGGCTTTCTGGAGAAAGTGTCTCTGGAGCTAAACCTTGAAGAATGAGGCAAAGACAATGAAGGGTAATTCCAGGCAGAAGGAATAGCATGAAAAGGCCTTGGGAAGAGAAAGAGGTTCAGTTTTGCTGTAGTGAGAGATCTCAGAGGTGAGGCCATGACGGCGCGAGGGGCGGATCACAAAGGGTTTTGGAGACTTTGCTGCTGGAACCGCCAAGCAGAGGCTGGAGGCCGGGAGTCCCATGAAGTTCTCTGATGTGAGTTAATAGCACTGAGGGGCTCTTTGGCTTTGAGAGTGGAAAGAAATTAGACAGATGGAGAGACCTTTGGCCTTGGGTGTCAGTAGGAGTCCGAGGTAGGAACGGCTTGTGCATCTGTGGGCGCAGTCGCCAGGCTGTGGTAGCCGGAAGCAGTCGTGACAGACACCCGATGCCAAGGGCTGTGACAGGGTTGAGAGTTTCCCTACTTGCAAGGTCCTGGAATAGCTTGTCACCATGTAGGTGCTGACAGGAGCCCGAAGATTCCTGAATCAGCGACCAGAGCCAGGATTGCTCATGGCAACAGTGGGGCCCGGAACATCGGCTGTCATGTCTGCTCCTCGAGCCCCGGGGCCCCCAGGGGCCATGCAGTGGGGTCTAGCTAGATGTCCCCACACACCATAGGTTGCCCACTGGAAAGGAATGGTGGGCCTAGGGAACCCACCGCCTTAAAGCAGCTCGATCTTTGTCCAGGAGGAAGACATGACCTCATCCCTCGGGTGTTTGCTGCAAACACAATGTGGGGAAACAGCCTGGGACCAGCTAAAGAAAGATCAAAGCCCCCGGCAAGATGTGTAGGAGGGCCAGCTGAGAGGAACAAGGATCTGAGTTCAGTTCCCAGCTCTGGCTCTGGTGAACCTGGGCAGCCAGCTTAACCTCTCTGATCCTTGGTTTCCTCATAGACAAGCTAGACACTTTATAGAGTTTAGGGGAGGATTAAATGGGGTCGTATGTATAAATTTGAAACAAGAGCTGGTATACACGGGAGCTCGGTCAATGTTAGCTGCTAGAGTTGTCATTCTTTCAAGCGCACTCCAATGTTTCAGGGCCTCTCTTTTGCGGTTCTGAAACCTCCTATATTCAGTTTCCAGTTGTCCCCACTTTGTTCTGCCTTTGCTCACCCTGGTCAGGCTGAAACCTCGAACTGCACAGTGTGAAGGACCAGAGCTGTGGCCATGAGCTGCCCTCTTCCCTCCAGAATCCTCTTTAGCCCAGCAAGAACCACCTCAGGCAGGGGCACCCAGCCCCCCTTCAAGACCCAGCTAATGACTGACAGATACCAAGTACAAACATCGGACCTCCTTATTTCACTGTGAAGTCAAGTCTGTATGACGATTCTTTCTCCAGAGCTCCTCGTGGGAAGGAGGAAGCTAGATGCCAGCTGAGAGCACATCCCTGCCTTACGCTTCCTCCCTCACTCCCCTTGTCTTGAGAGCACCCCCTCAGTAAATCAAGTGCACTGAATCCCTGCCTCAGGCTCCTGGCAGCTCCTTGGAACCTGGCTCAGAACTGACCATCTGCTTAGTTCTTGATGCAGACTTCACCTCAGAGGCCGTCTTTCAGGACTTGGCTCCATGCAGTGGAGCCCTCAAGGGCAACTCTTGCTCCCAACCAGGTCTCTGGCACAGGGAGAAGAATGAGAAACCTGCTGGAACTGGAGAGGAGTTAAGATAATCCTCAAGTCATGAAGCATCCACCCCCTCCTCTGAATTCTCCAGGCCATATTTGTACCCATTCTGCCTGCGAAGTTGCTGCTCTGTGTTTGAATTCTTTTTATGCCTTCTCCTTTGGCCATGAGCACCTAGGGGGCAGGAAGTACAACTGAGTGGGGGCCACATCTGTAGCATTCAACAAGGGCCTGCATGCGGTAGGTGTTCAGCAAACATTTGAGGAACTGCATTTACCCAGAGTAAAAATCAGTGACAGCCAGGACCACCAAAGAAAGCAGATGGCAAATGGCCAAGGTGAGGGGTCCTGGAGGGATCCACAAAGAGATGGGTCCCCCTGGGAAGACGGAAGATTCCAGAGAGGAGCAGCCGCCAAGTACTGGGCAAGACGTGTGTCAGACATGCTGCTGGGTGTGCTCCATCAATGCTCATTTCATTCTTAAAATCTTCCTTGGTATGTACTGTTTATCTCCGTTTCACTAAGGAGGTCACCTAAGCTCAGAAGGAGTAAGTAACTTGACCGGTATAAAGCGTGAGAAAGCGACAGAGCCCGATTTCGAGCTCTGGTCTGGCTGTTCTCTTTCCACTCTGACAGGGTCTTAAATAACATCCTGGAGAGTTTGGAATCGCTCTTCCAGGAATCTGACTCCCTACGGATGCTGGAGCTAGGAAGGGCGTGCTGGCGGCGGAGTGGCTGGCCGGCCACGTGGGCAGCCGGATAGAAGTGGACGGGGCGTCGGGGAATCAATTTCTTTTACTGGAGCCGATGGCCGGGAGCATCTCAGCAGCGCTGAGGCAGCAGATTGTTCGGCGTGACACAGAGGCCGGGCAGGGCGCCCGATCTGCTCAGACCTTCTGGCTCTGGGCAGGCGGGAGCCCTGGGCGCTGAGCTGTGTGACTCTCGCTGGGCTCTATTTCTCATCAGCCCAGGGAACGGGCTGGCTGTGAACCTTTCTTCCAGCTCTGAGTCCCCGGTTCTCAATCAGTGAAAGGTCTGATGCTTCCCATCCCTCTTTGCTCCTCTCTGTGTAAATCCTGGGCCGCCGACCAGCGGTCCAAGTCCCTCGTCCAGCCAAGGCGACAGAAAGCCTGACTTTCTCAGCCTTGAAAAGAGCTGACAGGCTGTTCTCTGGGCTCCCCTCCGCAGGCAGCATTGACAAGGGCTGGGAGAGGGGGACTTTGGCACGGGAGCCTTCTCGAGTTGTTCCACAGAGGACCGCTTCTCTTTCCCAGGCATGGTGACAAATACTGCTGCTCCCTCTGGCTGGAAGGGCCAAGGGGGTGCGGACAAGGTTCCCATGCCTGGCTCTTAGGAAAATTGCAAGCGAAGGAAAAAAAAGCGCATGGGCTTTTGGCTCTGCTTCCTGACTTGACGCCAGATGGCCACTCGGTTCAAAATTACATCACTATTGACTATTTGAGTAATTCCTCTGTTTGACCGTCTTGAAAGAATAGCTACCTTGGCCACAGATTGTTATCAGTTCCTTCATGATTTGGGCTGAGGAAAAAGTTTCCTTTATGGTGAAAACCAGTGGCCCGAGCGCTGGATCTGGCTGTCCCCCCACCCCCGGCGCCCCCATCACCGAGCAGAAGCTACAATGTTAAGAAACGGAGCTGGGTCTGACAGCCATGCTTGTCAGCAAGGGCTGGGGCCACAGAGCTGGGACTCCCCGTGTCCCGCCCCTCCCGGCAGTGGGCTGTCCCCTGAAGGCGGCTCAGGGCTGCAGGAGGACCTGATGTTTCTCATCCAGCCCTGCTCCGAGTGCAATCACCGGCGGGTCTTGCCAGTCCACTGGGTGTCCGGTGCCGGATGCTTCTGCTCTCCCTAGCTCCTCGCTGCCTCCTGCTCTCACTCACTGGATGCCATGCACTGTCCTCCATGCTTCAGATGAATTTAAAAAGCAGGGTGGATTATCCAGGAAGTATCTCCAAAAAAAAAATACTCCTAGGAGATTCACAGCAAAAACAGTTGACAGAAAGGTGCAGCATGGTTTTTAAGGGCCACGTGTAGAAGGTGGGAGGGGAGATGAAGGCGAGGAAATGATGCTCAGAAAGTTGGGGGGTGTTTTGCCCAAAGCAACACGGCTGCCAAATGGCGAGGCTAGGATTCGAAGTGTACTTCCCTGCCCTGTAGGGGGTGAAATAATGGGCTACATCAGGGAGAGCTGGTAGAGCTCTGGATGTGCCTTTAAAAAATCGACTCTGCCTAATAGCAACTCTCTGCACACCCCTGACCATGCAAGGCACCACAAATGCTGGGCTATGAATTAGTCATCAGCCAGTACTTGGCTCGGAGGTTCTCTCCCCGCGCATGAGCTCAGAGGCACGGAGCTACGCTGCCTTCTCCTGACTTTTGATCTCGGGCTTCAGGGAGACAGAAGCTTCCAAGCTCTGGTATGCTGCCCTAAAGTCTTCAGAAGGTTTCCCTCAGGAAGCAGAAAGGCTGTGCAGGCCAGCTTTGGCTGACAGAAAGAAGTTAGATTCAGTCCTCCAAATCCAGGAAAGAAAAAGCAAGGGAGACCAGAATTATTAGAGGCCAAGTATTTGGGGGGCTATGCTTTACATAGGTAATCTCAGTTCTAACTTACCATGAGCCTACAGGCAGTTCTTACTGTGCTCATTTTACAGATGAAAACACTGAGGTCCAGAAAGGACAAAGAATGTGGGTTAATAGAATTAAGCTTTTATTGTGTATAGCAGACACCAAAATACAGATGTGGTCTTTCTTTCATAAATACCTTGGGTTGGAAGTAAGCACACTCGCTAGGGGAGGCAGTGGCCACCTCTGCAGGGACCATGTACTGGCAGAAGATGGAGAGGGGAGACTCTGCTGCTTTCAATAAAGTAACTGAAATCTGAAAAAGGAGTTTCCTCTACATTGTCTTTACGAGAAGGCCAGTACCTTGGATGCCGGCAAGGACTGTGGCCAAAGGCACAGGCTGGAGCCGGACCCCCGGGGTGGGGACTCTAGCCTTAAAAGTGTCCTAGCTGAGCAACCTCGAGGCAAGTCACTTCTGTCTCCAGAGCTCAGTTTCTGTGTCTGTAAAGTGGGGATAATAACAGTCCCATCTCATGGGGTTACGTGAAGCAATTCGTGTGAATATCAAAGCCACTTAATAAATATTAGCTTCTATTACAATTTTTCCTTTGACGGGTAAATGGAAAGTCACTTTTAGCAGCAAAGCTGTTGTCTTGTATTTTGGTATAGATGGCTCAAGGAGAGGCACCTGGGCAGCACAGTTGGTTAAGCATCCAACCCTTGGTTTTGGCTCAGGTCATGATCGCAGGGTCATGAGTCCGAGCCCCATGTCAGGCTCTGTGCTCAGGGAGGAGTCTGCTTGAGACTCTCCGCTCTCTCTACCCCTCCCCCCTCTCTCAAATAAAATACATAAATATTTCTAAAAAATGGCTCAATGCAATGTCAAATGCATTTTCCACTTACGTGGAATCTCTAAATCCTTGAAATAGTTTGAGTGTTGGACGTGGCCTTTGTTTTGTTGTGGTAAAAATTTAGTTTGCTTTAATTGGTTTGGAAGGGAAAGATGATAGAGGGTGGGCGTGGAAATCTAGGAGTGGTCAAGAGAAGGGTGAGGAGGTCCCGGATGACTGGTTGACTATCAGGGCCCCCACCAGCACCGGGAACTCAGAAATGACAGACTACTTCCTGTGTGGCCCCAGTCCCACCACTGACAAGTAGTACTTTAAAACTTTGGATCGAAAAGAGAACAATAAACAGCAGTCTGGAAGGACTTCTGACAGAAGAGCTAATTCCTCAGCAGAATCTAGGCTGTCAGAGACGAACGCAAAACAGGAAGCAGTGAGAAAAATGACCTCTGAGTTCAAATGAGAGAATATTCTGGCATCCCTGGATTTCATGTTAAGAAATTAGGCCTTTATCCGAGATTGCGGTGCAACTGGAACAAAATACAGTCTGGTGAAGAGTGTGGTGTGCAGAAACAGGCCACGGTTACAAGCTCCCAGTTACTGACGTAGTGGCCAAACGTGGATTTCTCAGCCATTTGTGGATAACCTTTTTCTCCTTCAGTTTTAATATGAAACCGATCAAATCTCAGGGCTGTGAAAAACCTTGCCCTTGTCAGATCTCCCAGCCACAATTACACGGTGAAATGGAGAGATTTTATTCCGCAGGCTTTGTCTTCTTGGAGAGAACACTGGATTGTTTGGGGAGAAATTGCTTGATACATCTCTGGGGAAGGAGAGGAAGGCCCCAGAGTCCAGCACTGAAGTAAAAGGGACCAGGGAGGTTTGTGTTGCTCCTGAGAGGCGTAGGGGAGGACAGTGAGGGAAGGAGTATGTGGAGTTAGTTCCTGCTTCCAAGCCTTTTTTTTTTTTTTAATTCCAGTATAGTTAACACACTGTGTTATATTAGCTTCGAGTGTACAATGTAGTGATTCAACAGTTCTCTATATTACTCAGTGCTCATCACGATAAGGGCCCTCTTGATCCCCTTCACCTATTTCACCCATCCCCCACTGTCTCCCCTCTGATGACGATCAGTTCTCTGTGTTAAGAGTCCGTTTTTTGGCCTCTTTTTTTCTTTGTTCATTTGCTTTGTTTCTTAAATTCCACATGTGAGTGCAATCATATGGCATTTGTCTTCCTCCGACTTATTTCACTTAGCATGATACCCTTTTCTAAAAGATCTTACAAGCAGGGGGACGGGCAGAGGGAGAGAGAGTCCGCAAGCAGACTCCCCGATGAGCATGGAGCCCGACGCAGGGCTTGATTTCATAACCCTGAGATCGTGACCTGAGCCCAGATCAAAAGTTGGACGTTTAACCAACCGAGCCACCCAGGTGCCCTGTGTTATACCCTTTAGTTCCATCTGTGTTGTTGCAAATGGCAAGATTTCGTTCTCTCTTTGTAGCTGAATAATACTGCATTGTTTGTGAATCTACTTGTCTGTCGGTGGGCTCCTGGGTTGCTTCCAGAATTTCCCACCATGCTTTTCTATGCACTACGGTGGCTGATTTCAGGCCGTGTTGGTGCGGGTGAATTTTGAACTTTGTAGGGTAGAGACGGGCCAAGGGGCTGAGCTTTGCACCGGAGTGATGTGTGTAAAGCGGAGAGGCAGGCTATGCGCTGGAGGGGCCGCTGGGGTCTGGATTACGGTTAGTTACCCATCGGCCTCGTCTGCCATCCCAGGAGCTGCTCTGAACGCCGAGTGCGGCCCCGCTCCAGGGTCTGAGCTGTAGGTGGACGTTTACACTGGTCTGGCTACCTGAAGCCCACTGTGGAGACTACAGGATTACCCTCTACTACCACCACGCAGGGCTCTGAATTTTCCCAAGGCTCTCGGGTGGTCAGAGCTCCATGCCACTTGAGCCACCCAAGCAACGCTCCCTCTTTTAGAGGCATCTGAAGCAAACTTCCAGCGCGACCCAGAGCCATATTGAATGTGCTGTTGGGATTTGAACTGGGGCTGCAGTGATTAATTCGGTGAGGTGTACATACCAGCGTCCTTCTGAAGGCATTGAAGACCTTACCAACCTTCCATTGGCTGTGCATTCCCCCAGCACCAACTCAAGACTCACCCCAGAATTATGTTTTCAGGCAGCCACAACCTAGTCCCAGCTACAGGTGTCAGTAAGAATTTAGAATCCTGGCCTGGCCACTTTCTCATCGTGTGACCTTTGGCAAGTGACTTGACCGTTTTAGACCCCTATTACTTTTCTTAGCTGGAAACGTGAATATGTGAGAACGTTCAGCAAATGTTTGGCACATAGAATGTCCTCAAGGAACAATAAGTTTGGGGAAAGTTTGAAGAAATTGCAAACCATGAATAACTTGTAATTAAATTAGCTGACATCTGCCTACTATTTGTAAAACAAACTGATGAAGTATAGATGTATTGATAAGCGATTTAAGATTTTATTTAAATAGGGGCGCCTGGGTGGCTCAGTGGGTTAAAACCTCTGCTTTGGGCTCGGGTCGTGATCTCAGGGTCCTGGGATGGAGCGCCGCATCGGGCTCTCTGCTCAGCGGGGAGCCCGCTTCCCCCCTCTCTCTCTCTGCCTGCCTCTCTGCCTACATGTGATCTCTGTCAAATAAAAAATAAAATCTTTAAAAAAAAAGATTTTATTTAAATAAGTATTTACTGCACGAAAGGATTCCACTATAACTTTCCAAAGTTGGTCATCTCTAATTGCATTCAAATCTTCCTGAAACATAGCTTGTGTTGTGGGACTCTCCTATTCCGACGTTTTCATCTTTCTCTGTGCTGGCCGTCACTGAGGCCACGACAGAGACAACCCCGTGCGTTTAGGAAGCCCTTCTCATCACACCCCCGTCGCCGGCATGTTGGTTAACCTGCTCATCTACAAAGCTGCTCTGTCATCCAGCCACTGGAGTTGGAAGAAGTTCGTCACTAGAAGGGGAGAGGAGGACGGGCCGAGTGGAGAGGAGGCCCTGGGTGGGGGGTTGGTGGGGGAGGTGGGTCATGACCGGCTGGGGAAACAGAAATAACTGTTGGTAAGGAAGAAACGAATGCAAAGATGAGGAAATACAGCTACAAGAAAACAAATTTCGGCAAGGGGTCAGAATCCTACATGTTTTCTCCGCCCATAATCTCTGGCGGCACTGGGTGGAATCTGCCAGTCCCTCTTGTACGTTCTGGTTCTGCATTGTGATCTTCTTAGGCCTCTCTAAGGCTTCGGTAAAGACCGCAAACACACGGTCTTGGGCCATTTGTATTTGAGAGAATAAAGGAAGGGAGCGAGGAGGGGTGAAGTTGGCCTAGAAGAGGGGCCCAGGGCAGAAAGGTCTGGATTATCCAGAGAGCAAATAGCCTGGGAGAAGTTGGAGCAGTGGTCCAGGGAGAGCAGGGACAAGCAAACCTCAACCCCAGACATTCCCATTGTCCCTGTTGGCTTTCCCCTCACTCTCCCCGTCCCTCACACCCTCCCCATCTCCCTCATAATGTGTACTCTGTTTCGTTCTCTCCTGTGAGGATGACGGCGCTGGACGTGAGATCTAAAGTCATCATTTTGATAATAACTAGAAGCAAACTTGGGGCTCTCACTTGTGCCCCCCCCAGTCGTTCACTGTGTGACCTGGTCTTCGTGTCACCTCCCCACTGAAACAGTCCGAGAGTCTAGGCTGATTTTGCAAGAATAAATAGCTGTGGTTCAGATCTCTTGCTCAATTTTTCAGATCTGGAGATTTTGCCACATAACCGTTCCTAGGCCAAGAATTCGTACCCCTGAGGCTTTCCTCTCATCATTTAAGATTTTCAAGAAGATAATTTAGCCTCAGTACTGGTTGCCAGCCTTAAAAACAAGAGGTGAAATCCAATCTGGATGGAGCCTGTGCCTGTTGTCTATTTTTAGGGGAAAGATTATTCACCCATATGGCTAGCTGGGAAGAGAGCGGGGGTGGGGGTGGGGTAGAGAATTAAACCGGCCTTGACCCTAAGTCTCCTGCTCCCAGTGGGGGCGAGCGGGGGGAGGAGTGGAGGGTGGAAGGGACAGGAATTGTCCTGGGTTTGGGAGGCGTGCAACCCAGAGTTTCCCAAAAACAACTGGACACTTCGCAGAGTGATAAATATAATCCTTCCTTCTAAAAATAGCCCCCCCTGGAACCAGAGGCCTGGGTTTTATTACAGTCACTATGTATCGAGCATATACCAAGCTACCGAGGCCCGAGCTGGTTCTTTGTAGGTATTGCCTGGTGCAACCCAGCTCTGACCCCAGGAAGCAGGTACTTCTGTCCCCGCTGATAAACGAGCACAGTGAGGGTCTGGGGCGAAAATCAAAGCCACCTCACCACTTAACTCAATGGTTTTTGCTTTTCTCAAATGTCCTCAGCCAGTTCCCCCACTTCATTGCACGGCAGAATAAATGGAGAAGATTAAAAAAATAATTATAAAATTTTTAATTTTATAAGCTTGAATTATGAAATTATAAAAATAATAATTATAAAAATTATAAAAAATAATCATATATATGTGTGTGTATACACGCACACACACACACACACACACACACACATATATATATATTTCTTTTTTTTTTTTTTCCTACCCCAGTCCTGCTAAACCACGGAGTTAGGTAGGGGCAGAAATATTTTTTTTTAAGTTCCTGAGATGATTCAGAGGGACAGGTCGGTTTGCGAACGGCTGTCTGAGATGCAGACGGGGACAGGGTGATTTCGGGAGTGCTCGAAGAAGGCCGCCTCTCTGTTCCTTCAACCTTGGGCCGTCAGTGTCCTCCCATTATTCTCTCAGTCCCTCCCCTGAGCCGAATTCGCTCTGACCTCGGAGCCATCCCATCCGTCCTCACGTCTCTGCTCGTGGAAGTCAGCCCTGTCCACCTGAATAGTGTGAGAGGTCTCTGCTCTTTTCTCATAGAACACGTCACAATCTGTCAATACACGTCATGGGAATCTAAAAAATCGACAGTGGTTTCATCTGTTAGGAAGCACCATAAAGTGGGGACGAAGTCCATTCCACCCACAATTGAACCTCCCGGGCCTTCGATGTCTGAAGGGGTGGGGGTGGGAGCCGAGGGACAGCCTGGGAGGATTCAGAAGCCGGGATAGGGAGCAACATTCCAGCCCTGGCTTTGAGCTTATTTCCTGCAGACAATGTGAGGAGCCCTCCTCCTCGGCTGAGATGTCCCCTCCTCACCTGATCAAAGAGGGTTTTTTTTTTTTTGGTGTGTTTTTTGTTTTGGTTTGGTTTTGGTTTTTTGCCTTTTAGGCCTTACTCTTGAGAAGCCATGGTGACATAGAGTCCAGGAAGATTCATGGGAAGCAAGTGGCCTTTTTTGTTGTTTTTCTTTTTTGGCAAACGCTGACATTCTCTTGCTGTTTGCGCTACTGACACAGTGTGAATATGTTTCTTAGTGAACTTCTGCACGTTCCTGGGAGATCTTGGGATCTTCCCAGAGAACAACCTGACAGGGCCAACCCTGACACCGAAGAAAAGAACTGCTGGCAATTCTCACACAAGGTTCAGAGATAGTGTGGAAACACGGCCACATCTGCGAGTCTACCCAACAGAAACTCCACGAGGAAACTTCTCTGACTCAAGTCGTAAAATTGTTTCTCCTTCTTTGTCATTGTTTCTGGCATTCTGCTAACAAGCGCTTATGGGAGGATTCATTGATCTAGTTCTGTCTTGCCTTCTCCGTGTGAATGCAGTTGTGTGGATTTGTGAATTGTCAGCCTTAATCCTTCACGTAGTATTTCCAGATAACAGTGAAGACGGAGTTACTCTTCTAAAGGGCTCACTCTCATTGGAGGTCCTGGGCCTTTGTCCCGAGAATCCTGTCAGGTCTGACAGGATCTCTTCACCAGGAGAGATAGATGAGGCTCTGTTTGCCCTCTTGTCACTCTGAGCCCAGGTACTGAGAGCATTCAGAGAAAAGCAGAAATAGGAAGTACGTTGAACATGTCCGTGTCCTTCGATTTTACCTGTTTGAACTTGCTGCCGTGGCCAGTTTGGTTGGTGGTATTTACCAAATTATCTTGGACTTGAAGCTCTGCGCTTCTTACTAAAGTAGCGTGTTGTCCATGTGCACTAATGGCCTGAGAGCACGTAAGGGGACAGCTATCTTAATTCTGTTTTGCAAGTGCTATCTTTGTGTTTCCTCATTTCTCTTGATACTGTTCTTGTGCCACCATCACTAGGACCCAGTGATGGTGCAAAGCAGACAATTTGCCTTTATTGGCAAAACACAGAATTGCAATGGATGATGGGAGAGTGTCCTTCACTCGCAAGGGTCTTTTAGGAGCGCAGATTAGCTCGCAGCTGTAACTCACCGTGGCATGGCAGAGACTGTCTCTAGAAAAAAAAAAAAAAGCTTCAGAGACTCCTCTACATCACGGCGGCACAATTCCGTATAATGGTATGCTGCAGGGTAGTAACAAAATTCAGTTATTTAATAATCTACAAAAGAGTCTAATAACAGCCTTGTTTTCTTCATTTTCATAATGATGAACTTTGCCAGGTTCATTTCACCACAACTCCAGCAAGTTCCTGCCCATAACCCATCTGAAGGATCAATTCGCCTCATACACCTCAGGGAATTTAGCTGATGAAATCAGTTGAACTAACCGAGAAGTCAAATGCTAAAGATCTGAAGTTCTGCTTCCCTCTATCTGTCGCATGCTGTGCTATGTAATGAAAAGGTGTCCAAGACGTCATTAGAGTCAGTAATAGTATTTTTTTATGGTGGTATGCTGAAGTAAGCTCTCTCTAATAGGTATAGTCTACGTTTTTGAGTTTTATGGAGTATTAAGAACTAACATCATAGAAAAACAGTTTAAGCATGTTCATGCAAATCTGAGGAGGCTTAAAAAGACATTAATCCTTGTGACAAAATGTCTGGTTCGCCCATGCTCCATATGCTGTACTATCCTCGCAGAAACTTCCCCAGCGCTGGATGGCTGGTATCAGAAATTGGTGACAACCCACGATGAGTCCTCTATATTACACAGTTAAGAGTGTCATATTGCTGTCACTTTGGTCTGGTAAAGCTTTGCTTGGTTTAGAAGGTAAGAAGAAATGTCCTCTTTGCAAGGAAGTCATTTCCATGGCGAAATGGTTTAAAGCGAAGTGACGTGAAACCATTATTTTCATCTAAAAATCTGTTATATCACAGCTGTAATTCAAGAAGGGACTGCTGCGCTTTGGTCTAATTAGCAATTAGTTAAGAGATTTGGTGATTTTCCCTGACAACGTTATTCTACTTGGACGGAAGTTCTCACATCTCTGGGCCGCATGCACAAACACATGCCTTCAGCCTCATACAACTTTGCTTCCTGTCACTTATCCTTTGAGGCTGATTTCCAGGCCTTTCTGCTAAGGTAGAATGTACCTCCTCTTCCCCGAATAGCAGCCCCTCCCCCTACCCGCACCAGGTCCCTGTCCTCCGAAGACGAAACTGAAGGCTCCTTGGGGCAAATCCTCTCAATTGCCAGTCTCACCTGACAGCTCTTCACCTCCTTGAGCCAAGAGACTCAAGTTAATTTGTTTGAAGTTGCCAAGTCAAATACAAGTAAAACCCCCCAGAATGAAGAGCAGTTACACAATAGAGGTGCAGAATATTCCTTCTTGAGTCGGCAGCAGTGTTGACCAGGCCCTAAACCTGTTGGGCCTGGGAGACCAGCTACAGAGATTGGCCCCCCAGGTGACCCTCCCGGGCTGGACGAACCTGTCCGGCTACACCGTGTCTTGTGGGTTTGACGCCTGTGGCCTAAACACATCTGAAAGGCCTGATTAATACAGAAGATCCCAAGGAGGCATTGCCACAGAAGCCAGTGCCCGGGGATGGATTATCTGAGGGTTGTTTTCCATGATCTCTAGTGTTGGGCTGTCCTCATGGTCGAAATTCCACCAGGGCAGATTCGACCTTCCTTCCCCAGTATAAAGTTATCCTCGCTGAGAGAAAGATGACACGTTGGATCATTCCCTTAATCTAGTGCGTCACCGCTGTGCTGAGGAATGATAGTCATTGTTTCATAAACCTCTGTGTCTTGCCATCTATCAACCTGTCCCCAAACTGTATCTCCAAATCCCCTCTCTTGAGTAATTTGGGTCCCAAGATTTGGAAGACAACTCAGCTAAGAGATTCTCAACCATAAAAAATTAAAAAAAAAAAAGAAAGAAACCCAAAGCAATTAAAGCTTTAATTTTTTATGATCCTATGTTTCTATAAATGTGAACGATTCATAGACATCATGAAATATTAACCAAGTCAGTAATCCAGGATTATGTATGATGTCAAATTGCTCCCTATTGTCCGTGAAAAGGCTATCAGGCAGCAGTTTCTGAAAACAAACATGAGTTTCCAGATGTCCCAGCAGGGGAGTGAGAGCAAACCCAAGGCCTCATTTTTCAGAAAGGCCAGTCTGGAATGGATCAGAAGGCTACTCTGGACTCCAGGGCAGGGCAGAAAAGTGGGGGAAGGCAGGGAGAGGGGGGCCAGACCTATAGGAAATCTGTGGGGTGATGTAACGGGTGCTTTGGTAGATGGGGTGCTTCTAACTAGGATTAAATTCTGGAGCTAAATGTGTACATGTACCAGTGGGCTGGATCAGAGGTTCAACTGGTTTTATTATATTCTTTTCTTCAGCAAAATAGGTTATGGGCTAGTCTTGGAGGTATGAGCGTGGCCTCTGGGAAGGGTGTTTGGCGCCCTGGACGTCACAACAGATGGCCTCCTGTAGCTGGCAGGCTGTCCTGGGAGAGAGGACAGTTCATTTAGAGGAAGGTGACATGGGCATCCGGCATCCCAACTACTTGGAGCCAGCTTCAGCCCTGGGAAGAGGTCAAGCATGTGGAGCTGGCGTTTGGGGAGCAGAGACTAGAGCACCCTTGGGTGGCTTAGTGCCGAGGGTGTGTGATTGTCTTCCCTCAGAGAACCAGTGCGCCCTGCGGAGGCTTTCCAGCCTGCAAAGGGGCTGCTCAGCAGGGGTGGACCGAGCTAGGGAACCGTCTTCGACAGCGATGCCACATGTCGGGGAGAAAGACCACCTGAACTGATCGGATTGGCTCTAGTTCTCCCTTCCGCTGAAATTTGGAAGCTGGGCTAACGTGCTCTGAGGACCGTTGGGAATGGAGTGGGACATTAGCCACAATAGGGAAATACATTATGATCAGAGGGTATATGGTATGAGCAATTATTTTGTGGCAGAAACTGTTGTCTACTGACCCATCAATCCTTTTCTGGAAGAGCTCTTTCTGGAAGAACCCACCCCCTGTGACAGAGACTTAGAATGCCAAGTACTCATTCTCCCAGACAGTCTTGGTATGTGGTCCAGTTTTGGTCCAGTTTTGATTTACTAGGAGCTTGAGGGAAAATTTTTTTCTCCTCATAAAAAGAGCAGAATAGGCAAAAAAAAAAAAAAAAAAACCCTTTCCTATTTCTTTCTTGTCTTAAACAGTTTGAGTGTGGTCATGACATTTGGAGCTGTGGCAGCAATATTGTGACCATGAGGGAAAGACCAGGAGAATCACATATTAAGTTAGCCCAGAATTCTGACACTACATAGTTCCCAAACCAACTACCTACATCACCCAACTTCCTGTTGGGTGAGAAGATGCCTTCTCCCTTTATGGGTTTTGTTTTGGTTTTGGTTGGGTATTCTAGTTTTAATTGAAAACATTTTCATTGATTAGTAACATCTTTGGTTATAAATGACAGAAAACCTAGTTAACTCTGGCTTAAGTCATAGGGAAATCTGTCTATTTAACAAGAAGCCTAAAGGTAGATAATCCTAAAGCTGATTCATTGGCTCAACTATATCATCAAGAACTTGGATTCTCTCCATATGTTTTCAACAGACGTTGACCTCTGGTTGCTGTCTCATGGTTGCAAAATGGCTGCTGCAGCTCCAAACATTCCATCCTAGCATATGGGATGGGAAGAGAAGAGCAGAAAGGGATCCTTCTCCCCAGATACCTGTGACCAGTGAAGAATATCTTTCCCAGGATCATCTGGTATCCATAGACCAATCACTGGCAGAAAGGAATGACACAGCCATTATTGACTTAAACCAGGTACTATTGGGCATCTGCTCTTTTCTTCTTCCTCTGCTCTTCACCTTTATCAGTATGTTCACTGCCTTTGCTTGAAGCCATCAAAGTGGTCTCTTGGTGATATTTTTTGGGTTTCTGTTGACGGTCAGAGATTGCTTGCTACCCTTGGAACTTCACTCTATCAGTTGGGCCCATCACAGATCGTATGTTCCCCAATTCTAACTATTTGCTGATGTTTTTAGGGCAAACAAAACAAATCAAAACCACAACTTCAGGAGGCTGCTTCCACTGGCTTTCCCCAGCCAGACCCTAGAGCAGTGGTCCTTAACAAGGGCTGATTTTGGACAGACGCCCCAGTGGACATGTGGTAATATCTGGAGACATTTTTAGCTTTCGTACCTGGGAAGGCGGTAGTGTTACTGGCATTTACTGGGTAGAAGCCAGGAGCAGCCAGGGATCAGGTCCTGGGCCCGAGACAGCCCCTCCAACAAAGAATTACCCAATTAAAAATGTCAGCAATGCCAAAGTTGAGAGGCTTGGCCCCAGAGGGTGGAGCAGGCCAGAAAGCCATCCTTCCTCCTCAATGCCTTCTTGCTTGCCTCAGGCCCTTCTAAATAAGAATAGTGTGCTTATTCTGTGCCTCAGGACGCCAGTGGGCCCCTGGGCAGCAGCAGCAGCCAACTAAACCCCGGGAACACAGTAATTGTGTCGATTCACTAATTAAACAAACTCCTCTCTTCTGAGTCTATTTTCACTTTTGGACAAATTGCAGCAATCGCCGCATGACTTTTGTACAAAATTACGAAGATTGCAGCATTGGCAACAGGGTCTCCAAGTGCCATTGCATCAGAGACAGCCTCCGTGGGAGGACTGTGGCAGATTTATTCCGCGTCTGTTGACGAGCTTTGGAAGCGAGTGAAAGGGCAGTGTAGAAATGCTCTAGAATCAGGACTTGTGAATGATCATTTTCTGAGGCAGGGTCTACCCACTCTGGCCCACTTTCCTTTTATTTCCCCCGGCTCGAGTGAGCTCTTCAAGTTACCTTCTCATTAGAGTTGTCTTTCCTTAGTTTTCTGTCCCGTAATATATACCTTTCTATTCTTATCCCATTTTCATGCAAAAAGAGAGCGGCCAAGCGAGGGAAGGGAAAGAAATCCTGTATATAAGCAGGAGTCTCTTCCGTGGTGGAGTTGGCTGTTTCAGGAGACATTTCTGAGTTTCCTCCTGAAGTAATGATTCCACCGGGAGACAGTAGAAGGTAAGGCAGAGCTTTGGCCGCTGTTATGAAGAGGTGCCCCTGCCCATACAGTGTAGCAAACCAGTTAGAAATTTCTCTCTCATGTAACTGTCTGAGGAGGGGTGTCCAGGTCCCGGGGCTCCTTTGCTCTGTGCGCTGCTCCTATCTCACTGTGAAGGCTGACTGCGCCATTTCCCACTGTCACCCCCATATTCTAGCACCCAGGAGAGGAGCCTTGCCCTCACCTTCAAGGGACATTACCTGTAAGCTGCACTCAGCTCTTCGGCTCGAATCCAATTGGCCTGAACTTACTCAGCCACGTCAAGCTGCACAGGGTGGGGAGTAGAAAATGCAGCCTTGATTTTGGGGGGCCCAGTGTGCTAGCTACAATGTGAGAGTTTGATTGCTAAAGTGCTTGCTAGGTGTCATGCTCTGTGTTGAGTTTTATAAGGGTTACTTAATTTAATCTTCACAATCAAAATAGATATTCTTCTAGGCTCCATTTTACAAATGAGGAAGCTGAGGCACAGAAAGACCCCCACCCCAGTGGGCAGAGCCTTATTTGCTAAGGGAGTGCTGGTGGGGGAGACAGGAAGAGGGAGGAAGCTGGCAAAGACTTGATGTC
The DNA here is from genome assembly GCA_028533885.1 of Nasua narica. Lineage (NCBI taxonomy): Eukaryota > Metazoa > Chordata > Mammalia > Carnivora > Procyonidae > Nasua > Nasua narica. The sequence continues at coordinate 56,088,995 of CM052806.1, forward strand.
AGGCGAAGTCCCAGCCCCAACCTGATCCTGCTTCTGCAGAAAGTTCTGGAACATCAGTTGAATCTTGGAATTTTCCCTTGAGGCAAGGGAGCCTCGCATTCACACCCACACTGGTGGGGTGCCGGCCGTCTCCCTGGAGGGGATACCAGTGCTCTGCCCCTGCCGTCCAACCAACTCCAGGAGCCTAGGGACAGTTCTCTAAAAAAGGACCCAGGGATGAGCCCTGAGAGCAAAGTTCAGGAGTGAGGTGGGCACATAGAACCAGCAGGAGGGGGTGAGGGAACCTTGGCAGGGCACCGCAATGTCTAGGACACTATCTGCTCAATGGCACCTCCCTGCGCGCCCTCCTGGGCCCTGGTTAACGAAGTCCCAGGAGCAAGGCCGCTCGGCGGACCTCTGCCTCCCCAACCCTACACGTAACCATTTTAACTGGTCACACGTAGAGGCTGTTTGCTCTGGAAAAGGGCTTCTTTAAGTCACTCAACAAATATTTATGGAGCACCTTCAATACGCTGAGCTCTAGTTAGGGGCTGGACCTAAAAGGCCAATAAGACAGAGGGATCCATTCCCCCCAGGAGTTCACAGGCTGCACGACTATAAAGGCAGAAAAATGGATTGATTTTTAGATTCAGAATAAGCAACGTCATAGAGACCTGCTGTGTTTGGGGCATTCAGAGGGGAGAGAGAGGAGCAGAAAACATTGGACAGAAAGGGTGACCTTTGATCCCGAGTTTTAAAGGGTGAACAGGAGCCCTTCTGAGCAGCGTGTGCAAAGCCACGGAGGTGAAAAGAGCGGCGTATGTGATGGGAGCCACGGAGAAGTTCTGAAGGAATGAGGGTGGGAAGGAATCGAATGAATAAGTTGTCCTAATGCTCAGTGATTCTCAGGGGAGAGAGGATCATCCCAAAGTGGTTGTTCTAAGTAGATTTCTGCCCAAAGGACCCAACCCTTTTCCTCTGATTCTCTGGGCCCCCCAGGAGATTCTAGCTCACCCTCACAAAGCCGGAGACTCTAAATGTGAACACCTGTTACCGTCGGGGGTGGGGAGCAGAAGGAAAAGTGGACAATGAACACCGTTGGCCTGTAAGAGCATTCTTTTTCCTTCCATCCTCATCCAAACCCGACTGAGCTCTAACTGGCTGCAGCATTACCCCGTGAAGATAGAGAAGTATCAGGAAGCTTCCCCTCCCCCACCTGAAACCAGGGGGATAAGAATAGTTTGTCCTGGTCCTGAAATTACTTCAAGGCTTGTAGGCAGCAGAGGTCCTTCAGGAGAAAACATCAACGTAAGCTCCCCCCTCAGACCAAATGTCCTCAAGGTCAGGTCCAAAATCCCATTTGAAGTGTGAAGCACAGCGGGTCATTGGGCAGGGGTAGGGGGCTCCAATCACCTGCACCTCCTGCCAGACCTTGCACAATTAAAGACCCCAAATATTTTTTTATTGATTAACTTGATGAGGCCATTGGTATAATGACAACACTATAAATCAAGGAAAAGACCCTACATTTTCAAATAAAATGAACAAAACAAAGCATATTCTAGATCTTTTGCTCCCTCGAGCATCATTTCCTGGACGCTCTTTCTGTGTCAGGAGAGAGGCGCCTGAGAAATCTCACCCTGCATATCTGCAGGATCTCTTCATTTCATGCTCCCTGCCAGTGCCCTATAGAAATTGCTTCCTCCGGAGTCTCCTGAGGACTCAAATGTGGTGAAAAGACATCAAAAACAGATACCTTCTTTAACAGTGAAACAGAATAATCAGCTGTAAGTCTTGGGGTGGCTCTGCTGCCCTCGGTCTCTGTCCCCAGATGAGCTGAGGGGCGCCCCCGAGGCTGGCAGAGCCCTGCAGTTCCCAGGGTAATTTAGTGGGAGGCAGTTGGCAAATGGAAAGCCTGATTAGGACACTGTCAGACTCATCTGTTGGTTCCAAGTGTCACATATCTGTGGCTAAGAATTGGAAAGAATATTATTTTCCTTCTGAGAATTCGCAGTTTGGGCAGCTTTGGGGGAGGAATGTCATTAAGGAGGTGGGGGGAGCGTGTCTGTTTATGGTGTTCCTGTGGTTTCCTCACCTACGCTCATTTAATACCGCTAGCCACACCGCCCTGCATAGTAGGCGCGATCGTTCCCATGGTATAGATGCTTTACAAACGTTATTGCTTAGGAGCAAAAGAGTTATGAACTGTTAACCTTCAGTTTGCACCCAGGCTTCCCTGACCTGACAAATTCTACTTTTCTTCCTTCATGCTACCTAAAATCCAAGTTAAACCTTTTTTTGAGCATTAAGCATCACGCTCGCCCCGTCCTCTGGAAGTAGGAGCCTGGGTTTGCTCTCTCTGTCCCCGACTCATCTAATCCTTCTCAGGCAGGGGACAGGCCTGGAGACAACAGAAAAGGACCCCGCTCTCTAACCTGCAGTTATCGGGGCAGATATGTTTCAAAATCAGAAATGAAAATTTGGATTTTATGAAGGAATTGGAGTGATGTCCTGAATTACGTAATGCCTGGTAGCATCTGGGGAAAGCCCCCTGAAATGAATCACGCTTGTGTTTCTGCAGTGAAATATTCACACCGAGGGGGACAGATATAGATTACAGAGAGTTGCATATGAATTTATGTCGGGTTTTCGCTACCAAGTTAAAATTGCCAAACTTTGGGTTTTCTGAGCCTTTGGGATTTGGGAATCACTATAAGGGATGGTGGACTTGTAGGTTATATTTAAGGGCTCTTCTGCTCATCCAAATGTTCTCCAGATGAACGTGGCAGGGAAGGGCCGGAGCGGCAGCTTGGTCTGGAGTCCTTTCAGCTGTGGCAGAGGACGAAGCCCCGCTCCCCGGGCATTCCCAAGCCCCAAGGAAAGAGAAGCCAGTTGCTCTGGGCTCTCTCGCTGACTGCCCGGTGTGTCCCTCAGGGAAAGTACTGCACCTGCCTGGTCTACTAAGTGGGGAGGGGACAGAGGGGAAGCCTCAGATGCTGCCATGGTCCCGTGCGGCTCCGAGACCCACTGTGGGCCTGTACAGACCTTCGGACCAGGGCTGAGCCTCCAAGCCCTCTGGGCCCCGGGCAGCCATTACCCCTCCCCCACCACCTCCACCCCCCCCCCCCCCCCCCCCCCCGACTCATCACTGTCCGAGGGTGTGGGGTGTGGGGCTTGACTGCCTGGGTCAGAGTTTGACCCCCGAGGCGCCAGATTAGTTGGAACCTGATGACTTCTCAAAGTGTCTGTTTCTTTCCAGATAATGAACATCATAATAATGGCGCCCACCTCAGAGTGAGTGAGAGGCTCAGTGGAACTAGTGCACGTTCAGCTCAGCGCCTGCAACATACGGGACGCACGTTATGTAACAAATGGCTTGTACGACTCTTACTACGAGATCAGGCCTGTGTTAGTGTCCTGGGGCTGCCATCATGAGTTACAGCAACCTGTATGACTTAAAACAACAGAAACAGATTCTCTCACAGTGCTGGAGGCTACAAGTCTGAAATCAAGGTGAGCAGGGATTAGTCCTCTTGGAGGCTCTGAGGGAGAGTGTCTGCCATGCCTTTCTTTACCTTCCGGTAGCTGCCGGCAATGCTTGGCGTTCCCTGGCTTATAGCCATATCACTCCCATATCTGACCCCGTCTTCACCTGGCCTGCTTCTTGTGACACCCGTTATTGGATCGAGGGATCACTCTAAACCCAGAACCATCTCATTTCAATATCCTCAATTACCCCCGCCAAGACCCTATTGCCAAGGAAGGTCACATTCACAGGTACCAGGGGTTGGCACTTGGACATATCAGTTGGACCCCCTCCAGGGCTAGGCACGGAGTTTGCGGAGTTGGACAAATGGTCGACCATAGCCCCGGCCACATGTGATGCTGGGTTGGTAGCCAACGCCTGCAGGGTCCCTTGATGGGGAACCCTTGTGTCCTGAATCCCTTACGATGTAGTATGAAGGGTAGGGCTTTTGGAGTCTGGTGGATGTGGCTGCAAGCCCTCGGACACCGGGCCAGTTTACTTCATCAGAGTCAGGCTCAGTTTCTTTGCCTCTGAAATGGGCACAATAAGCCGTATCTCAAGCTGTCCCACTGAGGCATACAGATAATAGATTTACAGCATCTAGCCCATAAAGCACTATGTAAACGAGATCCCCCTTTTCTTCCTCCCACATCCTTTTAACTGATGACATGAAAGCTGTCGGTGTCTACAATCTTCTCTGAAATCTGGAACTGCAATAAGGCCCACGAATCCTTAAAGCTCCTCAGGGCCAGTCATGGCACCGTTCAGGGGGTCTCCTCCAGCACCAAGTAGCTTTGAGGCCCAGCTCTGTGTTTCCAGCAAAGTGATTCCTGGAAGCCAAGTGTCTCCCTAAAGAACTACTGTTAAGCCAGTGCACAGCCCCTAGCTTTTTCCGTGCCCAGAGAGGACTTCAGACCCTAAACACCTCGGGACGATCGCTGTAAAACCATGCACAACAAAACAGCGTCTGGGCAGATTCCTTAAAACCGCTGCTGTCACAGACGCAGCTCACGCGGTAGAGGTCGTGCCCACCTGGCAAGGCGCACGGCCGAGCGCTTTGTCTTGTCCTTCTGAGACAACCGTCCGCGGTGCGGCCAAGCCCCCAGCATGGGGCGTTGGGAAGCTGCCCCATGTCTCCCATGTGGCGGGTCTCCTCACGGGCGCCGCTTCATCTCCTCAGAACATACTGAGCCTTTCCTTTCCCAACTGCTGGTTATGACACAGGCCGAGGTTTCAATTTCTGCAGAAGGTGCTGGATGGAACATCTACTCTGTGTCCCAGGGAATGCCTTTTAACTCTCGAGCTGATGATTTAACTCTTCACTAATAGTAAGTTTCTGTGTATCATAGTTGGTTTTAATTCTTGTCCTGAGACCTTGAAGAGTACAGAGGCTGCTCCTTTTTCCCACGTGAGGTGAGGCGTGGAGAGGCTGGACGGCTCTCCATGGACCCCCAGCATGTGGGGAACCCTGTTTCTACTCCGCCGCCGAAGGGCGTTCGACTGGGGGGCATTCACCTTGGCTCTTACATCCCACTTCCCTTATTCTGGACCCTGCTTTTTTGGGGATCCCCCAAATTAAACAGTATTTTCCCCCCAAAGGCAAAGGGACGCATGGCCCGGGAAGGCCCAGATGTCACTTCCCTCCCCCCACTCACCCTGGCTCTGAGCTCTTCGTGAAGTCAGGAGGTTCCTGCTGCCCTTCCTGTCCTTGCCCGTGGCCGGTGCTGAGTGGGCAGGGAATGAATAACCACACACCAGGAATTCCAAGCTTGGCCATGTAATGTTCTGAGGCACTAAGCAAAATGCCTTCAACATAGTCTTTCAGCAGAAATGTATCCCATTTACAGAGAAGGAGCATGAGCTACAGAGAGGTCAAGAATAGGCTCTCTGGGCTCCAGGGTGATGGACGTCTAATGGGGTCACTGAGAGAGAAAGGGCCACCGGAGACTGATGTTGCTCATAGACTTGGATATTGTGAAGAGGTGTGCCAGGAAGGAGGGAAAGGATGGGACAAACCAGGTGGCCAGGGGGTAGGGCCCTAGTGGGCAAGGTTGGGCCGGGGGTTCGGGAATATGGAGGAATTAGGCCAGGGCACAGCTAACCCCCTCCGCCACAGTCATGGCTCACCGGGCACATACCCTCCTCCCCTCCACTCAGCCGGTCGTGGCCCTGGGATGTCACCTGATTCTTGATTGGAGATGCTCATCTTTTCGGTGGTGTGGTAGGACTGGGGCTTCCTGGGAAACCTGGCCAACCATTATTCTGCAGAATTAGCATGTCTGCCTCCTAATTTCCAGTGATTTCCTTTCCTTTCCCTGGCTCCCGCTCTGTCCATACAACAGAAGGAATGTCTGGGACAGGGGTCATGCCACCCGAGCCCTGAGCGCTCTCTGCTCATTGCACTCTTTTCCTAGATGCAGGTGTGTGCCGTTGAAACCAGCCTGAGTGTCCATTCATGGAACTGACCACTTGGCCAGTGGGATTCCAAGATAAAAAACACAGTCCCTGCTCTCAAGGGAGGAAAGACGCATAAAAGGGCTCTAAAGGGAAAGAGCCAGGTCCCTCTCATTTCCTAGGGAATTTGGGGCAAGCTCATGATAGCAGAAATTTTTAGGGAACATCAGTAAGCGTTAGTAACTATTAATTATAGTCATGGGGACCTCAGAATGAGTTGGTGGTATTTCCCCTGTGGCAATAGAAATGCCTTTAATGGAAATACATTTTAGTTCACACTCAAAGCCTCAGGGTTTAAATCCTAACTCAGGAAGGTAATGCAGGGCAACATCCATCCGGGCGCACTGATGGACTAAGACACCGGCAGCACCGCAACCAAGAACGAAAGTCTGGACCCGAGGTCACTTGGGGGTTAAGTCCGAGTTCTTAATAATGCAGAAGTTGCCAATGACTGTGGAAACTCAGAGAAAATATACCCATCCTTTGACATAAATTCATATCTAGACTTCTTGGTTGGACTAAACTCCCCAGAACAGAAAAATCCTCATTTCTGTGGTAGTTAATGCTGATTTGGAATACTTTTTTTTTTTTTTTTCCCCCAAAATGAGGACAGGGCCAGTGGCCATGGGGTTTTCTTTATCCGGTGACGAGTGATGTCCCAGCCATCTGCCGGGAGAGGATACCTCTCACCGTGTGGTTTCCTGCACGCACTTCCCTCTTGCCAGCCGGCATCACATGCTTGGTTCACACCTGCCACCGGGGTGACAAGGCAGCGGGAGGAGGCTGCGCCCAGGCTGTGGCTGGACGGGCCAGCGGTGGGGGGGTGGGGGCAGAGATCCCTGCAGATGTGAGGTCAGTGCTCCGACGGAGGGGTCGGAATGGCAGGGAGCGACACTGTGGGCAGTCTCGTGGCTCCAGGTCGGAAGTCCGAGATCCGGCCACAGAGCACTGAGTTGGCCACAGAGGGTGGACGTCGTCCTGCGAGAGCTGCTGGGGACAGCGCCACGGGCCATTCCTAGGGAACTTACAGTCAAGATAGAGAAAGCCCATGGCGGGGAGATGACCACTCTAGCCACCGGGTCCCCTCCCCCTCAGGAGAGCACCGTGACAGACCTCCGCCTGGTCTCGCTAACTCCCCAGCCACGGTCCCCATCTCAGTCCGTGCTTCTAGCAGACACCAGAGAGACCCACCTAACTGGCACTTTTCAGATTTCGAAGTGCACATGACTGTCCTGGGGTCAAGCGGAAGGCCGTTTCCTGAGATTCTGCATGTCTGCTGGGATCCCGGGTGAGGCCAAGCTGCTGGTCAGTGTAAAAGCAAGGACTAGTAGCCCAGCGGAGAGTTAAAAGCCCATGCTCCAGAGTACCAGCGCTGTGACCTTGGGAAAGTCCCTCGGTGTCGCCGTGCCGTTCCCTTCTGTGTAAAGCGTGACTGTGGTGGCGATTACGTGGCTACAGAACATGCCCAGGCCACTGGCTGCTCGGGGCAGGTGCTCCGGAGTCTGTGCACCCCACGCTCACCTCTCTCGGCTGTGGCAAGCCTGCGGCACGCTCGCAACCAATGTGATGAAATCCCCCTCGTGCCCTGCCCTCCTCCACGCCTTGGCTTTTCCCTGCGCCCTGAATGCCCTTTTCTCCCCGTCTACCCGGCAACATCTTCATTATTCCAGGATCCCAGGCCCCAGAGCCCACCTCCCGGGGGGCTATTTAAATATCTAAGCTGTCACCCTTCAGTAGATATACGCTGGGTTTCACCGGAGGACCAGGGAAGGAATGACACGACATAATCAGGTCCTTCTAGAATGACTGGGCCAGGAAGTGCTGGGCCCCGCTTTGGATCTACTGAGGCAGCATTTCAGTGGGCGAATCGCTGGCATGGGATGGACATATATAATATATATATAAGGATATATATATCCATGGGATGGATATATATATAATATATAATATATTATTAGCAAGAGCCTTCTCTTTAGTTGTTTAGCTAATTATATGAGAATGGATTATTGGCTTCTTTTTTATTCAATGGCTGATAAGACATCACTGTCACTATTTCTTGCAATGCTCATGTCGTACCAAATTTATAGCCTTCAATCCGGTAACCAAGTCAGTTGGACATGTTCTCACCGCTGTTTGAGTAATTCCCTGCTTTCTTGTGCAACAAGCCATTCCAGAGTCATTTCGTGGTGTATTTCTTGCCAAGCACAGCAGGTGATTCTGATGCACACCTGGGTTTGGAAGCCATCGTGCCTATCAGTAGCTTCAAACCATGTCAGGGTTAGCTCTGTTCCAGAGCAAATGGCAGGGGACAATTCTCAGGCAGGAGCCGGGGAAGGGAGCTCAGTGTCCCTAAGATTCCCAGGAAGCATCCCTGAGGACGGTGAGCTCACCACATGTGCAGAGATGACTCAGGAGAGCTGCCTGGCAAAGGGTCCCAGGTACCACCCACCCAGCCAGTTGCAGGAGGCGAAGGCCCAAAAGCCTCTAAGGCAACAATGAGGGAAACAGGAAAGGGGTGACACAGACAAGGACTTGCTGAGTGGAATGGGTTTCCCAGCAGGTAGAGAAGTCGTCTTAACTGTACCGGTCTGCATGGGCCAGTCATGGGCGTGCTCTGGGCCCCAGGAAGTCCCCAGGGGGGGAGGAAGCTGGCAGCTCCCATCAAGGAACACAGTGTGGTTCTCCTCTGAAGGCAGCCGGGGCCTCACCAACGCCTTGCACAAAACAGCATTTTCTTTTCCCGAAGAACACGAAGCACTTTCACAGATGGCTCATTTGTTTTCAACCATTTTTCAATGCAAAAACATTTGTACAAAAAAAAAATTTGTACAACCTAAACGGAGATGAAGAAAAAAATGTTTTTAAAAGACTTACCAGCCTTTACTACCTTGACAACTTTTCTGTAAATCTTAAATTATTACAAAATAAGTTCTTTTTAAAGACTCACCGTTTACATCACCGCGGTGGAGAAAATAAGGGCCTCAGCCCCCACGGTTGTTCACATCCTAATTCCCTGGAACCTGGGAACAGGTTACCTCTCATGGTAAGAGAGACTGCAGAAGCACATAAGTAAGCATCTCGAGGTAGATTAGATTATCTGGGTGGGTCTATTGTAACTCTAAGTGTCATTGTCAGGGTTACGCAGAGGTGCAGTGTGGGAGACGGCTGAGTCTGTGTCTGTACACAGAGACAGGGGCTGAGACCTGAAGTCTGGAAGCCTGCTGGCTTTGAAGATGGAGGACTGGAAAACATAAGGAAACTAATTCTCCCCCTCAAGCCTCCAGAAGGAATGCAGCCCCACTGTCACCTTCACTTTAAGAACCACCTCAGACGACCGGCTTCCAAAACTAAGATGAACTGGTGTTGGTTTAAGCCTCTGCACTTGGAGTAATTTGTTATAGCTACAATGGGAAACGAATACAAGCATTAATTTAAAAATTCTTTTGCAGAATCCCCCCACGTTGTTCTTCTGTCAACCAGATTGCTTTTCAGTCATATCCGATTCACGGGTCCACGTCACATTCATGGACTGTTCACGTGAAAATGCATCTGTAACCAAAAATACCCTATTTCTGTCCCCACCATGGGAGCCCTCACCACCCACCTTTCTGTGGCTGCTGCTGCTGTCCTACTGCACTGATAAGGCTCATTCGCTTGAGGTTACCTCCTCTGCAGGGGCCTCCTGCTTGACACCACTGGTGTTTAATTGAGCATCTATTACTATCCTTTTCCTGAACATAAAAACAAACGGGCCTTCACCTGTGCAGGTGTCATAAACCTTCCCAAATGCAGACTGTCTGCTGTCTGCAAGACATTCCTCTGCAGATGGGGCACAGATCCCCTTCTGCAGCCAGCCTCCCTCCTCTGCTCTAGGCAGATGGTCCTGGCATCCCAAAGTTAACCTGGAAAATAAGTCATCTGTAGTTCAGAATCCCCTTCTCCCTTTTGCTCATGGCCATGCAGGAGTGATGAAAGGGGCTCATCACTTTCACAGATGAGCCATCTGTGAAAGTGCTTCATGTTCTTCGGGAACACAAGCAGTGATGGTGGCTTGACTGGATGCCTGGCGGCATCTGGCTCCAGAACAATGCCCAGGTGAAGCCAACAGGTAGGCACTCAGTGCTCATGTCCTCTGCATTCTTGTGTCACCTGCAGAGGACCCAACTTCCCATTTATCCATCACAGGCCTGGAGACTTTGCTGCCCATGAAAGGGGTGGGCTTTCCAATCTGGCAAATCTGTATGTAGGATAATCCTGATTACATCACAGTCCCGTGGTTGATCAATGCTACAAAATAAACTATTGAATCATTAACTTCAGTAAGAAGGCACCAAGGACAAATAAATATAGAGTGTATCTCCGATATTCACTTCCAAGCTCGTCATGCTAATGGCTGGTGAAACCATAGCCTGATGGAGCTGTGGGAAATGTTTCGGCCCCTTTCGGTTGACAGTGTCTTCTTTCATTCTCTATTGATCTTCTGTACCCACACACTTCCTTGCTGCCCTCTAGTCTGCCCTGGATGGTTCACCCTTTCCGCAAGGGCTTCAGCTAGAATGGGAAAGGGGTCTCTTTCTCTCTGGTTATAACTGCTCAGAGTTCCTGTTTCTAGGCCCTCTGTTCAGGAGCCCAGCTCTCCTGGTCACTATCTGCCACTGCATAGGTCTGTGCAGATGTAGATGCTGAGATGTGGGCTGCCCAGAACCCTGAGATGGCCCTTGCTTTCTGATGCTCGCCTAACCTGACCGCCCATCTGTCTGAGTCATGCTATGTGTTGGGGAGGAATTTTCTTGTTTTTAGACTGGTGCTGGTAAAAACTTCTCACCTGAGAACAATGTGGAAAAGGTCCTTTGGAGAGGAAATCATTGGTTTTCTGGTGCTTCTTGTATTTTGACCTCAAGCCTGCCCTGGTTGCAGCAGTATGCTGCATCACTACAGAATTGTTCGGTGCCTAGACCGAAATGGACCACACAAAGAAACTCTATAAAGTCTCAGTTAAATGAACCACACTGATCTGCTTCTTTTTGCCCTTGTATAGGAAATCTGCCCAGGGTTGAAGATTAATTGGAAAGCTCTTCGTTATCAAGAGAAGGCTTTTAATATAGGTACTACTAAAGAAGGGGAAACAAGGTTATCCAGAATAGAAGATATCTGAGGGATTTTCAAGCAGGTAAGTTCTACTTCAGTGAGACTTTCTTCTCATTTTGATTTATTCTAAAGGAATGAGTATGTCTTGAGGTGGAGAAGGAAGGGGCAAAGGATTAGAGGGAATGTGGCTTGTCTGGTTTGTGGTTGCTGAGCCTCCAGCTAGATCAGATGGCTTGGGGTCACCACTATGGGCTGTTGGCCCTGAGCTCTCAGAGCAAGTTCACAGGGGAGCAACTTCTGTGCTTATGGGAAGACTGATGCCTATGGCCAACTTTTCAGGGAACACAGAATTCCTGGGCCTTGTTCCATCCAGCCATTGTTCCTACTTGATGTCAGACACAGTTAACAGTCTTGAGCAGGGGATTCTTGGGTTCATCAATCAAATCAATCAATCAAAATTTCTGGATGCACAACCCTAGCCATTTTGCTTCGTCCATGAGAAGGGAGCCTTGTCTGGTCTCGCTGACTGGACCTGGCCCAGCCCTGCCCCATGACCCCTCAGCCAGCTTCCCTGTGGTGGCACCAAGGTCGTGAGAAAGACCAGGTGTGGTATGATGGGGTTGGACTTCGGTGTTTGAAAATACAGGTGGGGTGGGACCCCCAGAGTAGGCTGTAGGTTCTGTCTTGGTTCTAGCTTTGGTTTTGAGCGATGGTTTTTCAGTCCTTATTACGTTACAAAGTAAAACAAAAGGCCTAAGGAAGCAACAGGAGGTCAGATGTGGACCAATGACAACATCATGTCATGAACAAAGAGTGGTGATTTATCCGTAATCTGATTCTGTGTCCCCGAGAGTCAGGAAACAGAAGGCAGGAGTAAATGATAGTAGGGTCATGTGTCGTGTGGCTACAACAGGGCCTTTGCTGAGTTAGGGAAGGTATGGGGGCCCTCATTGGGACACGTCCTCCCCCTTTGACCGCCATCATGGCATCCAGAGGGGAAGGGACAGGGGTTTGAGCAAGAAGGGGCTGGCAGAGGCTGGTGGGATGCAACCAAGTCACCTGCATGAGTCCAGAGTTTCCTGACACCCCTAGAAAAGGATGAGTACGGGAGAAGCTGGACTCCAGCCCTTTACCCAAGTTCGTGGGGCCTGTCAGTAGGGGAGGGATGCTTGTGAGACATGTTCCAACCTCCTCGGCCTCCCGGTCACAAGGCTTCCTTTGGTTCCTGGAGCCTCCAGAGTGAGCTTGACACACATCTCACATTCTCACGGCACCAACCAGGAGTCAGCTTCGTGGTGCCCAAATTGTAGATGGTTTGGGGAGCCGTTTTAGAAAATGAACACAGATTTGCCAACACAAAAATTAGGTACAAAAACATAATTATTTAGAAGTCAGGGTTACCTACCTGTTTAGCTTCAGTAGCTTCGCAGTGAATTTGGCTCTGGGAAGGGTGATCGTCACTCTCGTTTTAAAGGTCACGAAATGGAGAGTCAGGTTGATGAGGTGACCTGCCGGAGTCAAACACTGGGCCATAAGGGAATGGCATTCTAACCCGTGTCGGTTGAGTGGGGCCCGAATTGGTAGTAACATCCCGTGACCTGTCATGGTGGTGGTGACAGTAGTGCCACTCTTCTAGAAAGACTGGTTATGGAATTTGCATTGCAGAATGATCTCTGTCATCAGCCAGTTAGGTGATGTCTATCCGGGCGTGTTTGGTGCCGGGAACGGTGTGGGGTGCTGGGAAGATGGCGGTCATGGGCTCCAGGAGAGGGTTAGACCACTGATGTCACCACCCTTGAACACTGGCAGAGGGGAGATCGCAGAGCAAAACAGATTGTGTTCTACCAGCTGGTCCCCGAGGCCTTTGGGAAAGAGCCATGTCTTTAGGAAAATAACTCGATGAGCCTTTAGATATGGAAGTGAGAGCCCTGGATCTGAATTAGCAGAAGGCCACAGAGAGGTGGTCGGAGCAATGTGCTAGGGGGCCCGGATGGGGTAGGGAAGGGGAGAGGACGATGGGCAGAAATGTCTGAAGGACAAAAGCCCCCGAAGAACCAGGCTGTCTGTAGGCTGTCTTGTTCTGTGTTTTTATGATGTAAATCTCCTCCATATCCCCCAGGCATCAGTACCCTTGGACCACACACATGACCTTGAGGGATGGGGGTGGGGAGAGCCCGGAGCTGCATTCCACATCTGGGTTAGATTTAAAAACTGAGGAGAGTATTATGGAGTGGAAGCAAGGAACTTGAGGCCCAGGACTTTGCTGGAAGCCCCCCACTGGTAGTAGGCAGTTTGGGGATTTGGGATCATCTCTCCTAGATCTTGGAGGCAGACAGGTCCCATGGGACATCTGTGCTGTGAAAAGAAAGCACTGCTGTCGAGGTCCCCTGGACACCAAGTCCCCATGGCGGTGCCACACACGTTATCTCATTTAATCTCTGCCTCCCCCATCCCCCAAGTCATAAGAGGGGGGATGCTTGTTTCCCTGCTGCCCACGTAAAGAACGCCAGGCTCAGACAAAAGCAGTCAACTAGTAAGAACAGATTCATCTGATGTCCCCACCCTCCCTGATTCCACATCTCCATCAGCCTGGCTGTGATATTCCTTCAGCCCTGGTTCACTTCTAGACCCACGTGCCTGAGGTTTCCTTGGGCGGACTGACAGCACAGAGACTGAACAAGTTCAAAGCAACGGGGTCCCTGCAGTACAGTTGCCTGAACCTATTCCCTTCCACGCCCCCCTCTTCCAGAAGGAAGGACCTGCCATGGTCCCTGTTGGTTTCTCAGTGGAGGCAGTGGAATATTACTGACCCCGTTACTGGTTCCCACCTCCGAAGTGGGGACTTCACTCCTCCCCATCGTCCCGACTATCCCTGAACTGTGGCCAAATGTGTGGAAGCCACTTTTAAGTGTGACCTCACACATTAAGTTAAAATGCTAGAAGGAAAGATGTGTTATCTTTATTCCCTGCCTCGTCACAGAAATTGGGCGAGAAAAACATTTTAATGCGATTGTTTAAAGAAGATGAGGTGTCTAAAACTTGACCATAGGTAAAGCACTGGGTCGTGCCGACTCATTTTGACGTGTTGGCCATATGACCACCACTGAGAAACAGCTGCTGGTTTTTTTCTCGGCAAAGTGTTAAATAGCCGTCAAGTCAGCTCTTAGGTGACAACAAGCATCCAATTATCGCTAAAACTGGAGTCTGGTCCCAGAGACCTGCCAGTCCTTGGAGATTCTAGGGGAAGTGTGTGCGCTGGTTCTGCTGAGCCCGCGCATCTAGAAGCATCTAGAATAAAGATGGTTATTCGCTGAGCGCCTGTTGTGGGCCAGCCCCCGGGCAAAGCGTGCGGCATCCATAACCTTGTCCTGGCGGCACAATAAAGTGGGCGCCGTAGTTACCCCCATTTTACAGAGAGGGAATTGATGCCCATGGTCGCCTGCTGCAAGTCCCCCAGCCTGAGGAGCAGAGCCTGCCTCAGCCTGCCCCTGTGGTGCCAACAGGCCGGCCTGGCGGCAAGAATGCGGCTGACAGAGGCCATGTGAAGGCAATCCTGGCAATTAGTTTTGGGCATAGTGCCTGTTGTTTAAGCAAGGTTTCTTTACTGTTTATAGAATTAGATTAAAAAACATATATTGAGGGGGGCATGCCTGGGTGGCTCTGTCAGTTAAGCATCTTACTCCTGATTTCAGTTCAGGTCATGATCTCAGGGTTGTGAGATCCAGCCCCATGATGGGCTCCGTGCACAGCCGGGAGTCTGCTTGAGATTCTCTCTATCTCCCTCTGGCCCCCCTACCACCATGCGTGCATGCACACTCTCTCTCTAAAATAATTAAATATCTGGGGGAAAAAATATACGTGTGTGTATATATATATGTTCTTGCTCTAAGCAAGATGGAATAAGCACACTCAGGGTGCCAGCGTGGCTCAGTTGGTTAAGCATCTGCCTTCAGCTCAGGTCATGATCCCAGGGTCCTGGGATCCAGTCCCACATCGGGTTCCCCCTACTCTGTGGGGAGCCTGCTTCTCCTTCTGCCTGCCACTGCCTTATTTGTGCTCTCTCTCTCTGTCAAATAAATATATAAAGTCTTAAAAAAAAAAGGAATAAGCACACTCCACCAAGCCTGTCCTACTGAACGCAACACTAAATCCTGGACAGACTGCTATCCTAGGGCAAATGAAAGGGAACAGGAGCAGGTGGATTGGGGAAAGATCGGAATTTCAAGTACCACCAAACTTGGGTTGAGTCTCCCATTTTCTCTCCTCTGGGACCATCTGGCATCTCTACTCATAGGCAGCCTGAAAATTGGAAATGCATACCAGATGCACACAGTATGTGCTATTAAAGGAAACCTCACTTTCTGGCCCAAGGGGTGAGAAAAGGTCTCCTGGGGGTCGGAGAAACTAAGGAAAGCCCCTGATTGGTTCTTTCCATTCTCCCACCCCTATACCCAGCTAATCCCATAGCAGCAGTAGCCATGGTGACAATAGCCAAGAAGGTGCCTAAAACTCAGGAAAATATTTCTTCTGACCACAGAAGCTATGTTCCCAGGGGGGTAGGACAAAATCCCATTGCTTTTTTTCTCTCTCTCCTTCCACTGCTGGGCCCCATACTCAGACATGCTCTGGGGAGTGCCCAGTATAGCAGGGAAACTAATGCCCCTGCTCTCTGACCAGAGGGCTGTAGGGAGTGAGAACATCAGAATGAGCTCAGAAAGGATAGCACTTAAGAGAGAAGCCCCATATGAACTCCTGGGCTTATGTCTAAGCTCTGTGTGCTTTGAGAACTGAACTGTGGATTAGAGCATCACCCAGGCCCCCCAATGGCCACTGGGCAACAAACAAAGAGCAGATCCACACAGCTCTGCAAAGTCTTTGAAAACTGAACTGACATTGGAACCACAGGCCACAGAAGGCAGGTCGGGACTGGAGGCTGCAGCTTAACCTGATCCAACTCCCTGCTAAAGTAAAACGAAACAAAATCCAGCATTCTCTTTAGGATTTAACAAGACACAGATTCGCATGATACTCAAAATGACTAGGATATAATCTGAAGCTACTCAGCATATGAAGAACAAGAGAAATATCAACTGATGAGGGAAAGGACAGTCAAGAGGTGCCCACTAGAAGAGGACACACATGTTGAAATTATTATGTAAAGTTGCTAAAGCAGCTATTATAACTGTGCTCCAAGAAGTAAGGGCGAATTCTCTTGAAATTAATGAAAAGTATATATATTTCTTTGCATATATTTGCATATATATGCAAAGAAATAGAAGAATTAAATGAGATTTTTTTGTTTGGAACTGAACAATGAATTAACAAATAAAACACTCAGTGGATGGGATCAAGAGCAAAATAGAGAAGAGTCGGTGACCTTGACAGGTCTGTAGGAATTATCTAATATGGAAACAAAGAGAAAAAATTAGAAAAGCAATGAACAGAGGCTTCAGGATATGTGGACCTATACCAAGAAATCTAACATTCATCTTGTCAGAGTCCCAGAGAGGGAAGGAAGTATGGTCCAAAAAAAGTATTTGAAGAAATAATGGGTAAAAACTTCTCAGATTTGGTGAAAGACATAAACTTACAGATTCAAACAGCTCAGTGAATCTCAAATAAGATAAGCCCAAAGGAATCCATTCCCCAAAGCAGTGTAACCAAACTGCTAAAAACTAAGACAAAGAAAACCTTAAAAGCGGCCAGAGAGAAGTGGCCCTTTGTAAGAGGGAAACATAGATCTGTATTTTTGTGGATTTCAGTGGAGGCCAGGAGGAAATGGAACAACAGTTTTAAAGTGCTGAAAGAGAAAAACTGTCCACCCAAAATTCTCTATCTGGTGAAAACATCCTTCAGGAATAAAGGTGAAATGAAGACTCTCAATGGAGGAAAACAGAACATAGAAACAACAGATCTGCTCAAAAATAAATATGAAGGGGCACCTGGATGGCTCAGTCCATTAAGTGTCTGCCTTCAGCTTGGGTCATGGTCCCAGGGTCCTGGGATGGAGCCCCGAATCAGGCTCTCTGCTCAGTGGGGAGCCTACTTCTCCCTCTGCCTGCCTCTCTCCCTGCTTGCGCTCTCTCTCTCTGTCTCAAATAAATAAAAAATTTTCAATAAATACTAAGGGAATGCTTTCCCCCTGAGATTTGGAACAAGGCAAGGATGTTCTGAAAAAGAAAAAAAAATACAGCCCTGGGGAATGAGTCAGTGGTTGCCAGGGAGCAGGGGTGGTGAATGCGTGACTGCCGAGGGGGAGCACAGGGAGTTTTGGGTGTGGTAGAACTGCTCTGTATTCTGGGGTGGTTACACGACACTACGTATATGGGAAAACTTAGAATGGATACATCCAAAAAGAAAAATTTTTGTCAAAGAAAGCCAAGCTAATGTTCGTGTGTGCGGTATGTGTGTGTTTGTGGATGGATGTTTGTGTTCTGTGCCTTAAAACAGTACGAATGTATCATGTTAGGGTCCTGCAGGTTGCGGTCTCTCTGTGTGCGGTCCGACACGGGTCTCTCTGCGCCACAGTCAGGTGCTAGCAGGGTTGCATTCCGTCTTGGAGACGCCAGGGTGGCAGCTGCTTCCTCGTCTTTCCCCGCTCGCTCGGGGAGGCCACTCCCATTGCTCAGTTGGCAGTGCCGTCTTCCACCTCGCAAGCCAGCAAGAGTGGTCCAGTCTCTCCCCTGCTCTTTTCTCCAACATCCTCTCTGTCTTCCTCTTCTATTTTTCTTTTTTATCAAAGTGAAATTCAAATAACATGAAATTAACCTTTTTCATGTTCATTTCAATGTGAATGATTTAATAGTTTCATGATGTTGGGCAACCACCACCTCTTCCCAGTGTCAAAACATTTTCATCGCCCCACAGAGTGATCACTTCCCGTTTTTCGCAACCCCAGTCCCTGGTGACCACCAATCTGCTTTCCGTCTCTGTGGCTCCAACTGTTTCAGGAGTTTTGTGTACATGGAACCACCCAGTTGGCAGTCTTTCATGACTGGCTCCTCTCACTGAGCATGTTTGGGAGGTTCTTTCCCATTGTGGCACGGATGAGTATCTCATTCCTTTTTATGACCATGTAATAGTCCACTGTACTACATCTTTTGGTATCCATTCATCCTGTGGATTGGTTGTAAAAATAAAATTTTAAACTATATACATAAAATGGTGTTTCACCCAAGACCAATCACATCAGAGCCTCAGAAGGGCTGGGACCTTGGGGCATGGCATTTCTGGATTTCCATGTGGTTGTGATGTGCAGCCAAGATTGCAGAGCTCTGCTTTCAGATAATGTTTTAGTGATCAGCTGATGCATAATAAGCTACCCCCAAAATTAGTGTCATAAAGTGAGCACTATTTTATCATAATTGTACAGTCTGGGCTGAGTTCAGCTGTGTGGCTCCGCTGCTGGGTGGCCAGGGGTCACGCAGGTGACACACTGAGCCGGTGGGTTGATGGGAGGCTAGATTCAACTCAGACACAAGACAGTTGGGCTCTTCTCTCTCTCTCCATGTCTTATGGACTCTCCCTCTATATATGGCTAACCAGACTTCTTAAATGGTAGCCCAAAGCACATAAGTAGAAGCCCCTGGGACTCTTGACAACTTAGTCCCAGGACTGGGACAACATCTTTGCTGTGGTTAGAGTCAGTCACAGATCTAGTCCACGTTCAAGGGAGAGGACCACACTGGAGCACGAATACTGGGGGAGGACGGTTGGGGGGCATGGCTCAATGGGACCACCGAGGGAACCGACCGCCACCGGAAATCTCTGTGCAGCGTGAATGCATTTTCAAAAAACCGAGGAATTCTTCATACACAAAAGCAAACAGACTTCACATACAAATGACTGAGACAAAGGGGATGTGTAAAGGGAGCCCCTGATTATTCTCAACATGGTAATAAGTGAGACATTAATATTTTGAAAATGTGAGTTATAATTCATTGCCAGTGACCCTGAATGAGTTCTGAGCTCTTCCCTCAATCAGGTAGACAGCCACATTCTGGAATTTTTTCAACAATGAATGGTGAAAAATGTTTAAAATTGATTTTATTTACACACCTTGCTGTCTATTACCAGCTAATTGTAGCCCTGGAAACAGAACGTTTTTACTTTCACTTTATTATTAATTTTTATTATTTTTAAAAGATTTTATTTACATATTTGAGGGAAAAAGAGAACAAGAGTGGGGGTGGGGAGAGAGGCAGAGAAGTAGACTCCCTGCTGACAGGGAGTCCAACATGGGGCTTGATCCCAGGACTCTGGGATCACGACCGGAGCCGATGGCAGAAGCTTCACCGACAGAGCCACCCAGGCTCCCCTATTTTTACTTCCACTTTAAAAATAAACAAATGAGCTCTGGGCCTCTCTCTGTCGCTTTCACAGCACAGACCACACATGGGGAGAAGAGCAGGGACAGCGTCACAGATTTTCTCTGGGAAGGAAAATGGTTGGCTCACTGGGGTTTTGCCCTGGAGATGGCAAGGGTGAAGGGTGTCTCCATCCTGACCAGCACTGCGGGAACCTGGAAAAAGAACTGAAGTGGGACCAGGAGGAGACAAAGGAGGGCAAGATGAACTTCCCCGCATCTCCAAAACTCATCTACAATTCTCCACCAAGTTCTGGAAACATGTCACCTCCCAGGAAAACCCTGCCTCAGTGACCTGCTAGGTTCCTATGAATTAGCCTCCTCCTTCTCCTGTTAAAAGAGATGAGCCCAGAACCCCAGAGGAAACAATGTAATGCTTTTTGTTCATTTATTCAAAAACTTGTGCTGAACCATCTATAGCGTCTCAAGTAGCTAGGTTTACAGATGTGAATAAGAGGGGTTAGTTCCTGAGTTGCCTGGGTGGCTCAGTCAGTTAAGCCTCTGCTTTCGGCTCGGGTCATGATCCTGGGATCAAGCCCCGCGTCGGGCTCCCCACTGAGCGGGGAGCTTTCTTCTCCCTCTCCCCCTGCCCCTCCTCACTGCCTGTGCTCTCTCTCTGTCACTCTCTCTCAAATAAATATAAAACAAGCAAGCAAAAAAAAAAAGGGGGGGTTAGTTCCCTACCCTTATGACACTAAAGTCTAAAGGGATAGGAAGAAGAGCACAGAAAATAAACACGTAAATCTGATGGTGATGGGGCCGAACGGGGACTAAGATGGAGTAATGGCACAGGATTGGATCCCATCCACCCCTGCGCTTACTACGCAGCTGCTGTGGGCAAGGCCTTAACCGCTTCGTGTCTCAGCTACCTTAGCTGCCAGGTGGGGATAACGGTGGGACCTACCTCCCCAGGTTGTGAGAATTTTGCAAAATCATATCTATTTCACGGGATTACTGTAATGCTCAAACACTGTATGCAGTAGTGTTAGGTACCCTAATTATCGGTAGTTTCAGAGGAACTGTGTTCAGAATTGCTCCAAGCTTCCTCACCCACATCCACCTCCCTGGGTTCATGCTCTTTTCCCACGGATCAAGGGACTGGAGATGTCGTGAATCTTAGTCTCGTTCGCCTGTGCAGGTCCTCCTGAAAGGCCATCTCTGCATCAAAGGAGTATAACTCTTTAAGCGCAAATAAACACTGCTCTCCTCGTGGGAGTGTAGAAAGCTCTTGGGGTCAGAAAAACCTGAGTTCGAAGGCTGGCTCTGCCACTGTTTGTTTTGTGATCATGGGCATGTGGCTTAACCTCTCTGAGCCTCATTTTTCCCCAATCCGTAAAATGTGACTCGTTACACCTGCTATTCAGAGTTGATTTGAGGTCAGGAAAGTACCTTTTATTAGAGTAGCTATTTTTGTTATTATTAGGCCATGTAATGCAGGATCTAAGCAAAGGTTTATTCTGGAAACTGTAGTAAGCAAGCAACTCCACAAGCAGGATGCACAACCCCGAAGGGGAAAGAATTGATGAGAAGACAGCCCCCTCTCCGTCCTGTTGTTGGACAGGACAGCTGTGTCCCCAAGCATGGGGTTACTGAGGGGTCAGAGCAGAAAGGACCTTACCGATCAGTGGCCTGACACTTCATTTTCAGACAGGAAGGTGGGCGGCAGTGACTCCCCCCGGGCCACAGGACCTCTGAAAGCTTAGTCGGGTCCCCTGAGTTTGGGGGTGGCACTGGGTTTCTGTAAACGTGTGAATCCCCCCCAAACGGTTACAGTGATTAAGGAAGAGGCCACCAGCCCCCGCAGGAGCGGGCCGGCAGGACGCATGCCGCGAGGCTGCCATGAGGCTGGTCCCTCCCCGCAACAGGCTTCTCGTCTTGTTTCTCGTTTGAGCATCACTTGGTGGAGCTGGCTGTGTATTCTGGATGTGAGTCCTTGGCCCGATTGCCTGCGAGTGTTCATGTATACACACACGTGTAGGCATATGCATACAGGTACAGATGCATATATACATCGATTTTACATATAAAATATTTTCCTCTAGTCTAAGGCTTATTTTTCATTTTCCTAAGAGTGCTCCTTGATAAGAAGTCTTTAGTTTTGATGGAAGACAATTTACTGATTGTTTACTTTTCTGTCCCATCCTAAGAAACTTTATTCTGCTGTTTTCTTCCAGAAGCTTTCTAGTTGGGCTCTTATGTGAAGATCCACCCCACATCTTGAAGTGCTTGTGGGTGTGAGGTATGAAGTAGGGGGCGAGGTTCTTTGTTCCTATGGGTATGACCAGCTGCTCCAGTACATGTGTGGAAAAGTGGCTCCTCTCCCCACGTGGGTTCACTGGCTGCCCCTGAGGGTCCACCTCTGTGGGCCTTGTCCCTTTCCGAGAGTGCGCCTGCCTGCCTGGTCCCACGCTGTCCTGGTCACTGTAGCTGTTTACCGTCAGCCTGGGACTCAGGCAGCTTAAGTCCTCCAACTTCAATTTTCTTTACCAGTGTCTTGGCAAATATAGGTTCTTTGTATTTCCACTAAATTTTAGATTTAGCACATCGATTTCTGCAAAACATCTGCTGGGATTTTTTTTTAATACTAGATTTATTTTTTAGAGAAGTTTTAGGTTTACATAGAAATTTTTTTTAAGATTTTATTTATTTGACAGAGAGAAAGAGAGATCACAAGTAGGCAGAGAGGGGGAAGCAGGCTCCCCGCTGAGCAGAGAGCCCAATGCGCGGCTCGATCCCAGGACCCCGAGATCATGACCTGAGCAGGCAGGTCGAAGGCAGAGGCTTTACCCCACTGAGCAACCCAGGCGCCCCTGGTTTGCGTAGAAATTAAACAGAAAATATATACCGAGTTCCTCTTCCTCATACCAAGGAAGATGCCTCTTCCTCCCTCCCCCCCACTTCCCCTATTGTGAACATGGTGCATGAACGAGGTATATCTGTTAAAATTGATGAATCCAAATTGATATACTATAATTAACTAAAGTCCATAGTTTATATGGGGTTCACTCTTTGTGTTCTTACACTCCCGTAGGTCTTGACAAATGTAGAAGGTCATGTATCTGCCACTATAGTATCACGCAGAATGGTTATATGGCCCTGAAACTCCCCTGCTCTACCTATTCATCCCTCCTCACCCCTCGTTCCTGACAATCACTGATCTTCTGTCCCTATAGTTTTGCCTTTTCCAGAATGCCGTGTAACCGGAGTCATATTCTACCTAGTCTTTCAGATTGGTTTCTTTCGCTAAGCAGTATACATTTAAGGTTCCCCTGGGTTTTTAGTGGCTGATACTTCATTTCTTTTTGTTGATGAATAAGATTGCATTGTTCGGAGATGCTACAGTTTGTTTATTCACCTACCGAAGGACACCTTGGTTGCTTCCAAATAGCAGCTATTAAGGATAAAGCAGCAGTAAACATTAGTGTGCAGGTTTTTCTGTGGATAGGTTTTGACCTTATATGGGTATCTCTACATTATGAGATATTCATATTCATATTCACTCCTTGCTTCCCGTAATCCTTCTGTGATAAGGAAAAAATTGTTGTAGGAAAAGCAAGAAAGGGGGCACCAGGGTGGCTCAGTCAGTTAAGCAGCTGCCTTTGGCTCAGATCATGATTCTGGGGTCCTGAGATAGAGCCCCACTAGGAAGAGCAAGAAATTCCCTAGTAGAGGAGGGAAAAGGCTTTGTTGAGCAGAACGCCTTGATGAGACTTTGTGGCTATGGATGGACGGCCGGAGGGCATGACCCACAAGATCAGAACTAGAGAAACCCCATATTTTGTTCTACAAACCAGGACATGTTAGAGGGTAAGAGGGGCACTGTTCACTTCACTGGCCCCCCAGACATAATCTGGTTTGTTCTCCGCAAACCTACACCTATGCTCCCCCTTGGTAGAAATGAAGCCAAGAGGTAGCAAAACCACTGTGCATCGAAACAAACAAACAAAACCACAACATTGAAAATGACTGGCCATACCAAGCGTTGGTGAGGACGTGAAGCAACCGAAACTCTCATACAGGGCTGGCGGGGAGCGTAAGGTGCTATAACCACTTCGGAAATCGGTTTGGCAGTTTCCTAAAGAGTTATACGTTCATACCGTACGTCGCAATCATTGCACTCGCCGGTATTTACGAAAAGATGAGAGTGTGAAACCCAAAGACTTCTCTGTGAATGTTCCTGGGACCTTATTTGTTGTAGCCCCAAACCAGTTTAGCATACATCAGTGAAGCTGGAAAACTTTCTACAACAATTTAAAATAAAAAGGAGTGCTCTTTAAGGGAGAGGTTTTGTTTTGTTTTTGTTTTAAGCTGGTGGAGGGTGGTTGGAGGAGATGAGGAGGTGAGGAGGAGGGAGGTGAAGGGGAGCAAAGAGACCCAGGAAGAAGTTGAGTCTGGAGCGAACAGAAGAGAAGACAGTGAACTGTCCTGTTGAGGGATGGGGCCCTGGGAGAGGGGACACCAGAGGCTTTAAGACTAATGATGTCTGACGGTCTGTTTTATCTGCTGTGCTCTTCTCTGATGTAACCCCACACTTACACCCCGAACCGCTAATAAGAAAGGTAATGGGCTCGAATGAGCGCTGTTCGGGAGAAATCAGGCAGAGGAACTGAGCCTCTCTGGGTGGCTATGCGATGGCGAGAGTGGGGCAGCTGAACTATGCAAGATGAGAGAGAGATCCCGATTCACTGGGACCAAAATCCCAGTCAGGGCGGCCTGGCGACATGTCTGACTTTCACGAATGCGCCCTGAGACTGGGAACTTGGCTGGGCTCCTGCTACACACGGAATGGAAGCTGGAGCTCATGTCATGTGACCATCCAAGGACAGGAAGCCAGGGTCTGGCCGACATCTGTGTGGCAGGAGTCAGACAGAGGGCAGAGGGCAAGGGTCCCGTCATCCCTGCTGAGCGCCACAGCCTGTGGCCGCTGCTCCTTCCAACAGAGACCTCACCTGGGGCCTTGGTCAGAGGGACAGAGTGTGGAGGTCTCTGTCCTGCTTCCTAGTCGGCGGTTTCAGAGGTAAATGGTGATTCAGGGGAAGGGAAAGGTGGTGGAAGGGAAAAGGGAAAGCAGTTTTCAATTCAACTTCAACATCCATGGCTCTGGAGATACGGTGATGAGCGTCATGATCTTTGCCAATGGCCTTGAGAGGCCAGCATTCCTCCTGTATGGCTTCCTCCTTAGCAGAGATGGTCAAGAGGCCCCGCGGTGCATGGGACTTAGTGCTGAAAACACTAACTTACTACATAAAAAAAGAGAAAAAAGAAAGGAAAGAGAGAGAGAGAAAAATGAGAAAAGCAAAAAGAATATTAAAAAATGAGAACTAAACAAAAAGTGAAAAGGATTAAAAGAATAAAGAAAACATATGAAAATGAGAAAAAGCAATCGGTGATAAGGAATAAAGCAAAAAAAGCAACACTGGGAAAAGACTAAAAGTAAAGAAAGAAAAAATGTTAAAACTAAAATAAGAAAAATGGAGAAAAAATAAAAATCTAAAAAGAAAAAAGAAAAGACAAAAATGAAAAAAAGGAAAAAAGTAGAGGAAGATGAAGCAAAAATGACAAGCAACATACACTGTGATATTGTGATATAGGAAGAAATATATATTTCGTCTTTATCCCCAGTGCAGGGTGCAGAGCTTCTAAAACCGAGCTATTTCTGGAGTGGTGAGGGTGAAAGGAACACCTTTTGTTATTCATAATAAGCCCCTGCAAAACCAGACAGGAGTTTATGTTAATGAGATGAGCGGTGGCTCGGAGCCCCTCAGGAGCTTTCTAAGGGGGGCAGGTTGCCAGAGAAACCGACCGTGTGATTGGTTGGAACTTCTTGTGGCCGCTCTCCTTTGCCGCCCCCCCCTTGTCCCCCAACTTCCAAGGAGTGAAAGGGGGCTAGGGATTAATCACCCTTGACTAAGCATTTAAGCACACATACCTCTAAGGGAACCTCCATTAAAAAACCCAGAGTGAAGGGGTCAGAGCTTCTGAGTTGGTGAACGCGCCCAGGTGCCAGGGGGGTGGCACACCCCGGAATTCTGCTGGGGGGGGGCGCCCTCCATGCTGCCATGTGTAGCTCTTCATCTGTCTCTTTGCATCCTTTCTAATTAACCAGTAATACCAAGTGAAGTGTTTCCCAGAGTTCTGTGAGCCATTACAGGAAAAGGATCAGCCCCGGGAGAGGAGCAGGGAAGGGTTGTGGAAACCACGGATTCGCAGCACCGTCAGACAGAAGTGAGGGTGAACTGGGGACTTACTACTTACAATTGGCATCTGGAGGGGAGTCAGTCTGAGGGTGAACTGGGGATTTACTACTTACAATTGGCATCTGAAAGGGAGTCAGTCTTATGGGACCAAGTTCTTTAATCTGTGGGGTCTGCACTGATTCTGGATAGTTAGTGTCAGAATTCAATTAAATTACAGGACATTCAGCCAGTGTCTGCAGAATATTGGAGAATTGTTTGGTGTGAAAACCCCACACATTTGGTGTCAAAAGGGTGGTGAGTGGAGAAACAGTTTTCTTTTATACACAAAAATTGAAGAAGGAAAAAAAGGTAACTTTGGTGAAAGGCCCTCAGGTGAGCAAAGACAGCATCCTAAACTATAAGGATCAAAAAACTAAGCCCAGCCAGGGACTTTTATAGATGCTTGGAATTAAGTAACAATGGCTCCTTATGAGTCATAGTAAGAAATGCACCTTTCACTGCCAGGGATACTCCACAGTGGCTCTCCCACTTTTGGGAATCCAGAAACCGCTAGTCTTAAAGCAAAGTGGGTGGAACCCAAAGAGCTTTTTTGTTCACGTAGATCATAGCAATCAATATTTACCTTATTAGAAATGAAAACCTGTGGGATATGTCAGTGGCCTTTTTATTTCTGGTTTGAAAATCTATAATAATTTTTGGCTTTTTTATTTTAAGGATTTTATTTATTTATTTGACAGAGAGACCACAAGTAGGCAGAGAGGCAGGCAGAGGGAGAGTTGAAAGCAAGCACCCCGCTGAGCAGACAGCCCGATGCGGGGCTTGATCCCAGGACCCTGAGATCAGGACCTGAGCCAAAGGCAGAGGCTTTAACCCACTGAGCCACTCAGGCACCCTGATTTTTGGCTTTTAAAGAGCTCAGAGTGGGGCACCTACGTGGCTCAGTGGGTTAAGCATCTGACTCTTGATTTTGGCTCAGGTCATGATCTCAGAGTCTTGAGATCAAGCCCCGAATTGGGCTCCATGCTGGGTGTGGAGCCTGCTTAAGATTCTCTCTCTCAGTCTCCCTCACGCCCTCTCCCCCCACTCATGCATGTGCTCATTCTCTCTCTCTGTCTCTCAGATAGATAGATAGATAGATAGATAGATAGATAGATAGATAGATAGATAATAAAGAGCTCATAGTATTTACATGTAACTATTTAATTCCCTTTTCTTTAAATTCTGAACAGTCTTAAAAGATACCACAATTTAAATTCAACTGGAATCATGATAGTATATGAAAACTCTTCCATCACAGAAGACACAATAAAGTGTTTTCTTAACATCTATAAAACTAGGGGAACACGGTTTTCAGCATACTTTTCTTTCTTATTTGCAGTTCTGCCCTGTTTCTTTTGAGCAGGTTCCTGCCTCTGAGGTCTGTGTACTAATTGTATCCGTGGTTTGAGAGACTAAGAATTCTACTTTGTTTCTTTGAGTATTTGATAGACATTTTTAAGAGCGGTTTTAGGCCCACAGCAAAATTGAGTGGAGGGTACAGAGATTTCCTGCATACCCCCTGACCGCCCCCCCCGCAATTTCCCCCACTAGCATCATCCCACACCAAAGTGGTGTGTTTGTAACAAGTGATGAATCAATTGATAGCACAGCTTCATCACCCAAACTGCATAGTTCACATCACAGTTCGTTGCTGTACATTCTTTGGGATTCTGACAAACATACAAAGACACATATTCCCCATTACAGTATCATCCAGAGTAGTTTCATTGCCCTAAAAATCCTCTGTGTTCCAACTATCCATCTTCCCCTTCCCAGCCCCTGACAACCACTGATCTTTTCACTGTCGCCACGGTTTTGCTTTTTTCCGAATGTCATATAGTTGGAATCACGCAGTATGTAGCCTTCGCAGATTGGTGTCTTTCACTTAGTAGTACACACTTAAGGGTTGCCCGTGCCTTTTCATGGCATGATAGCTCGTTTCTTTCTAGTGCTGAATAATATTCCGTGGTCCAAATGTATCTGGTAGCTCATCGATGCATTCACCTACTGAAGGACACCTTGGTTGCTTTCAAGTTCTGACGATTGTGACTAAAGCTGCCATAAGCATCCATATGCAGATTTTTGTGTGGACATAAGTTTTCAGCTCCTTTGGGTAAATACCAAGGAACACGATTGCTGGATCATATGCTAAGAGTGTTTCCAACGAAACAGTTTTGTAAGAAACTGCCAACTGTCTTCTAAAGTGGCTAGGCCATTTTGCCCTCCCACTGGTATCTGATGGTGTTCCACATCCTCACCAGCATTTGGTGTTTGGGATTTTAGCCATTTTAATAGGTGTGTAGTGGTATCTCATGGTCATTTTAATTTGAATATTATGTTCAGCATGTTATTTTATGCTTGTTTGCCGTGTGTATAATATATTTTCTTTGGTGTCTTCTTTTTGCCCATTTTTAAAATTAACATATAATGTATTATTTGCTTCAGGGGCACAGGTCTGTGAATCATCAGTCTTACACAAGTCACAGCACTCACCATACCCTCCCCAATGTCCATCTCCCAGGCACCCCATCCCTCCCACTCCCCTCCCCCCCAGCAACCGTCACTTTGTTTCCTGATATTAAGAGTCTCTTATGGTTTGTTTCCCTCTCTGGTTCCATCTTGTTTCATTTTTCCCTCCTTTCCCCTATGATCCTCTGTCTTGTTTCTCAAATTCCTGCTATCAGAGAGATAATATAATTGATATGAGACATATGATAATTGTTTCTCTGATTGACTTATTTGCTTAGCATAATGCCCTCTAGTTCCATCCACATTGTTGTACATCCTTTTGCCCATTTTTTTTCCTCCCCAAATACGTTTATTTTAATTTTTCAGTGTTACAAGATTGATTGTTCATGCACCACACCCAGTGCTCCATGCAGTACGTGCCCCTCTCAATACCAACCACCAGGCTCACCCATCCCCCCACCCCTCCCCTCCAAAACCCTCATTTTGTTGCTCAGAGTCCACAGTCTCTCATGGTTCATCACCTCCGATTTCCCCTCATTCGCCCTTCCCTTCCTTCTCACGATGCCCTCCATGATTTTCTTTATACTCCACACGTAAGTGAGACCATAAGATAATTGACTCTCTCCGCTTGACTTATTTCACTCCGCATAATCTCTTCTAGTCCCGTCCATGTTGATACAAAAGTTGGATATTCATCCTTTCTGATGGAGGCATACTATTCCATTGTATAGATGTACCACATCTTCCTTATCCATTCATCTGTTGAAGGG
>CM052806.1:56118381-56162377 GCA_028533885.1 Nasua narica
AAAGTGGCTGCACCAACTTGCATCCCCACCAACAGTGGAGGAGGGTTCCCCTTTCTCCACATCCTCTCCAGCATTTGTTGTTTACTGTCTTGTTGATTTTGGCCGTTCTAACTGGTGTAAGGTGGTATCTCAGTGTGGTTTTGATTTGAATCTCTCTGATGGCTAAAGATGATGAACATTTTTTCATGTGTCTGTTAGCCATTTGTGTGTCTTCTTTGGAGAAGTGTCTGTTCATGTCTTCTGCCCATTTTTTGATGTGATTATCTGTTTTGTGAGTGTTGAGTTTGAGGAGTTCTTTATAGATCTTAGATATCAGACCTTTGTCTGTAGTGTCATTTGCGAATATCTTCTCCCATTCTGTCTTTTGCCCATTTTTTAACTGGGTTGTTTGCCTTTGTACTGTTAGATTTTAGGAGTTCTTGGTCTATCTTGGGTAACAGTATTTTACCAGATATGTCTTTGCGGATAGTTTCTCCCAGTCTGTGGCTGGTCTTAGTGTCATCAGTGGCTTTCACAGAGCAGAAGATTTCATTCTGCTGGGATCTGGACTGGGACTGGATTGCACCTGTAGGTCAATTTGCACTGATGATGGGGCACAGTGGGGTGGGGGTGGGGGAGCCTCTAGGCATCAGGGAAGGACACACTGAGGGACAGCCTGCCATCAGAAGGGAGCTGGGAACGCTGACGCCCTGCGGGCCCAGCAGGGAGGGCTGATCTTCACATGCACAGGTGCCGTCTCGTCTTCAGCCACCTCTGGGCCTGAGTCATGCGTCACGCTCACACGTCTCCGTGCGCACCCTTGGTACCTCTGTGAACACACCTCTCTGCACAGACACACTCCCACACTGGGCCACACTGCTCCAGACAGCTGGCGAGGCTTCCTGGGACACCACCTCTTCCGGCCGAGCCACTGCCAGCTCACGGAAAACGCAGTCAGGGTTCCCACCCAGACCCGACCAGACTGATGAGTCCTTTCTGCTCTGAAGGCAGAGACCTCACTTTATGGCTGCAAACCCAGGCAGGACAAAAATAAGGTACGCATTCCAGAGACTTGTGTCACCCTCCCCAGAGCTGGGTAAATACAGTCGCTGGGCGGTGGCCTAAAATACTGTCACTCAAGCACACGGGGCCTTTTGTGGGTTTGCCCACTGAAACCCTGCCCTTTTACCTCGTGTGCTCTCCAGGGGCCTGGAGTTCCTGCCTTTTACCAGCCTCCTTCTCCCAAGCGAGGCTTCTGTACATTTCCTTTTAAATCCACATTTGTCCGGGATAAAATTAGATCAGGGATCTGGGGCTGCTGGGAAGCTGTCTAGGGTGTGGGTGGCTGAGGACAGTAGACGGTAAGGGTAAGTTAAAGCAACACTAATAACGATTTGATGTGGGAAGCAGAAGCCCTCCGGCCAGCTCTCTTGAGAGCCGGTTATGTCTTTCTCTGGCCCCCGCTGATGATCTTTCTGTTTTCCTAGTGGAGTCTGGCTTCGCAATTACGTGTAAACCAAGGTCTCCGTTTTCCCACCTGGATAAATCCCGCCCTCTTGCCGCTGCTCCTGATAAGTAATTCCTTGTCGTTGGCTGGCAGCGTGGCCCCGAGGCCCTCAGGCTTCATTCGCCCCCAACACCCTCGTGCCCTCGCTCATCAGCCCAGCACGGCCTCCTCGGTGGCCATCAGATGGCCATGTGTCTCGAGGTCTCCTGCCCCACTAGACAGCCCTCCCTGCCTCCCAGCCGCCGGACATACTCCTCCTGCATTTCATGCAGTAAATACTCCCTGAACCGGAGCTGTAAGTTGGTGCTTTAAATGAAAGCTAAGGCTAATACATGTGTGTCATCCTGTACAAATCTCCTCAGGTGTGCCTGATGCTGTGTGTGTGTGTGTGTGTGTGTGTGTGTGTTCATGTGGGAGGAGCCGTGAAGCCTCCTGCAGTGAAGCCATAACCACTAGGCAAGGCACAAGGTCCCAGCCCTCTGTTGGCCCCCAAGAAGGCCTGACCAAGAGCCATGGTTTGAGGTGACATTTGGCCTACATGACGGCTTTCCTTGGGGTGGCCAGCCCCCCACCAGGAGAATCAGAAGACGGGGTCACCTACTCCCTATCCCCACTCCTGGGAAAATTTGACCTGAAACCCAATTAATGCCCTGGCTTTGTGGGAGTCGGGCCCTCCCTGTGACTTCTCTGGGGTTTTCTCCTTAGTCCCCCTCCCACATGACCTACCTCCCGTTCTGGCCATCCTTCATCATTTGCCATTAGGAAATCTCCACACACATACAACTTTCATGAGTTGAAGGGACATCGAAGTTTTCGGGGGTCTCAGGAGGGATCGCATTGCAGCCCACGTGTGGCTTTCTGTCAGCTCTCCGGCTCCGCCCTCCTGCCCCCAAAACAAGTTACTCAGAACTAAGTGGTTCACCTTGCACTTGGGCTGCCTTGAGATCTAACCGGCTAGTCCAAGATCCATTTAAAAAAAAGTTCAAGTTTTCCTACTAAGAAAAGTTCCAGGGGAAAAAATTCTTCCTTTGAATTAAAAGTGACCGTGTAGGTAGGGCAAAGCAAGGTTTTGGAAGGAGGAAAGTGCTACATTCTCCTACCACCAAGAACAATTTGGGGAAGTTATTGTGAGCCTCCGTTTTCTCATCTGTAAAATGGGGCCAGGGATATCATTCTTCCTAGGTCATTCAAGATTCATGGCACATAACGGTTCCTCAGCAATGTTTGTTCCTTTCCCCCTTTCCTGGTTAATAAAATGCCACTGTGTGATCCAGAAAACCTGGGGTTTAGGCCCTGGGCTGTCATTAACAGCTGTGTGACCTTGGCAAAACCACTTTACACTCCTGAGCATTGGGTTTCTCTTCTGTGAGTGAGAGGTGCAGATGGACTGACAGGCCTCTGGACTGGGCTTCATTTTACTATGAACATTTTGAAAAGAATTGTTTCCTTCCCGGGCATTTCAGTGTCAGGATTGAAAAGGGGTCTGGAGAGAGAGAGAAGAGCAGCAGCTTTTCAGGGATGGATTTGGGGCTGCGGGTGGGGCTGAGGTCCCCATTGCTGTCCTGTTGGGATCTGCGACAGTCACTCAGCATTTAGGAGTCAACCCCTCCACCGTGGGACAGCCAAGAGACGAGGCTGGAGCCGTGCGGGGGGGTGGGGGGGTCGGACCAAGAAGGAAAGCACTGAAAGGAAGTCAGGAGAGAAAGGTAGGCAGGTGCTCTCCAATGGCCAAGTTACTCTTAGAATCTCCAGGTGGTGCAGGTACACGTGATCACTGGACCCCTGACCTAACGCTCCCTTGTCACAGATGTGGAAATGGCAGTTCCCAGAGTCTGAGGGATTCACCGAGTCGTCCTTCCCAGGAGCTTGGTGATTCCCCCTCACCGTGCCCTCCCCACAGAAGCCACTTCTCTTTCAGTGGGCTGTGACTCTAAGAAGGGAAACTTCTGTGTATGTTTCGGCCCCAACAAATGGCAGGGCTAGTTTTCTTTAAAAAACTTTCTTGGGGGGGCGCTGTTAGTCTCATGCGGTTTTCATAGAGGACCGCGTTTCCATTTGCCAGGCCTGTCAGTTGCCATGAGTACAAACTTCCATTTTGAACGTGGCATGATTCATAGCAGCGCTTGGTTTAAAAATGGGAGAACGTCTCTTCTGGCAAAAATCGTAAGGCGGAACTAAATGGGGGTAGGAAACAATCATTTCTTAAAAAGAAATAAAAAGAAATATTGATTAGGCTTTCATTTACTTAAAAAGCATAGCCTATCAGACCAATCGCCGTTGCGTTTCAATTTCTCCACATTGTTCTGAGTATTTTAGACATTTCCCCCTCTTTCTGTTCTCTAAATAACCATGAGCTCTTCCAAAGCAATTAACTGTGTATATGGGGAGGGAGCTAGAAAAATTGTGAGAGAAGCCTGAAAGGCAGCTGTCGGTACAAGCCATCGAGTCTCCTCTGGCCCTTTCTTTTTTTTTTTTTTTTTAAGATTTTATTTATTTATTTGACAGATCACAAGTAGGTGGAGAGGCAGGCAGAGAGAGAGAGGGGGAAGCAGGCTGCCTGCTGAGCAGAGAGCCCGATGTGGGGCTCGATCCCAGGACCCTGAGATCATGACCTGAGCCGAAGGCAGAGGCCTTAACCCACTGAGCCACCCAGGCGCCCCTCCTCTGGCCCTTTCTTCTTTGGGAGACACTTCGATAGCAGAGACCCCCCCCCTTTGCACCCCCCTCCCTTCTCCTGCCCCACTCCCCTCCCCCTTGTCTTTTCCACTCCTCAGGTGTGGGAATCCTCCCCCCCAAGCACCGAGCACAGACACAAGTGCCACACGGGGCCCCTGGCTATGGCCAATGACAGAGTCTGACGGATAGTGGCTTTCTGAGGGACCCCCCTAAAGACCGCTATTTGGAATAAGCGTGAGAGCCAACCTGAGTGGAGTGGTAAACACGTGACAAGCACCGTGCTAAAGGCACAACAGCCCTAAGAGGTTGGGACGATCGTTGTTATTCCCGTTCAACAAGGGAGAAAGCTGAGGCACAGAGTGGCTAGGGCAGCTGGCCCAGGTCACACAGCTAGTAAAAGGGCGGAGCTGGGAGAAGCAGCCAGGCTGTGTGGCTCCAGGGTCCATGCTCTTTAACCACCACCCAACTGCTCATGGTCACCTTTGGTTGTGGTCTCCTTCGGGGGGGAGGGCCTAGAAAGGGGCACAAAAGGGAGACTTTCGGAGATGCTGGTAATTACTGTTTCTTGATTACGTGCTGGTTCCGTGGGACTGTTAGTGAAAATTTATCAAACTATAAGCTTGTGGTCCGCATACTTTTCTGCATGTGTGCGTTACTTGCATACAAAGTTAACTTTAAAAATAAAATGTCTGGTACAGTGCCTGCCGACTGAGAGTTGAGCACTGTGGGCCTCTTGCTTCTCTCCCTTTTCTTTGCCTGCCTGTGGGCGTCTGGGTGTCCTAGGGAGTTCCTCTGGCCTTCCAAAGACATCACAGGGTCTGGGCTCAGGGGGTCGCTGGGAGGGGACGTCCAGAGTCTGAGACCTGAGGGGTCTATGTAGGAGGCCTCCTGTCTGGGTCAAGGGCAAGGGGAACATCCATTCCCGCAGTGGGGGCTGGTGTCCAAGCTGGCCGTGTGTGTGGCGAAAGGGTTCGTAAGCCAGGAGAGCAAGGTTCAGATGTAGGCTCTGCTGGAAACTTTCTCTGCCACTCAGTAAGTCACTTGACACAACCAAGCTCCCGCTTCCTCATCACAACTTTCTTGGCGACCTAATATAGGTAGAGGTACAGTGTTTGCTCCCAATGTGATATAGACAGGGGGACTTGTTAATGACAATGTGGGGTTAGGGTAAAGAGAGGGAAGCCCAGCATGGTTAGAGTAGGGCACAGCCCTGCAAAGAATCCAGCCATATCCATGTCCTCCTGTCTTGGAGTTTCATGCTCCCTCCACTTGCCTGATTAACAAAGGCCTAGGCTTAACTTCTGGTGCTGTGTGCTCTGGGTCCCTGCAGTGTCCCAACAGACAAAGTTGCAGCCCACAAAAGCTTTGGGATTTGGGCTTACTGCAAGCCCCTTTGTGATCACTGCTTCCTAGAGTCCCTGGGTCTGAGAGCAGTACCGGCTGGTCGGTTTTATCAACAGTCACGGCTCTTGGTTTTGCGAGCGGCCAAAACTTTCTGATGGCAGGGAGCCCAAAGAATGTGGATGTCTCTCCCGTGGCCGAGTCCCCCTCCGGAACACCCCGACAAGGTCTTGTCCCGCTTCTGTTTGAAAATCTCCAGTGTCCGTGAACTTGGTGATTTTCACATACTGCCTTCCGCAGAGAGATCCTGAAAAGAGATCTTGGCCTCATCATTGGAGTAAGATTCGTAAATAGGAGGCTGTGCCATGATGTTCAGAGGAAGGGACACTGGGAGGGAAGGATCTGATAAGAACAGAGTGTAGAGCTCACCGCTAATGGAAAAGGGTATCTTTGGCCCATCCAGCAGAACCTCTCAGCCTCCCTGCTGTGGGGACCCAGGATGCCCCAGAAGGTACTGCTCCTGAGGATGCTCAACCTGAGGTAGGGGTGAGGGAGGGCCTGGCGGAGCTCCCAGCATGGCTGGTAAGTTCTGATTTTCAGGACAGCTGTGCAGGAAGACGGCTAGCCTGGGCATGGGACCCAACTGTATCAGGAAGGCGAGACTGCCTCTACAGCTGTTCAGGCCTTCTGGTCCCGGGACTCTTTGACATCATTCAAAAGTATGGAAGACTCTTGGGGCGCCTGGGTGGCTCAGTGGGTTAAAGCCTCTGCCCTCAGCTCAGGTCATGATCTCAGGGTCTTGGGATCGAGCCCCGCATCAGACTCTCTGCTCAGCAGGGAGCCTGCTTCCCCCTCTCTCTCTGACTGCCTCTCTGCCTACTTGGGATCTCTCTCTCTGTCAAATAAATAAATAAAATCTTAAAAAAAAAAGAAAAGTATGGAAGACTCTAAAGAGCTTTCCTGGGCTCTATCTATCAATATTTAAAATTAAAACTAAACTTTTTCTCCAGTATTTATTTGGTAATGTACTGAAAAGTATAGGATTGCCTGGATTTGAATCCCATTTCTGCCACCTAGCAGGTGCTCGGTATATACTTGGCTGATTTTATTTCTAAAGCACAAGATCTGGAACCTTCTGTGGGAGGATTCAGACCAGGTCCTCGCTTTCAGCAGCGAGCACTACAGGTTAATATTATTACATATACAGAGGCCTCCCACTGCTGTTTCACTTTTGCAAACAGGATTAGGAAATTACAGATCCTGGTAACAGGATGGGCCATTGTTCTAGAGATATCGACTCCCTGGCCTGAGGACAAGTGCCCCCCATCACCGAGAAACCTTGGACAGTTTTTTGACCTCCAGCTTCATTTCACCTGTTCTGTAAAATGAGGTTAATAATAATACCAGCCTTATAGGTTAGCTGGGGGAGTTAACCAAGATAAGGCACTTGGCTTAGTATCCAGTCTGCACTGGATAAATGCTATCTATGATTACTTTTAACCAAAGGTTTTTGATAACGAGTCTGAGTCACACCTCCAGAGCTCAACCTTCTAGAAATACAAGGGTACTTGTTGACACGAAACCGACTGCCTCAATGAGCCAACTTGTGCGATTCTAGATCACAAGTAATTATATTTCTAGTATTTTCTTTGGGTGCCTGTGTCATCAGAGGCAAAGTGCACAGCGGTCAGAGTTCACAGACCCCTTTGGGGGTGTGGCTCCCCTGGAACACTGACTGCACCTGTGGGCGCGCTGGGTTCCCTCTGGGCTGAGTCACGCTGTCCGGCCGCTCCGTCTCACCCACAGCACGGGCAGGACGGTAGGCTCTGGCCACAGGCAAGAGGGTGGGAGGCTCTGAAGCCTGGAGCCCTTCTAGCTGTGGAGAGCGATGGCCTCTGGAACCAAGGCCTGAGAAAAGGAACAGCAAAGTCCTGAAATCCCATTTTCAGCCATGCTTCCTCTTGCTCCCACTGTCTCCCCCCTCCTTCCCGATAGTTCCCGTGTATGTTATCTTTCCCCCTGAGAATCACTGACCGATAATCCAAAAATTAAAAGACACTTCGCCCGGCTCTGGGAATTCTTGTCTCCACACAGCACTGGGAGCCTCTGTCATATGACTGGCCACTATGGGCTTTGTAGTGAAGTCACTGTCATTCGACAATGCTACAAGCATTTGTTGAACTCCACCTGTCGGCCAAACGCTGTGACCAGATACAAGGGTGAAAGGGCGGGCCACCTCGAGGCCTGGCCCACGGAGCTGGGTCCTGGGGACACAGAGACAGCTGCTCAAACAAATAACCAGAGTGCAGTGCAGGGGGGCGGGGGGGCTGTATGAGGAAGGGGTGAAGCGAGCAGCTAGGCCTGCCCCTTCCATGCTGGCAAGGACCGTGTCCCATCCCGTGTCCCCGCCGCCTTGCCCTCGCCTCCTCCCCTTCAGTCCCTGCCGTGTGGCTGGCTCCTCTGGTCTTCGGGTTTCATTTGGAATGTCACCTCTGCAGAGAGCTGCTCCGGCCCATGTGACCTGCAGGGACGGCCTCAGGCGCTCCGGAACTCTGGAGCACTCTCCTTCTCCTACAGCGTGTCTCATTAGTTAGACATCTCATTTACCTGTCAGCTCGGACTTGACCTCGCGGCCCCCCGGCGAGCAGTCACCAAATGACCAGCAGAGCCTCTCCGTGAATGAATGAATGACCTGCTCAGAGTCGTTAAATTAAATCGTTAGCTGAAATCACACCGATGATTTGGAAAGGTTGAAAATAGTTCGTGGGACAGATGTTGTTACTGTCTTTAACATTATCAGAATTTCTTCACAAAAATTTTAGGGGTCTTCTATGATTCCCGAATAAAGTGGACTAAAATTAACATGAAAGGATTTTGTAACAAGGCCCTACAATTAGAAGCATACATCTTAGTAAATATGTAAGTTCTAGAGATTTTAGGAAAAAAGTGACTATAGTTTTGATGGTTTATCCCTTCACCTGCGTGAACGCAGGAGGGTCAACCAGATGAGGGAGGCGATTATAGGATCACCTGACAGCCATGTGCCGGAGAATATGTCCATAGAGATACATCTGTATGTAACATATTTATATGTACATGTGTACACACACGCGCACACACACACACACACACACACACACACGGAGGAACGGTAAAACTATGCGGAAACTGTTTAGCCAGTCCAGTTTGAGCTACACAGATACCCTGACAGGTCGTGTATCGCCTCTGTCCTAGTTTTCAGGTACACCTGCAATGATATGTTCTGGAACATTCTTGCAACTATC
Source organism: Nasua narica (assembly GCA_028533885.1). Taxonomy (NCBI): domain Eukaryota; kingdom Metazoa; phylum Chordata; class Mammalia; order Carnivora; family Procyonidae; genus Nasua; species Nasua narica. Next base: position 56,127,169 of record CM052806.1, read on the forward strand.
GAATAGTGATTTCAATTAGCTGACAAAGGTGTTAAGGACATTTGCACCGTTATTGCTGATTTGGGCCATGTGCTCATAGTTCTGGAGACTTATTCACGCAGGAAACATACACAGAGCCCCTGTTCAGCGGCGGAGCCAGTGTGAGGACCGGGCCTGCGGAGAATTTGCACTAACCACAGAGACGGGTAAATAAGGGCCGTCATGAGGGGCGGTGCTGCTCAAGCACACCCCGGGGAGCCAAGGCGGCGGTGGAAGGAGCTGTAGCTATGACTGGGGCTTTTAGAAGGCTTTCTGCAGGTGGTTCCATCAGCCAGAACTTGGAGGTCAGCCCGGGGCTTACTGGACGTAGTGTAGGAGGGCCTGCGTTCAGGGCGGTCGGACGGCACGGCAGGCGGAAGGAACCGCATGTGCAAAGGCAGCAGAGTACAGACAGCCTACAGAGTTGAAGGTGCACAGGGGTGGACAGGGCTTAGAGGTTTGGCTGCAGAGGCAGGCTGGGCCCTATTGGCGGGGACTTTGTGTTTGAAGCAGGAAGTTTGAACAGTGTCCCGAAAGGAATAATCACCGAGAGAGTGCTGCAGATTTGCCTCTTAGAAGCTTTTGGCAGCTGGGAAGATGCCCCCCACCCCCCACCCCGCAGCCTGCAGGGAAGAGATCATCCAGGGAGGGAAGACCCAGTAAGTAGAGGACCTATGAGGGGGTCAGAAGGGGAATGCCTCAGCACATGCAAGGCAGGTGGGACGTGAGCCAGAGGCTGAGAGGAAAGGAGGGGCAATGGCGGGGCGATGGAGGATGAGAGCCACTGTGCGCCAGGCCCCGTTCTGGGCTCCCAGGCTCCGCAGGGACAGAGCAGATGTCTAGCTCTGCCTTGTGGCTCTGGCACCTAGTGGGAGGAGCCAGACAGAAATAAACAAGCAAGTCAGCAGGTAGTATAACCAGAGCTAAGTCCTCAGGAGAAAAATAAAGATAGCAGTGCTGGCAAAGGGGCAGGGAATTTGAAATTTTAGACAGGGTGTCCTGTGAAAATTTTCAGGGTGTAGGGAATCCAGCTCAGTGGCTCTTTGGAAGGAGAGCATTCCAGGAGGAGCAAACAGCAATGCAAAGGCCCTGGGGTAGAATTACCTGCCTGTTCCAAGAACTTCAAGGGGCCCATGTGGCTAGAAGGGCCAGGGAGGTGAAATGAGAGACCCAGGGGCCACAAGGATTGTGAGGGGCCTTATAGGCCATTGTAAGGACTTCAGTGGAGGGAGTAAAAGTAGTCAGATCCTGGATTTATTTTAAAGGTCAAGGCACCAGGCATTGCTGACAGATTAGATGTATCTAAGGAAAGTTAAGGTTGACTTCAGGAGTCTTTTTTTTTTTTTTTAAGATTTTATTTATTTATTTGACAGAGAGAGAGAGATTACAAGTAGGCAGAGAGGCAGGCAGAGAGAGAAGGGGAAGCAGGCTCCCTGCCGAGCAGAGAGCCCGATGCAGGGCTCGATCCCAGGACCCTGAGATCAGGACCTGAGCCGAAGGCAGAGGCTTTAACCCACTGAGCCACCCAGGCACCCCTGACTTCAGGAGTCTTGTCCTGAGCAGGTGAAAGATTGGAGTTGCCACCTTCCAAAGTCAAAGGTCAGAAGCAGAGTTGGTTTCTGAGTGGGGATTAGGATCATTATAGGTATCGCTTGGGAGAATGGACATTTGAGATGCCAGGTGGAGATGTCCAATCAGCAGCGAATTACAGGTCTGGTCTATATTGGGCCCAAAGATGGAGCTGTGGACAGGACAGGTAGGAAGGCCAAGCAGGCAGCACCCTCAAGGTGTCACAGTAGGACCATCCTCCCATCTCTTAGGGTGTCTGAAATTCTGTCTTTAATGTCATGGTTCCAGAGGGAGCTGTGCCTCATAATCATTGAGGCTTTTTAAAGGTACAGATTCCCGGGTCTCCCTTCAAACAGGAATCTCTGAGGTGGAACCCAAACCTAAAAAACTTTTCAACACCCTCCTCGGGTGATTGTGATGGGCACCGCGGGGTAAGAAACTACAGCGTGTTATTATACCTTTGTCCAAACCCACGCGATAGCAACAGTGAACCCGGATGCAAACTACGGACTTTCCTTGACAAAATGAGAACAAAAGTAAGGGGTGAAAGTTTATGGGGGAAGACAGAAAAAAGAACACAGCAATTTAACTCACTTTAAAGTGTTAATGACTTGTCAGTGTCATTTGCTGGGGTGTGCCTTGTAGCAGGCCCTCAGCAGGTGCCAGGGTGGGTGAGTGAGCAGAACGGGGCGATCCTTGCCTCACGGCGCTTCCGTTCTGGAAAGCCTGTTTGAAGAGCCTGGTGAAGGGAGGGAAAGGGGGAGTGCCTGAGAATTGTGCCTCAGGCTGATCTGTCTCTGGCTGAAGAGAGGCTCCCAGTGGTGGAGGCTGGGAGGGTAGCAAACCCAAAGCTAGGTGCCAGGATACACCCCCGAGGAAGGGCCTCTCCTCCCCACACTTTCTTGGATCTCAGTTGACTATGTGCCGCTAGGTAGCTCCATTTCTTCCTGTACCCCTGCCAGGAGTCTCAGCACCCCAAAGAATTGAAAGCAGGGTCTCAGAGATAGCTGTATATCTATGTTCATAGCAGCAGGACTTGAATCGCCAAAAAGTTGGAAGCATGCCAGCATCCATTGGTGGATGAATGGATAAGTGGAATGGCACATATTCGTATAATGGAATATTATTCAGCCTTAAAAAGGAAGTTCTGACACATGGAGCAACATGGATGAAACTTGAGGATATCTTACAAAATGAAGTAAGCCCTCAAAGGACAAATACTGTATGATTCCTCTTCTCTGAGGTCCTTAGAGCGGTCAAATGTATAGAGGCGGGAAACAGAGTGGTGGTGGCCAGGCGTTGGGGGAAGGGGAGAATGGAGAGCTACTGTTTCCTGGGCATAGCGTTGCAGTTGTGCAAGACGAAGAGAGTTCTGGAAGTCGGTGGTGCTGATGGTGGCACAACAATGCGAATGTGCTTCGTGTTACCAGGTTGCATCTAAAATGGTTAAAATGGTGTACTTTATATGTATTTGACTGTGACTGAAAAAAAAAAAAGGAGTTAGGCACTTTTACTGAGCAAGCTTAGAAAGCCTAGTTCAGTCAGGGCAAGTGAGGGCGCCAAGGAAGGCGGGTCTCTCAGAAATGAGGTTGCAGGGCCTGTGATGGAGCCCCCCACCCTCCACCAGCACCGGGCAGCCATAGAAGGGTGGCCGCTGCTTGCCTTCCAGCCTCTTCTCCTGGCTCCGCTGTGCTCTCTCCCCAGCTGCTGGCCTCCACACCACCCTGCTCCGCCCGGGATCCCCCAGGGTGCTCCCACCTCATGCCCTCCCTCAGACGTTCTTTCCTCTTCAGCTTCCCTGATCACTGCTGCTTCTCTGCAGCCCCCAGTTCCAGTTTGGAGGGAATCCGATAGGTTATCCCATTTAGGGGGAGCAAGTACGTTATCCACGTCTGATAGGCTCGTGGGCGGGATCACCTGACCTAATCAGCTTTGCTAGATTAGTGGGCAGCCCCTAGCCACCCCGGCCAGCAGGCTGTGGCGCCTACCCCGCTCTCCTTGGCAGAGGCTGTGGGTGACAGGGATGACCCCTTGGTGCTGGGACTTAGCGGAACAACAGTACCCTGATGGGAAACCTCGAGCCCGACACGGTCTATATTCATCCCAAAGTCAGCCAGTCTCCCCCTCTCCTCCCTGTCCTCACAATCTTTCCATTATTTGTTTTTCTGCTGCTCATTCACTCCAGAAATAGTAAATTACATGCAAGGCGAGGTCTACCTTATTCATTTTATATTCCTGTCTCACCACATGGTAGCATGCAAATGTTTATTAATAAACTAATTAATGGGGAAATGAAAACATAGAATGAGCACCAGATTTGGAATCTGAAGACCCTATTTGAGTCATCCAAGGTCACTTTTTGCCTGTGTGACCTTTGAAAAAGCATCTAATTTCTCTGGGCCTCAGGCTCAAATTCTGTGAAGTGAATGGGCTGGAAATACATCAGTAGTCAGAAGAGTATTCTGTCTCCCTTAGAAGGAGCTGATTGGATGTCTTTTCAGGAGAATTTCTCTGTCTCTAGTATGCTAATTGGTCTTATGAACTTTCCAGAGAGAGATTAGAGTACAGAACCCTTTCTAAATTCTGCCGGTCTCTGTGGTCCTTTAAACACGGAACATCGCATGGGGTTTGGGCTGGGAAAGATGAGAGGCCTAATTTGGGATGCACCTGACCTCCAAGGGCTCATTGAGCCTCAAGGAATCTCAGACTTCATATGAGTCTTTTTGCAGCAATTTGTTTACTCGCCCAGAATAAATTGCTTTGGATTTTAGATTTTAAATGCTCTGAGCTACCTTTGGTCATTTCCTGACTCTATCATACTCCTAGTTGTCTGGGGTTCATTTCCCTCTGTGTGTTTCTTCGTGACTTGAAGGTAACCAAGGCCATTGAGTCAGATTCTGTGAAGTTTCTCCCCCTTATCTTGGGACCGTACATAGGGTACCTCCTGTTACCCAGAAAGATAAGGCGCTGGCACGGCCTGCCCTGGCCGCTGACACACCACGTGCGGGCGTCTGAGTGGGCAACTGCTATCTAGGAAGGTCTCTGAGCTGTCATTTCACTGCCAGATCGTTATCCAGCCAAGTGATAAGTGGGAGGCACCGTCCAACTTGTGGGTTTATCCTAGGGACTCTCTGAATCATGACTCAATTAATGGCCAGGTAGTATAACTGACAGGGGAGCAAGGAGCACTGTCATATCAAAATATGGGGGACTCAGGGCTGCAAGAGGACCTCGGGAGTACTCTCCTGGGGGCGCCATAACCAAGTACAGTAAGAGTTAGGGGCACCCCCCCATGCAGTGGTAAATCCCATATAACTTTTGACTTTCCCCAAACTCAACTACTCATAGCCTACTGTTGACCAAAAGCCTTACTGATAATATAAATGGTCGATAAACCTATATTTTGTGTGCTACAGGTATTATATACTGTATTCTAACAGTAGGGAAGCTAGAGGAAAAAATGGTATGAAGAGAATTCTAGGGAAGGGAGAATAACATACTACAGTACTGTACCTTGTTGACAAAAATCTGCTTATCAGTGGACTCTTGCAGTTCAAGCCTGTGTTGGGCAAGGTCAAATGTATCGTAAACTGGGTGGTGTGAAACAGTAGAAATGCACTGTCTCACCAGTCTGGAGGCTGGAAGTCTGAAATCCACGTGTCCCCGGGGTGGGTTCCTACAGAACCTCTAGGGGAGGATGCTTCCTTGCCTCTTCCGGTTCCTTCCAGCTTCCTTGGCTGTGGCCATGTAACTCAGCTCACTGCCTCCAGCCTCACATGCCCCTCTTCCCTCTGTCTGTGCCCAGGTGTTCCTCTCACAAGGACGCCAGGCCTGTGGGATTAGGGACCTACCCTGATGACTTCATTTGAGCTTGATTATATTAACAATGGCCCCATTTCCAAGTAAGAGGACATTCAACAATACCAGGGGTTAGGACTTTGACATACCTTTTGGGGGACACGATTGAATCATAATACCCCTGATGTCAAGGAAAAGCATACTCAGGGGCCAGCCACGTGCGATACAGGGCACAGAGCCCTGCCTGTGAACAATGACCACTTAATCCCTTCTTTGGGGGCCTCTTCTGGGTTTTCAGAGAAGAATCCAGAATTCAAGCATCTTCAGCACAGAGGACAGAGTCAAAGTCAAAGGTATTTGAGGCTGTCTGTACAGATAAGAATACATTTTCCAGGCACCGTAATGCAAGGCTTGGGAGCTACTGGTCACCCTCTGAATCCTGCCTCCACTACTTGGCAGCTATGTGGCTCTGAGCAAAGCCCTCGACCACTCTGAACCATGGCTTCCTCACGGATAGATGGGAAGGATACCAGTTCCATGCCAGTGGCTCTCACCTAGGAGAGATTTTGTCCCCCATAAGATGTACGGTAATGCCTGTAGATATTTTTTATTGTCGCAACTGAGGGGGTGTTCCCTGCATCTAGAGAGGAGAGCCCAGGGATGCTGCTAAGTATCCTACAAGGCAGAAGACAGCCCACACAACCAAGAATTACCTGGCTGTGAATGTTAACAGTATCAAGGTTGAGAAACTCTGTCCATCCTATGGGGTTGATAATTGGCTTTGGAAACGAGGCATGCAGGGTGCCCAGGACATCCCTGGCATTGAGTCAGCCCAATAAATAGCAGTCATACACACCGAGAAGCAGGGAGTTTGTCACAACACCATGAAAACATTTGAAGTCACTAGAAGTTTTGAGTATGAAAAAGAAAAAAGATTCTCAAGTTTGATGTAGTCCCTGAATTACGAATGCTTGGGAAACATAAAAAAAGCAAAATATAATTGGCTCACATAGATGGTGAGGCATATAGAGGGGATAAAATATTAATGGAATGCTTGCAATGTCACATGCTTTTACCTATATCACCTCATTTAATCGTTTTAGCAACATTTTGAAGAATTGCCTACCTCACCTCACCGCACCCACCCCACCCCCCCGGCCGCCATTTTATAGGTGAAGCAACTGAAGCTTATGAGAGTTTAGTATCTTGTCCCTGGGTCTGTCTTCAAGTGGTAGAGCTGGTGTTTGAGCCAGGTTCTCTCTGTTTCCAAACCCATGATGCTCTGTTGCCCGTACCTGACTCACAGGGAATCACTGCAACTGACTAAGGTGTTAGTCATGAACTCAATGGTTGGATGCCGAGGAATGCAGGCAGGGAGGCCCCGAGGAGAATCCAGAATGCGGCCAAGGTGCCCTAGGGATTCTTCAGGATTTCTATCATCCTGAGATCGCCTCTCCTCTTTCCTGCATTGGATGCCAAGCTTCTCTCTTGATGTCCTCTCTGGCGATCCTACCAGCTGAACCTGGATCTGCCCTCCGGGAACAGAGCAAAGCGCTAAAAAGCGAACCCATCTCCTTTTCCTCCTTTAGCTTCCCATGATAAGTCTTACCCCCTCAAGGTGATGGAGTCCTGGGATACTACAAAGAGGAGAGCCTGTAATTTAACCAGAGATGTGACAACAGCAAACAGAAGCCAGGAGCGGAAACATCAAAGCGCACTTTGGTAAGGTTGCTGAATTTGCATGAAATGATATAAGATCACATGAAGATAGTCACATAGTACTATAAACTTTATAGTACTATAAACCCCCAAACAACCACTAAAATAACAATATGAAGATTTAGGGCAAATAAGCCATAAGAAAAAGAAAATGTAATCATCAACAGTAATTAGTTCACCAAAGAAGCCTACAAATGGCCAGTGAGTACATGAAAAGATGCTCCTCGTCATTAGTCATCAGCGAAATGCAATCAAAACCACGGCGAGATAAGAACTTCACACCCACCAGGATGGTTACAGGCAAGGAGGCAATTGCTAACCAACGTTGGAGAGAATGCGGAGAATTAAAAGCTCTGATGCACCACTAGCAGAAATGTGAGCTGGGGCAGCCACTTTGGGACAGTGTGGCAGGGCTCAGAATGTTAAACAAGGAGTTACCACCTGACCCAGCGATGCCATGCCTAGGTTCATGTTCAGGAGAAATGAAACATATGTCTACACCAAAACATGAATGTTCACAGCAATATTATTCATAATAACCAAATGGCAGAAACAACCCAAATGTCCATCAGTGGATGAATGGATAAAGAAAAAAGATGGTATGTCCATACAGTGGAACTCAACTGTGGGAAGGCATGAAGTACTGATACATGCTACAACATGAATGAATCTTGAAAACACTATGCTAAGTGAAAGAAAGCCAGTCACAAAAGGCCACACTATGTGACCCTATTTATATGAAATGTCTGGAACAGGCAAATCTATGGAGATAGAAAGTAGCTTAGTGACTATCGAGGTCTGGGAAAGGCCGGGAGTGGGAGGATTCGGTGTTGACAGCTAAAAGGCAGGAGGTTTCTTTTTGGGGTGATCAGAATGTTCTATAACTTGCACAGTTTTGTTTATACCCTAGAAATCATTGAATCACTCACTTTCAGTGAGTGAAGTGTATGGCATATGAATTATATCTCAAAAAAACTATTACAAAAAAGTATAATCAGTTCAAAAGTAGGCAGGAAAAGAGGAAAAAAGGAAAAAGGAATAAGTAGAACTAACAGAAAACAAACAATAAGATGGGCAGTTTAAGCCTAATCATATTGGGACACCTGGCTGGCTCAGTCCTTAGAGCACGCAAATTGTAATCTTGGGGTCATGGATTCCAGTCCCACTTTGGGCATAGAGCTTACTTAAAAAAGCTAATAATATCAATAACAATTAAATTTAAGTGGTCTAAATATTTAGATTGGAAGGCAGAGATTGGGTAAAAAAAAGCAAGAAGCAACTATAGGCTGTCTATACAAGAAGCCCACTTCAAATAGAAAGACACAAATAGGTTAAAAGTAGAATGATGGAAAAGTATGTACCATGGTAACACTAATTTACAAAAAAGCTGGGGCAGATATATTAATATCAGACAAAGTAGATTTTAGGGCCGAGAATATTACCAAGGACAAAGGAGGTTATTTCATAATGATAAAATGGTTAATTCATCAGGAGGATATAACAATCTTAAATATTTATGGGCCTGATAACAGAGTTTCAAACTACATGAAGCAGAAACTGATAGAACTCCAAGGAGAAATAGAAAAATCCTCAATTATATCAGATATTTTAAGTTAGCCACTTCATACAGTAAGTGAGGATGCTCGGAGATTGTTGAATCCAGCCCACTCACCTTACTGCTAAGGAGAAGGGGACCCAGAGAAGTCAGTTGAGTTATCCAGGGTCACAGAGTTCATTTGTGCCGGAGCTTGGCCATTTGCCTAGTTGCCCACCAGGGCTGCTCAGTCCTGTGAGAGTCCCTGCAGCATGGAGACTCCTAAATTCAGCCTAACATGGTGGTAAGAGACCTACAACCATGAATAGGAGGAATCCCACTAGGTAACCAGTCATGGCTACCGATGTGTTAAGAGACTATCCATTAATTCTTTTTCACAAATGTTAAGGGCTAGGCACCACTGGAGGTGCTTAGGATACAGCAGTGGAGCCAAATTGCCTTTCTTTAAGGAGCTTACATGTTAGTGAGGGACAGGCAATAAACAAATATCTAAGTGATAAGTGCAGCTAAGGTAAAGAAAGTGGGGTAGGAGGGATGGAGAGCAGCCCCGAGCTTTAGAAAATTATGCCCACCTCGTATTTCCCCCAGAAAAGCTAGTTCTGTGAGATGTTCCACATAAAAGGGAAAATAAGTGCTGCCTGTACTTTTTCCTTCCGGAGATTCCCCATGCATGCCAATAAATCGAAGGCCCTGAAAAGTCCTGCAGTGATGAAACTCATTTCAATTTTTTTACTCCAGCACTTTCCAACTATGGAACATACTTTGAAGAATGTCCTTGGTACCTCTTGGGCTCTGTATAGTGTCTCCCTTATGTACTTTCTGGGAGCCGAATTTCCAACTTTTTGTGTCTCTAACTTATTCCTCAAAAAAGATTGTAGTTTCTTCCAAATCAATCCACAAATGAGGCCCTCATAGTCACTAGAGGGGCAGCATGATATTGGGAAAGGAGCCCTACCCTGGGCTTCTAGGGGGCAATTTCCAGCAAGCTTCTTGGCCTTTCAAGGCCTCAGAGATAAAATGAAGACCTAGACTCTGGTCTCAGATTCCCTCCAGCTCTAAAATTCCACAGTTTTTTGGACTGAGATGTTAGGACTGTGGTCGGCCCTGATATTCATGTTCCAGATGCTGATCTTGATGTTCTGGTGTGGAGAAGAGGTTCAGTCTCATTTACGTTCAGGCTCATTTACCCTCAGACTTAAGATCAGATGGAAGCATTGTCTCTAAGCTGAGCACTGGAGTCATCTGGAGGCTTAACAAATACCCTCACTTAGATCCCATGCCCAGAGTTTCTGATGGAACTGGTCTGGGGTAGGGCCCAGGCGTTGGGATTTTGACAACGACCCTGGGATTCCTAGGTGCTGCGAGCTTACGAATCACTTCCTTTAAAACACAGCCTTCACTGGGCAGCCTTTCTTGTATACCTCCATGGTCTATTACCATATCTGAGCACCATCTGGCCATGGGAATGTATGACTATATGAACAGTTGTATCTTTCGCTATAAATACAAGATAGCCACAAAACAAAACCCCCCAAAATGGAAAGCAATATAATTAAATTCTAGTGAGATCCTGGTGCCTGCCAAAATTCTGAGCCTGAGGTCAGCATTCACTTTATGAAATGAGATGAACAAATGTGAGAACATATTCTGGTCATAGTGGCCCCAAACTGAGAGTTTCTCCCCAACACAACCACAGTGATGCTCAGAGAAGTGAAAAGGGTGAGATTCCTCCTTCAGGGGTTCAATATATTTGATGATGTGTCTGGGACCTCCTCAATTCCTCTTCCTCACCACCACTGGTTCACGCTTTGAGGGATGCTCTTAATGGCTTCGATGTTATTTCTTAAGGGAGTTATTCCTGGAAGTGGGGCTGTGAGGTCAGGGACCAACTTATCAGGACTTATTTTTCCAATATTTAGGAGAAGTGTTGTCCCCCCACCCAAAAAAGCATCAGAAAGAGAAGAGAAGGTGAGAACCAGAAAAGTGCATTGTGGCAGGGAGCCAAAAGTGGGGACCAGCTGTAGCCAGGTGACCCTGAAGGGGAGGAGGGGCAGGGGAGGACTACCTGCTGCTCCCATATGTATGAGAGCCTTTCCCCCAACTCCAGCCAGCAGTGCTCCCTCCTCCTGGCCCATGGCCTGGCTCCTCGCCCCACCTCCAGAAGTATAGGGTCCAAGGTTATTGCCAGGATTTATCCTAAGATAGGAAGAGTTGCCTCATTCCCTGTTCTGGCTTTGGAGTATTCTGTGCTAAGGAGAAGCTTCCTAATTAGGCATTTGGAAACCCAAGAAATAGCCTCTACCAAGAATGTTTTTATAAACCCTCAAAATTAATAAACAAGAAAGAATAAACTGTTCTGTGAAAAAGGGGGGTCTGAAACTAACTGGAAGTGCTGCTTTCAAGAGGAAACAAATGAAGCAAATGGGAGCGAGAGTTCCCAGATGTGACGATGATAATCCCATCACCTTTAAAGATTAATGAATATTATTTTCTGTAACAGCAATAATTCTGGCTGGGGAAAAGGGGAGGGCGACGCAGTGCTTCTGATGCTAAATGTCCTTGGTTGTGGTACTGTTAAGGAAGCCACCTCGTTTCGTTCTGTTGGGACTTTGCTACAATAACCCCCAGCCAAAGGCTGCATAAGAAATCAAATGCCGGCTGGAGAGGCATTTACCCTGTTGGGGGTGGGGGAGCGGAGAAGGACAAAGGCCTTCAATTAGCAGCCATGAAATGAAACAATGTATTAGCCAGTAGACTATGAGCTTTAAAGGAGAAATTTGATGCAAAGAAACCAAAACGGTGCTGCCAAAGTTTCATTCTTGCCTTTTAAGCCGCTTCCCTGGGAGAAGGCCAAGTCCAGTGAAGGCAGGAGAAACAACACTTCTGAATTCCCTGGAAGTTGTGAATGGAGGTGTCTGTTTTTAACTGGTATTGAGCTCTATGGTGGGGGCTGATGCTAAGCCATTGAGTAAAACCAAAGCGGATGCAGGTTTGCATGTAAAATTGATAGGAAACTGTCTCCTCTGGTGTCCATGTAGTTAACCCGAAGAAATCCTGTGCCTCTATTTCTGTTGACCATCAGGGACCCAGTGGCAAATAGAGCATATCAGCAAACAGACCCATGGAACCTCTGTGGGGAAGCTTTTTTTCACAATCTTTTTTATTTAGTTTACTGTCATGGAAATGTTTGTATTAATTCTCCATAAAAACTTCATTCTGAAAAAAAAAAAAAAAGCTTACGCAAAAATCTGAATAGGCTTCTATCTGTTAAAGAAGAATCAGTATTCATTACCTTCCAAAATAGGGGCACCCGCCCCAGATGGATTCATAGGTGAATTCTACCAAAATTTTAAGGAGGAAATGATATCATTTTCTACAGTTTCTTCCAGAAGATAGAAGTGGAAGAAATACTCCTGTAACTGATTCTGTGAGAGCAGCATTACCCTCATACCAAAACCACACAAAAAATTGCATTGTTTTAGGCAAAGAAACATTTCTGAAGAGTATCATGTCAGTTAAGTTGGGGTGTTATTTTGAAACCAATCAATCGGAGTTTAATGATAAAAAGAATTGAGTAGTGGAAGTGTTGACACTGAGCTTTTTAAAAACTGAAAATTTTTTTTTAAAGTTTATTTATTTATTTGACAGAGAAATCACAAGTAGGCAGAGAGGCAGGCAGAGAGAGAGGAGGAAGCAGGCTCCCCGCTGAGCAGAGAGCCCGATGTGGGGCTCGATGTGGGGCTCTATGTGGGGCTTGATCCCAGGACCTGAGATCATGACCTGAGCCGAAGGCAGAAGCTTTAACCCACTGAGCCACCCAGGCGCCCCCAAAACTGAAAATTTTTATAGCTTTTCAAACCAGAAGTGAAAAAGCCACTGAAGCATCCTACAGGTTTTAGTTTCTAATAAGGCAAATATCTATTGCTATAATTCACATAAACAAAACTTATTTGTTTATTTATTTGTTTGTTTGTTTGTTTATTTACTTAATGGTAAAAGGTTCTTGAGACAAAAGTTAGAAAGCCACTGTGGAGTATCCTTGGCTGTGGTAGGTCCATTTCTTGCTATGACTCATAAGGAGCCATTGTTATGGAATTCCAAGCACCTATATAAGTCCCTGGCTCAGCCTAGATTTTTGGTCCTTCTAGCTCAGGAAGCTGGCTTTTGGTCACCTGAGGGACTTCCACCAAAGTTAAGTATTTTCCTTTTTGGCTTTTTGTCTATTTTGCTTACTTTTAAAAAAATTTTTTTTCCTCTATTTTTTTATCTTACATTTTTTAACTCCTTTGTGACAATTTTCTAATTTAAATTTTTTCTGTTGCATTTCCCCTTTTATTTTCTTTTTCCTGTTTTCTTATTTTTCTTAACCTTTTACTTCTCCCATGCTGCTCTTCTCCATCTTGTGTTCCATGTTTGTGGGGGAGGGGAAATGGAGCTATAGAAATAAACACAATAAAAAACGCTTCTTTATTGCGTTTAAATACAACAGTTTAAAAAACCACCTTGCTTTATTGCTACAGCTGTCATAAGACACTCATCTACCACTTTATAAGAGAATGGCCCTGAATGCTTCAAAATTCTCTTTGATCCAGCTTAAAAAAAAGTCCTTCAAATCACTCTCCTTGAGGGAAATCAAAGCCTGGTGAGACCACTGTAAGAATGGGACAGATGTCAATGAATTGTAAGGGGGCTACATTTGGAGCTATGACATTGGCTTTTCTTACTGGAGAAATGAGGCCTGAGGGTCACATTTATATGATCAATATTGCTGGGAGGCGACCTTTTCAGTATTTGCAAGCCTCTAACAGTGTATTCTCTCTCAAAATCCTGTAGGTTGGCTGGGATCAGCTAGGTGGTTTTCTCTGCTCCCTGTGGTCTCTCCTGGGCTCACGCTTGTGGGTTTATCTAGTGGGTGGCTGGGCTAGGCTAGAAGGTCCTAGAAAGTCTCTCTTATCCATGTGAGGCCTTAGCACTGATTGTGGGTTAGGGTGCCACTTCCCACAATAGGAGAGCCAGAATTTCCCTCTAGCATGGCAGTTGGAATCTAAGAGGAAACTTTTCAGGGGGACAAGATCCAATGGGAAAATGCTTATCAACTCCTTGCTTGCCTCTTGTTGATGTCCCACTGGTCATAGCAAATCACATGGCCAAGTCCAGAGTCCACATGCGAAGGGATCACACAGGGATGAGAGTACTGGGAAACATGACTCTCTGGCGGCCACCAATGTCACAGGCTACCCCATACTGTAAAGCAGAGCACCAGACTCCTTTATAGAGCCCAATGAAAATGTTCCTAACAGTGAGGTTCACAGCTCAGGGTCTGCACCCAGAGCAGCAGAAGGAATGTGAAGGCTGAAGGTTTATCCATTGCCACTGTCCATGGGGTCCATCCGTGGTCATTCGGGGCCATCAAAAGCCATGACTCCCAGGGAGGCAGGGTCTGATTTAGAAAGTTCAAGTGCACTACCAATGGCTTGTGTTTCATCAGTTTGGAAGCACAGAGGCCAGCTGCGGTGGAGAGTGACAAAGCCACTGTTGAGGTCACACCAATATTCAGGACAGAATCTAGTGCGGTCATTGCCCAAGGGCTGGTGCCAGCGTAGCTGTCAGTAGCCTGGCTAACCCCCTTGTTGACTAGGGAAATGGGGCCTCTCTGCAAGGACTGAGGTTTTGGGGGTTGGGGCATCTTTCCTTATCATCTGTCAGTTGTCAGCCTTGCCTCCCAAGGAAGTCCCCTATACTCAGTTATTTTTAATTACAGCTGTATCCTCTTCCCCTTTCCTTTATTCTAACATGCTCTGCTCTTGCTGGTTTAATGTCTGCATTCTGCTGGCCTCTCAGCCCTGGGAATAGGGAAATCATGTGTTTTCCTCATCACCGTATCTCCAGAATCATGGATGTTGAAATTGAACATCGAAAACTGCTTTCCCTTTTCCCTTCCACCACCTTTCCCTTCCCCTGAATCACCATTTACCTCTGAAACCGCCGACTAAGAAGCAGGACAGAGACCTCCACATTCTGTCCCTCTGACCAAGGCCCCAGGTGAGGTCTCTGTTGGAAGGAGCAGCGGCCACAGGCTGTGGCGCTCAGCAGGGATGACGGGACCCTTGCCCTCTGCCCTCTGTCCGACTCCTGCCACACAGATGTCGGCCAGACCCTGGCTTCCTGTCCTTGGACGGTCACATGACACGAGCTCCAGCTTCCATTCCGTGTGTAGCAGGAGCCCAGCCAAGTTCCCAGTCTCAGGGCGCATTCGTGAAAGTCAGACATGTCGCCAGGCCGCCCTGACTGGGATTTTGGTCCCAGTGAATCGGGATCTCTCTCTCATCTTGCATAGTTCAGCTGCCCCACTCTCGCCATCGCATAGCCACCCAGAGAGGCTCAGCTCCTCTGCCTGATTTCTCCCGAACAGCGCTCATTCAAGCCCATTACCTTTCTTATTAGCGGTTCGGGGTGTAAGTGTGGGGTTACATCAGAGAAGAGCACAGCAGATAAAACAGACCGTCAGACATCATTAGTCCTAAAGCCTCTGGTGTCCCCTCTCCCGGGGCCCCATCCCTCAACGGGAATGTTCACTGTCTTCTGTTTGCTCCAGACTCAACTTCTTCCTGGATCCCTTTGCTCCCCTTCACCTCCCTCCTCCTCACCTCCTCATCTCCTCCTCCTCCCAAAATGATCCCGCCTTCTTCTTCTCTTCCTCATCCTCCTCTTCCTCCTTCTCCCCTTTCTTCCTCTTCTAGTTCAAAGAGCAGTCCTTTTTATTTTTTGAAGGTTTTTTCCAACTTTATTGAGGCACAATTGAACACTAAATTGCACATATTTAAAGTGTCCAACATTTCCATCACACACACATACCTTCCCAGTTTTCTTGTGCCCTTTTTCATCCATTCCTTCATCCATCATAACCCTAAGCAACTGCTGATCTGCTTTCTCTGCATACAGATTAGCTAGTATTTTCTAGAGTTTTGTGTAAATGGAATCAAGCAGTATGTGCTGTCATATTTTGGGGGGTGGGAGCCTGGTTTCTTTCATTCAGTATGATGATTTCAAGATTCATCGATAATGTGTGTATTAACAATTTATCCTTATTGCTGGGTAGTAGTCCATCCTATGCATATTGTTGTTTATCCATTCATCTCCTGGTGGGTTTGGTTGTTTCTGGTTTTTGGCTTTAACAAAGCTCCTAGAACTTTCACGTACAAGTCTTTGGGTTTCATGCTCTCATTTCTCTTTGGTAAATACCTAAGAGTGGAGTTGTTGGGTCATATGGTAGGAACTGCCAGACTGCCTTCCAAAGTGGTTATACCGTCCCACACTCCTACCATCAATGCATGAGTTTCAGTTGCTCTATATCCTCACCAGCATTTGGTATGGCCAGTCATTTAAAATTTCATCCTGTTGTGGTTTTGTTTGTTTCAGTGCACAGCGGTTTTGCTACCTCTTGGCTTCATTTCCACCAAGGGGGCACATATGTTAAGATTAGCCAGATTAATATATGCTTAGATTAACCAGGTTATACCTGCTGTGCCCATGAAGTTAGTGGTGTCCCTTTTACCCTGTAAAGTGTCCTGGTTTGTATAATAAAATGTGTGATTTCCTTACTTCTATTCCAACTGGTCATGCCCCCAGGCTGTCTGTCCACAGCCGCAAAGGCTCATCAAAGCATTATGTTCAACAAAGACTTTCCCCCTCTACAAGAGATTTTCGTGCTTTTCCTAAACATTTTTTCTTGTATCACAACAGGATTCCAGGATGAAAGGAGGGGCATGATGTAGTTTAGTACTGGAGTTACAGAGTAGGGTAGTAGGTGGAGGGCATAGAAGGAGGGAGTCAGAACAGGTCCTGATGACATCATTTGAGCTGGATGCAGCCATGCTTGACATAGGCTCTATTCTTTAACTTTTGCACATAAGAACATAGACTCCCCCACTTTTGTTTTGTTTTGTTTAACCTAGTGCAACTTGGGTTTCTGTCTCTTGCGTTTAAGTCCTGACTTGTATGCACAGTAGGGGAATGTGCCTCAGGAAGACAATAACATTTTGCTAAGCCCTGGCTGCCTCTCATTTCACATCTGAAGTACTTTCTGCTTTCTCTCAGCGTTACTGTTTTTGCTGACCTGGCCCTGGGAATTTAAAGCAGGACCATTGGTCACATTGGTTGGGGGATGAAACTTCAGAGGACACTAAATGCCCAGGGTCAAAGTATTCAAAACTATCACCACATGGTTTGTTTAATCAAATACTCCAGCTCCCTGAATCTGCTGTAATTCAGCAGGCTCTTTAATCTTTAACTACATTGTCATTTAGTGGTATGATCCAAAAACTGTTCTGAATTTTGGTAAGCAATCTCCCTTTTCAACTAGCATTTTCTGTCTCCTTAATGATTAGATTTAATCATTATGGAAACATAACGATATTTACTCAGAGCGCTATACGTTCGGACAAGCAACCCTATTAAGCGACGTCTTCTAACACATCTCTAAATAATCAGTGGTGCATGTCCTCTCCTAGCAGCACAGTGAGTTACTAACGTTGTTTGAGGACATCTCTCTGAGATCAGTGCAAAGGTAATTAATTCTCCAGTGATAGGAAAGAGGAGGTCTAAAGTCTGGGGGGATGGGGTCAGAAGTTAAAAAGTTAAAAAAAAATCAGTCTCCTTTGGGAATGTTCTGAGCTTGACTGCCGAACGGAGGGAGACCCCTGACTCGCAGATCTCCTTCTCTACAAGGAGTGCCCAGACCCTGACCTGTGCCCCAAAGATGATGTAAACTCAGGCTGGTGGCCTGGTAGTGTTTGCGCCCTGGGCTCTTCTTGCCGTAAAGCAGGTTGGCAGGTCTTGCCTCGGGCAAGACTGAACATCCTCCATCCCGCACATCCAGCCCTAGGTCTCTGGTAGCAATCCCTCCACCCAGGAGCTTCAGGACCCAGGGCAACCTCGGTGTGACTCGCCGGGGCAGCTCTAGCATCGGCCCCGCCCATTCAGTCCCTAAATCCCGCCTCCGCGCCCCCGGGGCCTACCCCCTCCCGCCGTGGCCCCGCCCCTGCGCTCCCGTATTCCATCTCCACCCCCACGCGCTCGGGCCGCCCCCGCGCAGCAGGCCCGCCTCTCTCACTCCCCGGCTCCGCACTCCACCCTCTCGCGTTATGGCCCCGCCCCCGCGCTCCATGGCCCCGCCCCCACCCTTCCAGGGCCCCGCCCCATCGCTCTCGGGTTCCGCGCTCTCTGGCTGGGGTCTGGCGCTCGGGCCCCGCCCCCACGTTCCCTCTGGAGTCCCGGGAGGAGTTGCCGCGCGGGGGGAGGCGTGGCCGTGTTGCCGGCGGAGGCGCGGGCGGCGCGGCCAGGACTTTGGCTTTGACACGGACGGCGAGCTGGAGCTGTGGCTCTGGTGCTGGGCACCGACGCGGTCCTGGCGGATCCCGCGTCCGAGTCGGGAGCAGGACTTTTCGCCTCGAACAACGCAACTGCGGCGACGCCGCAAGTCCTGGTGCAGCCTCAAGACTTGGTGCAGCCACGGCGGCCGGATTTCGCCGCAGCTGCCGCCTCCGCGCAGCCCTGCAGCTCTAGCCGGCTCTGGGAGAGCGACTCTGAGAGTTTCTCCCGCAGAAAGAGCCGGGACGCGCGGCCCGAGGTGGCCCAGCTGCTGACCCACACGCGCGGGGCACCCGGATTGGAGGCAGGGGGCCTGCGCGGTCCTGGGGTGGGCTCAGGCTTCTGAGCCGCAGGTGAAAGGACGCCCCGGGGGAGCAGCGGAGAGGTGGAGCTCGGGGACCGGCGGCGGGTCTGGTGGAGGTCGATAAGCCCCTTCTCGGTACCTGCACTAGCTAGTAAGGACGGTATTCCCAAGTTGCAGGTGGTGCTGAGTGTCAGGAGGAGGGGTGGGCGTGGGAGATGCGCTCTCCCTTCTTCCTGGGCGGGCTCAGGTGGGGCGACCTAAGGGAGGATGGCTGCGAGAGGTGAGAGAGGCAGGGACCAGGGCTGTGGACTGATGAGGATAGGTCTCTTGCCAAGAGAAGCAACTCATAGCCTTTTGGACCTCGATGTGGCAAAAATCGGACCTCTCCAGAGGCCAGCCTCATTGTGTGTGTTCAGGAGTTTACCGACAGCCACCAGCCCTGGACTCCTGCTTAAAACTCCTGCTCTAGATAGGGAGTGCTAATGCAAACTGATTAACTGATTCAATCGATTTGTGTGTTTATTAATTTGTTTTCCAGGTGGCCAACTGAAAGGTACTTTTGGACACCCTGGGCATGGAGATTTAGTGTTTGTCTTTGGTAACCGTTTCATTCCCTGCATCCTGAACCTTCCCTCCTTCTGTGCCAGTAAGGTCTGTTGGGCTCCCTCCGTAGCCAGAGTTCTTCTGCGGTGGTGAGGCCTTCCCGGGCCATTGACCCTGGCTGGCATGGGGAGCACGCTGGGCTGCCACCGCTCCATACCGCGGGACCCTTCGGACCTGTCCCACAGCCGCAAGTTCAGCGCGGCCTGCAACTTCAGTAACATCCTGGTGAATCAGGAGCGGCTCAACATCAACACGGCCACAGAGGAGGAGCTGATGACCCTGCCTGGTGTGACCCGTGCGGTGGCCCGCAGCATCGTGGAGTACCGCGAGTACATCGGTGGCTTCAAAAAGGTGGAGGACCTGGCGCTGGTCAGCGGCGTGGGTGCCACCAAACTGGAACAGGTCAAGTTCGAGATCTGTGTGAGCAGCAAGGGCAGCTCGGCGCAGCACTCTCCCAGCTCCCTGCGGCGGGACCTGCTGGCTGAGCAGCAGCCTCACCACCTGGCCACCGCAGTGCCCCTCACCCCGCGGGTCAACATCAACACGGCCACCCCGGCTCAGCTCATGAGCATCCGAGGCCTCACGGAGAAGATGGCGGTCAGCATCGTGGACTACCGCCGCGAGCATGGGCCCTTCCGTAGCGTTGAGGACCTGGTGAGGATGGGCGGTATCAATGCTGCCTTCCTGGACAGGATCCGGCACCAGGTGTTTGCAGAGCGGTCCAGGCCCCCGTCCACCCACACCAACGGAGGCCTGACCTTCACCGCCAAGCCTCACCCCAGCCCTACCTCACTGAGCCTGCAGAGTGAGGACCTGGACCTGCCACCGGGGGGGCCCACCCAGATCATCTCCACGCGCCCTTCCGTGGAGGCCTTTGGAGGCACAAGAGATGGGCGGCCAGTGCTGAGGCTGGCCACCTGGAACCTGCAGTGCTGCTCAGTGGAGAAGGCCAACAACCCTGGAGTGCGAGAAGTGGTGTGCATGACCCTCCTGGAAAACAGGTGAGGGCGGGAACCACCGGGGGCGTTGGGTGTGAAGGCAGTTCTCGCATGGCCTCATCTGGGCATGCAAACGAGTGGTCTTTTTTGGGGGAAGGGAGAGGGCAAGACTACTTAATCAGTGGTCTTGAGGCCTCAGTCAGTAATGTCACCGTGGCTGAGGTCTCCTGCTCTAGAATTTTCTGAATACAGCCATTCGGTCTTGTGGGCCATATCTTGAACAAGGTATATCTGACATCAGTTCCTAACTTGGGGGTAAGTGGAGATTAGGTGGATGCTATTGCTTTGGAGAATGTTTGACTCAGAAGACTTTGTGGGGTTTACACTAGATCAGAGGCCTGGGGACCATTGCACAGTTTTGCATATGAGAAAGAGCTAGTTGGATTTTTTTTTTTTTTAATGAGAGGGAAAGTCACATTTGTGTCACCAAATATGCCTATTTGTGCGCACAAAATCATCTGAAAGGGCAGGTATTTGCAAACACAAACGCTGTGTATATTCGCCAAAATGCTGTGAATGAATCACTCTTCATTCTTTTTCCTTATTTAGCTCGAGGTTGGTGTTCAGGCCCACAATTGCAGCCCCAAATGTATGTAACCTCTCTTGTGCCCATAGCCAGGGAAGGTCAGGCTGACATGTGGTGAATATTGGCCAGATTTTCCCATTTGAACCGCAGGGGAAAAGACTCATAGGAAGGGCTCTTCTCCCAGCGTGTTTACATTATTCACAGCACTACTCTCTGTGGGAACTTCCGTTACTGCCTCCCCCTCCCCCCCATAAAACAAAACAATACGATTGTAGCAATAACTCCTACTGTTGGTAAAATAGTGTAGCAAAATAGTGTAGTGTATCATGTAATCAGCTTTGGGAAGGAAAGAAATATTTTTCATCATCTCGTCTGGGTCAGAAATCCTCCGAGCCTGGTCTTGAGGGACCGTGCCCCTGCCACCTGCCGGACGTGTGGCATGTCTGTGGCCACTGGCTTGTCAGTGAGCCTGGCGGGGCAACAGTTCAGTGACACGGAGTGAGTCCTCCGCGGGCAGTCGCGGTGCCTCGTGGCAGAGCGTCAGGATAAATGAGGGAGGAGAAAACCAGGTCACACCAGTTTCCCTGGCACTGTTCCTGTGGCACACACTCATCACAGGACCGAGGGACCGTGCAGCAGGTCAGAGAACCGGACCGGGAGAGCTCCTGAGCGCTCCTCCTGCACGGCTGCGTCCCCTGTTCTGGGCTGTAGTTGCTCCTTTTGCAAAATCGTCTCGTCCACAGGTGAGAACTGGACGCAGCGCTGGCTGACATTTACCAGGAACGGTTTGATAATTGTTCTCTTCATCCGTCAGCAACATAGGTGCATGTGGGGGGAAGGGGAAGCGAGGGAGAGGGAGGCATGGCTGTTTGATTCCTATCCTGAGTTTTCTTAAGGCTCCTTTGGGAGGTAAAGGGGGTTGAATCAGGGTCTGAAGTCTTCAGAGACAATGACCGACCCGGCGGCTCTTGCCCATTTACTATGACAGTGGTTTTTCGAGGGTGGCGTCTGGACCAACATCAGCTACTGACTCAGAAACCCTGGTTTTCTGTGTTTTCACACACCCTCTGGGTAGTTCCAATACACACTGAATTTGAGCCCAGTTTTACTACTTGTTGGGCGATCAGCTGTCCCTGTGGTTTTCTCTGTAAAGCACCTCGTCCTTTACTGGCTTTTCCGACAAGGTCCGTGAACCCACGCAGAACTTTCCAGGTGCTATGTTTTCTTTGATTGTTCTGATCATCCCTGTAGTTGTTGAACCTCATGATGCTCTTTCTGGCCAGAGTTTGAGAGACTTACCCCGCTCCCAGAACAGATGAATGTGACGGGTAGGGAATGGGAGAGAGAGCAGGGGCCACTTGGCCTCAGAGTGGTCTCTACTCTGCAGTGTAGACTTGGGTCAGCCAAGGGCACACTGAGGAGAGCACTAGCAACTCTTGTCCCGCATGGAATTAGGACTTGTCCTGGTGTTTCTTCTTTGGGTTTCCTGGAGGGATGGTGGTTTGCCGCAGTCATTTAACCACTGTCCTCAGGTGAGAGTGCTAGAAGAACTTACCCCGACCTGGTAGGGATGGAGAAGGAAACACCTGTAAGTAACCGGGAAGGCGACCTGTATCCCCCATCGCGGTTCTCGCCGTTGGCCACTAGGTTGTCCTGTGGCTTGGTGGTTTCTTTTGCCTGTTCACAATGTGTTCAGAGTGTTCTGGACACTCCTAGCATCCGGTCAACATACAGTAAGAGGCTTAGGGCTTGATCCCCTGTAGAGCTGGAGTGGATCCATGTGTCTGTGTGACTGTTGCAGGGCACCCAAAGATGGCTGCTGTTCCGGAGTGGGTCACATGTCCTCAGAGCACAGTGCACATTCCCCAAGAGCTGTGTGTGCACCTGATTCACAAAAATCTCTCGCATTCCAGCTGATCCCTTTATTAGTAAGAGGACGTACATGTGGTTTGAGCAACAGTGGATACTGGTAATTTTTCTAGGTGGTTCTCATCTTCATACATGTGTATATATCATACAAATCTTGTTCGTGTTTTCTTATACTTCGTATTCATTTGGTTTCCCCATTAACCCGGGAAGGAGGTAAGGCTTGTTTTTGGAAATGATTCTCCATCTCTGGGTGAGGAAACTGAAACCAAAGAAGTTAAACGACTTGCCTCCGTCCCATAGCTCATTAGTGACTCTAAGCTGGGACTAAGACCCAGACCTTCTCACTTTAGTCCGGCGTTGTTCGCAGGCAGGCTGTATTTTGTAGGCGTGTCACCCTCACCCGACCTCTTGTTCAGGCATCCTACCCTCTGCCAATCAAGGGCACTTGCCAAAAATGAAGCCATTGTAAAGGCATCAACAACAACAACAACAAAGCAAACCCTTGGCTCCATCCTTTCTGTATAAAATCGGTGAAATTCCTTAACCTTTCCAGGTCTCAGTTTTCCCATCTGTTAAATGTAACTAATGAAAGAAAAAAAAAAAAACCTTGAAAAAAAAATAACTTCTTTTGTAAAGGGAATAGCTAGGTGGCTCTTCATTTTCCTTTCTGTGGGTTTGCTTTCTTTAACTAAAGGGTGCCGGGGTGGGACCCTCAGGGTTAGAGTCCTTTCTTGCCCTGAGAGGCTAATCCTGGATGGACGAGCGTGTGTGAGCTACAAGAAACTGAGTTTTGCACGAAGAACCGAGGTAGGACAGCCGAAAACTAGCTAATCATGCAATCACCAGGAGCCTTCAAGGACATCACCCTGTGGCACAGAGCTGATGGGCTTCATCAGATTCCTTTGCCAAATCTCAGTCTTAGGCAATGTTTCTCCTCGTCCAGTGTTTATGAGGCAAAACAAAAAGAGGAATGCTTCTGCTAAACATCCTTGCAAACTTTGGTGACAGCCCACATATGGAATGAAGATTAATTTTTAATTTTCGCTTTTTGCTGAGTAGCTCTTCTATTTTGAAAAGTCCCTTTGGCTTATGGAAGCATAAGCCCTGGAGAAGCCGACTTTGACAATCTCCAAAAAAAAAAAAAAAAAAAAGAGGTTTACTATCTCACTTGCGCATTTCTCCACCGCCTCCATCAGAAGGGAACCTGTCAAAGTCTTCAGCTTTATAGTGCTTGAAATCTTTTTTCTTGCTACCTGTGTGCAGTATCCAAGCACAAGGTGAATTAGTACCTTGTGGGAGATGGGATTTTAGTTGACCAGGCTTGATTAGTAGGATCCATGTAGACACAAGCCATGTTGGCATTTGATTCATTCATGGAAAACTATGTATGGATTATCTGCTGTGCACATGCAGATGCTAAAGGCAGGGGTCAGCTTGGCCTCTTACTTGAGTGAAGTAAATGTGACTTGGCTTGTGTGGCTCAGCCTCAAAATAGTCTGAGAAACCCAGATTTCTGGGGGGCCGAGTCACGGAGTGTGATTGATTTCGGACTGCATTTTTCCCATCCCAGGAATGAGCTTATCCTGGGAGACTGAGTGGTGAGTAGACGCAGCCAGACGTCCCCTCTGAAGCCAAATGCCCAGCAGTCGTCTTAAAGCAGAAACAACTATAACTGCTTTGACTGTGGAAACTGAGGCACAGGGCGATGAAATAGCATCTGTGTGGCCTTCAGAAATGTGGATTGTGGTCAGGATTTGAAGCCGGGCTGTGTGTGATTTTAGGGCAGGGCCTGGAAGTGTCCTTTGACTGACCCTTGGCCCACCTGCTGTTTCCTCCTTGTCTTGGGCCTTTGGGTGGCCAGGCGTCAGAGCTTCACCTGGACTCCTAGGGCTCAGTCAGGCCCCCGGAGGCCTCTGCTCCCTTCCTGTTTTTGTTCCTCTGAAGGACAGGGCTTATGGCCAGAGGTAGGGCCGTCCAGAGGGCATCAGGGCCTCTCCACCCAGCCCCTCAAGTGTGAGTCTGTGACCTTGGCTCAACTCCAAGGTAGAGTTCCGGTTTTGTGAGCCACGGAGTTCCAGGTGGTTTCCAGAGGGAGAGGTGGTCCGTAATAAGACTGCTGTGCATCAATAAGGGGAGATCGTGTGACCCAAGGGAGGTCCTGGGGTGAGCACGAGGCAGGCTCTGTTTCACCAAAGGGAGAGATGTTAGTTTGTCTTACAAGATGGGCCCATTTGCGATCTGAGTTTGGAGGTTTGATAGTATTGCTTCTCCCAAGGGTGGGGGGCTGTTCATTCTGCTATTGTTTCTTTCTTCAACAGATACTTTTTGAGCTCTCACTAGGTACCAGGTTCTGCAGACTCCTCATAACAAGATACAGCCCCTGCTCTCAGGTTAGGTGGGGAGCTGGACAAGTCAGTACATAATAGATAATGACAGATAGTGATGAATGCTGAAGGAGATGGAGAAGAGAAGCCTGCTGAGGTGGATGGGGGTCAAGGAAGGCCTCAGCTCAAGCTGATGGTTGAGAAGGACCCAGGCATAGAAAAAGCTGGGGGAAGGAGTACTCACTAAAGGAACCAGCAAGTGCAAAGGCCCTGAGAGTGCTTGTTCTAGACAGAAAGCCAGAGTTCTGGGGGAGGTGGGTGGTGGGGAGTTGGGAGGGGAGGGGGAAAGGGGAGGCAAGGCCAGATGGGTGGGGCTTCTAGGGCTCTTGTTTTAGCAGGATTAGAAGATTAGAAGATTAGAAGCTAAGGTTGGTGACTTACCGGTTACCAGGCTTTTCTAGCTGCCAAAGTAAGGGAAGCACTTGGAGCAGGTCCTGGAGCTGGGTACAGGGTACAGTTTGAGAAGGTTGAGTTGCAGAGTCACGGCTACAGAGGATAGTGATGGGGAGAGAGGGGAGTGGGTGGTGATGAGAGCATCCTTTAGCAGCAAAGACTGGAAAGCCGTGCCTGTGGTCTGGATGTTGTGGGGATTAACCATGTGGATTCCTAGAAGGCAGGCTCAGAGGGGGTTAAGGCTCAGAGGGGGTTAAGGAACCCCGGGCTAGCCCGCATGCCTATGCATTGCGTTGACATGATGCAACTTGCTGGCCCCGCCCCTCCCCTCTATTCTTGCCTCACTCCGGACAGGTGCACAGTGCTGCTTCTGGACTGGGAGGATCTCTGTCCATAGTGGATGGAGGAAGGGGCCTTGTGATCTGTCCTCCGTGCATACCAGGTGTCTGATGGGGCCACTTTCTTTTTAGTATCAATTACATATATAACCAGGGCATATTTGGGGAGTTTGGGATAACTATTTCTATTAAAAGACATTTAAATGAATTTAATTGAACATCGATTGAGCACCCCCTCTTTGTCCCCTCCCCCCAGTGGGTTGGAGACACAGCGAGAGCCCCCCCTGTGGTTAAGGAGCTCACAGTCTGATAAGGGGACACATCCGCTGGTACTTCCTAGCATGCCATGGGCTGAGCTGGGAGGGAGAGGTGGAGTTTAAGCACAGGAATCTGGTACCTGTCTGCTGGGCTCTGGAGATGCATGAAGTCCTCATACAAGGGAAGGATGCAGGGCTAGGACCACGTCAGGGGGCTGGGAGGGAGCTAACGTGGAGAGGACGGTGGGGTCTGAGTGGTAAACGCACGGTGGCCCTCCCCATGAAAGCCGGCAGCCCTCCTGCAGTTCCTGACAGTCCGGGGTCCAGGTTGACTCGCTGCGGAGGCTTATAATCTGAAATATGCAGGCAGGGAGCACAGCAGGTTTTCACCAACGGTGCCTCCCATGGAGAATAGTATAGAGGCAGGTGTTATTTGCGGTGTGTTATTTTTATCTCAAAATTACCCTACTTTACACAAGATTTTATCTCAGGACTCCTTAATAACTCCTTAATAATAAAATCTCTGCCAATAACAGAACGATTTCACTAATATTTGATGTGCTCGTCACAGACACCCTGGTCTGAGCAGCGATGCGCCGTTGAGTGGGAATTTCACACCAGTGACTGCTGGCATCAAGACAGCCCGCAGATGCCACACAGAAATGTCCCGCTCCACCTCCAGGTGTCTGGTCCTTCACAAAGATTTAGGAACCCCGGAAGCTTCCTGACCCAGCTGCTTATGACGGTCCGCAGGCGGTCGGACAGTAGCTCTTCCAGCAATATTTTGATCGACAGCTGCCCAACAGCTGGAGAGGAACCCTGGGGAGGTGGGCTCAGAGTAGAGGTTTCATTGTAAAGAAAAGTCTTGAATTCTTCTGCCGAGCTGCTGGATAAAGAAAACCCCAGTTTTCTTTCCCGAGTACAGGGCCCTCCCTCTGTTGCTTTGGCATTTGTTTCCAACAGGCCCTGTTTCCTGCGAATTCTATTTTGGTTCAGCCATTACCTGATTAAGCTGTTAAGCTGGGCCTTCAATTGTTTTATCCGGAGACCTCGGTAAGCTCCTGAAACGCAGTACCTCGGCCAAGACGATGTTGTTCATGTTGCCGCGTTTAAGGCTGCGCGTTTCAAGTGCGGCTTTACTACGTTCCAAGGATCCGAATCCTGTTTGCTCACCCAAAAGTTGGTAGGTGACGTCCGTACTTATCTTTCGCAGCTTGTGCTGAAAGCTGTCTTTCCAAGCAGGAGGTCTTGGAGGGATTGTTGTTTTTTAAACTACTGCTCCAGTATCCTGTTAGGGAAAAGAAAAAAAAAAAGGCTTTTTCAGAATGTATTTTCGATATGCCAATTCAGCCTGACTTAAAATCTTTTGCAGTCTTCGTTTTCTTAAATGGTGGAAATTAAACATTTTTGTGGCCTCGAAGTACCGATGATCGGCATCAGGCTGTGGACTCCTCTGGCCTTCCTGGCTCAGTAGGCAGCCTCTGCTGGTCCGGCCGCTGTGTTCCTCTACTGATCAGATCTTTACAAAGTGGTTCTCAGTTGCTTTTAAGTTGAGGACTCATGTAAAACAAACAAAAACAAAAAAAACAGCAAAATACTGCACGTCCCTCCCACCATGCAATGGTGGATGTACTTTCAGTGTCCTCGTGGACGTAGTAGTTGTACTAAGACCAGAAACAGTGGTAATTAACACGGATCATTCCTGCGACTGAGGTCCAGAGCCCAGTAGCTTCACAAGTGGGTATCGCCAGTAGCCCTTTTGTATAGATACAGAGAGATGGCTCAGAGAAGCTGCGCAATTTCCCCCAAGGTCACACAGCTTTTAAGTGGTGGAGCTTGGACTATAACCCAAGCAATTAGACCCCAAAGTTTGATGAAAAAAACTACTCACGAATGCTTTTGCATGTACTTGTATTTCTGCATCACCCTAGCCTGCACACCTGTGTACGAGACGGCTTGTCCCCCTAGCCAACCCGCTTTTAATTCCCTAGGTCATGATCTTTCCTAAGTCTGTTGATTTACGATGTTATCTGTGTGTGTAGCTTGTCCTTGTTTCTTCAGAGTGGAGCAAGGATATTTGCAAAGCAATCTGAGTGCGGGATACTGTGTTTTCATGACTTTTCAGTCTTTTACAGTGGTCTCACCCACACTTCTGACAACGGTTTCTTTAAACAACTTGCTTTTATAGAAGCTTTGCCAGCATTTGTCTTAGTTTTCTTAGAAACCACTTCTCTTTCTGCTCACTATTTCATCTCTTGATGTCACATTTTAGGAGACCGCAGTCACATGTCCAACGGACATAAACAAATCTGGGGACAGATACAGCTGAGCCCGGGTGAGCACGTGACTCACAGTTGTTCTGGCCAGGAGTACTGAGCGTGCCTCGGGCATCCATCCCTCAGCGTGTTTCCCGAAGGGACTGGGGCTAGTCTGCTGGGTCCCCCAAGTAGAGGTCGGTTAGGAGAACATCTGTAAGTGTTTTGGAAAATGCTGGTACGTGGGCCCCTGGCCCCACGTGATATTATTTCTGTAGTCTAAAGACAATATTTGCCGTATATGTATGTTGCAGACCTCTGGCCGTAACTGCCGGTTGGTACGGACCCACTCTTACTTTCTCTAGAAGATTGACTCAAACGTTGTAGCTAGCTATAAGGTCCCCAACCCTTCACCCCTCCCCCAAATCTCCTGCAACTTTTAGAAGTAGAAGAGGTGAGGAAGTAATGAGGTTTTTTTTGTTTGTTTTGTTTTTGTTTTGTTTTGACTGAAGACCTCTATTAGCCAGCATTTTCTTGGCGACATAGATGGGCTGCTTAGGACATTCATGAATAACAGTAAGCTGGGAGGGATTTAAGCAAGTGCCCCGGACTAGATAAAATATCTTATAAAGTACCTCCCCAAATGTGAACCTCTGTGCTTTCTCTTTTAAGTGGTCTGAATTTAATTTAATTTTCAGGTTTGATTTTTGTTAACATTAAATACATGTCCAGACACGTGAAACTGAGCAAGGCATGGTGGCATTGCTCTATACACGTGCTGGACGTGGTTAAAGGCCCCGCAAGACTGTTTGGGGTTGATTCGTAGCCTTCGATTATGTTACTGTTAATGCTTTCAACGTTTCTAAAAAAAAAAAAAAAAAAAAAAAAAACGCAAGTAGTAAAATACCGCTAGAGTTTCGACTTAGAAATAGAAGTTGCTTCTATCTTTTAAACTGTGGGCTAAATCTAATTGAAGAGCTTCTGAGATTGTAAGATGGTTATTTAAAATGTTACCATTTGCAGCCATTTATCATATCTATGACTACCAGGGATTCCTTGTTACTGATCTACCAAAGCCAGGTATAGAAATAGACTAGATGACGGGAACTCCCCTCTACTTGCTAGATGGGAACAACAGGCTGATTAATAAAACCAAAACATCTTGGGGGGAAAAAAAGAAAGAAATGGGATGGAGACTGAGAGATGACCGCAAGATCACCCTTAACCTCTGATTTCGAATGCAATGTTTGCATTCACCAAATAGCTGTGCTATTTTTATTGGTGGATTGTATTGGTAAAGGTTATGTTTTTAAAAGGATACACTTCTTCTAAATTACGAAAGTCTCTTCTAATCCTGAGGCTTTTTCAAGAGAGCGTACATGATCACTATTTCTGCCAAATGCCCTTCAAATCTGGGAAGGAAAAGCAATTGTTCTGTGGGTCAGATGTGTAGTGGTTTGCTATGGCTCCTAAGAAGGTACCAGAGGCTGGCAGCCTAAACAACAGAAATTTTATTTTCTCACACTTCTGGAGACTGTAGGGCCAAAATCAAGGTGTTGACAGTGTTTTTGTTTGTTGGTTTTGTTTGTTTTTCTGAGCCACTACAAGCCACTCCTCCTTGGCTTGTAGATGACTGTCTTCTCACTGTGTCTCAAATGGTCATCCCTCTGTACCTGTGTGTGTCCAATTTTCCTCGTCTTCTTTTTTTTTTTTGAAAGTGGGCTCCACACTCAGGAGCCTAACGTGGGGCTCAGACTCATGGCTATGATATTAAGACCAGGCGCCCCAACCAAATTTCCTCTTCTTATAAGGACATCAATCATATTGGATTGGGGCCACTCTAATGGGCTTCTTTTAATTCCATTACTTCTTTAGAGACCCTGCCTCCAAATGCAGTCACCTATTGGGGGGGTTGGACTTCAGCGTATGGCTTTTGGGGACACCATTCAGGCCATAACCAAATGACGCGAGAAAAACTGCCCAGGGATTCCTTCTTGGCTCCTTGTGAGGACTCTGCATCTCTGAGTTTTTTCCTGGAGCAATGATGATTCAGGGCACTTGTTTACAGTTTAAACGCTAGAGAACACTATATGAGAGTCCTGGAGTGACAGTCTGCTGGACAAAAGGGAAGGCTTTCTTGCCAGCCACAGTGAGCATGGAGCAGCTCTTAGGGGCTGGGATCCTCGAACGTCTCTCTTTGCAGCTTGCCAGTCCTTGGTTTTCTCCTGAAACACAGCAGTGACCTGAAACCTCTTACCGACCCTGCCAAGATAGCAGCTCCGCTTTGCCGAGTTCATTGCTTGCCCTTGGATGCAAGGGATGGTGACACTCGAGTGTGTCTGCCCTTTCGCATGTAGTGCCCTTCGGAAGTGCTGGGAAAGGTGAGATTCAGAGGGACCACCATGAAGTCCATTCAAGTTCAGCTGTCCTCGGCTTGTATTGTTGATCACTGCAGGTGTGGTCTCCCTGTTGGCATATGTTCCCCTCCCAAATAGTCGTTCTGTTGTAACTGCCTGTGTGATGCCATCCACGCTCCTGGACGGTAGCACAGCCTCCTTTCAGCGCCATAACACTCAGGGATTTATGGAAAGAAGAAACCACCACTGCCATTTATTGACTATTTACTTTACCCCAAGCGCTGTGGCTAGGGCTTTTATCTTCACACCATGCCAGTGAGGTAGGTAAAGTATCCCACCTTGCACAGAAGGAAACTTATCTTAAAGAATGTGAGTAAACGTGCTCAAGGTCACATGGTTGGTGCATGCAGAGCAAAACCTCAAAGCCAGGAAGAATTACTCAGAGACCAAAGCCTTTTATACTCAAAGGCAGAGAATCCATAAACTTGGAGATATCCTAGACTTTTTCTATCTGGGAATGATGAGGAGACGCGTCTCATTGAGGGGTACTCCCTGCAGTGGGTCCCAGCTGATACTGAGGAAATCATCCCATTCTGTCATCCAGTTAAGTCAGGAATGTGAGGCTTTTGGGATGCTGGATTTTTTAAAAATTGCGATATAATTTATATACCAGACAATTCACCTTCTAAAATGTACAATCCAGTGGGTTTTGGTAGATTCACAAAGTTGTACAACCCTCACCCTTATCCTAGAACATTTTCATCACCCAAAAAGGAAACGCTATATGCATTAGCAATCACTCCCCACCGCCAGCACCTGGCAACCACTATGCTTTCTGTCTCTATGGATTTGAGTATTCTGGATACTTCGTATAAATGGGATTATATAATATGTGGCCTTTTACGTCTGGCCTCTTTTACTTAGCATGTTTCAAGGTTAAGCTGTGTTGTGGTATGTATATATATATATTTTTAAAGATTTTATTTGACACAGAGAAAAAGAGATCACAAATAGGCAGAGAGGCAGGCAGAGAGAGAGGGGAGAAGCAGGCACCCCACTGAGCAGAGAGCCTGATGCGGGGCTTGATCCCAGGATGCTGAGATCAGGACCTGAGCTGAAGGCAGAGGCTTTAACCCACTGAGCCACCCAGGTGCTCAGTATATTTCTTTTTTTAATGGCTGAATACTATTCCATGATACAGATATACCACATTGTCTCTCTTCGTTGTCAGCTGATGAACAGCTGGGTGTGCAGCTGGGTAGTTTCTCCTTTGCAGCTGTTATGAATAATGCTGCTGTGAACACTCATGTGCAAGTTTTTGTGTGGACATACGTGTTAATTTCCCTTGGGTATATACGGAGGAGTGGAGTCCCTGAAGGAAACTCTAGACTTTTCCAGAATGGCTGTACCATTTTATATTCCCTTCAGCCATATATGAGATCTGCTATTTCTCCACATCCTTCCTAACACTTATTCCCTTTTTTCCTTTTTTTTTTTCCTTTTTCTCTCTTTGATTATAGCCATACTGGTGGGCGTGAAGTGGTATCTCTTTAGGGATTTGAGTAGCATTTTCCTAATGACTAATGACAATGTTGAGTGTCTTCTCATGTGTTTACTGCTTTTTGGAGATCTTTTTTGGAGAAATGTCTGTGCAGATCTGGGTGGGCTGTTTTCACACCTGTTCCCAAGCTGATAAAATACAGGATATTATTATGCTGACTCCCTTTTTACTCTATATTCCCCTCTTCCTTCCCCCTTAGTCATGGGGTCATTATATTAGAGCCTAAACTAGAATAATCACTTTCTAATATGAAAAAGGGCCCACTATCCACCCTCCTCCCCCACCCCATTTGGGGAGGAACTTTGCGAACCCCATTTTGTGCTTCAGTATTCTGGCCGGAGTGTTCTGTCAACACTGCACTTTCAACATTGTCCTTGAGAAGTACTTGGTGTCCTCTGATTTTTATATTTAAACTATGAGTTTTGGATGGAACTTTAGCACTTCTTATCTAAAGCCAAATGTAACATACACTCTGCCAGGATTTGCAATGAGAGGTGAGCTCTGGATCGTTCGTGAAAATATCTACAAATCACAGGACCCCAGGCCAGGAAAAGAACCTTCCATAAGATCCTGCCTGAGTCGTCATGGCCAAATGAAAATTGATGTATATTCTTTTGAACCCAGCGGCGGAGATTTGAATCCTTCCTTATACTCTGTGTCACCCATCAATGCTAGGTCCCACTTCTGTTTGGTTTTATTTTAAAGATGTCTTTTCTTCTCCACCCCCGTCCCCCTTCATCCCCTTCCATAGACTCCCCAGTGCAAAGTGTTAAATGTCCTTAGACATATCTTGGAGAAATAGAGTGCCTTTAATCTGCAAAAATATGTTTTTATGGTTGCCAGCTAGCTCTCTGCTGCTGACGGCTGCTTCGTCCCCAGCCGTGTGCAAGGACAGGTGCCCCGTATGCTTACCCATCCCCCGGTGGTGACACACCAGACTGCCTGGGGCTCCCTGCTACTGGTGAGGCCAGCGTGCCCTTCACATCCTTTTCAGCCATTTGGATTTCCTTTCTGGGGAACTTTTCTTGAATTTTGCTTATTTTGTAAACTTTAAAATTGCCTTGGGGCACCTGGGTGGCTTAGTGGGTTAAAGCCTCTGCCTTCGGCTCAGGTCCTGATCTCAGGGTCCTGGGATCGAGCCCCGCATCGGGCTCTCTGCTCAGCAAGGAGCCTGCTTCCCCCTCTCTCTCTGCCTGCCTCTCTGCCTACATGTCATCTCTCTCTCTCTCTCTCTCTCTCTCTGTGTGTGTCAAATAAATAAATAAAATCTTTTAAAAAAACCCAAAACTTTAAAATTGCCTCAAAATTTTTTTCATTATTTTTAGTTGTTTGGAAGTGTTCATGCACATGCTAGATACCGATCCCCAGAGACGACAAAGAGCTCTTCTCCAGCCCATCACCCTCTGCTCACTTGGTCTTTGGTGCCCGTCATGCAACAGAAATCGTTGATCTTGTTGTGACCGAGTCTGCCAAATCCCTCTCACCCGGAGTTCACACCTACATTTTCCTCTTTGCTTCTACATTTTATAGTTTTCTTTTGCATCTAAGTTTTTGATCTTTCTGGAGAATACCTTTGTGTAGGGACGAGGTGGGGTCCCACTTTGGTTCTTTCCAACTTTCCTAACACCACCCCCACACACGTTATCCTTTCCCCCCGGATTTGGGACGCCACCCTTATCATACGTGTCCGTCACGCCTCATCCATTCGTGTGCACCTGTGTCGTTCCCACACTGTTAATACCGTGGCATCTGGTCCGGGGACTGTCCTTTGTTCTTCTACTTCAAGATTTCCCAAACCGTGTACATTTTGGAGTCACTGCACATCTCAAACATCCTGTTGGAATTTTGATAGGAATTGCATTAACTTTACAGATAGAGTTTGAGAAAATTTGATGTCATTGCAATGTTAATTCACCCTTTCTTTGAACATTGTATTTTCTCCTTTATTTAAGTTTTCTTTTGGAACATTTAGTAGATCTCCACCTATTTCTCCACGGAGGTCCTGTGCATTCTTTGTTAGGTCAAATCTTGGATCCTTTGATTCCTTATTTTTAAAATCCCCAGAGCAGGAAGTTCCACGGTTTTACTCTGTTACTCACTCTAGCATTTAACTGTCCTTGTTACTACATTGCTCTTCCTCTATTTACTGTATATCCTTCATTTATAGTTTAGGCCTATTTTGCTGAATCCTTCCTGGTAGAAGTAAACACCAGCCCCCCCCGAACCTCTGTGAGGCTCTCTCCGGTTATCTGAAGGCCTCCATTCAGTTTCCTCCATCTCATAGTCTCACTCTGAATAATGTAACTTCATTTTGTCTTTCTCTGTGGTTCATATTTTTCAAGGTTAAGTCGATTCTCTGGTAAATCAATAGTCCAGACCTCAGATTGTCCTTTTTTTTTTTTTTTTTAAAGTTTCTTTATTTCTTTTACTGATCTGTACACCCAGTGTGGGGCTTGAACCCGCAGCCCCAAGATCCGGGTCACACACTCTTCTGACTGAGTCAGCCCAGTGCCCCAGATTGTCCTTCTTGTATGAGTAGACATACTCTTCCACGGACTCAGTGGAAGAACCTGATATGCCACTGGCTTAACCCAAACCAAAGGAGAAAAAAAAGTAGTCACCCTAAATTATAAATGTTTAAATTTCAAATTAATTTTATTTGTGTAGAACAACTCTAGCAGCGAGTTTCATTTTATTGCGGGTCAAATTTGAGATCAGAGACGTTGGAATTATCTTTAATAGTTCAAGCATCATTTATAGAGTCTCATTTTTATAAATCTTATTTGCTTCTCACGTGTCCGTGGATTCCTGTGAGTCTGACCACAGACATATGTCTGTACATGCCTCCACCCACAGAGTGTCTGGGTCTGTGTGAGTTATAAATATACCCATCGTTTTAAATAGATCTTTATCTTTAGTGTTAATTGCTTCTTTCTTCTTCCACTTTCTCAGTGAGTAAGCTGAGTTGGGAGGACCTGTACGCAGTTGGCTGCGCACTCCCTTCTAACTAAGTATTTGTAAGTTCTCTGTAGTTTGTTTCAGCCCAGCCCAAGGGTACCTGGCATCTGACTTCACCTAAAAGCAACCCAGGTGAAAATAAGAAATTTCTTTTTCTGTAATCAGGCTTTCAAATGGCCTGGGGGCTGCCGAAGTCCACGTCAGGCGCCGTGAACCTAGGTCTTTTGTGTAGTTCAGGGCCAAACTGTGTCGTTCGTTTTTGGTGTCCAAGTCAGGACCTTTAGTTTTGATGTGAGACATTTAAAACATACAAAACAATGTAAATAATATTTGGCCCTTTCCCCCCTCTTATCGATGTACCTTGCTTCCTTGAGGACT
>CM052806.1:56162477-56240838 GCA_028533885.1 Nasua narica
TCCTAATCTCCGAGTGGGGAGCCAGTGGGACTGACAGCTCAGGGACACGAAGAGCTCACTCTGGCCCTGGGGACAGTTTATGCAGGATTGTGTCCCTGGGACAGCAGAGAGTGTGGCTGCTGGTAGCTGGTGGGGTCCCCGGATGGTGCTGTTGGCTGCATAGGCTGCAACATCGAGAGTTTGGAATTGTGGCAGTGGGGTTCTTACACCCCAGTTCTGGGGCATGTTCCCTCCTTGTTTCTGATTGCCCAGCCCCAGCTTCTTTGTACCCTTTTTTTTTTTTTTTTAAGATTTTATATATTTATTTGACAGAGAGGAGAGAGATCACAAGTAGGCAGAGAGAGAGCGGGGGGAATCAGGCTCCCTGCTGAGCAGAGAGCCCGATGCGTGGCTCGATCCCAGGACCCCGAGATCACGACCTGAGCCGAAGGCAAAGGCTTAACCCACTGAGCCACCCAGGCGCCCCTCTTCGTATCCTTTTTTTTTTTTTTTTAATTTGACAGAGAGATCACAAGTAGGCAGAGAGGTAGGCAGAGAGGGGGGAAGCAGGCTCCCTGCTGAGCAGAGAGTCCGATGTGGGGCTCGATCCCAGGACCCCGAGATCACGACCCGAACTGAAGGCAGAGGCTTTAGCCCACTGAGCCACCCAGGCGCCCCCCTCTTCGTATCCTTTTAATGGAGTACTTTTCTGCTTTGGTCCCTCGGTGTTGGTTTCTGTTTCTTGCCGTCTAGAATCTTGACTGATACACCCTGATCTAGAGGCCCTTACTGTGCTTTTAAAATGCTTTGTAGCCAGCAAAACCCGTTCATAAAGGAAATCTCCTGGGGAAGCCCAATGCAAAGCCAATGGGTGAGGGGCCTCCACTATGCAAAGTGCAGTTGAAATCCACAGTCCTGGCCGTTTTTTGACCTTGGATCAGCCGCTGCCTCTCTGCCCACATTGCCTAAGCCCAGTCCCTCTGCTGCGCAGCCACGGCCTGGGCAGAGGGTGGCACTGGTAGCGGTTCTTCACTGGTTTGTGTTTCCAGGCCCCGCGACTCTGGCCTTCTGTCTGACCTTGCACCAGGTGAGCGGTTGCACACGGGGCCCGCGTCCAGACCCCACGCACGTGCGGGTACCTGGAGCAAAGGACATTTGGTGCCCTGTCTTCCTCGGAGTCTTGTTCAAAACACACATCCATTTGTACGATAAAAAAACGTCACTGTCAACTCATCAGTGAGACTCCCCTCACATGTGAAAAAGGAGGTACTTTAAAGCGGCGTCTCTCAACCTGGGCAATTTGGACTTAAAAAGACCTTTCATTCTGAGGTTATTGTAGACCCACACTCTGACATGTCGAGCCAGATAATTCTTGGTTGTGGGGATTAACGTGTGCATTGCGGGGTGTTCAGTGAGAGCCCTGGCCTCTAGATGCCAGGAGCAGCCTCCTTCTCCAGGTGTGACAGCCCAAAATGTCTGCAGACATTCACTGCCAAATGACTGTCCCCTCGCGAACCATTTGTAAAGGAGCCGAGAAGAGCACTGTGGGGACCAGGGCTCAGCCTGGCTGATTTTCCTTGGCTTCAGGAGAAGTGCTGGACTGTGGCGCTGGGTAGGGAAGGAGGGAAGCCGGAGGGGCTGTAAGCTAGACCTCCTGGTCTCGGTGAGGTTGAAGGAGGCATGCTGGTGACCTCTTGTAGCTGGAGGGCTGGGGGCGGGGGGACAGGCGGGGCATGTACGGTGTCGGCCGTGGAGCGGCTGTATATGGAGTAGAAGGCAGGGTTAGGGAGATGAGGCCCCCAAGCCCCTCTGCACCCCTGGCCCTTGCTGGGACTACTGAGTGAAGAAGGTACTTGGGGACCACAGTCTGATTTACCTCCCTGGTCGGGTGAGTCGGGGCTGTGCGAAGGGCAGGAACGCTAAGCATAAGGCCCCATGGAAGAGGTTCCCTAAAGAGGATAAATCAGACCTTCCCCAGGGAGGTTTATGCACCTGCTGGGCGGTGGATCTTGGCCAGAGCAGCCTGGAGAAAATCCCTTCCCTCACGCAACCCGGTGCAGTGCAGAGCTCTGCAAGGAAAGAGGAGGAAGGCTTCATTATCTCCCGGCCTCATTTTGCAATAGAAAAGTTGGGTCTCCTGGGAGCCTAGAGGATTCGGCAAGTTCTCTTATGCAATGGCTCCTTGAATAATTTTTGTCCTCTGGTGCTGGGAGGTATCGCTATTACCATTGTGAACATGTAGGGAAAATATTAGCAGGGTTTGAGACACTCAGGCACTAGTGTTCGTACTTCTGTGGGGGAAGTTATAATTTCCCCTTAGTAACGACCTCCCCTTAAAATAAACACGAAATCCTTGTTGAAATAAAGTATTATTTTTGTGTGTGTGCAGAGAAACATCTCAGATAATTGTATTTGACTCTAGATCGTGCTAATTTGATGCGCGCCTGGCTGTATAATAAATATAATCCTAAATAAACCGCTAATGCTGAAAAGCAGGCTAAATCATTTTCAGTAAGGAAAAAGAGGTGGGAGGGAAATAGCATATGGTATAAAGTTGTACAGCCTAAAAATAAAGCTGCCTGGTTCTCCTCAAGCAGCTCTGAGGCCCTCTGAGTATTTCAGTGGAAAGGAAAGAAATGAATCAAAAAAATGATAAAGTATATTTTGACTTAAAATGTGAACGCTTCGATTTTTAGGGACAGAAAACGAATCAGTGGCCGGGGCTGAGTTGACTGCAGATGGGCGCAGGAAAGCTTTTGGGGAGGATGGAAGGGTTCCAAAACTGGGTTATGGTGATGAACACACTACTATAAATTTCCTAAAAATCCCCGGGTTGTACATTTGCAATGGGTGGAGTTTACGGGATATGAATGTTACTTCACTAACGCGATCCAAGAGTCATCACTCTGTGCTGGAGGGAATATCTTACTTGACTTCTCAGCAGTTTTTCTGTGTCTGTGTATCCCGAGCCCTTTTAACAAGTGTCTCGCTTAAGGTAGGTCTTCAACTCTCTGTGCCTCTTGCTCTTGTCCTGGAAGATGGGGGTGCTGGTGTACCTCCCCAGAGGTTGGTGGGGCCCGTAACTGCACTAGTAAGTATGAAGCCCTTACAGCAGCCCCTCTTCCTGATGTTCTTGTCACCACCACCACCACTGCCATCAGCATCAGGATTCAGGGCTGTTGTCATTTCCTTCTCTATCCTGGCCCAGTCCCGCCTCTGAGCCTCCCACACCTTCCTTTCCACTGTCAGGCTGCAGCTTCTAAAAGGAAAACCTAATCTTTCTGAAAACAGGGCTGTAGGTGGTTCCCCAGAGCTCTTTGGGTAGGGGCCAACCCCCCTGTACTAACAGGGACCCCCTCCCCCGCTGTGGCCCCTTCTTCGTCTCCAGCCTCCCCTCGAGCTCTCCAGCCATCTTTCATCCCTCTGTGCCCCTGTGAGTTGGGAATTCTTCCACTTCCCCATCCCGGCTCTTCCTGGGAGGATCTCTCCACCATTTCTCTTTCTGTAGGTGTCAGCATCCCTGTGGCTTGTGAGGAAGCCAGCCTGTGCCAGGCCCTTCCCAAGCCCTTCAAACCGTCATCCCTTACATACCTACCGGCATCTCCACAAGGTAGGGTGTGTTGGGCACAGTGTGCGGCCCAGGGCCTGGCCCTTGGTCACTAACCCTTGAAGAACAGCCGCGTCTCTCAAGTGCCGGCTTGCCTTGCTGCTTGAGTTGCCCTAGCAAAATAACCTGCTCCAAGTGTGGGTTCTGTTCATTGTAGGAAGCCTCAGGTCTGGAACCCTTTCTTTCTTTGGGTCTTCGTTCAAGAGAAAGCTCCTTCTGGTCTTCCACGGGTTTGACTTAAACTGGAAAAGAGAGATGGCCTTGGCGTTTCATAAGATGGTACTTTTCCAAGGCAAAGGTCCTGTCTCCATCTGATCTCCTGGGCTCTTAAAGCCCTAAATTAGAAATGCTTTCTTTACATGGAATAGAAGAGCTTACCCATTAACCATCTGCTCCCCTGCAAACCAGCTTTTTCCTGTGGAGATCCCCTTTATTTTTTCTACACGTGTGTTGAAAAAATATATTTAAATAAAGCAAGGTTTCCATTTTAATCTGAGGGATTCAGTGGTTTAGCTTCCTCCCTGATAATCAGCCTTCCCCTCTCCCGCCGCGGCTGGGCCAGTGAGGGGCTGGCAATGCCCTGAAGTTTTATTTATGTGGATTTTATCTCATTCTTTTAACATTTCTATTTTAGGTGTATTTGATAACGTGTGCACTATTACTTTAGTAGTTCTGTATAATTTATCAGTAGTTATACACACACACACACATATATATATATATCAAGAATACTGGTGATGCCATAGGGATGGTTGAGGCAGTGATGTGTTATTTTAAAATTAGAGACAGGATTACAGTGACATAAAAACTTATCTAGATGCAGTGGTTTGCAGACTTTAAAAATCAGCAGAAGCTTTTCCTGCAAGGAAATCGTAGGTAGAACTCCAGAACGTCACACACCCGCACGTAAGCACCGAGGGCTGGGGCCTGGAGTCTCGCCTGTGTAACTTCCCTCGCAGCAGTGCTCAGCCTGGTTTTATGCTTCCCAGCCACCTGAGGAGCTTGAAGGATGTTCCCACGCCCGCTTCCACCCCAAGATGCCCCTGTGCCGCCCAGGGTGGGGCTGGGCGTGGGAGTTTTCCTCGGGGCTCCCTCCTGGTGCTGAGAGCGGCAGGTTGAGAACCACTCCTCCCAGCATGGAGCAGTGGCTCCAAGACTCCCACCGAAGGTGCGCGAATACTGGAACTGTAGAGCAATCGGAAGGGCTCTGTGAAGACTCTTGAAGGAGAGATTCGGAGATAAAGGAATTGGGTAACTGGCAGGGCCCGCCATGCTTAGGGTAATTGCGCAACCACTGGAGGAAGTGACAAGGGGGAACGCCCCACCGTGCTGCAGGTGCCAACCGTCTCCTATCTGATTTGCCATTTGTCTGGTCATTATCTGATGCCGTATTTCACTGTTGCCCTTTTCCACTTGACCCGGCTGGGGCTGGCAGAGGAGGGCCGAGCTGATGTGACCACGGCTGTTTCCTTTCTTCTCTCCTTCTGGCCCTGCCCACGTTCATTGCCCGTTCTGGGGATATTGGAGGAGAAGGGTCCAGAAGGGCTGCAGGTCTCGCCCGATATCCCTTCCCAGAAACCAGGGCCATGGTGCCTCTCTCTGGCTCTGCTTCTGGAATACTGGGGATCGTGTGACTGTACTCATAGCTGTGGGTTATCTCAGATGATGGCAGGAAGTAGGAGACACAGGCAGGGTGGCTGGCACGGGAGCCCCGGGGGGTTGGGCATGGACCCCCCCCCCCCGCCCCCAGTGGGGCTTTTTCCCTCTTCTGTGCCCGCCGGGACAGTGGGCATCGGTCACAGGCCTGGTCTGCAAGCCCACACCCCGAGCCCGTCAGCTCGCACCTGGCCTCATCCCCCTTACTCATTTCCTGGCCTCCTGCCTTTCACTTTGCCAGCTCCGCGGCGTCCTGGACTGTTTAGGCCTGCTTGTCCCTCTTGTCACTCCACACCTCCCTTGCCTTCAGCAGCGTTTCCTAGAGTCAGGTTAGATAATCTGCAGAATTACCCGGAGTGCTTTTTTGCTGTGGATTCCTCAAACTGCCCGAGACCCACAGGATCTGGCGTCTCTGGGCGGGGCTTGGGAGACGTGCATTTGACAAGCTTCCCGTGATGCTGGTGCAGGCTGGGGTTCGAGGGCTGCTGAGCATGGTCCCCCAGGTGCTCGGCAGCAACCTGTCCACAGGTCCTCTTTGTCTTGCATCCCTACCCCTTCCCCGCCCCAATCTACCTCCACATCCCGCTGCCCTCATCGCCCTCGCCGCCTCTGTTCCCTCCCACACCTGCAGGGTTCTGCAGTCCTTGGGGCACAAATGCGGGCCAGTGAGCACCCCCTCCCGCGGCCCCCTCCTTCTGTCCTGTGCTCCTCTCTCCGTTTTGGCAACTACTGAATTGAACGCCTGCCCTAGGAATGACTTTTCTGTAAGCTGCTCAAGAGGAGACGTCATATTTTTGCACGACTGGAAGCTCGCATAGGCTGATGTGAGAGGCAGAAAAAGAAGTTTCGAACTGAATGTGAAAGTCAAGGGTGCCCAGGCTACGAAGGCCCTTGAGTGCCTGCATCTTGCGCATCTTCCCTGTTCTTAGCCCCCAACCACCCTCCTCATTTTAGAGGGAAAAAAAATGTGGGTACTTTCAGAAACACTTTGGTGTAGGAGATAAATAATTATGGCAACAGAATTAGAAAACATCCACGTTTCTCTTGGTGCCCCTGAGACCTGAGCCCCTGAGACCGGCAGGTAAATGGAGCTCACGGCTTCTCTTTTCATAGACGTGTTTGGTGCATTTGTTTTCATATCCCATAAGCTCAGTTGTAGTTTCCCCAACTCTTTGTCGGTGTTAACAAGAAGGAGGAGAGGAAGGGGCAGGCCATCAGGATAACCTTGCCACGGAATGTTACCCCCTCCCTAACATTGCCAACAAAAACAAGAATTCCTAAGACTCACTACCTCAATTCCCCTCTCTTATGTTTCTCACCATTGACTAATTGACTAAAGCCATTGACAATAATAAAGATGATTTATGAAAGAGTAGCATCAAGGAGGCGGGATTAAAATCTGTGATAGGCTTCCTGGAATTTATCTTGCAAACTGAAACACACGTGAGTGAA
This sequence comes from Nasua narica, assembly GCA_028533885.1. Classification (NCBI taxonomy): domain Eukaryota; kingdom Metazoa; phylum Chordata; class Mammalia; order Carnivora; family Procyonidae; genus Nasua; species Nasua narica. Next base: position 56,169,172 of record CM052806.1, read on the forward strand.
GTCTGGATAAGGCTGCATATTGTTTTCAACAACAAAACCCACAAATAGTCCATGTGTCTACTGTTAACAGATGGGGTACAGCCCCACCAGAGGCCTCTGCAGCTGTAGCAGAAGAAAGAGATGGTCCGGGGCGCCTGGGTGGCTCAGTGGGTTAAAGACTCTGCCTTCGGCTCAGGTCATGGTCTCAGGGTCCTGGGATCGAGCCCTGCATTGGGCTCTCTGCTTGGTGGGAAACCTGTTTCCTCTTCTCTCTCTGCCTACTTGTGATCTCTCCCTCTCTGTCAAATAAATAAATAAAAATCTTTAAAATAATAAAAAAAAAAAGAGATGGTCCATGCAGAAAGATAGCCATTCTGTCTCATTAAGGGAAGAAAGTAAGGTAAAGAACAACATATATACTTTTGTGTAAGAAAAGGAGAGGGAAAATAGGACAATATATTTGAGTTTACTTGTAAATGCATTGAGAGATGCTGGGTAGACACCAAAGATCCAATAAAATGGTGATCTGTGATGGGGGACGGCTGGGGGACTGGGATGGGAGTGGAAGCCAGGTTGCTCAGTGTGTCTCTCCATAGCATCTTGATTTTTTTTGACATCTGTGAATATATTTCCTTTTAAAAAATTATATACAGGGGCCCCTGGGTGGCTCGGTGGGTTGAGCCTCTGCCTTTGGCTCGGGTCGTGATCTCGGGGTCCTGGGATCAAGCCCTGCATCAGGCTCTCTGCTCAGTGGGGAGCCTGCTTTCCCCTCTCTCTCTGGCTGCCTCTCTGCCTGCTTGTGATCTCTCTCTCTCTCTGTCAAGTGAATAAATAAAATCTTAAAAAAAAAATTATATACAAATAAAACTACCTCTAGTATGGTTTTTAATGGTCCATCAACAGACTATTACTTTGTAATTTAAGCCAGGCGGGTCTCCACCACCTTTACCCTGCCTTAGTTCCCACCAAATATTTATGTTCCTTCTATTCGGTCTTTGCAAGGAGGTTATGGGCTTCCCCAGGGGCGTGTGGCCGGAAGTGGGCAGGCAGGCTGGGAAGCCTGGTCCCCAACCCAGGGCTCGGTCTGTGCCATCCTGCAGCAGAAGCAGAGAGCTTCCTTCCCTTCCGCCGATGGCCGCAGGAATTAAAGCGGCACCCTGGAAGTGAGATCCAGCGTCTTGGGTCTTTCCACCCTTTCAAAGTTTTGCTTCACTTCTGTGGGTGATCTTTAGGGTGTCCACGTCCAGGTATGCTCTGCTGCTCCTGTGACACTTTGACCCCTGGCCTCTTCCTTCCTCCACGGACAGTGGGAGCCACGACCGCCTCCAAGTTCTGGTGTTGGTGAGTCTTCTCGGTCGGTTGGGGTCCTCAGAGAGGAGGGCCCAGAGGGGTGCGGGTCCTTGTCTGTAGGCCCCGGCCTCCAAGCCATCGTCCGTTCCAGTTTGTTAGAACTGTTCTCGTCAGATCCGAGCAGCTGACCGTGGGCCGCTCCTGAGCGTCTGAGCGTGTGCAGATGGCACGCATCATCGTGTCCTCCACGGGGACTGAAACCTGGCTGGCTTGGCACGGGTGTGTGTTTGGCTCATCCACAGCCTAGTTGTGTTCCGGGGAGAAGATGGCGAAGACTCGGGAAGGCTGAGCACCGTCTCTGAATCTGGTCTTGTCTCCCTGGTAGACCGTCCTGACAGGGGGCTCCACAGAGATGTGCGCTTGGCTTCTGTCACAGGAAGCTGTCGCTGTGGGCATGTTATCAGGACACCGCCGGTCAGCGGGGCAGCGTCACCCCTGACGGGAGAGCAGCTTTGCTCCAAGTAACTTATGTTTTTTGTTCATTTTCCTCAGACTGTGTGAGTTTTTCCACAGCTCTGTGGCTGCTCAAAACACAGATTGGCAGGGCGCCTGGGTGGCTCAGTGGGTTAAAGTCTCTGCCTTCGGCTCAGGTCATGATCTCAGGGTCCTGGGATCGAGCCCCATGTCGGGCTCTCTGCTCAGTGGGGAGCCTGCTTCCTCCTCTCTCTCTGTCTGTCTCTCTGCCTACTTGTGATCTCTCTTTCTGTGTCTAAATAAATAAATAAAATCTTAAAACAACAACAACAACAACAACACAGATTGGCATTCCAGTCTTGATGACTGTGTAGGCCTCGTTACCTGGATGGCCTGTGTCTCTGGGCCGGTCTCCCCATTCTGGCCAGATGACTCCTGGCCCTTATATTTAAAATTTATATTCTATTTATTATATAGTCTCACAGAAACCATAAATTCTTTATGGAATGAGCCTGAATATAAGCAAAGAAGCACATTTTATGTCTTAGGTTCTTTTTTACTTGCCCTGAGGTTTTTTGTTTTTTGTTTTTTGTTTTTACCTTTTCTCTAGGATGAGGGTTGTCACATTTTTTCTGTGAAGGGTCAGATAGTAAATATTTCAGGCTTAGGCCATACCATTTCTGTTGCAATTACTCTGTCTGCTATTGTAGAGTGAAAACAGCCATGACAACACATAAATGAATGTGGTCGTGTTCCAATAAAACTCTGTAGACACTAACATCCGAATTTTATGTAATTTTCTCATGTTCAAGACTCTTCTTCTGATTTTTTTCGGCCATAAAAAAATGTGGAAACCATTCTTCATTTACAGGCTGTACAGAAACCAGTGGCAGACTGGATAGGGCCCGTGGGTCTGCAGTTTGCCGAGGTCTGCTCTAAACCACGGGTGGGTTTTGAGCACTTCTAAGCAAAAGGAGATGTTGCATACAGTCAGGAGCTCACGGTATCTAACCTGAAACCCGTCTTATCCAAGTGACAATCACAGAATCAAGAGTCATGTACCCTGGGGATATCACACCTGGGACCACGTGAGGGCAGAAGATGCCTCTGGAAGTACAAAGCCATGTTTCTTCCTTCTGAAGAATTCCAGTCCCTTCACTTTGAAGCAAGACTGACTCTGTAGTTCCCTCTCAAAGCCAGAGGGCAGCTGTTGACTCCCTTTGCTTTTTACTTATTTATTTTTAAGATTTTATTTACTTATTTGTCAGAGAAAGAGAGAGCACACAAACAGTGGGAGGGGCAGAAGGAGAAGCAGGCTCCCCGCTGAGCAGGGAGCCAGATCCAGGACTCGATCCCAGGACCCAGGGATCATGACCTGAGCCAAAGGCAGCTGCTTAACCAACTGAGCCACCCAGGCATCCCTCCCTTTGGTTTTTTTAAATAGCATTTTTTATAAAACCACAACAACGTTCATGAAGTGTCTGTAAGCGGTAAAGAATTAGAGAGATGGTGAACACCCATTTGCTACCAGCCAACTTAAGAAAGAGAATGCGGTTCTTTTAAAATTCCCTTTGGGTCTTCCCCGCACAGAGATGATGAGTTGGGGAAATCTGTGTTCATCGTTTCATTGCTTTTCTGGAGAGTTGGACCACTTGTGTTGGTGTCCATCAGCAGGTGCATCGTCGAGCCGCCTAGACTGGAGTAAGGCGCCCTGTGTTCCTCTGCAGCTCGATCTTGGTCGCACTCAGCCTCGTGCTCCTGAGGTCCGCCCGTGCTTGTGCTCAGAGCCGTCACGTGGCGGCACCACCATTGACCTGTCCATTCTACTGTTGACGGACATTTAGATTGTTTTCAGTTTTTCGTTATCGCAGGCGGTACTGCTGCAGACATTCTTACATGTGCCTCTTACATGTGCCTTCCTCTTGGCACATGTGGGCAAGACTTTCTCTTGGGAATAGGTGCGAAAGAGACTGGCCAGTTTTTGGTGTCTGATTAATTTTTATTTTATTGATCACACTAGCATCAGGCATCCCTTTGCCAGACATGATTGAACGGTGATTGCTGAGCACATCGAATTCCAGATCCTGGGCTCTAACTCCTGTGAGCTTGGCCCATCCCATTGCTCCTCTAGAAAGATGTTGCCCTTCCCCGCTGACAAAGGTCTTTGTTAGATAGGAGCGACCTGAGTTGGGGATAGCTCCTGTGAGGAAAGGAGAATCATGCTCTGGATCTGTTCATGGTTCCTCAGCGGCCTTGATGTTTCGCTCGGTGCCCTTTATGTTGGTGGCAGTGTGTTTGTTTGGTGTGTTGTTAGGCTTTACAGAGATCAAATGTTCTATATCAGGTTTCTTTTAAGCTCCATGGAAGGTCTTCACCTTGGCGTAAAAGCGTACAGCATAAATCAGAATATCCCTTTACCAACTGGCAAAAGGGACCATTTAACATGGGAACAAGTGTAATTGGCTGTTTTGTTATAAATAGAGTTGAAGTGCATTTCCTCACTTTTTTCCTTTCTAGAGATTGTATTTATTTTGCTTGGTGGGTTGCTTTTTTCCCTCTGGCATTTGTAGAAAAACAGCAATGTGTGATCGCTCTTTGCCTTCCCCAGGGATCCAGAGGCCAGGTGGCCCAGACTTTGTCGGCCCGCGGACCCGGCTGCAGCACCTCTCTGGGCCCTCCCCTCCCCTGAGTACAAGCGCACCAGTTTCTCCTGCCGTTTTCCTTCCCTCTGTCTTTTTACCCTCCTCTTCCTCAAAAATCGACCTGTGTGGTCTTTAATTTGCTCAGGATTCTCAATGAAGGGTACAGTGAAGGCAGGTTGGGAAACGGCTTTAGGGCAGGCTGGCTCTTCTTCTGACCCTGGAAGGTTTATCCCAGGTGGGATCATCCTGAATTTCTGAGTATGATTCCCAGAGAGAGAAGCAGGGCCCATTCCTCTGGCTTCAACTCCAGACCTTCAGTGAGAGTCTTAGAGGGTTTTGTCCGCCTCATTTAAAGACACAAAAACCCATATCACCATATCCTCCTATTGGTTTGTGAAAATGTAGCAACAGCTTACTGGAAGGACCCAATAATTGTCTTTTTCCCTTTAGGACTTCATAAATCAGAATGTCTGCATTGATCCGAGGGAAATAGAATGATTTAAGGCAAGCAATTAAAAATAATTAAAAATAAATGTACAGTTAGGGATGCCTAAGTGTATACTTGTGTGGGTGGAGGTAAGTCAGGGTCATTGCTGTGGGTGGGGTGTATGCAAAATTTGGGCTGATTAAAATTTGGTAAACTAGCCCATCTTTCAGCAGTGTTAGGAACTATTATTGGAAGTGTTAGATACAGAACCGTTTTGCCGTATCACGTGTTTCTATAATGTAGATTAGCTCATATGCTATTATGATCGTAAATATGGCAATGATGTCAGTATAACGTGGAAGTCAACTGTTGCCAGCATATAAATATTTTGCAGCAGTGCACACATCCAAGGAGGAACTCTGCAAGCCAAGGAGGAACCCATTCACCTTGTTCTTGGTTTGTTTTGGCTGTGCACTATGTTCCGGAAGTGACTTTGCATGGGTCTGTCTGAGCTTTGTGCATTTCACCATTTTCATTAGAACTTGACACCTCCAATTCCCTTGTCCCTCCTCTTCAATCAAGCCGCCTTCACCTTTTACAATTTTTTTTTTTAGATTTTTTTTTTTTAATTTATTTATTAGAGAGAGAGAGAATGAGAGGTGAGAAGGTCAGAGGGAGAAGCAGACTTCCCGCAGAGCCGGGAGTCCGATATGGGACTCGATCCCAGGACTCCGGGATCATGACCTGAGCCGAAGGCAGTTGCTTAACCAACTGAGCCACCCAGGCGCCCACCTTTTACAATTTTAAGTGAAGTCTTTTTTGAAAATTTTAGGGGCGCCTGGGTGGCTCAGTTGGTTAAGCATCTGCCTTTGGCTCGGGTCATGATCCCAGGGTCCTGGGATTGAGCCCCATGTAGGGCTCACTGCTCAGCAGAGAGCCTGCTTCTCTCTCTCCCTCTGCCTGCTGCTCTGCCTGCTTGTGCACTCTCTCTTTGTCAAATAAATAACTAAAATCTAAAAAAAATTTTTTTAATTGTGGTAAGACAGGCATAACCTAAAATTTATAGCTTTAACCACTTTGAAGTATATAGTTCACTGACAGTAATAACATTCATGTTTTTATGGAAACATCGCCACCAGGCATTTCTAGAACTTTTTTTTTTTATCTTGCCAGACTGAAATTATGTGCCCATTAAACACTAATTCCCCATGCCCCCTTTCTTTCTCTGGTCCCTGGGAGCCACCATTCTATTCTGTCTCTAGCCATTTGACTATTCTTAAGTACCTCATGTAATGGAATTATATGGTAGTTGTCTTTTTGTGACTGGCTTGTTTCATGGAGGTTAATGTCCTCAAGTTTCATCCATGTTGTGGCACATGTCCAAATTTCTCTCCTTTTTCAAGCTTAAGAATATTGTACTGTACGTATATAACACATTCGGTTTATCCACTCACCTGTCTGTAGACTCTTGGGTTGTTTCTACCCTTTGGCTATTGTGAATAATCTTCCAAGTCCCGTTCCTCTACTTATTAGTGATATAACTTAACTGTGCTGATAATTTTTTAAATTGTGATCGCTAGTTTCTTTAGTTCTCTGGGTACAAATTTGCATCCGTTTTGAATGGTATCACTCTCTTTTTTCCTGTAAGTGCCATTATTTTTACTGTAGGATTTTTAGAACATGTGGGTTTTTTTTTTTTTTTTGATAATATAGCAGTCATGATTGTAGGTGACGGTGAGGCCAGAAATGAGTAGAAAGAGGCACTTCCCATTCTACTAACATCAGTTACAGGGATGTAACTTTATCAGTCATTCTGGGTGTCTGGCACCTGCGGCCTAGAGCTGGGAGCCGTCTGGATGGTGTGGTAATGACCTTCGATCCCCACAGCACGAGGATGCTGCAGCTAGCGATGTGGTGACTGAAACTAAGACAGGCGGGCCGGATGGCTGTCTCTGGGTCCTGCAAGAACCCAATGGCTAGCAACCAATAATCGGCTTCAATGAAAAGCAAAATTTCCATCAGGCCTTTCCTTGATGCAGGTGAGCTCTCCAGTAAATAGATGGTGAGGGTTAATTCTACATCCTTTTTCTCTCGTCCTGATTCTTAGTCATCTGTTGAAATGAGTGGTTTGTGCTAGCGGAAAAAACAGATGGGGTGGTTGCCAGAGAGGTTGGGGGTGGGGGTGACGTGGGTAAAGGGATCAGGAAGTATAGACTCGCAGGTAGAAAATAAAGAAGTCATGCTGATGTAATGTACAGCATGGGGAATATGCTCAGTAGTAGTGTAGTTTCTGTCTATGGCGACACGTGGTCACTAGACTTACTGTGGGGATCGTTGCACAGTGTTCACAAATGTTGAATCACTGTGTAGTACAGCGGAAGGGAATATATTGTATGTCAGTTATACCTCGATGAAAAAAAAACAACTTTAAAAAAACTGAGCGCTGAAATATGAAATTGGCTGATTATGGATATTTTAAATACATTTGGATATTTAAATATATTTTTATTTTTTAAAAAATTAAATTAAATTAAATTCAAATAAATTAACATTTTAATTAATTAAATAAATTTTAAAAAATACATTTTTATATTTAAATACATTTTATTTAAATACATTTTAAGTACATATGGATATTTAAATACATTTTAAATACAAACAAGTAGATGAATTCTTATGGCGCTCATTGGTTCCTGTATAATGGATATGCCAGACATTATCAAGGATTTATATAATTTTGTATTTGGAAATGCATTGTAATAATTGATTAGCAAATGTTAATTTCTACACTTAAAAATATCTGTTTAAAGCATGACAGATTGAGGGTCCTGTAGTGGGTTCAATTGGACGGATACTGTGGAAATATGAATAGTAACCAATCCCATGGAGACATTCCTGGCCTTCAACTGGCCTCTATGAGTAGGTGGCAGACCCCTTCCTCTGTGCCGGGCCACCAGGATCAGGGATGCAGTGAAGACAGCCATTGGGGAAGCTCCAAGGCACCCAGCCCAAAATGTGGCACAGTGTGGTCCTCAAAAATATATTTGTTGATTGGTTAACCCAATTTATAAAAATTTCAAGATGAGTGCTAATCTGAATTCCAAGGATGGAATATTTGTCAGGTTGAAAACAGGGATTTATTTTTTATTTGTTTTATTTTTTTTAGTGTCACGTCTCAGAAAAAAGTTAACGAATTTTATTTAGTCTTGAAATATTATTACTGATGTAATTATTAAGTGTTCAATAACTATGGTATAACATATTCAACTTCTTTGTGTTACCTTTATGTTTACTTTTCCTAAATCTCTTTGAAATTCTTTGCTTCTGTTATCTTCTTTTTTTAAAATTTTATTTATTTATTAGAGAGAGTGAGCATGAGCACAAGCAGGGGGGTGGAGAGGGAGAAGCAGACTCCCTGCTGAGCAGAGAGCAGGACGTGGGGCTCGATCCTAGGACCCTGGGATCATGACTTGAGCCGAAGGTAGATGCTTAACTGACTGAACCACTCAGGAGCCCCCTGCTTCTGTTATCTTCTTGAGGTGGATTTTTGTGGAATGTGAGAATCTGGAATTCCAGTCAGTACTGCCAGGGGTAGAGAGCTCTGGTAGGTGTAGCCTCTTCAGGGACAGAAGAAAGTGTGTACCTCACCCCCCCAAGATGACTGAGAAGGAAGCCTTCCCAGAAACTAATTCTTCTAGCTCCCTTACTGAGGTTATTTAATGCTTTGGTGAAGAGTGGAGATCCGCAAATAGTTCAGATCCTGTGCCTGATGCTTGCCGTGTCTGACATGTTAGACAAAGTATTAACCTTCCGGTGCCTCAGTTTCCCCACCTGTAAGATAAAAATAAACATGGGCCTCGTTGATTGTGATGACATGTGGGTGAGAAATGCACCTCAGGCTTTGTTGGCCTGGGGCTCCCGTCAATGCCAGCCATTATTTTTAGCTTAGGTGACTCCTGATTTGGCTCTTGTGTCAATCTCCCACTCTTTATTCCTGTGCATCATCAGACAAAAAAATCAATATAATCGTGACCAAGAAGTGATTCTTGTTTGATTTCTCAAAGCCTGTGCATGTCGTCTTTAAGCACAGGCCCCTCTTGAGGGTGAAACAGGGCATGGCGGCAGCACATAGGTTGGCCTTCGTGGACTCACGGAAAGAAAAACATCTGGCACTTTCCTTCGGCTTCCTTTGTTCCTTTGGGCTTATTTTCGTTCTCTGAGTCTGATACCTAATGGAAGCCCGACACACAAAAACAACACTAATCCGAATACAGATATAAAGCAGCCCGCTCTTTGAAGGTGGGGGAGTGGGGGATGAAAGCTTGAGGCTCGATTATCCCCGGGTTATTTTTAGGGAGGAGAAACCCACTGTCAGGTGATTGTGTATCCTTCCTGGCCTCTGCTTTCTGGGGTTGCGTGGGAGCTGCTGAGGCCGGGCCCAGGACTGTGACTCGTACTCACCACACCCAGAATGTTCGGGCTTCCTCATTCTGGTCTCTTGCCAGCTGTCGGCCCTGAAGTCATTACCGGTCATTGACCTCTTCCCCAGGAAAATGCTGAAGAGGTTTCTGAGCTTGAAAAGATTTCTACATTCGCTTTGACTCAGGGAATGCTGTCGTTCCCTCATTTGGGCCAGGTGGTGTAAAAGCAGCACCTGGAAATGACCGTAGTGGTATCGAGTTAGGAAGTATCTGTGGGATGTGTCAAAGGGGACACATTCTCCTGAGAAGAGTTGCTTTGTGCCAGATCCCATGACCCTAGACATCACGGTTACTGGTCCTAAAATTAAGTCTGGGCTTGGCCTGCCCCAAGCGAGTTCCTGGGACTAGGAGATGGGCTCCCGAGGCCAGCAGCATGCAGTGGCTTTTGTCTAGAGCCTGAAACTGGTGTTTCAGCCCTGACCTCTTGCTGGGGGCGAGGCCTCTGTGGCCTGGCTGTGTAGGTAAGCCTGGGAGAAGGTGTTTGCTGCACACCCAGCAGATGGGGAGAGGGAAACGGGAGGAGCTTAGGAGCAGCTGCGTCCTTCCCATTATGGCCGACACCAGAGGTGGCTCTGACCAGCGCTGACTAGCATTTGCCTTCCACCGTCAGAGGTCCAGCCCACCCTGAATAAGAGAAAGGAGCACTTGGATCAGGAATGGCTAGTGACCCCTGTTCAGCTGCCTGGTCAAGTGTGAGCCATCTTAGGTGATATACAGGTGGGGCACTTCTTTCGAAAACCAGATGCACGCTCCTGTCCTGTCCATCCCTGTGGGCAATGCGGGGTCTCCAACCAGATGCCCTTCTAGTGTGGCTCCGGGGTGCTCTTTTTTGTGAGTCTGAGGGAATATATCCTGGCGAGTGTGTGGCCAGAGACCACGGGCTCTCCTGGAGTCTGGGGTCCTCAGTCTGGTGGTCACCCCTGCCACGTGCTTGTGAGTTGAATGGGCAGGTCTGGGAGGCCACGCTCTGGGGGCACTGAGGCTCTCTTGAGGTGTTGGAACCCTGCAGGTGAAAAAACACCTCATCAGTACAGTCTAGAAGGTTCCGGGCACCCAAGTCTTTCACCCTTTTCTAAAAACAGAGAGCGTGAGCTTTGCATTGCAGATGCGATTTTTATTTTTAAAACGCCGTGAGTGATGGTGTATGAACAGTGACGCATCCCCAGCCAGCTAATCTGTATTGTGTAAAAACACACAAACCACAAATTATTTTTAAAAGGGAAGAAGGCAAAAGAACAGATGCAGAGAAGTCCTCGCGTCACGTGAATCAAGGGAAAAACGCTGCAAGAGGCTTTTCTGAGCAGCGGCCGAGGGAAAACCAGCTCGAAGGGAATGCATGGGCAGGAAATTGCTTGCCTTCTCGGGGGTAGCTGACCCCTTGCTTTGCTTCTAATTTTCAGGGCCTTGATGATGGCCATCGTTAGGTGGATGTGTTCCTTCTTTCTCTTAAAATGAATTTGAATTACTTTTGTGTATGTACTGAAAAGTTCAGGAATTGCAAGTACAGAAGATGTAGTATTATCACAAAGTGAACACACCCGGGGGCTCCAGCAGGAGAACCTCACCAGTCAAAGGCCTGCATCTCAACACTGGGTAAGACTGGGCACACCTGGTTTACTAAACTCAAGACAGTCAGATTACCCAGCTGCTCTTATATTACCAAAAAAACCCGTTAATATTAAAACCTGAGAAGAAAAATGATACGTTTTGGATCAATCACTAAATCGTATTTCCACGAATGAAATGAGAGACCTTCTGGACTGAGTGGGAAGAATTCCTTCTTCCCTGTCCCTCGTTAAGGGGACCAGTTGCTCTGCACGTTCTCCGTGGGGAGGAGTGATGCCCAGACGCTCCTGGGCTGGAGTAGAAGGGTTGTCGCCCAGGGTGTCTTCTGGGCCTTGGTCTCCTGTTATGGGCTCAGGTCATTGGAGGGGCCCTGGGGAGGGACAGCCTGGCCCAGACCCTTCATTGCTGCTCTCCAGATAGTCCCAGCCTGGCCCTGCTGGGCCCTGGCCTGTGTCTAAACTGTAGCAACTTCTGGTCCATTGGAGAAAGCAAGCAGGGCACAGAGTGGGACCTTCACAGCATGGAAACTAACCGAATTTTGGGATGAGTAGGATGTTGAGGAAGGCCCCCAGAAGAACTGATGATGAATTCTAAGATCCAAAGTGCCAACCAGGAGAAGTTGGATGGAAGAAAAGGCTCAGGGAACAAAGTTCTAGAGTGAAAGTGCCGAGGCCCAGAGCCAGGACATGAGGGAATGCTGGGAGAGTAACGAAGGCAAAGTATGGTGAGTGTACAGAAAGACCCGTGTGGGGGAAATGATAGAGAGATGTGGCTGCACAGGAAGGGAGGGACCCCCTCATACAGACCTTGGAAGGCCACGCCGAAGTGCGGAGTTCCCCCAAGGGCAGAGGGAAATCATGGAAAGGGCAAAGGACGGTGCAGGAAGACCCGTGAAGTTTTGTATTTTTCATTATTACGTGTTGATGGAGTTGTGTCCTGAGGTGGCCAGATACCCTCTCCAAGTAGAGATGGAAGTCTAGAAAAACTCCAGGGACCACAGTTTCTAGAAGGCCCAGCCTTGGTAGACTGTGTTCTGTGAGGGGCAATCAGTTGTTAGGGCTTTTTCCAGAATAATTATCACCTCCCTGTCAGGTGGTCTTTGGGGCCATATCACCATGCTGTGGCAGAGCTGACAGTCAACTTAGGCCTTGGCCAGGATGTGAGGGGCTCGGAGAGTTTTGCCTAGAGCCTCTCTTCTTGGCTTGAGTCTTCACGACCACGCTGCCGCCCACCAGTCCTGAGATGGGCCATTCCTGGGTTTGTGTGGCCTTTGAATTCCATGTTTGGAGTCTGCTTCATTCCAGAAGAATGATGGCTACTTCCGTCGTGAGGTGAAAATAAGATCAGAGTTTATATGTGAGGGACCTTGTGGATTTCTCACTCCACGTGGTGAAGAGGAGCCTGTTGTCTGAAGTAGTGGATTCAGTTGCCCCCTCCCCCCAGTGGATGTCCTCTCATCGGGCATGTCTTCCAGGCCTCAGGGACCTCCTTTGGAACAGCTGGAACATATGTGGAGCCAAATTCACGCTTTAGGTTCGGACCCATATCCAGGCATGCTGAGTACACGTTGGTCAAAGAAATCCTGAAAAGAATGAATGAATGAATGAATGAATGAATGAATGAATGAATGAATTCTAGTTCCAACCTGGCAGAATTTTCGAGTTGGTGATTTTTACCTCAGTAGTTCTTTCGGCATCCTGCCCTGTCCAGTTCTTTGTGACCCCCTCCATGGTGAGTATCCCCGAGGGCTTGGGGGGGCACCTCACAGAACTTCCCACGTCCTGGGCCCTCCTGCTGCCACCTTCTTTCCGAGGCTTGCGTCCCCCTCTTCCCCTGGTATCACAATAGAATTGTTGTGAACTGAATCCTCCAGAGCTTGTTCATCCTCATCCCAGGTCTTAGTCTCAGAGGAAAAGCTTTCACGTGGCTTTCTGGGGGTGCTATACTAGGGCAGGGACGCCAAATGGGATGGACCCCAAGAGATTGTTAGTTCTTATTAGAGAGTGGTCCTCACATGTCCCCCTGCCGAAAGCTCGCCCAGGCCTCATTTTAGAGAAGCAGAGTCCCTGGCCCCAGCCCCAGCAAGTTTGTCTCGGCAAACATGGGATGCGAGCCAGCGGATGTAATCTCTAGTGGAACCCCAGATGCTTGTGAGGTAGGTAGCAGTGGGGGTGAACAGTGCACTTAGGGCCCTGGATGGAGGGGCCCCGGGCTAGGTGTGGACTGGCCCAGGAAGGATGGTGGAGTTGATCGGGGGGTCTGCCATGAGAGAAGGAGATGGGACAGGCAGCCTTGGGTCCTCAGTCAGCCCTTCTCATCTCTGCTTGCTGGCCTCGTTAGTCTGGAAGTGCCTGTTTTTGAAGTGTGGACAGTTGATCAGAAATCTGCGTGTCCCTCTGTGTGCTGAGATGTGTTAGATGGCTCCCGAGCTGATTTGGGTGTGACTTTACCTCATCTCCAGATAGGAGCCACTAAAACTCATGCCCTTGGAGACTACTAAATCTTTATTTTGGAAACTAATCCTAATGCCCCAGGTAGAGCTCTTGATTTGCAGTCTGTCTCTCATTTCTTCTTTTGTTCCTTTCTGCATTCCCTTGGCGATCAGGTATCCCTGAGAGCATCCTCCGAGGGGCCTGCCCGGGCCCTGGTGATACAGGGAGAAGCCAGAGGCAGGGTCCCTCCCGAGGGCCGCAGGCAGGTACCCTATCAGCATGGAACGTGGGGCCGGGAGGGCTGACAGAGGGCTGGGGACCCGATAGACTTCGCGGTAGGAGGAGATGAGGGGAGGCATGTCTGAGGTGCTCCCGGGAGAAATGAGGGGACTCAGTGGTCAGGGCCCCGCAGCCAGCTTCCCAGCTGTAAGGCTTTTGGCGGTGATTCCATCCAGGACCTGCTCCTCCCCAGGAAATCAAGGGTGGGTCTGAAAAATAGTTCCCTTCCTAATGATTCCTAAAAGAAGCCCAGAAAGCCATCAAGAAAGACCTGAGGCCCTTCTGCACTGAGACCGTAGTGATTTCTCCAGTTCTCGTTAAAGGCTCTGACAACATGTGCAAAGGTGAGCGGGGTGCCCTTTGGGTCTGTGTGCAATTTGTAGAGCACTTCACTGCTGGAAAGTCGAGGGCCTTCTTCCCCAAAGATAGCAGAGAGAGCTTTAAAAGATGAGACATTCTGTGCTCCTTGGTTTGTGGGAACAGGATGAGTGCTATCTTAAATCAAAGCACAGTTTAAGATTAAAGGATGCTTCGGTCATGATTGTCCCAGCCCCAGAGGCCCCAGCCAGCGCTCTCTCCCCAAGCATATGTGCAGGGTCATGGGGGTGGAGCCTGCCTCTGCCCAACCTTCCCTGTGTTTGGGGATCTGACTTACTGCTGCCTCATGGCCTGAGCAGTAAGCCTGGTAGAACGAGGGTATTCTGCTGAATGTGCCCACAGTGAGGGGAGGACCCCGGGGAGGCCCGGGGGGAGTCTCCTAGCTCCCCCTCTGAGGCAGCATGCCGCGGGGGTCTCAGGATTGCCTACACCCCCAGCCAGCCCCAGCAGGAGAGAAACTTGCCGTAATGCCTTCCCCTGAAACCCTGGCCCAGAGATGCAGGTTTGTCATTCTTTCTGTCTGAGGAATCTGAAGAAAGTTCTCTTGAGAGTTGCGGTCCCTGCCAGCACTTAGCACATGCTGCCTCAGACCCATTTATTTAGGGTGCTGCCCTCCCTAGCAGTCTCTCCTTGGGGTCTCGGAAGATGCCTTGGTTTTCCAGGGACTGTCTAGATGATAAGAATTTTCCAGGAAGGGGGATTTATCATTATTATCATACCATTATTATTATTATCATTAGCAGTAGAAGCATTAAAAGCTCTTTATCCCCTCGCTTAAGAATTTTAAGTTTCCTGGGGCACCTGGGTGGCTCAGTCGATTAAGCATCTGCCTTTGGCTCAGGTCATGATCTCAGGGTGCTGGGATCGAGCCCCGCATCAGACTCTCTGCTCAGCGGGGAGCCTGCTTTCCTCTCTCTGCCTGCTTGTGATCTCTCTCTGTCAAATAAGTAAATAAAATCTTTAAAAAAAAAAAAAAAGAATTTTAAGTTTCCTGATTGTTGGCATGGGCCTCAGAAGGGGGGAGGGCAGTGGCTTGCTAAGAGATGACAGAACATAGTGTTTGTGGGAAATAAGACCTCATGCCTGGACTTAATAATTAATAATAATGTCTGGGATTAATAAATCCCTAACTTCTGAAACTTCCAGAACTCCCGGGACCAACTTTGCAGAACCTTAGGAGAAGTAAGTGCCGTTGGATATGTCTGGGTTCAGACCACTATTTGCTCCCTCCGTGATGGCGTCCTTGTGGAGTCTCAGCTCCTTTTCCCCTAAAATGGGAATCATACTCCCTCTCCAGGAGTCGCGGCGTCCCCAGCATCTGGGGTGGGAGGAAGGCATGGGGAGCTGCGAGTAAATCTTGACTTCTTCCTGCTCCTCTCGAAGATTTCTGGGAATTTTCTCCCACATTGTCTCATTTCTTTAAGCATGCCCAGTTTTGCTTCAGATGAGAGCCCAGCTCTAGAGGGAAGAACTTACTTTAAGGGACTCATTACCTGCAACTTCCAGTTTTTTAGCAGGGATTCTCTGTGGTGCTAGATCTGCCCTTTGGAACATTCCTCTCAGGAAGATGACATCAAGGGATTTGTTTGTGTTTTTGTTCTTCCTGTCACTGAGATTACCAGATTTCCCAGGCCAGATCCATGCTGCGGGCTGTTGTTGCCGAGCACTCGCTGGAATCTTCTGCACGTTGTCCGTTGCGCCAGCTGGCTGCCAGCAACCATGTACCCAGGTGTCCCGAGTCCTGCAGGTCTAGCCCTGTGACAACTGGCACGTGCTCCAGAACCAGCTGTCCAGACGTCTCCCCACACCATCCGTATTCATTACTGAGGAAAAAGTTGCAACTTTCCCCCGGAGACGCCTGCAGACGTCACCACACCAAGACGTCGCGTGCTCGGGCATCTCCTGCTACAAGGCCCTGGCGAGAGCACAAGCTTTCCTTTGGGCTGTTTTTGCCCAAAGTGCATAACCTAAATCTAACCGTGAGGAGACAACAAACACACACACATTGAGAGATGGTCTCCAGATGTCTAGCCAGTACCCTTAAAATATGTCCGAGTCCCGAAAGAGAAAGAAAGGCTGCGGGCCTGCTCTGTGCCAGGTTGCAGGGGACCAAGGAGACGCGGTGACTCGGTGCAGTGGGGTCCTGGACTGATCCTGGAGCAGGAAAAGAGCCCCAGTGGACAACTGGTGAAACGTGCATGTGGTCTGTGGAGTAGTTAATCAGAGTATCGTGTCACCGTTACTTCCCCGGTGTTGATCACTGCGCTGTTTTTGAAAGATGTTAGCCTTTTAAGGAAGCTGGGTGAAGGGTTTAGTGTCTTTCCCGCACCTGGGTGTGGAGAAAAGCACTCAGGTTTTGGAGCCAGAAAGGCCAGGTCTGGGTTCAAGTCTTGCCTTTGATAATGATCAGCTGAGTGACCCTGCTTAGATGGCATTACCCACAGAGCCTCGGTCCCCTTCTCGGCCAGTCCTGGCAAAACCCCTGGCATTACTGGGGGTGTAGAGGCACCTGTCTGCACCCCACCATGTGTAATGTACCCTTCCCCAGTTGTAAACCAGGGATCTGTCTTCTTCCCCACCTCCCAGCCCTTCCCTGCCCCATCCCTTATCTCTACCAACCTCCACTGTGCACCCTCTCTGCAGAATTTTCAAAAACCTGCACGTGCATTTATGCCCAAGGTCTAGGAAGCTGGTTCTATGGGTGAGAAACCCTCTCTGTGGTTCTTGCCAGAAGAAGCCTGAGGTA
Source organism: Nasua narica (assembly GCA_028533885.1). Taxonomy (NCBI): domain Eukaryota; kingdom Metazoa; phylum Chordata; class Mammalia; order Carnivora; family Procyonidae; genus Nasua; species Nasua narica. The sequence goes on from CM052806.1 coordinate 56,185,866, forward strand.
GGAGGGAGGCCTGGCCCGTCCTGCCCTTTTGCCAGCTCTGGTTTCCTTTAAGATTCTCCTTCGGAGACTTCATGCCCCCGAAGCAGGCCAGCAGCCCCAGCATCATCCGAGAGTGGGTTAGGAATGCAGAGTCTCAGGCCCACAGGCTGAGACTTTGCATTTTACCAGGTGCTTCATGATTCAAGCTTGAGAAGTCCTCTGCTTGACCCCCGAGCAGTCTGCCTTCTCGTGTGCATCTCTGCCACAGAGGGGCCGGACGAGGGTTGTGTGAGAGCTGAGAAATGTGAACACAGGTTAGAACAGTCTTCAGGATGCATCGTTCTAGGGCAGGCCCTTGTGTGGAATTCTCTCCCCTGGAGACTTCAGAGGCCTGAGATCCTGCCAACAGCCCGGAATTCCAGCCAGGGTCTCTGCATGGGGGTGCCTGGCCGGGGAACCGCTGGGGAAGGGCTGTTTATTTTCTGTGAAGACTTGGGTTTCTCACACTGTTTATTAGCCTGTGCCAAGCACGCCTGGGGCTCCCCCTCCACAGGGCTGAAAGCTTCCAGCGGCCCCAAGGGTGTCCACAGGAAATGGGTAACAGCACAGGTTGCTTTGAAAGGATCGGCTTTGTGGGAGGACTTGATACCGCGAGGCGTGACAGGTACTGCGTAGCTTGTCACTGAAACTAAGCTCACATTTCTTGGATGATCCGTATGCCCAGGAACTGAGCCGTGCCCTTTATCCGCCTTCTGTTTAACTGTTGCCATGCCCCCCGCCCCAATAAGGTAGGACCACCACCAGCCCCATTTTACAGTCCTGGACACCGGGACTCAGAAAGGCCGATAGGGGCTCAAGGTCATGGAGCTTGTAAGTGGAACTGGGATTTGAACCCACAGCCCACTTTCCGAACCTTGTGTTGTACACAGTCAGGTGCCCTTCTGCTGTCTGAAGCAAGACAGCCACACCAGTGCCTTCCAGCAGGCCCCTTCCTGGGATTCTGTACTTGCTCTGAAACCACGTGCCAGGACCCAGTGCCCCAGGTCCATGGTGAGGCAGGGTATGTTGGATGCAAGGGTTGGGTTCGGGTTTGGCTGAGAAGGGAGAGTTGCAGGCCGGGAGACCTGGCAGAACATAGGGGTCAGTGATGCTCATCCTGGTGCCAATCCTGGAGGCCAGACCTGAGGCAGTGCCCAGGCTTCTTCCTGCAGTGGTTGTGAGGCGTGACCATTTTGGTTGGATCTAGAACAGTTGCAGAGTGGGCTGCAACCGGACAGGAAGTAGCTCAGGAAGGCACTGTAGGCCATGCCTCACACCCCTCAGGCTCGTTCCCGTTCCGCGGGCATTTTCCTTCCTTACCCTTCCCTTTCTAACAGATGACTCAAAGAAAGCGGAAAACCACCAGGGACTAAACAAATGCCCCGTCGGTTCGCTTTAGCCCTGGGACTCTGGTGCAGGAGAGGCTGGTGTTTTTGAAACGGGTTCTCCTTTAGAATCGCCTGAAAGGCCCAGAGGTAATTAGCTGTTACAGAAAGACTGTATCGTCATTTTCAAAAGCTGCCTGGTGGGAGCGATCATTATTTGTAATGGGGTGGGAACATGGCAGTAAAAATAGACCCCGGACCTCATTTGCAGGAGCTAAGAGAAAACCGGCCAATTGGCTTAATGAAAATTAGGCAGTGGGCCAAAAGTTGTCACCCTCTCACTTTTTAATGTGAAAAAAAAAGTCATGGAAAGAATGCATTTTACTGTGAAAATTTAGAGGAGTCAGAAAAGCACAAGTAATAAAGAAAAATTACCCTTAATACTACCATTGGAAAGAACTCCTAGTTCTGCGTTTCCTATGCTCTCAGATAAAGGTTTATGTGCACAAAATTGGGATCACACGGATGTATAGTCTTATGAAGTATTTTTTTCACTGAATATTTCAGTTTTTGCCCACATCATTAAATGTTTTTTGCAGTAGTCAAATTACTGCATTAGATAAAGGCATCATAATTTATCTAAGTACAGCAGTGACAACAGCGATGATGAGGACCGCGAGGTTTTGTATGGAATGCGCTCTGTCCCAGGCATGATTCGGAGCTTCACACACGAATCCACTTTATCATCACACAATCTACGGATGAGGGCTGTTGTGCTTCCCATTTAATCTTTGTTGTTTGACATTTAAACTATGTCTTTAAAACAAAATGCATTTTAAACAACTTCGTAATAAACACACATCTTTTTTTTTTTTAAGATTTTATTTATTTATTTGACAGAGAGAGCACAAGTAGGCAGAGCCGCAGGCATAGGGAGAGTGGGAAGCAGGCTCTCCATGGAGCGGGGAGCCTGATGCGCGACTGGATCCCAGGACCCTGGGACCATGACCTGGGCTGAAGGCAGCCGCATAATCGACTGAGCCACCCAGGCGCCCCTAAACACACGTCTGGAAGCACACCCTTGTTTTCCCTCAGGTTACTGCTGGGTCAGAGGGTCTGCACATTTCAAAGCTTTGAGGCACTTCCCCTTTGTCCTAGAGAATGAGTCTCCACTCCTGTCTCTGTTCTTCCCCTTTTGTTTGGTCTGGAGGTGGCCTCCTTGTGGCCTGCAGTGTGAGAGGGAGGACGACCATCTGCTCTCTGCTGAACATTGCAGCTTGTGACCGAGGGGTCTGGAGGGCGAACGTGTCTCTAGTCCTGGTTCTTTAGGTCCCGTTGCCCTGGTCACTCTCTTGGCCCTTTATTGCCCCATATTGTCAGTTAACTCCGGTCTCTTATGTGGTGTCTCCCAATTAGACTGAAAATTCCTTGTGCGCAGAACTGTTTCTCATGTGTTTTCCTCAAAGCTCAGTGTCCTACGCAGGCTACTTGTTCTGTAAACATTTGCTGATTGAGCAGAGAGGAGACTAGTGTCAGTAAATATGGGTGGATTTTACTAGTGGCTGAAATAGATTTAGGAGGCGGTGAAATCTGATCACTCCCCCAGGCGCAATCTCCAGCGAGCAGGCCTCCTTTGGAAAGCCCACTGGGCCGCACGGGTGTGGGTCAGTTGCCCGCCTGAGTAGAGCACCGACCTTGACTCATAGACCCCCTCCCTTGCTCTTCAGGGCTGTCTGGTCCTCTGGGGTTCACAGGTGCCCCAGAACAGACTGAGAGTGAAGTCTGGGGGCCTGAAGCCCGACAAACAGATGGGGCCACGTGGGCTGCGGCGGCTGGGGCTGCCCCGCTCTCCTGGGCGTGTCTCCCTGCTGCCCGAGTCTGGAGAGCCTCGTGGAGTTCCTGAAATGCCCGGAAATTACTGTCCGGCGGTGGTTCAGAAAGCAGCGTGTGCCTTAGGACAGTATAGCAGATACCCTTTGATTACCTCCTAGGTGCCAGTGCGTCCTGCGCTGGCCCTGGAGGTGTAGGGATGAACAAATCGCGGCTCTCCTCTAGGAAATAGGGGAAGACCCTCCTGTGATGGTTTGAAGACCGCGTGCAGCTTAGCTGTGCCTGAAGCTCGGAGCAGCTTCCGTTGGCACTGGTGGGCTGTCGCATGCAGGTCCTCCCCGGCTCTCCTCCACGCTGCTTCCCCATGGGGAGAGGGTGAGGTGTGCCTGGAGCCCTGGCCCTCCACGCAGGCAAGACGGGCAGAGGAGGGAGGGCCCGCCACCCAGCAGGCCGAGCAGACATCCAGTCGCATCAGGAACAGAAGCTGAGAACAGGGTCCCGGCGGTAGCTGTGGGGTGAGCTTTGTGTCCCTCACTCGCTTCGGTGTTTCGGGGATTATTTTTACCACGGGGATGCAGCCGCGTGTTATTGGTATAAATAGAGTGACTTCGAAGGTAAACGCGAGGAAAGAAAATTAACCTTTGACTCCAGACCCTCCGGAGATGCCTCTCGTGATTTCAAAACCGGATCGTGTCTAAGTCACTGCCGCTCGATTGTTTCGTGATGAAGAGATCAGGCTCCATATTTTACGTGGGGGAGGAGGGAGCAGCCTGCAAAGTATTTCTGGCCTCTGGTGAGCTTTGAAAACGGTTTCAAGTTTCACTGCCCAAGCAGCCCGGATTCCTTCTTGGCTCCAGCCCTGCATGGGGCAGGGAAAAGTGTTGGTCTCGAGCGTGGTTTAGAAAATGAAGCGGCGGGTGAAAAGCCGGGAATGTGATTCTTCCCCCCACCCCCAGGTGAAGCGGCATGAGATTTGGGATGATATTTTTAAGTTTTGAAAAGACTAACGAATCCCCAAAGGGCATAGGCCTTTTGATCAGGAGGGGTTATAAGTGAGTAGCACGTGGAAATCAGAGCTCTGGCTCTTTTTAAAATAAGTTTTAGTGCCTCTGCAACGTGGTATCTTCTGCAAAGAGGGGACAAGGGTAGCGAAGAATGGCATAGACAAAACCCCGTAGAAACCCTCCCTGCGACTCTGGGGTAATGGGGCCACTGAGCTAAATGAGGGCAGGGAAACCCGCTGAGTACAATTGAGCTCAGGCTGCCAGGATGGGCTGAATGGAGGCCGCCGCATCCTCCCTCCGCAGAGCAGCCCCAGTGCACTCAAGCCCCTGCCAACATGTGGGGCTGCCTTCCCGGGCCCCTGGCCCACCCCAGCACCACCCGCATGAGGTTTCAGGGCTCCAGGAGCCGGGCTAAAGCCTGGGTGACAGCATTGCGAAATTACTGGACCGAGGCGCTAGGGAATACGAGTCTTCTCAGAAGAACCCGGAGAAAGGAACAGACCGTGTTGTAGCCCAAGGCTGGGTCAGAGACACACAGGTCTGGGTGGACCGTCTAGGGCAATGCTGTCCCACTGAAATACAGTGTGAGCCACATACGCAGTTTTTAATTTTCTGACGGTGTAAAATGGTCAGACAAAGCAGGTGGCATTAATTGTAATATTTTTATTCAATTCAGGTATTTCCAGAACATTTGCATTCAACGTTGATACACATAATCAATACCAAAAGTACTAATGAAATGTTTTACACTGTTTTTAGTGCAGTTGGCTGCTGTATGGGAGAGTGGAGGTCTAGAAACCATAGCAATCAGCTTCTTACAGAGTGAGGGTGCAAAACCGCCAGAATGCCCTTGGGGCCATAGGATCACTGCGGCACTCATAGCTTTCTTTCACCATTAAACACACACACACACACACACACACACACACACACACACACACACACAACTTTAGGGGTGCTCAGTCGGTTAAGCATCTGCCTTTGGCTCAGGTCATCATTTCAGAGTCCTGGGTTTGAGCCCTGCATGGGGCTCCCTGCACAGTGGGGAGCCTGCTTCTTCCTCTACCTGCTGCTTCCCCTGCTTGTGCGCTTTCTCTCTCTCTGTCAAATAAAAAAATAAATCTTTAAACCTTAATAGCTTAGGTTATAAATAATAATTCTTTACATTTTCATAGACCTTTCCGTTACAGGATACTTTAGTATGTTCTCTCTTGCCCCTAAAACTCTAGGAAGGAGGCAGGCGGGGGCAATTCCTTTGGCAAAAGTTTATCAAGGATTTACTGGGTTGTAGGCCCTGATTTTGCACACGACTCCTGCCTTCTTGGAGCTCAGATTCCAGTGCAGGAGAAAAACTAATCATTGTGTCAGTATGGTTGGAACTGTAGCGGGAATGTGAGCAGGCACGATAGGAAACAGAGAAGAAACACCCTCATTCTGCCCAGGATGTCAGGGGAAGCCCTTCAGAGGATGGATATTTGAGTAGCAAGACGCAGAATGAGGAGGCCTTTGCTAGGCAGAGGTGGTGAAGGGGAGAGGCATTCTGAACATAATCCACTGGGGTTAGAAGTTCCAAGCCTGGTAGGCCCATGTTGCAGGGTAGACAGAGTAGGCCACCTGGTTGGTGTCCTGCTGGGTACACACAGGAGAAGGTTCTGGAGCCCAGGAGTTCAGGATAGCCATTCCTAGGCAGCGATTCATCTGGAAAGATTGGTTTCTGGGCAAGTTCCTTAGGGAGTTAGTGGTGCTCCGGAGGGGCCTTACCCTGAAACTGTCCATTCCAGGGCCTTTCCTGCCTGTAGCCACCGTGTCTTGTTTTGAGATCTGAAATAAGAATAGCCTGCGTATAATCCTCTATTGTCATTACGTTCAAGTTCAGTAAGGACGTGCACTTTAAGTACCGTTTGCTGTGGTTCTGTTGGAGTCACTGGGGAGTCTTGGGAGAAAAGTCACTCTTTCTGGATGATTCCAACCCCAAGTGATCTGACTGCCCATCTGGAATCTCAGTTCATGGGTTTTAACCCAGACAGGGATGTGGGCTCTTGGCTTTTGTCCACAGAAGGCCCTTGGCCCCGGCAAGGGCAGGACAGAAACAGCGCTCACATGCCCCGGCCAGAGCCCTGCTGCCCTCCAGGAATGGTGAGCCTCCGCTGGGCTCAGCAGTTTTTATTTTTATCTCATCAGCGTGTTCCTCCTTTTAAAGTGTGAATCCTAGTGACCCGAATGAGCTGTCTGCCTGGGCCCGGGCCAGAGGGACCAGGTTACTCCAGTTCAGAGGCGGCTGTGGGCCGGGATTGCAGGGATGGGGGTTTCCTGTGTGACTGGCTGTGGTGGGGCAGGGCGGGCTCACCCTGGCCAGGAGCAGAAGTGACCTGCCAGGCCGACAAGTTCTCAAGCTCGGAAAACATGATGCTAAATGTAACCCGGGCCTGCAGTCGCCCTCCCGCATCCCCTGTATAGCAGCCCTTTTAAAAGAACCAGCAGAGTTTGCAGAATTCAGATTAATGTTTAGAAACACAAGAGTCAAGGGTACCTCTCAGAGTTTGGCCGTAGATAAAATTCAGGCCCATTGGCTTTGGTGTTCACGCACGTGAGGCTCGGTTGAGATTTTATCCTTGCTGATGCATCAGAACAACACGGGTTCATATTCAGAGGCTGGGCATCCGGGCCCGGCTCTTTCCCTGGAAATGAGCAGTGAGGGGCTGCTCCCAGCCTCTCAGGGGAGGCTGTGGGTAGAATTTCAGACACAGGAAAGCAGAGCCCTACCCTGCCCCTCTCTTGGCTGATGCCTGAAACCCACCTGAATCAGAGGGAAGAAAAATAACATTTGTGGTCCCCCTAGGCTGTACTAGGACCTGTGTTAAGTACTCTTCCTATGTAGGCTCGTCAGTTGCACGCAACTGTTCTGTGAGTTTATCATTATTAGCGGGAGTTTTCCTTCCGTAGGGCAGTAGTTCTTCGGGTGTGGTCCCTGGACCAGGGCCTTCAGCCTCACCTGGGAACTTGTTAGAAATGCAGATTCTTAGGGGCCCCTCATGACCTCCCGAAATGGGGACCCTGGGGGAGGATCCCAGTTTATCTGTGTTTTAGCAAGCCCTCTGGGCGATCTGGAAGCACTCGGAAGCTTGGGAACCCCCACCCAAAAGGTCACGAGCACAGACCTGGGGCTAAGCTGGGCTCAGGTCTCAGATGAGTGACTCTGGGTGAGTTGGGCAACCACCCTGTGCCTCCATGTCCTCATCTGTAGATTAGGGGGTGAGTATTAATAGTGGATTACAGTGACGTGTGGGTTCATTAAATAATTTGTATTAAAACTAGGAATGGTGCTAAGCATGTGCTCAGCACCGCCTCACTGTTTGCTCTAATGATCTCAGATTCGGCTTTGATCCCAGGTCTGATTGGACTCAAGGCCATTTACTAATTTATTATACTGCCTGTTTCATAGGAACCTAATTCGTTTAGCATCTCATTCTGCAAAAATCTGAGATGCTCTTTAGGTCCAGGCTGGCAAGGATGTTCCTTTCTCATTGTCAACTCTGGTACCTTAGTAGGAGCTGCTTGGAACACTGAGAGAAGGATTTTAAGGCCACACCTGATCATAGCATAGGTGTGTCATTATTGATTAGTGATGGCTGGCCTGGGTGCCCACGGAAGGGTTCCTTCTTCCTGCTATTGGTGATTGTCAAGCAATCTAGAGTAAATGTCTTTTTTTAAAAAAATGTTTATTTATTAAAGAGCGAGAGCGAGCAGGGGGAGGGGCAGAGGGAGAGCAAGCAGGGGGAGGGGCAGGGGGAGAGCTAGAATCCAGAAGCAGACTCCCTGCTGAGCGTGGCGCCTGAAGCGGGGCTTGATCCCAGTACCTACAGGTCATGACCTGAGCTGAAATGGTCGGTCGGTCACTTAACTGACTGAGCCACCCAGGTGCCAGTAAATTTCTTTTCTTTTTCTTTTTTTAATATTTTTATTTATTTATTTGAGAGAGAGAGAGAGCACAAGTGTGGGGCAGTGGGTGGGGGGGGGGGGAGGCCGCAAGAAGCAAGCTCCCTACTGAGCTGGAAGCCCTGTCTGGGACTCAATCCCAGCACCCTGGGATCATGACCTGAGCCGAAGGCAGACACTTAACCAACACTGAGCCACCCAGGCGCCGCCCACCCCAGTAAATTTCTGATCCTTTTCTGTTACTGGGTTTTAATGGGAGGCTGTCAAGAGTCCCCACTAAGTGCTGCAGGCCAGAGGGATTATTGTGTGTTACATGTGTTCAGGGTGGTTTAGCGGGAGTCTTCATGTGGTTTGTGGGTCATGCCTGGCCTAATGGACTCTTTGGCCTGGTGCTGTGCCTTTTGGGACTTGTGAGTGGCTGTGGCCCCAGGAAAGGACCGGTTGAGGATCTAAATGTTCTGAATACCTTTCTATTTTATCTTGATAAATACCTTTCTATTTTACCTTTCTATTTTATCATGATTAATAGGAGCTTTCAGTTCCATTTTGCAGACATGGAAAAGGCTGTCACAGCAGAACACCATAAACTGGGTGGCTTAAACAACAGAAATTTCTTTTCTCACAGTTCCAGGGGCTAACAGTCTGAGATCAAGGTGTCACCAGGGTTGGTTTCTTCTGAGGCCTCTCTCCTTGGCTTGTAGGTGACTGTCATCTCCCTGTGTTTCCTCATGGTCTTCTCTCTGTAGCTATCTGTACCCAAACTTCCTCTTCCTATAAGGACACCTGCCATATTGGATTAGAGCTACCCTGTGGCCTCATTTTGACTTAACCCCCTCATTAAGGGCTCTGTCTCTGATTACAGTCACATTCTGAGGTACTGGGGGTTAAGACTTCAACATATAGATTTGGGGGGCATAATTCAACCCGTAACACCTGGCCTCAGATTATCCGTGTGGGTCTTTCACCAACGGGAATCTTACACGGGCAGGTTGGCCCTGAGGTGACTGAGTTCACTGAGTGCAGAGAAGAGAAGCTAGCTTAGGGGGTGGAGGAGCTCTGGGGAGCATGACATTTTGGACATCCTGTAAACATGAGTGTTTATAAAGCAGAGAGATAACCAGAGGTAGAGAGGTAGGCAGGGGTGTGGAAGGAAACGAGGGACCCTGGTTTTAGGAGGTGGCTAGTTGTAATAGTTAAGGCAAGAGATAATGTTGTTGTCACGACTTGCTCAACATCTGTTTCCCCCACTAGAACGGGAAGCAAATAGAGAAGTGTTTTGCCTGGTTCCCTGCTGTGTCTTCAACCTAGAACTGTGCGGGGCACAAAATAGGAGCTTGGTAAATATTTGTTGAGTGAATACAGGAAAGCATGATGGTAAAACATAATATAAATGCACAGTAATTAAAGTAATGTTAGTGTATGAGTGGAGACACAGATTAAAGGACCAGAACACTGTCTCAGAAGCCAACCCTAGTATTTATGAGCATTTAACATATGATGATGGAGCATCACCAATCAGTGAGGAGAGGGGATGAATAATTATTCAATAACCTATGTAAAATAATTATATCCTTTCCTTACAAAGTGTATCAAAATGAATTCCAATTAGACATGTCAAGTTAAACCATGAAAAATCTAAGTAAGTATATGGGAATATAGTGAAGAGTTGGCTTTCTAAGCCCAAAGCACTGGGGGAAAAAGTCAGAATAAAGAGCAGTGGATTGCACTACTTTTAGAATTAAGTGTAGAACTTAAGGCATGTATCACATGCCTTAGAAACAAAATTTATTGTGGATGTGGAAATATTGAAACATGTGACAGGAAAAAATGTTTGAAGCTTTTAATATACAAAGTATTGCTTATTTAAATCTGTGGGAAAAAAACTCAATAATATCTCAATAGAAAGATTAGCTAAAGGGAAGATACTTAGATAATGTGTAGGAGAAATATAAGCAGCTAATAATATAGGGGAAGACGTTTAGCTTAACTGCTATCAAAAAAATACAAAGTAAAATGAGATATAATTTTTCTCCTGTCAGGTAAGTCAGCAGAGGTTGGGTTGCAAAAGGCACTTTTCTAAAGTGCTGGTGGGAGTTTAGCTGGAGAAAGCTTTTCTGGCATAACATTTTTTTTTTCAAAGATTTTATTTATTTATTTGAGAAACAGAGAAAGTGAGAGAGAGCATTAGAGGAGAGAAGGCCAGAGGAAGAAGCAGACTCCCCGTGGAGCTGGGAGCCCGATGTGGGACTTGATCCCGGAACTCAAGATCATGACCTGAGCCGAAGGCAGTTGCTCAACCAACTGAGCCACCCAAGCGCCCTCTGGCATGACCTTTTAAAGAGGCTTAACTGTATACGTATCTTTTGACCTACTAAAGCCAACTCTAAAATCTAACCTAAGGAAATAATCAGAAATACATCTCGATATACATGCAAAGATATTTATTAGCAATATGAGATACGTGGGGGAAAATCTGCATGTCCAGCAATAGAGGAAATAGCAATTCGGTTATGGTACATTCACACAGAAAATATCACATAGCCTTTAAAAATAATTTTTTAGGGGTGCCCGGGTGGCTCAGTCGTTGGGTGTCTGCCTTTAACTCGGGTTGTGATCCTAGGGTCCGGGGATGGGGCCTCACATCGGGCTCTCTGCTCAGCTGGAAGCCTGCTTCTCCCTCTCCCACTACCCCTGCTTGTGTTCCCTCTCTCGCTGTCTCTCTCTCTCTGTCAAATAAATAAAATCTTTAAAAAAATTAAAATTAAAAATAAGATTTATATATTTATTTTAGGAAGAGAGAGCAAGTGGGGGGAGGGGCAGAAGGAGAGAATCTTCAAGCAGTCACCCTGCTGAGCATGGAGACTGACTCCGGGCTGGATCTCACGACCCATGAAATCGTGGCTTGAGCCAAAATGAAGCGTGGAACGAGTAACTGACTGAGCCACTCAGGTTCCCCCCAAATAGTTTTTTAAGATTATTTCATGCAGCAGATTTTAACTAAAGGTATTTGCACCATGCTCACAACGGTCCCGTTGGCCAAAGCAAGTCACGTGACCAAGCCCTGCCTCATAAGCGGTGAGGCGTGAGGGCCACCGGCCTGTCAGATGTATTCGTATTATGATTGCAGTTTCTCAACACAAGACACACAAACACACACACCCCTATGCAAATAAGACAGAATGTCATCAATGGTTATTTTCTAATTTCTATGTATTTTCAAAATTTTCTGTAACGAGTGTATATTTTATCATAAGCAAAAAATATACATTGAATTAGGAAAGTATGGCTATGGCTTTGGAGAACTCAATATATGATAAAGGATAGATTCAGAAGATGGTTGGGTGGGTAGAATGAACCTGTGTTGGTGGCTTTTCAGGCGGTCAATATGGCAGGCCGTGGGGGGATTCAAGAATAATGACGCTCGGGCCTTGGTTGGATGGTGTCTAAGGTGGGGGATGGGGGGATAGAGCAGCTTTGCTGGGGGAGCTCTCATTTAATGTGTTGAGTCTGAGGTCCCTCTGAGGCCTTGTAATGAGAGTCCAGCAGATATTGGAAATACAGAGGTTGAGTTCAGAAGGGAAGTGGGTACTGGAGAGAGAAATATTTTTTTTGAATCACTGCTGGTCATTGAACAGAGAAAATATGGTTGGGTCTTTGAAAATATGATTGGACCCAACATTCAAGGCACTGACAAGACAAGTGTCAGGCCAGTTCCAATTCCAGACACTGCCTTAGTGAGGCTTCAGTCAGAAGGCCTTCCCTGCCCCAGCCCCAGACTTAACCACCCCTGCCCCATGTCCCCTCACATGCGCTCTCAGGACCTTGTGGTTCTCTTTCAGAGAGCTGGACACATTTGTAACGAAATGACGAGTTGTGTAGTTCGTTTATCAGCAGGAGTGGTCCCACTGGATTGAGAAGGTGCTGGGCGTCCGGGAGCATATCCAGAGAAGGGTTTCAAGGAGGGATCCGGCACCAGTGCCAGGCAGTGGTGAGAGGTGGGGAGAGACAGGTTCTAGGAAGAGCAGGAGCTGGTCTGGGGGAGGAGAACGCGATCAGCCTTTCAAGGGCACAGGTGGGCGAGTTGGTCTTGGACAAGAGGAGTAGAAGCTCTTCTGAGCAGCCAGGATAGTAAAGGGGATGGAACAGATGCATAGGAAAGAGGAGGCCATTGAGTAAATCGAACGTCATGGCTCAAGGTCAACTGAGTCGAGTACTCTGTGACGTCTGATTTTTCAAATCGAGTGTCCCCAGGAAATAGAGGCCCTGCTTGAGAAACAAAAGTTGTAGTCCTATCTTGCAGCCTCACCAAGCCACCAATAGTCTCCCCAAGGAGCCCTCCTCACCAAGTCCAGGGAAGGAACTCTTAGACGTGTGCCCTGTAAAGTTGTCTGTGTTGAAATCTTCATGAAAGCGGCGTTCTTAGTGAGATATCGTGTTCTAATTCAGTGATTCTTGAAGTATGGTTGCCAGTCTGGCATCACTTGTCTCTCCTGGGAGCTTGACAGAAACGCAAGTTCTCAGGCCCCATCTCAGACCCACTTAAACAGAAAACTCTAGGGTGGGGGCCGGCGGTCTGTTTTAACACTCGAGGACCACTGTCTGAACTCCAAAATGCAAGCCAGTGGTTCTTGGAAACTCACTCGCTCCACTGACGCTCAGGCAGGGTCCTCCAAGAGCAGGGATGTCTGCTTTCTTCCCTCCGGCTTCCTGGAAGAGGAAGTTGTCGACTTAAAACCCACTTTGGAGCTCAAGGCCCCTGTCTTGCAAAGGCTCCTTCCTTATTATGGGGCCAGCTGTTTCTGTGGGGATCCCAGGCAGCTTCCTGGGCCTGACCCTGCACAGGAGGTTCTGAGCCAGCTGGGTGGGGGGCCAGGGGTGGAGAGGCGGGAGGGGGGCTCTGGGTCTCCCTGAATTCAATATTTTAAATTAAAGACAGTGAAGAACGGGAGGGGCCCGAGTTACAAGCTGGAGGATAAGATTTCACGCTTAGCAGCTGAAATTCATAGCAGCCGTGTCTGGGACCGATTGCTTTGAATACACTGCGAGATGCTGTCCTTTAACAAAAACTGGTCCCAGCCCACCAGCCGCTGTCCTCCCCGGGACTCGGCACCCGCCGGGACACCAAGCCCCTGGAGGCCCTTGGGTTCCCTGGAGATAAAAGCTTGGCAGTGGTGGCTGCTGCTCTTATTTTTAAGGGACTTAACTTCTTAGCTGTAGCTCATAGTATAGACGCCCAGCAGCAAACGTTAATTGCTAGAGAGATCGAGGGAGTTTTCTCCCTTCACAATTTGGAGGCACAGTTATCTGGGACAGACATCCGGAGACCAGCCGGATCCCCACACCTGTAGAGCTGACTCTAAAAACCAGGGGTTGAGGTTTTACGGATAACCAAGGCTCTCGGCAAAGAGTAGGTGGCCTTTTGTCCCTGCAGTGGGTTGCTCGCTCTCCTTTCAAAAGCCTGGAGATGGGGTATTTAGGAAGCCTTGCTGCCGGGGATTTGTGTTCCAGTCTGCTCTGCGCTGTCCAGTGCAGTGTTGTGGTTAGATCCTGGGGCGCTGCGGCTGGCACCAGCCACTGATGCTGGGGTTGTTCCCCGGTGGGAAGGCCAGCAGGCAAGTGCCTGTGATACCACTTGGGAGCTCCCTCTTCCCTTCTGGAAAACTTCTGGGCCTCCCTGTAGACGGCGGACTTGTGTCCAATCTGACTAAATTCTTTTGCATTTTGCACAGTTGTATTGCTACATCGTTTGCTGCCCAAACCGTAGAGAAGATGGGAGTCCTCAGTTCTGGTTCTAGTTTACCCAGATGACTTGGAGCCAACAAGGAGATCTTTCAAAATCCTTTTTTTTAACTCTCTGAAGTAAGCAGGCTTCAGTCACACTTCTTCCAGCTGGTGGGCCCCTATATATAATTTTGGGGCAAAATACTGATAGTAGTTTTTTATCAAGAATTTTTAAAAGCCCTGTATATACTGTTCTGGAGTCTCCAGAGAAATATGTCCAATTGAGAAAGGAAAGGAAGGGGAGAAATGGTTCGAGAACTTCCACTAAGGTACAGAGGTTGGATTGTTCATTAATTACCCTGCACTGGGCTGCTGGGCTCCACCGCCCCCCCCCCCCGCTCCCCCCACTCCAGGCTTTCCAGTGTGACTCCCAGGTGCTGCAGGATCTTCCCTGGGACTGCTGCCCTCCCTTGCCATCATCGCTCACTGGCTCTGATGAAAGAATTAAATTGTTCAGTTTCTCTTGTGGTCAAATAAATATAAATTTAAACAGCTTAATTACACCTTTTCCGCCTATTGGATTAGGGAGTTTTTACATCAATTATGCAGAGCACGGAAGCAGGTCATGCAACCACTAGCAGAAGTCTAAGTCTGCAGAGCAGTTTTGCAAAAGTTATTTAAAATCTTGAAAATACACACAGTCCTTGACCTGGAAATTTATTGTTGGAAACAGTTATACAGAAAGTAGTGTGTTCAGAATTGTTCAACAAAGTGATAGAACAATGAAAAATTTGAAACACCTGCTCGGGTGGAAAATTTTTTATTCTACCCTTCTAGGTTCTTTGGCTGATCTAGCAATTAAATCAACATAAGATAGATTAATAGGAGAAAAATAAATTTTTAATTTCATACCTCTGAGAGCCTCATAAAAATACGAGACCCAAAGGCAAGTCAGGCAGTTGAGGCTTATATGCCATCTTGAGTTAAGAAATGGGCAAGGGGCCTGGGGCTTCAAAAGGGAGGAAGCTGATTCATAAAGCAGTAGATGCGGGACACGAACAGATGTTTGATAATTAGCTGTTTTTTCTGCCATATAGATGGGTCATTCACATAGAAAGTTATCTCTGGTAATAGCTCTCTTTCTGGGCCAGGCTCCATATCTAAATTGTTTATGGTAGTTAATGTAGAGGTAAAAGTTTTTCTGCTGAGTCTTGATTGCCTTTAGCCAAAACAGTCCACATGCCAAAGTGGCACTATTCAGCTCCCTGTCACAGATTTGATGTCCAACAAAGATTACTAAATATTATTAAATATAGATTTATCTATATCTATGTCTCTTTATCTCCATTAAAATTATGTCAAATAATACTTGATGACATGGAATCATGCCAATTAATTATAGATTATATAGATAATTATAATGGTAACTTAAAAATAATAGGAACAGCATATATAATATAATTCCAATTTTCCAAAAATGCATCTATTCATTTTTTTCAAGTCTAAAAGGATATAGATGAAGTTATTAATGATAATTCCGGGGTGGCAGGATTATGGTCAATGTTTCTTTTCTCTGTCTCTTTTTGTATTTTCTAAATTTTCTCAAATACATATGTGCTTTGCAAATGACTTCTTTAAAAAAAAAATAAAAGATTGCTGTGAAATATGCTCTCATAATTGCTGCTTTAAACAACTCCCTGCCCAGAGAATCTTACTAGCTCGTTTGCATCATAAGGAGGAATGAATGTTTACTTTTTAAGCTGATTAATGAGGCCATTGCTTCTGACAAAACCCAGGGCTGGATTTTGTCTGGCCTAAAAGGAAAAGGAGGCTAGCTAAGAGGTGAAAGGTCGACATTGAAGCCAGATGAAAAATTTTGGCGTTAAGTTGGAATCACAGACCCTGCATTGTGTTAGATAACTATGTAATTTCTAGTATGTTCTTGAAAGTGGAAATTTTTTTCTCTTACACTTTCAGTTAATCACTCTTACTCTTTCCCAGTAAGTAAGTTCCTAAGAAGGTGCCAGTGCATAGTTGAAAGCAGCACCTGTAAGCCTCCTTGGGCGTACATGGTACTCTGGGCGTTACTGAGATGTGGGCAGTGGGCTGAAAGGGTCACAAGACAAGCTGGTCTCATTTGGTCTTGAAGTGCGCCTGGAAGAATCATTTATACTGAGTACTATGTGAAAATATCACTCTTTTCTTGGCTGAAAATATGTGATCAAATGCAAAGTGGAGCTTTAGAAATATTCATTTCATGGTGGCTTGATGGAAACATTAAACGGTGGAAAAATTGAAGCTGGAGGGGAAGAATGGCGATTTAGTCCATGTTAAGGGGGGCTTTGGTTAATGAAAGCTTCCGGGACAACCTCGAGAAAGGCCTGGAGGACAAGCATTCATACTGGTGGATCTTCCGTAGAGCTCCAGGGTGGGCTCCCACGCTGGAGTCTAGGAGTCTGCAGGGAGTGGTTCAGTTGAGAATGAGAGGAATTACTTTGAAGCCAGCCTTTGTGTGAAATACGAGACAAATCACTGGGCTGCAGCTTACTTTGAAATGCATTAAAAAACAAAAAAGAAAGAAAAAAGGATGGGTAGGTGGGTGGTTAGGACAGATGTGTGATAAAGCAAATAGCATGAAATGCTAACAATTATAGAATGTGGGTGGTAGGTGTGTAAGTGTTTATAGAGTTCTCTGAATTTTCTTGAAGGTTTGAAAATTTTCATAATGAAAATCTTGGGAGCAAAAAGAGCAACTAGTTATCAAAACCAAAACTTGTGGACATTTACAGAAAAAACTAAGTAACAAGAAATCCCCCATGAATCCCAAAATACAAAAAGGGTGGGGACCAAAAAAATGCCCAAACTCATAATTACTGATATGATAGCAGGCCAGCACTCATTTAAAAAACAAAAGTGTGTGTGTGTGTGTGTGTGTGTGTGTGTGTGTTGCTTACTTCCATTCTCACAGGATTTGATGCATAAAAGGAAATATATATAATGCAAAAGATTAAAATGTTGAAAGGAAGCTTTGTGAATGGAAAGGGAAGACAGGAAGAAGAGACAGGATCACTCCTCGAAGTATATCCCATGTAGTTCTGAAGGAACTGCTAGAGGAAGACCATAGGAAAGAGGAAATGCAGTGGGGAACAGGGTCAAGCTACAATCTTTACCCCTTTCCAGGTGAGGTCAAGCAGGATGGGGATACTGTCCCCACAGTACATACAAATACTGATTTGATCTGGTTATTTCTCTTACCTCCCCCAGCGAAAGCCAAGGAGCAACCAAAGAGGATTTAGGAAAAGCCAACTGGAGAGGAGTGTGGTGAAAAATATTTCTTCCTGAAGGAAAAATTATCCTCAGATGATATCTGCAGCATTTTCTGATTTGTTTTAGGCAGATAGCCCTTCTTGGGTTGTGTTGAAAATTGTGTTGAAAAATTAAGGAGAAAGGTATGAGTTCCAAGAAGTCCCCAGTTTACTTGGATTAGAGAAGGAACAGTACCAGTTTAAGAGCCCCCATGGTTTAGGGACATGTGGGCCTTCATTTCATCATAACCACCTGGAATAAGAATGTCCAACAAGAACCTCATCCAAGTTCTGAGGCTCTATCATTAACCAGTTGGATGCGACACGAGGGTGGGAATTTGAAATGAAATCAAGAGGTGCCAGTTAGGGCCCTGAGCCCTGGGTCTGAATGTAGGCTTTGCTCTTGCTAGGCGGCATAGCCCCATTGTCATCCTCTCTAAAGCAGAGCTAAGGATGCCAGGTCTTTGTGATGGAAAGATAAAATGGGAACGTTTGTGGGGCATCTGGCCCTTTGCATTGCAGATGGCAGGTTGAGAAGAGATTTTTTCTCTTCTTTAATCCTCTGTCCTGATAATGAACTTTTGCTATACCTCAATTCTTAAAGAAATAATAAAAGTAGTTGATAATTTTTCTGTTTGATGAGTTTCACCCTTCAATGTAAAATAACTTGATACTTAATTTCTTTTCAACCTTTCAACCTTTTCAACCTATGCAGTTTTATCTTTGAGGGGGTTCTTTACCTTTTTGTCAAGACTTGAATTCTGTATGAATGGCACAGCTCTGAATGAGTTTAAGAATCAATTCTGTAGTAGATGCTTTGCTTATTTATCTGTGTATCTTTTTGTTTTCAGTTTAGAGGATGAAGGAGAGCAAAACTATGTGGTCTACTCATCCAGAAGAGTTATAGCATTCTCTGTATGTCTTTGAGGGAGAGTGGTGTGGATTGATCTGGAATTAAAGTGCTAACTATTAAAGAGTTTAATCAAATTATTCAAAAATAACAATAACAACAACAATAATAATAATAGGGAAACTGCAAGTGCTAACGTCAGTGTTGGAAGGCCTGGCATTATGAACTTAGCAACTTCATGTGTATGGCAACATTTCTAGGTTGTTGATCAGTCATTTAGAACTTGTTTAAGTGGCTAAAATACCAGCTTGATTTTTAGGAATGAAAACTTTCTGTTCTTATCAGTTCTAAGGAAGATGACAATCGTGTACCAGTCATCTCTATAGCAGTTCGAATAAATATTAATAGCTATCATTTATTGAGTACCTACTATATATTAGAAGGCAATATTCTATAGTAAGTGCCATTTCATCCAATCCTTATGATGACCCTTTTAAATAGTTAGAATCATTATCCTGATTTTACAGATGGGAAAATCCAGTCTCTGGCCCAATGTCATCTGGTGGGATAAGTGTTCCTGACTTCCTCACAGCACCCTGGCCCCTTACTACTCCTTTACCTTGCTTAATTTTTACAAATTCATCACTACTGGGCACATTACGTCATTGTATAATTTATTATATATTCAATTTGTAATTAATAGAAAATTGGTCTGTCGCAGATCCCGCTTCACCGATGGTGAGCTGGAGCTGGTGAAGTGGTGCGTCTCTTCCCATCTCTGTGTTTAGTCATGTCAAGTTGGTGGCTTGAAATGGGCCATAATGGGAGTATATTTACCATGGAAATTGGCAAATGCTACAACTCCCCAGTCCCCACCTCCCTAAGGCCGGTGGTTAAACAGAGGCTTCCTACCCCTCGCAGAATGGAAGCTTCATGAGAGTTAAGATGTGGTTTTGTCCATCGCTCCATCTCTGCTGCCATATGTCTGGCACATAGTAGGTGCTCAGGGAATATTTGTTGCTTGAGTAACAAGTGGCGAGTGCTTTTAAATCATACAGACCTGGGTGCCATTCCTGCCCTCGTGTGGATTTTTCACAAGATACTTAATCTCTCTGAAGCTGAAAAATAGGAGTTGCGATCCTTGCCTCTTCAGCAGAGAGTAAGATATCCCAAAGCCAGGAGGAAGAAAAACTAATATTGTAGCATGCAAATCATCCAGTCAGTCCCCGAATACTCTCAAGCTTTGGAATCTGTGCTTTGTTAGAGCTATGTCTACGAGGAGAAACTTTGAGGTGTAAGTAAAATAATGTCATAAAGGTTCAGTGCAGTACCTGACATCTGGAAGATACTCCGTTAATGGCATCCTCTTTCTCCTGTTCATTGGTTCTGTCTGCATTTCAGTCTATTCCTGTGTCTTTTCTTCCAAACTCCCCATGAATAAAATTGCCCAGTCTACCGGAGCTTTATCTCCTGCAGTTAAAACAGGCTATTAACTTTCTAATGGGCTTTCCTGTGGGGCCCCAGACCTTAGATTAGGTTAAATGGTTCAGCTTTTAGAAAGTGGCATGAGTAGGTAGTTTGCTGCTGAGAAGAAAAGTGCAGGTGTAGAAAAGTGATTCCTAGTCTCCAGTTGAGAGTCAGCCCCACTTCCACTGTTAGCTTGTCTGATCTTGGGCCTGGTCATCTTCAGCTGTTTTCAGTTAAAGTCAGGCTTCCTCGCTTCCGGCCATGCCCCTGGTTTGTGCTTGAACAGATTTCCAGAAGGTCCCATCCTGATTCCACCCTGTGGGCACCCTGCCAGGTGCCCTGAGACCTGAGACCTCAAGCCCTGGGACCCCTGAAGGACCAGGTCGAATGCAGGGAAATGGTTTCTCTTTCGGATGCTTTTCCCCACATAGAGAATGAAGAGCCCTGAAGTTTGAGGAAGAGCCAGTCTTTCCATTTACTGAACAAGCCAATCACTGAAAACAAGAGATCGGACATTATCCTGCCCTTGAGAGACCCCATCTCTGGAAGGTTTGGCTCGGATACCCAGGATAATGCAGAAAAATAACAAAACCTCACAGGTTAGCAAAAACTGAGAAGGAATGACAAATGGCGGAACCTTGGAGGTGTCAACTGGTGACAGTGATGAGGCGGGTAGGGGCTGGGGAAGCCTATCCAGGATATTGCTCATGATACAAAGGGCCACCGGGAGAAGACCCCACCTCACCACCACCCCTCAACCCCTGCCTGAAAAACAGTGAGAAAGTAACTTACACCTTTCTCATCATTTGTTCCTGACTCGCGCACTCAAAGCAAATTCCAGCTGGTTAGGCTTTGTTTTCTATCCTCAGCTACTAGCCTCGGGTGTGGGCCCTTTCTCATAGGGTCGTCTCTTTGGGATTTTTCCCCCATTGCCAAGTAGAGAAAAAAAAAATCAGACTATAACCAGATGGGAGACTGGGGGAAACGGGCGTGCTTTCAGTGCATTCTAGTAAGTCTACTCCCCAAAAGCAAAGTGCTACAAGAGGGGCGTCCTGGCCACCGCACATGTTAGGAGACAGGATGCTTTCTATCTTGAATTGATTGAGAGTCTCTGAGGAGGAGGCGAACCTCACTGGAGCAAAGGTTCCGAGTGGGCTGGGAGCTGTGCCCTGAGCCAGTCCCGTCCCACAGCAGGTCTGGAAAGGAGATCCATCCTTTATGCTCGTAAGCAGGAAACAACCATGGTCAGTTTGCTCATAATGCCTGTTGAAAATCAACCATTGGTCAGGACAAACCTTTCCTTATTTAAGGGTGAACAAGGCAAAAAAACTTTATGGAAAATTCCTGCAGAACAAAGTAAAGGCGGCAGCATCCAAAGACCCAGAAAATCACCTGTAGCAGGTTACAAAAGAGAATTTGGGGGAAATGTGTGACATCCTCCGCATACTACAAAAAGACATGGCTGCTCTGGAACAGGAACAGAAAAACATAAGGAAAGAATGAGCTGGGAGGAAAAGGCAGCAGAAATAAAATTTTAAAAAGAGATGCAGTGAATTAGGAAAGATTTTGAGGAAACCAAATTTCCACAACAGAACTAAAACCCAAATTAGCAGGAGTATAAAGAGTATTAATGTGTAATAGGCTGAAAAATGGTCCCGAAAAGAGATCTATAGCCTAATCCCTAGAACTAGTAAATATTTTGATTTTATAAGGCAAAAAAAGACGTCGCAGATGTGATCAAGCTAAGGATGTGGAAAGATGGGGAGACTATACTGAATTGTCCTAAGGGCAATCCCAGGTGTCCTTATGAGACAAGCAAGGGGAGATTTGCTAGAAGAGAAGCCACTGTGATCACAGAGACGGAGACCTGTCACGGAATGCTGGCAGCCACTGGAGGCTGGAAGAGGCAAAGAACACATTCCTCTCTAGAGCCTCCAGAGGGAGTGAGGTGGTCCCAATGCCTTGATTTCTGCTCAGTAATACTTGGAGATTTCTGGCCTCCAGAACGGTGAGAGAATAAATAAGTGTTGGGTTAAGTCACCAACTTTGTGATAATTTGTGAGAGCAGCCCCAGAAAACTAGCACAAATGCTATGGGAAATCAAATCAGTGATGTGAATGGAGGGGAAGAAAAAAAAAAAAAAACAACCTTGAGAAATGGTTCTGGAAAATACAAGAAAGAAAGAGAAAAATAAGAGACAAGGTCATAGATGTGGAAGACAGAACTGACAGGCCCTATTCAATTGATTGGTGTTGGTGATTACTGGGATCAGTGACCCAGCATCAGCTACCTCCTTGAGCTGTGGAGAGATTGGGTCTGAGTATAAGGTACTCACTTACCACGTTCTGAACAGCTGTTGGGGAAAAGAGGCCCAGATCTGGGAACACAGAGAATAACAAGGACAAAAGGGGGAGAAATTTACGAGAATCCAAGCAGAGAAAAGAATAACAAAAGGCAGGTTGACTTTAGGCTTATTCTCTGTAACAGAGTCTAGATCTATGGAAGCTGTTGGAAGACTAGAAGACCTGGGAGTTTTGTGTTGTGTTGTCTTTAATTCAGCTGTGTTCCCAGGCCCCGTATCACTCCTCCCTAGGTGGGATCTGGAAATCTGACACATTAAAAATTCTTCTGATTATCAAGTAAGTTGGCAAACCAACTCTAAAGTTTTGGGGGTTATGTTGTCACCCAATAATTTCACACTCAGCTGAGTTGTCTTTCATGTGTGAAGCCAATCAGGACATTCTTGGGCATGCAAGGGCTTGGGAAAACATGTGAACATGCTTCTTACTTTAAGGCTTACTTTAAAGATATGTTGTAGAAGTTCAAGAGATAAGGATAAAATATTGCTCAAGAAGAGGTAACAGAGCGGGGCCCGGGTGGCTCAGTCAGTTAGGCGTCTGACTCTTGGTTTCAGTTTGGGTCATGAGATCGAGCCCCATGTTGGTCTCCGTACCCAGTGGGGAGTCTGCTGGAGATTCTTTCTCTCCCTCTGTCCCTCCCTCCTTTCACTCTCTAAAAAAAAAAAGAAGAAGAAGAAGAGGTAGCACAAGCCCTGAAATCAGTAGAACTAGCAATTTATTTTTTCAGTTTTCAGTTTGGTAATCAAGCAAACAAGAGTGTCAGAAAGTGTTCTTAAGACCAGCCTTAGAATGCAGCAACAGACTGTACTCTGGATCTAAATCGTAGGGTATTGTTAATGGAGACCAAAAAGGGAACAGGAGATAGAGGTTTGTTGTGCTGCCTATCTGGAAATAGGTTGGTAGCAAAGTTGTTGTTTTCTTTATTCTGATTTTTTTTTAATTTTTAAAGATTTTATTTATTTTTTTATTTGACAGAGAGAGAGAGAGAGATCACAAGTAGGCAGAGAGGCAGGCAGAGGAAGAGGGGGAAGCAGGCTCCCCGCCAAGCAGAGAGCCCAATGCAGGGCTGGATCCCAGGACCCCAAGACCACGACCCGAGCCAAAGGCAGAGGCCTCAACCCACCGAGCCACCCAGGTGCCCCTCTTTATTCTGATTTTTGAGAAGTGGTAATAGCTAAAGAAAAGCCCTCAATGATGTTAGTACCACTATCCACCATTGACAGTGGTTTACCCGCAGCTAAGCAATGAGTGAGTACTTCCCCTGTGCCATCTGTGGTCAAGGTCACAGGGGTGGATGCCAGATCCCTTCCCTGCCTCCTACCTGCTATTCTTAAAGTTCTTAAGATCCTGCAACCAGTAGGTGGTACAGCTTGAACCCAAGCAGACTGACTGCAGAGCCCTCCCCTAATCCCCCTACACTAATATGAAAACTTAAAGGTACACACTGAGGGGAAAAAAAAAAGTTCTAGAACGACTCAAACCCTGGGAAATAGAAAATCATCATAAAATAGACCAAAATAGACTATAAATAGATTTTAAAAAGCAGGAAATGTACAGGGTACTTCCTTTAACTTCACTACATTAGAATTATAGAAAATACAAAACTATACAATTTAAAACCCAATTACTTAGAGATAGAAAAATACAATCCAAAGAACTGTGGACTCCAATAAGAAACCAAAATAGCAGCTTCAGACTGGGTGGTAGACTAGAAGGCAACATAATGAAATTGGAAACAGGGACTAATATTTATGTCGAGAATGAATTTTTATTCATGGCCTTATATATAAGATATCTGAATAATGAATACCTGACTCAAGAAGGTAAATAAAGAAACTAAAGAAAACAATGGGAACTTGGGGAAAGAATTTGTGAAGGTAAATGTTGATCAGCTTAATTAGAAAAAAAACATGGTAGGCTTGATAAAATCAGGACCTAATTTCTTCATAGGACCAAGTAGACTGATTTCTCACAAATCTAATTTTAGATGACTTTTGCTCATCTATACACATTAAAGAACAAGGAAGAGGACATAACCACAGAAGTAGAGGTTTCTTAAGTTAAAGTGACTGCTAGTACCATTGTGCTCAAACTTTGAAAATCTGAATGGATTGGGCAATTTTCTTTTTTTTTTTTTTTAAAGATTTTATTTATTTATTTGATACAGAGAGATCACAAGTAGGCAGAGAGGCAGGCGGAGAAAGAGGAGGAAGCAGGCTCCCCGCTGAGCAGAGAGCCCGATGTGGGGCTCGATCCCAGAACTCCGAGATCATGACCTGAGCCGAAGGCAGCAGCTTAACCAACTGAGCCACCCAGGCGCCCGGATTGGGCAATTTTCTAAGAAATGGAAATCACCGTGATTGATTCGAGCAGTTGAAAACCTGAATAGAACAAAAACCGTGGGATTGTCTTCAGAGAAGTTTCCTGCCCACTATTTGGCCACTAGTTTTCTCCAACCTGCCAAGAATAGCCGCCCAAGCTAAATTCTGTGCCCCTTGTTCTCATGCTGTTGTCGTAGTTCAGCACTTGGCTTTGGGAAGGAAGGATGAGATGGTGAGTGTGTGTTTGGTAGCAATGGGATGAGATGCTGAAAGGACGCCTTCCCTAGGGGGCTGCCCTCTCTCTGAGGTGCGCATGCTCATTAACATCTGGAGGCTGATGTCCGCCATCTTCTCCCAGCCCTGAGCCCATGGTGGAAGAAAGTCTAGCCTTAAGGAAAACAAGTCTGTCTTTAACATCCATGGCATCTTCTAAAATTTGATATCAAGAGAGAACTCTTCCTTTCTTCATTCAGGGGAAGTTAATGGGGAGCCTTCCTTCAGAGAGAAAGGAGAAGCATCCCGACAGCTGGGTTGACCTAGGTTCTGAATTCGACTTTTGTGAAATGTTCCAAGAGGCACCCATGTCCTGCATGGGGACATATGGATAGAGAATCCTCATTGCCTATGGCTGCTGGTTGTGATTGCATCTTCTCTCCATATTCTGCTCTTGAGCCCCCTGTCCCTTTCTGGAAGTCTGCCCAGAGTGTCCCCTCTGTAGAGATTCACATCTGGTCTGCTGAGGATACAGGTGGAAGCCACGCCCCCTCACTTGCCTGGTTCCCAATCCTGGAACCAGGGCTTGGTTAATCCTAAACCAATAGTTTGGGCTAGTATCCTGGGTGCAGAGCTCGGGTCTTGCTTACCCCATTCTTGTCCCCCACTCGTACCCCACCCCAAGCCATTCACAGCAGAGCCATTTTATACCTTTACTGGGCATCTTCTGTGTCTTGGGCTTTCGACACCACTGCCCTAATCGTCACTCATTACCTACTCCTTGCCTCAAGATACAGTTCAGACTCCTTAATATGGGTTAACCCACCCTCTAAGCAGGTCTGGGCCCACTTGTTTTTGCAGAATAATCCTTCGGCACCTATCCCACCCTCCAGACATCCCTGTGGTCCCTGGTAGGCATTCAGTCTCTGGGGGTGGGGGTGGGTGGAGGGGTATGTTCACTCTACCCCTGGTTCCTTTGCTCATGCTTTTCCTCCCACTCGATCTCTCTGCCTTGCGAGCCTGTAGGCGTCAGCCTAGAAGTCACTTAGCAGGGAGCCTGCCAGCTTTGTGTACTGCCCTTCCAAAGAGCCTCATGGCACCCTGCGTTTGCCTCTCGAGAGTGCATCCGTGGCTGTTGTAGGTACCTGGTTCCTCCATAAGACTGAGAAGTTCGAAGGCAGAGGCTGTGTTTGCCCTTCAATGTATCCCCAGTGCCCAACAGTGCCTGGTGCATAATACATAACCTTAAATATTTCATCCATGTGGTGAATGGATGGCTCCGCCGTGTTATAGGTACATGCGTCACGCATTTACCAAATGCTGCTATGTCTCATTAACTGTAATGTGTCACTTTATAAATGCAGGGGAACCTCGGTGCCAGAATCCTCAGAGAAAGGGAGCTGGTGTGAATTCTTGACTCTGGTGCCCCTTCAGGGCACCATCTGTCTGGGCTGCATGAGTTTCTGCATAGTTGCAAGTTGCATAGTTGCAAATCTCTTAAGTGTTTTTGCAGCATCCATAGAGCTATCTGCCTCGTACCTTATCTGCCTCTTTGCTGCCTTTTCAGAGGCCATTAAGGTTCAGTCTGCAGCTCGAAGCCACCCCAGACTGCAGTGGGGGGCGGGGAGCCCTCCAGCTTCTGTGTCTTCAACTTCTTTGCTTTCGGTGTGTGGGGAAAGCCTGGTCCTTTCCCCACTGCCACCTCTCCTTCCTTGGTCGACCTCGCTAGACCAGGCTCTGTGCAGCGGAATAAGACCTCGGCCCTCAGTTAGCTCAGCTTCTTGTAGCTTAGTTAAGCAAACATTAATAGCACGCATCCCAGGTCTACCCAAGTGTTGTCACTTCGACTTCAGAACTTGTCCTTAAAGTTGTCATTTTTCTAAGTAAATCACTGCTCTAGGCTGCTTTTGTGTTATTATTTGCCTCCGTTCTCAGTTGGGTGCTGAAAAAGAAATTGCTTGTCATTGAGACTTCTGTTAGGAGCTCTGCTGTTTTCAGAGGATGGTGACCAAGTCCCGGGCCACCATGAAGATATGCCCTCTCTAGTCCAGCTCTGTCAGGATACAGAACCCAGGAGAGTCTCAGGGGCACACCTCTGTGGACACGTGTCCCAGCCTCCGGGAGGGCAAGGACAGTACGGGTTCATCTCGGTCACCCTGATGGCTGGCAGTTTCTGAAATATAGGAGGTATTCATATACATTCATGGAATTAGCAAAAGGACAGAAGGAGGGAGAGGAGGAGGGAGGGAGTGAAGGAAGGAGGAGCCAAGCTGACACAGAGATGGGGGGAAGAAATGAGAAGTGTTAATTGGAGGACTTGGTAAAGGGCTGTGTTGCTCCTTCATATGAGTGACATCTTGTCCCGGGGACTGTCAGTGTCCGATTAGAAGAATCCGATACCATACAGACTGAAAGAAATACTCCAAACTTGGAGCTTTTCCAATAAGGGACAGACTAACATCACGGTAGTTATATAAGAGGAAAAATCTCATATAGTCTTAAAGACTACAGCTCTAAGGAGGAAAAACACCCCACAGCTCCCTGGAGAAATCCAACGGCACAAGCAGCTGGAGCAGTAACTTCTTAATACCATGTATTGTTTCCATTTTGAAACTCCAGCCTATAGATTTGAGTATCTTTTCATCTTCCCATCTCTCCTCCCCCTGTCCCTGAAGCAATTTCATCTCACATTGCTACATTTGAGTAGTGTTGGAATGCCCCTCTTTTTTTCTGGCCCCTCCATAGGTTGATACTCTTTGGCTTTGGTTTTAGAGCAGATGTTAAATCAGTTCAATCTCACGTGCCCACTTGAGTAGATTGGTTGGGTCTCATTGGAGTGTGGAGAAGGATTCTGAAGCTGTGTCTGAGGCACATGGGGGCACCCACTCATGGGAAGAGGTGGAGAGGGTTGGAGAGTGGCACTAGGCATGCCACGAATTTGCCACGTCCTTGTTGAAGAGGAAAGTCAGAGCAGGGAGCAGCATCCTTCAGGCTTTGACTTAAATGAGAATCAACCGATGTTGTTTTCATTTTCCCTGAGAGCCTGGAACTGTCGGTCTTCAGCTCACATTCTACAGTGGCTTGCGTGTAATATCTTTGCAAGCAGGGAGAGGAGGAGAGTTGACTATCTCAACAGTGTTTAAACCTTTCCTCTAATCGGTCGATGTCTGATATCTGATCCCCAATCGGACCTCAAGACCATGGACTGGGGCAGAAACGAGAGACCGCTGAAATTCCCCTTGTAGAATTATTTTCCAGTGGTTATTTCAGAAGCAATTTAAGCTTCTGAAACTTGAGCTCCAGCTAAAAATCCCTAACTGAGCACGTAAACTGCCATCCAAATCGGCGGCCTGGAATTTAGATTCGCGGGGAATCAGAATGTACTGAGGAGTAGCCAGGAGCCCTGACCGGCCACCGAATGCATCCCATTAATAGCAGGCATGTGGGTACTTGCCTGCCGTGCATGTCACTGAGGGAAAACACACAGTCATCTCGTCGGAGGCATGCATTCTTTTTCAGAGGGAGAAACTGAGGCCCGGCCAGTGAGCCAAGCTGGGTTGCATCACTTATAATATCGACTGGGCCCTGCTGTTCAGTTAGTAGATGTTCCTTGAATCCTTTCCACGCCCCAGTGACAGACCCTGCAAGCGGAATGGGGAGAAGACCCTCAATCCCTCAGCTGCCAGGAGCTTCCTTGCTGTTTGGGAAGGGACAGACCACAGCACCCCAACAAAACAATGCTTTAAGGGACTAGCAGGTGCACTGGAGAAAATAAAATGTGACTATCAGAGATGCTGCTTGACCTCAGTGTCCAGAGAAGGCTGCTCGGAGGATGTGGCATCCCCACTCGGCCTGGAATGACACAGTGTCAGGATCAGCGTTGCAAAGATCTTGGGCAGGACCCAAGCCAGATGAATGACAAAACCAGGGTCAGAGAGATGAAGGAGAGTCAGCGTGGTTGGAGCAGAGGGCATGCCCCGCGAACCGTCTCAGAGCTCTGAGCCTTGCCGGATTGTTAGTGGCGGCGGTAGTGACTTGCAGATGTCCTCGAGCCGCTCCTGGGTAAGCCGCTGCATTGGGTTGGATGGACTTGCCTGGTTGTACGGGGAGAGTACGAAGAATTCTGTCAATCAAGGTGAACCTTGTGAGCAATAACCCCTTTGGAGGGAGGCCCATCAGGTTGGGGTGGGGACATTTCTGCTCCAGAGAATCCAGGCAGGTTGGTGGGAGGTAGAGAACGCAGTGGCCAGTGACCATAAGCAGATCGGCTCAGTGGAAAGGGACCGTCACGCACCACCCACGGCTGACCTGCTCCCTGAACAATCTCAGCGAGCTCTCGTGCTCCCTCTCATGTGCGCATGAGTCTGGCCTTCTGTCCACAGACATGTTAAAAGCAGCGTGCCATGAAGGGGAGGCTGCCTGCCTTGTAAAGCCGGCATCCACTTCCGAATTCTCGTCTTAATTGCTGGCTACAGTCCGGGCTCTGGCCCCTAAACCGGAAATTGGCGGGTTATATACGCTCCGCACCCCCCTCCCCTTGGTGCCTTTGCCACCTCCGCCGCCCCTCTGTGGGTTGCCTTTCTCTCCAGTCAAAGCTAGCCCAGACCCTCCTCCAGGAAGCCTTCCTTGTTCCCTGCCAAGACTAGGCTTCTCTCTGCATCTTGGCCTGTCCACGTGGCACCCTGCCTCGTGTCCTGACTGTGGTCTGACTGTGGCCTCCGAGAGGCTATGGGCTCCTGGGCAGGGAGCGCGCCCTGGTCATTGCGCAGCCGTTCCCATCTGCGCACGGTAGGGCTTGGTCACCGTGCCGTCAGAGGCTGAGCAGGCCACCTTCGTAAGGTAAGATTTTAGCTGTTGGCTTGTTAGCATCAGAAGGACATGAAGGGAAGATTAATACCGAACATGGGCCACTGGTCTCTTCTTTATAGGCCTCCGAATGTGTTCAGATTCCGTGCATGAAGCAGCTGTCAATATTTTTAGAATTTTTTAAAAGATTTTATTTATTTGTTTGAGGCAGAGAGAGCACAGACCGGGGGAGTAGCAGGCAGAGGGAGAAGCAGGCTCCCCGCGGAGCAGGGAGCCTGATGTGGGACTCGATCCCGGGACCCTGGGATCATGACCTAAACCAAAGGCAGACGCTTAACCGACTGAGCCACCGAGGCGCCCCATTTTTGGAATTTTTTATGGTGAAATGTACACAACATCAAATTGGCTATTTTAACCATTTATGAGCGTACAACTTGGGGGCATTAAGTACATTCACACATATGCACAGCCACCGCCACCGTCCATCTCCCAAACTGAAACCCCGTACCCACTCTCCCCTCCCCCCACCGCCCCAGGCAACCGCCTGTCTGCTTCCCGTCTCTCGGACCATGACCGTGCCAGCTATCTGGTGGAGGTGCCGTGAGACAGCATTTGTCCTTTTGTGTCTGGCTTGTTTCACTTAGCATCATGTCTTCACGCGTCCTCCGTGTTTTAGCACGTGCCAGAATTACCTTCTTTTTCAGGCTGAATAATAATCCCATCGTGCATCTGTACCACATCTCACTGATCCCGTGCGTCCACTGATGGGCATTTTAGTTGTGTCTCCCTTTTGGCCACTGGGAGCAGGGGGCGGCAAATGTCTGTGGCAGGCCCTGTCTTCAGCCCCTCTGGTGTAGGCCTGGAAGTGAGATTTCTGGATCCTATGATGCCCTCAGCTGTACGATCTAGAAACATTTTTAATCGTTCTGAAGCGGTCATTTCAACTCAAAGCAAAGGTTACTTTAGATGGGACTCAGCCGAAATGCAGGCTTTTATTCTCGTGATGTGGCTGATGCTTGGTGATGTGAAATGATTTGTTTTCAGTTGGTTTTCAAGCCCAGTTTCATTTTTTTTTTTTTCTTACAGCATTAAGCTTCTAGCCGTGCAGGAACTACTGGACAGAGAGGCCCTGGAAAAGGTAAAGCTTTTGTTCTTACTGCCCCACTGTCACAAACTTAGAGCAGAGGACCACACATAGGAAAAATTCAACTGCCTGTGGCCAGAGATAGCACTTACTGCAAAGTGGGTCTGTTATTTTGCGTCCTTTTTTAACAGCCAGTGAAGCTTGCAGCATTTTCTTCTGTGCTCCCTACATTGTCGCATCCTGTTGCAAACCCATCGTGGCTCGGCTGCTGGGTTGAACACAGAGGTAGCCTTGCTTTTCCTTTTAACACCAGGCACTGGACCAGACTCCGTGCTGGCCCCTTCACTCCCTTTCTGTATGTGGGTGTTAGTTTCTCTCTGGGCTTGTGAGTGATAGAACGGAAGCCCAGTGAACTTAGGTCACGTGCCCAAGGAAAATTAGCTAAGCGGCAGAGGAAAGATTTGAACCCCACAGTTCCATTTCCCAAATCAGTGCTTTTTCTGTTTAACAGGCCAGTTCGTGAGTTTGATCCCCTTTTTAGGCTCTCTGTGAGGATTAGGAAATTCCCTCCCCTGTTCAGACTCAAATTTCACTATGCCCCGGGAGAGATACCCAATGTCTCGGCTCTCTGTGATCAAGTCAAGCATGCAGCTGGGGATCCCTTCCGGGTCATGAGTTCAAGTTCTGTCTGCAGGGTCGGGTAGGCTCTGGAAAACAGATCAGGCAAGACCAAGAGCCACCTCTTGGGTCTCTCAACTCATACAAAGCTGATCTCTTACGGATGACTCTGTCTCTTCCTGAGTATGTAGCTATGGGTGCTAATTAGAATCTGTAATGTTAGTGTAAAAGGAAGCGGTTGGAGATATAAACACTCAAGCAGTGTTATTTTATTAATAGAATTTTACATGTGTGGATTAGTGGTCAGTCTGTTGGTTGGCCCTGAAGCAGAATCTTGAAGCACCAAGCAGTCGTGTATGGGGAGGGGGCTGCTGGGCACTGGCTCTAAATTTAACATTCCTTTTGGCTCATTTTCACCCCGGATAAAACAGAGATGCTGCTGCTGGCCTGACCTCAGAGAGGCAACGTGAGAACCAAATGAGCGAGTGTAGCGGAAGGGCATTCTAAATGCCAAAGCACTCGACACATATTAATTCTTAATTATGTGTATCAATTCTTAATACACATCCAGCCATTAAAATGCAGGAGGTCCGGCTCTCAAAGGCATCGTTGGGCCAAATGACAATGTTGGATGTGGATCATGGATTAAATTAGAAAGTATTATATTGACGTGGACTTTCCCCAAAGTCGATAACTGGCACGTATCAGAGGATGGACTTGTTCTTAGGAATTAAGCACGGATGTGTTTAGGAATGAAGGGGCATGCTGTTTATGACCTCTTCTCAAATGATTCAGAGGAAACTAGTGTGGGTGTATATATGTGTGTGTGTGTGTGTGTGTGTGAGAGAGAGAGAGAGAGCGCCGGAGGGGGAAAGAACACGCGTAGAGGATAAAGCAAATGGGGCAGAGTACGACTGGGTGGAAGATCGTATGAAGATTCTTTGTATGTTCTAGAAACCTTTAAAAAGTTACCTCTCCACAAACCGTTTTCTCCTCAATATTCTCTACAATTCTTTTGTCTTACTCCTTAATTTTGAAGAAGCCCAGAGCCCATCAGACAAAACTCATAAACCCGTGGCGTCTGTGTGTGAAGCTGTATCCGTATAATAAGAACACAGGCACCGAGAGTATCGATTAGGTCTTTCAGCTGTGTTAATATTTGATTTGGAGAAGCCGCCCCAGGCAAGCCAGTTTGGGGGTCCTGACTGCTAGCCGGGGGCGGGAGGGCGTCAGGGCTCGCTGGGGGTGGCAGGTGAGCCGCTGCGCTGCCCTGAGCGGGAGTGGTGAGGCTGCCGCGGGGCGGCGTGGGGAGTGCGGGGCTCAGGCGGCCTGGGCCTGAGCCTGCCTCCCCCTTCCTAACTGGGGCATCCCAGGTTACTGACCCTCTCGTGCTTCGGTTCCCCAGTCCATAAAGTGCGTATCTTTATCACCCCCAAGTCACAGAGGTTTTGAGAAGATGAAGTAGACAGTCAATGTAAAGGACTTTACTCAGTGCCTGGTGATCCCCAGAAGTTAGTGGGTGCACCTGTTATTCCCCTTCCCCTCCGCCCCCCTCATTTCTCACCAAGTCCGACGATGACTTCGTATTATTCCCCCATCTCCGTACACCGTAAGTAGAAAGATTTACAAGATGACCTAAATATGCACATCTGGGAGCCAAGTTCACTTAGGGACCTTCTTCCTGCCTTCCTGCCTTCTTTTGTTCATTTGTTCTTTCATTCATTCATTCCTCCCAAGGCCTCTGTTGAGCTTTCTATGCACCAGGCAAGTAGCAAACATTCTTAGGAAAGTCCAGAAGCCACCGGATGACACAAGCTTAGTCGTCAATGGCATTTTGAAGGACACAGGGTCTATTACCTGGCATCGTATTGCTTTTTGCAGTAAGACTGACCTGGCTCCTTTGCTGGAATGAGACAGGGTCCCAAAGAGCCTCATGATGTGTGGATTCTCATCCACCTGGACAAGTTAGAGCCCCACCTAGGAAGGTTCTTAATAAACTGCGGAGTTTCCTCCTCAGAGTGTGGTCTGTGGGTCAGCAGCATCGTGAGCTGGTGAGAAAGGCAGAATCTCAGGCTCCACTCAGACCCCGAGAATCCATCTGCTTCCTGACAAGACCCATTGAGTTGTGTGCACGAAGGCCCAGGAAGCTGTCCTGATGAGATCATTTCTGATCACTATCCCTGCTGTTGATGCCCCCATCTCAATAGAGAACCTCTGAGGTGTCAGATATTTGCTTTGGGGGCCAGTTGAGCTTTTTTTTTTTTTTTTTTTTTGCACCAGAAGAGCGGCAGACATCATCATTCTATTTGTCAGAACCCAGTTTTTATCTTTAGTTTTCCTTCTTCTTCCTTTCATTTAAATTTTTTTTAAACATAAGGATGACAGTTCAGTTGTTTTTTTAAAGATTTTGACGGGAAGAGACAATGAGAGAGGGAACACAAGCAGAGGGAGGAGCAGTGGGAGAGGGAGAAGCAGGCTTCCCCCTGAGCAGGGAGCCCCATGTGGGGCTCGATCCCAGGACCCTGAGATCATGACCTGAGCCGAAGGCAGGTACTTAACGACTAAGCCACCCAGACATCCCTTCCTTTCATCTAGAAAATAGTCTTACTTAATTAATAGGACGAGCCAGAAAGACGTCCGTTAGACACACATCCTGCAAATCGCAAACCTCTCTGTCTTAGGAGCTGGGCTTCCAATGGCAGTCTGCTTTTGGGGTTTGCAAGACTGAACTCCTGAGAGCCCGCCACGGTGGAACTGGTCCCCCTCCAGACCCAGTCCCAGGAGTGGGGACCTGTTACCCATGTGCCTTTGTCTTAGAGTGTGGAAGCTGTTCGGGGTCATCTTCCTCCAGCTACTCGCAGGTTAAATCCAACCAGTAAATAGTCAGATTATATAAAACATACTGGAAAAGGCCAAAGAGAAGCAGCTGCGTTTTGGAGTCTCCTAGCTTTCTAGTGCTTTTTCTCCCTAATATTAGGCATTATTATGGTCTTACTATTTCAGCTTCAAACTACCAGCCATGTGCCTGACTCCTCCTGTCCCGGGTTTTGGGCGGAGAGCCCGTCCGCTGTAACGGTGCTGAGGTTTTCCTGGCTTCCGCAGGGCCCCGGAGCCAGCTCTGGGGAGGCCTCTGTTGTCGAGAGCCGGCGTCCCCTCCAGCCTCACCCCCGTTTGGCTGCTGGACCTGGCAAGGGACCTTCCTCGGAGGCCCCAGCCCCTTTCTTCCTGCATAAAACTGATCTCTCTGGTGTCCTCCCACGCTAAAATGCTTGGGTTTTACTTTCTCAGGGCATCCCTGATCACATCGTGAAGAGGGGAAAATTATTTTTTTCATACTCTGTTTTCTCGTATTTTCTCTGCTTCCCAGCCCCAGTGGTCCTTACTGGGCTTCAGGGCCTCTATAGCTAACATCTGCCCTACTCACCATTAGAACACCCTTCCTGGGGAGATGGGAATGGTGAGCGTGTGAATGCTCCATGTGAGTGGAGGCCCAGCGACCCTCACACACTCAGTAGGGTTCCAGTTTGCACTTCTCCTAACACCGTTCATCTTAAATCAGGTGCAATAGGTTGGGGTGGAGGTTAGGGACCCCTGGGGGGATTAGGTCTCTGAATTTCTCTTCTCTACAAATACTACAAAAAGTAATTTCCTAGACAAGTGTCAATTACTTGTCATTTATTTAAAAAATAAGCTATAAACCATGCAATTAATGAGCCAAGTTTCTCTACCAATTTCTTGTCTTAAAAAACTGTTGGAACCAGGAGAGGACTACTTAATATGCATACATGTTGGGACATGTGACATTCCCCTGACAAAATGTTTTAGATTTCGTTAGGCTTTGTCGTCAAGCATCTTATCAGGTGCCGAGAGTGAGGATAGGCTTCGAGAAGGATGCCTGCCATCCTGTTCTCTCCCGTCTCTGCTTTCAGTGTGGGATGCTTTTGTTTTCCTGAACTTAAGGCACACAGACTTGTTTCCCAGGCTTTATAAACAGGCCGGTCTAATGCCTTTAAACGTGGCATTGCATGAAAGGAAATAAAAATATTAGTACAGCTTGATTTAGTAAGATCATTTTTCAATGAGCCTTTCAAACAGCTTCCTGCAAAGCTGCAAACAATAGTTTGGCCATTCACTCCAGCTGGAGGTCACCCTGTTGCTGGACGAGCCAGAGGGCAGGGCACCGGCTGACCCAACCCCAGATCCGAGTCGGCCTGAAAAGCTGCCTGTGTGGGGTTCAGGCCACCCAGCACCCGGCATCGGCCATCGCTGTGCCACCCCCACCTCCACAGGCCATGACTCAGCCACAAGCTGGCTGGGCCCACGCTCTGTCCCCTGGAACTCTAGCTCAGAGGCTGCACAGACTGGGGATGAATCCAGCTCCGATGTTTATCACCTGGGGGATCGCTTGGGGAAGTCATTGATCAGACATGGTTTCCTTTCAACATGAAGGGAGCTCACAGTAATACCTACCTCCCTGGGATTTTTCACGAGAATTAAAGACGATAACGTGTGAGGTAAAAGAAATTATGTATAGGGGCGCCTGGGTGGCTCAGTTGGTTGGGCGACTGCCTTCGGCTCAGGTCATGACCCCGGAGTCCCGGGATTGAGTCCCATATCAGGCTCCCAGCTCTGCGGGAGGTCTGCTTCTCCCTCTGACCTTCTCCCCTCTCATTCTCTCTCTCTCTCTCTCTCTCAAATAAATAAAATAAAATAAAAATTAAAAAAAAAAAGAAATTATGTATAGAGTGAGCACCAGAGTGATGGTGGCCAGCACTGTCCTTCCTACTGAGATTATCCCTGTTGTCACCGTCACTGTCGTCATCGTCATCATCGTTGGTGTCTCCTTTTTCTCCCTTCTTGAGAAGCCCAACTTGAGATTGAGCTGATGCCATTAGAGGGCATTGAAAAAGGAGTTGCCACCCCTGCCCTCGCTCGTTTGGCAAATTGTCCAGGACAAAAGGCCTCCCAGTCTCCGTGTGTGCTCTCGGATAGTTTCCCTGGGATTTCAGCGTGAAGCCGGGCTCCGAGTCTAGCTCTCCGGCAGGTGGAGCCGATGAGCCCTCAGACCCCTTCTGGCACTTCCCGGTGGGAGATGAGGTGTATCCGTTTCACCCGTGAGGCCGAAACTAGAAAAACCGCACTCGATGTTTGCACGTGGTGGCTGGCCAGGGACTTTTGCAGCCGGACCCTGGTGGCGGGCAGCGTTGGAATTCGAAGTTAGTAGCTTCCTGGGGACTTTCAGAAGGAAATAGTCACATAGGTGGGTATGAATCGCCTAAGGATACTAAGTGCTTGTATCTCTCACCAGTGACCGGCTTTCCTGAGCATACGTGCAGGTACAAGCATAAGCTTCAGCTCTAACATTACGTGCTTTTGCAGTGTTTTTCGCTGTGATTTAGACTTCCAGTTAATTTAGTCTGTGCAGCAATTGAGTACTTAACATTGTGCCTAAGTTGTACTGTATACCGAGGGAGATAAAGTTGCATAAATACATTGGAATGGTGTATATAGAAACTCAGAGCGCTGGAGCTGAGGGACACTGTTCAAACCATGGGCCCTCACCCTGTCACCTTGCAGACAGGACACGGAGGCCAACGGGGCTGTAGTATCCCCCTGACCCAGGGCCATAGCAGCTGTTTTGGAACCAGGAGTGACCCCAGTGGAAGGGGCTCCAGTCCAGAACTCTCTTCGAGACAGCCACTGCCTGTCCCCCATGATCTCATTTAATCTGGACATTAGCTTTCGCAGACTCTATGGAAGCTTCTGTGTCTCCATCTTCCAGGAGTGGGAGCTGACCCAGACGGTCCGTCCCTGGCCGGGTGATGGGGAGCTGAGACTCAGGGCTTTTAACAGGATGACGTGTGGTGAGACAGACACGGGCAGGTAGTGTCGGTCTCCCCGAGCTCCCTTCGGGTCTAGGAGGGGAAACAGAGAATGTGGGCTGGGGGTTGGAGGAGGCGGCGGTTGGAGGGTCAGGGCTCCGGGTGTGGACAGGCCCAAGGGAGCATCTGAGAGTGGGATGAGGGCTGCAGGGGTCCGAGGGCCTGCTAAGGGGGGGGGCAGTAGAGAACGTGTGGCAGGCACACCCTCCTCGTAGGCTCATGTCAACATGAATAACTTCAAGAATCTTAACATGAAGTCCCCCTAAAAATACCTTCCAAAAATAGCACTCTCTTCATTTAAAAATATCAGAATGAGATTCTTCGGCTCCCTTGGTTTATTTTTTCTCCCATGCCTGGTCTTCCGTGTACTCTGAGCCTAATTCAGACACCATCTCGAGTGGTCAGTATTCATGTGTCTGTTACTTTTTTTCCTTTTTTTTTTAAGTGGGTTGAGCCAGATCGGCATCTAAGCACGATTAAACTCACTGTAACCATGTTTCTGGACGAATCCCTTCCAGCAGGCAGCTTGTCACCTCCCTAAAGGGGCCAGGAAGCGGGAAGGTCAGGCGCCCCCTGTCGGCTCTGTGGGGTCAGCCCGCCGCCGGGCCGCCGCCACCCCCTCCCCAGCTCTGCGTTACAAACCGCACGCTTGGGCCCCGTTCTGGGAAGGGCTCTTGGCTGGGGTCCCCCCTCACCCCGCTGCCCTAGCCCTTCAGCTGCCAGAAAATGGAGTATCTTAGTGAATCATGGGCCAGGCTTCACAGTTCATGAAAAAAAAAGTATTTTTCTCTTTATTCTTTAAGAATTGCCAAGATACCATGTAATTTTAGGGGCTCCCACCACCTTTCTTTCTTTATGAAACGCTTTTATTTGAAGTGAGCAAAAAGTAGAGTTCCACAAAGGGCTCTTAAATCCCCTTTAGCGTCCTTAGCTATCAAAGAGACACACATTAAGCAAGACATTCTTTAAAATTTATTACATCAGCAAAAGTTTTTAAGCAACGGCATAGAATGGTGTGGCGATAGAGCGGGGCCCCCATTTGTTGCCGGGCGGGGCTGGTGATGAGGCGCCGTCCTCTCATAAGCCCCTGGGCAACATGTTTCATCAGCCTTCGAGATGCCCCTACCCTTTGGCCAGCGATCCCATTCCTGGACGCGCATCTTAAGGAAATGATCCATAAAAGCAGAAAATAATAGGCGGGTCATATCTTGCTTTCTACTGACGAATAACGAATGGCAGGTCAGCAATCTGTGGGAAGGGAGGGGTTAAACCATCTGCGGTAGCAGTCCCCAAACCTGAAATGTGTGGCTACTTGTCTTACTTTCCTCTTTGCTCCTGTTCTATTTCTCTTCTTCCCTGTACTTGGAGTTTCCTATACCCCTCACGGTCAGCCTTCATCCTTCCTCAGCGATCCCAAACCCTTAGGAGCCTGGCCCCTGGGCCAGTTCATCTACTAAATCATGGCTTACCCTATCCAGCTTCTAACCCAGAGCATTTTTATTTAAACTTTTTTGTTTTCTTTTTAAAAATTTGTGAACTGATTTTGTATAGAACTTAAAGATTTTATGAGCAGTTATCCGTTTTTGGTAATTTCTGTATAACTGTTTTTGTAATGGATACATAATGATTTGATGTTAACAAATATTTCATAATGGTTTGAAGCCATTTAGATACAATGCTAGGGATCTGGGAGTGGGAAAAGAAAAGAAATCATATCTGAAGCTTGTCTAGGTGAGTCTGAACCCACTGCCGCATTCATTGTACCTGTGATGGGTTGTCCCAGGGCCATTCTTCGTGATGGTTCCCTTACTTTGCCTTCATACCCTAAATTCATTATTTCTTCATCTCCTAATTGATTCTGTATGTATAGAGGAAAAAAGGAGAAATCTTCTCATATCTATGTGGATTGCAAGTTCAGGCAGAGGCCCCCACGAGCCTATGCCAAGAGCAGAAAGATAATTTGATTCAGGCTTCTAAGTGAAGGGGGGCCTTGAGAAATCACTGCTCTCTGTGTTTTGCTAAGAATTATATTATTATCACCTAGAGAGAGTTTGGCTGGCTTCTTGTAGTGGCTTGTAAATGATGGGCCGGTCTTGTGCACTTGTCTAGTCCATGTGAATATTTTTCCTGTGCTGAGTCTTGGCTTGAGATACCGTCTTTCCTCTTCAAGAGGGCATCTGGGGGCCCCAGTTCTAGAAATGGTCCTGTGGCTTATATCAGTATAGTCTTCCCTCAAATAACAATAATCAACTCTGGGTAAAATGCAGTAAGCATTTTAAATCTAAAAATTTCAATAAAAAATTTTAAAAAATTTAATTTCGAAAGAAATTTCAGTAAAATTTCAAAAATTTGAAAGCACCAAAAGCAGGCTGACATGGGAGAGTCATCAACCCTGGAAAGAAGGAACCAGCCCTGGGTGAGATCCTCGTCTGTTTGGCTATTCCCCTGATCACCTTGCCTGGCCTGTGTGCTCAGCTAGAGTTTAGGCAGGAGATCTCTGGGGGGATATCATGAGTCTTCTCTCTTTTTCTTTTTTCTTGGTCAGTCTAGCTAAAGGTTTCTCATTTTTTGTTGGACTTTTCGAAGACCTTTTGAGTTATTGATTTTCTCTGTTATTTTTTATCTTCTATTCCATTCAATTCT
Organism: Nasua narica; assembly: GCA_028533885.1. Classification (NCBI taxonomy): domain Eukaryota; kingdom Metazoa; phylum Chordata; class Mammalia; order Carnivora; family Procyonidae; genus Nasua; species Nasua narica. The sequence continues at coordinate 56,225,249 of CM052806.1, forward strand.
GCTCTGATCTTTCTTGATTCTTTCATTCTCCTTCCTTTGGGTTTAGTTTACTCTTTTTCCCCCCTGGCATCTTCAAGTAGAAGCTTAGGCTATTGATTTGAGTTCTTTCTTCTTTACTAAGATAAGGATCGACAGCTATAAATTTTCTTCTAAGCAGTACTTATACGACTGCCGTAAGTTTTGGTATGTTGCATCTTCATTTATCTCAAAATGTTTTTAGTTTCCCTTATTATTTCTTCTTTCTTCCCATTGGGAATGTATAAGGGTGTTGTTTAATTTCCACTTAATTGTGGGTTTCCCAAAATTCTTTCTGTTAGGGACTTCTAATTTTTTCCCATTGCCCAGTGGTCAGAGAACATGCTTTACTTGACTTCAGTCCTTTTAAATGTATTGAAGCTTGTTTAATGGCCTAGAATATGATCTATTCTGGAGAATATTCCATGTGCACTTGAGAAGAAAGTGCGTTCTGCTCTTGTTTGGCTAAGTGTTCTATAAATGTTTATAGGTCTGTTTGATTTATATTGCTGCTTAAGTCTTTCATTTTCTGTTTAATTGTTTAATCATTATTGGAAGTGGGGTATTGAAGTCCCCAACTATTGTTCCTTCTTTTAGTTCTGTCAGTTTTTTCCTCATGTATTTTGGGGCTATTTTATTTGGTGCATATATATTTATAATGGTTTTGTCTTTCTGATTGAACGACCCTTTTATTATCATAAAATGTCCTTCTTTATCTCTAGTAACAGCTTTAATTTTAAAGTCTATTTTTCTAATATTAGTTTAGCCATTCCAGCTTCCTTACAATTGCTGTTTGCATGAGGTGTCTTTTTTTATCTTTTTACTTTCAACCTACTTGTATCTTTTAAGTGCTATCTCCTGTACCTAGCATATAGTTGGATATTGGTTTTTGCCCAGTTTGACAGTCTCTGCCTTTTGATTGGGTTATTTAATCCATTCACATTTAATGATATTATTGATATGGTTGAGTTTACAACTCCCATTTTTCTTTTTGTTTTCTATTTCTTACATCTTCTTTTGTTCCTTTTTTCCTCTTTCACTGCTTTCTTTTGCATTAAGTATTTTCTAAGGTAGCATTTTAATTTCCATAATGATTTTTTTCACTCTGCTTTTTGAGTTATTTTCTTCCTAGTTGCTGTTGAGTTTACCATATAAATCTTAATGTGTCAGATTTATACTAAATTCTTTCAGATTTGTATTAACTTAATTCCAGTGAGAGAGAAACACATTGCTCCTGATAGCTGTATTCGCCTTTCCCCTTTTTGAGCTGTTGTTACACATGTTACATCTCACTACTATGCTACAGACCCAACTGTACATTATTACACTCATTACTTTATATACTTGTATGTCTTTTGAAGAGGAAGAGGAGAGAAGGAGAACAAGTAGCTGTTTATGGCATTAGCTACTTTAACCTTATTTACCATTTCCATTTCACTTCATTTGTTCCTGTGGATTCCCATTACCATTTGGTATCATTTTCTAATTGGCATCCGTTATCTTATATGCATATACAAATGGATGGATGGATGAGTGGGTGGGTGGTTGAATGAATGGACAGATGGACGGATACATGAAACATACATACCTACACAGTTGTCAGTCGGACAAACAGGATATTCCAGATTGCCATATAAAAATTTATTTACTGCTATGAGTCATGGTCACAAATGTTTGAAAACTGCTGTCCTGCACTGTTTGTTGGCTTGGGGGAGGGGAAGAGGCTTGCGCTAGGTTTTTTTTTTCCAGTACTCGAAAGTCTTGCCCTTGGGTATATCCTGGGCACTTTCCCCTCTGACCTCGTTTGTCTCTTGACTCGATGTTGCTTCTCAACAGAGAGAAAATGTGCTCGACTCACCGCATTCCCTTCAAAATCATTGCATATAGCCACCACCTTGTGCAATCACTCACATCGCCATGGTGACAGGAGTTCCAGGAGCTCCATGCCACTTCCTGTCTTATTTGGTCCACCCTCAAATGCTTCTGTTATCAGGAAATGTTAACAATGAGTTGGTGCTGAGAGAACTTTCAATTCACTTTTTTAGAGAATTCTGAGACTTTTCACGAATGATTCATTCATTCATTTCTTGAGAGCATGACTTTGTGCTTAGCCAGTGGGGGTTGGTTTGCCATTTTAAATGACACAGAAGGACAGGCAGGTAAAACTGTTTTGCTTAGTTGCTAGAAACATCTATGCTGGGTGTTCTCAGTGGGTAAAATTATCCTGATTGAACTGGTCGCTAGGGCTTGCTTTGTCAGAATTAATTCAGTGGAGAAATCTATCAAATTATTAACTACCCATTTAGAACAAGTAATTCCTATAGCTGATAAAATATTTTTTTATGAACCTTCAGGAGGCATTGAAATGGTGAGCTTGAGCCTTCACAAGGTTTTGAACTTCTGGGAAAGCATCCAGCCTGCTTTCGGAGATTTTGATCTATCTTGGTAGAATTTCAGAAAAGCATACTGACATCCCTTATGAACATAGTCCAAGACCCCTTTCTAGGTCCTGGACTTGGTTCCTCCTCCACATTCTGACTATGCTGCCCAGCACTCCTTGGCTCGCCCCCAACCTTCCCACCTAACTCTCGTCCAGGAGATGCAGACCCATTTTCACAGGCAGAATTAATTAGATTGGAAGAAGAAAGCCAGAGAAAACAAAGCAGCTCCCCATATATGAATTATTCTAAAATTACCTGCCCTCCTAGTTATCTGTAGCCAGTCAAGTTACCTGTAGTTACCTGTAACCAGTCAAGAGATTTATTTAAGTGGCTCTGTAGCATCCTTATTGAAACACAGAGCACCTTCCTGATGTGTCCAGCCCTCGGTAGCCACAGGAATCACAAGTGCCCAGGACTAAAGCAAGATCCCCAGCATCTACAAGCCAGAGAGCTAAACTTGGAAGGGAAAGTGACAAGCTCTGGTTTTGGGCCTCAATTTCCAGCATTTGCACCAGCTCCAGAGATGGGGGTAGGAGCAGTGGGGGTGGATTAAAGTTTTCCCCGCCTTGATTACAAAATTATGAGACTGTAGTTTTATATTACTGCAAATCTTCCCTATCAAGCAAGGCTTGTCTTCCTGTCATCTCTCCATCTGGTTGAAACCTCTAGTTGAAGAATAAGTTGCTACATATCGATCGTTCATTTTTCTTTCTCATTACCCAGACAGTCCTGTATATGCGCTTAGTCAGTGGGGCTATATTTGTGAATAAGAGGGGAAGAAGTAACAAGTATTTTTAGGCTTCATTTCAGGATGTGGCAGGGACATTTTTTTTTTATGTTGTTTTGGTGTTTATTTAGCAACAGCACTTAATTTGCTTTTATTTATGAAAAAAATACAACGTGTGTGTGTACGCACACGTGCTGGCACATCTTCCTCCTGGATAAAGTTCAAGCCAGTTGATCAGTATTTACACAATGGCTAGAAAAGTGAGATTTCTAGAAAACTTGAAAGCAGAGAGAAAAATTAGAGCACAGAAAAGGATTATTTGGTCTCTGTAGTTGAATTTTGTTTCCATCCTTCATTTATAGGGTTACCAGATAACCCTTCTAAGACGCAAGGGGGATCATACGACTCCTCTCCTCGTTCTTGCTTCGACAGGAAGCTGAAGGGCCTAATGGGGTCACATAGACGGGGATTTGGATCCTTGCTCAGCCTGTTGCCCTCTGGGCGATCTTAACCCCTCCAGCTCCTCATTTCTCCAGTCACGGCATGGGTCTCATCAAGCCACGTGTGCAAAGAGCCGGCCATCGCGTTTGGCTGGCAGTGAGCTGCTTTGGTTACAGCTGGTTAGCGTGGACATCTTCCGGGGCCCTGCAGGACTCTCTTCTGGCATCCGTGGCCTGGCCCTTGCCTGGTGGGCAGCTGGATTTGTGTACCACTTCTCTCTGCCCTGTTTGCTTTTACTCCACCCACTTCCAGCAGTTTGAAAAGAGCTGGAGAGCCTGTCAAGCTAACCTCAGCCCGCTAGGCTATTTTTAAGTGCCTCTGGCCAAAAATGTAACCGGTGGGAAGGTTGACTAAAAGATAGTTTGGGGACTTGGCTTTCCATTCCTCCCATTAGCACAGAAAACTGAGAAGTGATGAGTCTCAGGACATTCTCTGAAATGAGAATGCTATTTCACGAACCGCCACCTCAAGTTCTTGCTGCCAGAAGTTGCCTGGGGGTGTGACAAATCGCCCTGTGTCTCCATTCCTGGCTGCCCACGCAGAAAAGAACAATCAAGTATATGTGGTTTGCCCTGAAATAATTTAGGAAATATGAAGGCTTGAAAGTGTAGGATTTGGCATAATGCAAATCAAAATAAAGTAAGTCATGAATCAGTAATACTTTCATCCACAGCTTCAAAGCCTTTATTTTTATGATTATTGCTGCGGAGGACGGCAGGCTGCATAAACACTGTTCAGAATAGCTGAAGGCTGGCGTTTTATGAGAAAAATGGCAACCAGAGCAATTTCCCGGAGGGTCCATAAGAACTAATTTTGTTTAATGTGACAGTTCCTAAATAACTCTGGCTTCTTCACAGGAACACACAGGGAAGGGCTGGGAGCCTTGCAGCCTAGACCTCGTCTAAGAGTGAACGAGTCGTCAGTGTTTAGGGATTGAGAAAAATCTATCTCTGGGGCTGAAAAAAAGATGTGGGTGTTCTCATAGGAGGGTGGGGCTGAGGAGCTAATGTAAACCTCGGCTTTGTTCTGCTTCTCTTTGGATTTAAGTACCTAACTAATGGTTTCCTACCCTCTTATCTTGGCTTTTTCTCTCCTCCCATCTTCCTTTTCCATGTCCTTACCCGTTCTGTTGCCATATCTGAAACCTCAGAAGCAGATACTCTTATTAATAAATTGTACTGTGGGATTTTTGGGGAGATCTAGAGATACTCTTTTCCTGATCTATACCCATCTTACCCAATCTTTGAATGTGTTCCCCTGAAAATAGCAAAAAGGGAAGGAGATTCTAGAAGGGAAAAGCCATCGTTGGGTATACCAACATGGCTTGCTTTAGGAAATGTGATTGTTATTTTACAGGCTTGGGCAGATGCCTTTTGCTTTTAAGTTAAATGTTGTAACATGTATGGATCACATTTCCTATTGAAGTTTTGGTTCAGCATTTCATCTGAAAGGGCCGAATGAAACTCCGTGCTGTCAGTCCTGATCGCTGGCATGTTTCTCAGGTGACATGAAAATGTTAGGATCTGTGGGATGGCATCTTCAGAGCAAACCACGGCATGGCCATCCCAGTGTGTCTGCTCCAACGTGGGGTGCTTCCCTCTGCCCATAAGCTTTCCTACCCTCTCCTAAAGTAGCCACAAAATCCTCCAAAACTCCTTGCTATTTTCAGACCTGCTTCCACTTAGAATAATTAGTTTCAGTCATTACTCACACGTTTAATGCCTAATTTGGGACAAAGTATTTATTTGCCCTAAAACTGTCTTTTTTGAGCTTCTGAGAGCCTCTGTTCCAGGAGTTACTGGGTGCTGTGCTCCTCTTCCAGGTGCTCTGTAGCCATGTGCCGAGAACACTGAAATCACTCCCGTTGCAAGGTGGCCTCCCCGGGGCCGGCACTGACCGGCCGTTCCCTGCCAGGCAGAGGGCTCTGGGATGGCCCTTGCCTGGGCTCGCACCTGGTGTTTGTTGAATGAACAGAGTGATTCCTCTGCTTTACCTTCAACATCCAAACCATTGTCCAAGGCACTTTATTATCGACGTAAAATTCATATCCCATAAAATTAACCAGTGCCGAGCTCATTAGAAAGCATGTGATCCGGTGGCATTTAGCACATTCACAGTGCTGGTCAACCATCACCTCCATCTGGTTCCAAGACATTTTGATCATCAAAAAGGAAACCTGGTTCCCCGTAAGGACTCACTCCTCCCTTTCCCTCCCCTGGCCCCTGACAACTGCCAGTCTGCTCTCTGTCTCTGTGGATTTGCCTCTTCTGGGGATTGCGTATAAATGGAATCATACAACATGGGGCCTTTGTATCTGGCCTTTTTGCTCAATATAACATTTTTGAATTTCGTCCATGTCAGACAGGGATTAACATGTTGTCCGTTGTCCGTGGGTCACTACCATTGCATTCTATGGATATAGACAGTCGGTGCATCATTCATTGGTTGATGGGCAAGTGGGTGGTTTTTCTCTTTGGGCTGTAGTGAAGGGTGCTGCTGTGAACATTCCCATCCTAGTATTGGTTTGAGAACCTGTTTTCATTTCTTGGGAGCCAGGTTATGCTTGTTTTGTGACTACCTCCCAAACTTGTACCATGCTCCCCCTTTAGTCAGATCATCCTCTTATCTTCCAGTGTTACCTAACTGATCTGGCCCTTCTCCAGGCTGCACTCCACACTGGAGCTCGACGGCTTTTTAAAAATGCAGATCTGTTGTTCGTGCCCTTCATCGATTTTAGCATTGCTTGTAATGTAAGGAACAGACTCCTTGCAGGGCAGGCAGGGCTCTGCCAGGCCGGGCCTCAGACGTTCCTTTAAGCTCATTTTGCCATTCTGCCGCTCACCACCCATGCTGCAGCCACAGTGACCTTTCTGTCCTACAAATCCTCCATGTCTGTCCCACCACAGGCCCTTTGCATATGCTGTTCCACTGCCTGGGTTGCTCTCCTCTTCTCTTTGCCCAATTAACTGTGTCATCCTTGAACATGACCTCACTTAACATCACAGCTTTGTTTAAGCAGTAGAGTGGGGTAGACATCCCACCATGTTCTGGCCTGGCGGGGACACCTGAGGGTCCTCACAGATAGATGCACAGCAGGACAAATTCTCTAAAGAGACATTTTATTAAAAAAACAAAGCTAGAGGGGAAAAAATAAAGGTGAAAATTATTTATCTGAAGGTGAAAGAAACTGAACTATTTTTGAAGATTTTTATCTCTTTTATCAGGGTGTTAAAGTGTCACTTCCTCTCTGATTGTACATTCCAGGGGCTTAAGCTTAATGTCTGTGGTCATTCACACTCTAAGCCCTGTGCTCTTGTCTGTTTGTCACTGGTATGTATATTTAAATAAGCAAAGACCTCCTGATTTATTTTCGGAAATGAAGATGTTATCATTGTAAACACTAACTTACTGAGGATTTTTATTTAAACCTGTGGATGAAATCACTTTGAGCAGGTGAGGGTAGAACTGGTCTTACAGCTACCTTGTTAGGTGGTTTTAGGATGATTATAGTGAAACAAAATGAGCCTCAAAAAAGCAGAAATGTCTTCCAACCAAAGAAAGCTCCAGCACCATGGGATGGCATGCCACATCCCATGTATAATACCATGTGAGAAGTCCCATGGAGTGGATTTAGAAGGGTTTCTAATAGCGTGGCACAGTAGTAAGTGCGAAGAACAGAACACAGAGCTGCCTTGTGTCTGTAGGAAGAGACAGACGTATTGACGAAATCCATAGGAAACAGCCTGCAAGGAAATCCACAAAAGGTTGGCAGTGCTCACCGCGGCATGGTGGCCTTCTGTGGTTCTCTGCTTTACAAGTTCTCCTCTAATGAGCTTGTGTCCATTTATATCCCGACATACGCCTCGATTTAGAGAAGGCAAAAAACCTGCCATAAAACTATCACAGTCTTCACATCCAAAGAACTTTGGAGAAGAAAAGAGCCTTTGGAAGTGGCCCTGGAGGGCAGCAGTGAGGGCTGATGAGGACAGTGGGGCGGGCAGTGTGAGTGTGGCTCCCTCCCCTCCCAGCCTAGCTTCCACCTCCAGGAAACCTCCCCCCTCTCTGCTCTCCATTTTTCCGTTCCCCCGGCAGAAAAATGTCTCAATTACCCTTGAAAGGCATTTCCCCCCCTTCTGCTTATTTTTAACCATCTTGTTCAGGAAACACGTGATAAGTAACTTTGGGGAGCACAGACGAGAGGCTACCAGAACCCGCAGTGCGCTGTTGACAGGAGTGCGCGTGGGCGTCCCTTCCTTGACTCTGTAAAAGCAGCTAATGATTAGCTGGTTGTGGAGGCTGAGGAAACATCTCTTTGCTCGCTCTTTGTCCTCCTCAGCATGATAAGGACGTCGAAACAAGGCTGAACAGTCACCCAGAATTCCGTTCGGGTCCCCACGGAAGGCGCGTGTCCACGCAGCTGGTGTGGAAGCGCCCCGCCCCGAGTGACGAAGGGGCTCCAAGCCCACGGCCTCCCTCCACCGAGGATGGAGGAGGGGGTCTGAGCTTCAGAGCAGGCGCTCGGGGCTAAGTTACAGGACAGGTGGACCTCTCCAGAACTGCTGTGTCCCCAGGCCCCTGGCCCGCTGGGGCAAGGACGAGGAGACCGCCGCCCGCACTGCGGGGGCCGCGCGGAGTCTGGTCTCGGGGAAGCAGCGCCGGGGTGCCAGGCACGCATGCGCGCGCACACACGGCGTCACGTGGCCCCGCCCGCAGGTGTGGGTTTCCTCAGCTCTTCCTCGTCTGTGCGTCTGTGCGTCTGTGCCTCGGAGCTGGCCGCACCTGGGTTCCCGCCCTGCCCGGCGCACTTGCTGGCAGTGAGTGACCCTGCCGTGTTACTTTTCCGAGCGCCGCTCTGCTCGTGGGTCACATGGGAGTATTATTACCTGCTTCCCGGGGTTATCATTAGGATTAACTGTGATAATCTGTGAAAAGTACCTGCCAAATAATTGGCACTTAGTAGAGGTTGGTTCCCTGCCCTCCCCATTCCTTCCCTCTGGCTCTGTTTTTTATACAGGATTCCGAGGCGGACCTGCTTGTAGATTACTGGCCTGTTGTTGGATTTAGCCAGACCTAACCTATTAGAATTACTACCTGTTAAAACTATGCTCTTATTCTGGGCAGTTTAGTGAGGGGTCTTTGAGTGGGGCTTAGGGGACGTGAAGGGAAGCCGATGCAATTTTTGGAAGAGCAGAATCCACTTTCCCTGTTTCGGGGAAAGCCTATGGAAAGTTCATGCAATGTCCTGTCAATGCAGTCAGCTTCGCAGAATTCATGCAGGGATTATCCCAGAGAAAGAGGGAGAAAGTTCTATGTGAGAATCTTGTATTCCCTCTCCCATCTCTACACTTCCTTCACCGGTCCCTCCTCCACCTTCCCTCTTCTCTCACCTTCCTCGCAGAGTTCTAGAATCATATATTTGGAGCTGGAAATGTCCTTGGCTGGGGTCATCTCCTCTCATCCCTATACTTCATAGATGGGGAGACCGAGACCCAGAGTCCCAAAGCTCCTCCTTTTCTTCCAGCCCAGTAAGGTGGCCCTGAGGAAACTTGCAAAACTAGGAGGAAACAAGCCCAGTTCTTTCTTTCAATAATGGAAAATGGTCGTTGCTCAGTGAGCCCTCTGGGAGCAGAGAGAATGACCTGTGCGCTCTCCCTCTGCGGACTCTTGGCCCTCTAGGAAAGGACATGGTAGACAGTGCTGTAGCTGTATTGGGAGAGGGGCTCAGTGCCCTGGAGCCCCCCCCACCCCCCCATCGCTCTCTGTCCCACATTGCACCTGTGGATGTGCATGTGGCTGCACGTGTGGATACGTACCTGGGTTTGCACTGACCTCAAGACAGGGCTACTTTCTTCTGTGATGGTCCTGGCTCTGTGTGGACATAGGGGATAAGCTGATGAGCAAACTTTCTCTCTTCTGGGCAGATTGAGAAAGAAAGAGGGTTTAAAGACTTCTCGCTTTTGCTTTATGCCCATGTTGCACGCTGTGTGTGAGCCCCCGCTCTGCGGAGAGGCATGCCAGGGGCCGGTCAGATCTCTGAGAACCGTGAAGGCACTTAGCTCCTAGTTCAATCAAGCAATGGAACTGAGGACACGGCTTCCCCATAGGCCTTCAAAACATCAACATTTTAGGGTCTAAGTATCCCTCCTAGTTCAATCAAGCAATGGAACTGAGGACACGGCTTCCCCATAGGCCTTCAAAACATCAACATTTTAGGGTCTAAGTATCCGAGGAAAACTTTGTAATAGACTTGTTAGAAGGGCAAACATGGTTAGTATTTAGTTGACACTCAGATGTAATTTGCTTTTGCATTGGTGTTTCCTCTTCGAGTACACTGACATTTTTTAATGACCTTAACCAATCTTTGGTTTCACTTTAAATGTGATCCTTCGGGATGCCTGGGTGGCTCAGTTGGTTAAGCAGCTGGCTTCGGCTCGGGTCATGATCCCAGGGTACTGGGATCGAGTCCCCCATAGGGCTTCTTGCTCAGCGGGGAGCCTGCTTCTCCCTCTGCCCCTGCCTGCCACTCTGCCTGCTTGTGCTCTCTCTCTGACAAATAAATAAATAAAATCTTTAAATAAATAAATAAATGTGATCCTTCACCAATACCCATAGATGTACTGGCTTCTATTATCATCCCTAACATTTCCGTCCTTGAAGATCCTGGCAAATGATTAGCCCTTGCTTACTATTAACATTACAAAAACGTTGTCTCTGTCCTTTGCTCTGGTTTCTACAGTATTCAAATGAAAGTTCAGTCTCTTGACCTCACAGGGTCTGAAACAGGGATATTTTTATTTGTTGATGGCAATTTATCTTTTTAAAGGAGAGCTCACCTGTGCTGTTTTATCCATCATATGCTGCGTTTTCAGTGGCCGCCGCTGAGAGCAGGGAAAATGGGTGGTTCACACGTGGAAAAATCATTGTCAAGGAGAAGTCACCTCCACACTCTGAAAAGCAAACAAAACAAGGAACTCAAAGCAAAGCAAGTTTATCTGGAAATTTGACCCAGAGGGTTCTAAGTGGAAAACACCCTTCCCCCACCATCCCGGAAGCAGGATCAGGGTGGCCGTTTGGAGTTGGCCTTTGAAATGCCTGCCAGTGCTCTTGATATTCCATCTTGGGCTAACTGTGTGGTCACGACTACAACACATTTTTATGCCTCGCTCACAGAACCCCAGGTTTCATCCCGACATCACCGGACAGGGACGATGAAGGGACCCCTGGGGTTGGCGGTGGCTGGACAGGCCACCGAGTGAAGCTGGAATGCCTTTTCTATTTCTCACTCGCGACCAGATGAGTGAGGATGGGGAGGAGTAGAAAGAAAGAAAAAAGAAGTCCAAAGGTCCACAAACAAAACATGGTTGGTCTCAAGGTTTGGAACCCTTCTGTGTCTGCGGAGATGAGCGGAGCGAGCTGATCCCTGGCAGACCCAAGCTGCGGCACATCTAAAACAGGGCCGAAGGAAGGACTCTCTTCTTATAGGACTTAAGAGGCCTAAACGCCGGCGCCTCGGGCATCTTGTAGCTTGGAGTTACCACACCTGACTTTGAGGCCGCCTCTGGCCGAGCCAAAGGACAGGGTGGGTGTGGAGTTGATCAAGGGCTCTGCCATCCGGACCTGCTGGTTGTGGGGTTGCGGCAAAGAAGGATGACATCACCCCTACCCGGTCTGTGGCTGGAGAAACAAGTCCGGCCCATGGTCGTTCTTGTGACTTCCCCAGGAGAGATAGGCCATCCTCAGGAGACGGCCCTTTGATTCGTTCATGTGTTGGGCCAGCGTCTACTGCCTGCCTCCCGCGCACCTCCCTCGGGTGGGCTCCCTTCCCGTTATCTCCTCCTCTACCGTCCGTCCGAGGCTCTCACAATGGGAGAGCTGAAATGCTGTTTGTTTTGAAGAGTCAAAACCATCTTTCTAGACCACAGGTATGAAAAATATGAAGGCAGAGTTCAAAATCAGTAATTGTCAAGCTTTGTCTGAGCTTCTCAAACTTTTTTTTTTTTTAGGATTCTATTTATTTGACAGAGAGAGAGACAGTAAGAGAGGGAACACAAGCAGGGAGAGTGGAAAAGGAGAAGCAGGCCTCCCGCTGGGCAGGGAGCCCAATGTGGGGCTCGATCCTAGGACCCCTGGGATCATGACCTGAGCCAAAGGCAGACGCTTAACGACTGAGCCACCCAGGTGCCCCTGAATTTTTCAAACTTTAAAGTTGCTCGGGGGAACTCGTGAGAACTGCCCAGATTGGCCTTAACCTCAGAGATTCTGAGTCGGCAAAGGATGCGGTTCGAAAACCTGTGGTTTTAAAAACAGAAACCAGCGTGATTTTGCTGGAGGCAGGGGATGGGCTGCCTCCTGGGATTTTAAAAACACCTGAGGGCCAGTTTCGGATTGTGCAGGTCAGTTACCTGGGAGACTTCTTCCCCATCATACACATCTCCCCATTTCGCCCTTTCTGGCCTGGTGAGCCTTCTTTACTTAGGAGAAGATCATCTCTGTCTTCTGCTCTGTGGGCGAAGCAGAAAATTTTGAGAACCAACTGTTCTACATAAAAGATTCAGGCAGAGTTCAGATTGAGGGCTCTCAGAGGATGCTTTTGTTTTCCTGGGACGTTTTTAGGAGAAAGGATGTAAGGCTTCCAGTAAGGCGGCCGGCCTCCGCGGGGCACCCACCCTGCCCCCCGCTATTTCACCTGTCCAGCTGGGACGGACGGCAAGCGGGAGGTGGACCTCAGTTTGGACCGTCCCCTCACTTACCACTGTGTAATCGCCAATGTAAACTCACATTTCGGTTTAGCGTTTCTGTGCTGCCCTTCACTCGGGCGTCTCTGGTAGGCTGTCTGCCTCGTGGGGGCCGCTTGTGGGGGCTGGTAGGGCTGAGGTACGCCAAACAGGAAGGCTCTGAGCAGGCTTCTCACCCCTGCCCAACTTGTAAATCACTCTGGGATCCTGTGGAAAGGCCTATTTCAGTGCAGGAGGTCTGAGGCGAGCCTGAGACTTAGCATTTCTAACAGCTGAGGCCAGTCAATGCTGCTCGTCCGTGGACCACGCTCCGAGTAGCAAGACTCTTTTTTTTTCTCTCTCTCTCTTTCTCCTCTGAGTAGCAAGAATCTCGAAGGCGCTCCTCAGTTCTGCTGTGAACCGGTGGTACCGTCAACAAACCGGCAGTTCTTTTCTTAGCCCTCGGAATAGGGGACAGTCCTACCTCTCATGGGGCGCTGGGCAGAGAAGCCTTCTAGCCATGAACACCTTTTTCCGGTTCCTTCAACTATTGGTTTGTCCAATAACCTAAGAACTGAAGAGGAGGGCAGAGAGGGGCGTCGTTAACTGTGCGGGCTGAGAGAGGTGATCAAGAGCGAGGCCTCAGGCCGTACGAAGTAGACGTGGCCCTTAAGGTTCGGGAATTAAGGTTGCTTAAATCTCTTAGGCGTTTACCTGTGAAAGAAAGGCTTTTAGGTAGAAAACAAAAGGAGAATGTCCTTCATCCCAGAACAGCAGCTTTAAATTGTGTCGGAGTCCTCCAGGGGTGGTTAAAATGCAAATCACCTGTGTCTCATTCAGTCGGTTGGGGCCGGCCCGAGGATGTGTGCGTTTAATGAGCTCCCGGCCCATCCTGAAGATCACATTTTGATTAGCAGACTCGAGGCGCCAAAAGCCATCATCTCGGAGAGCGGGAAGCATGGAGCACGGTGCTAGCCCGTGCCACCTCTTCACGCGCTAGCCTTTCAAAGGGGCGTTGCCAGGAGGGCGAGGTGTCTACGCGGGGCCGGCGTTTGCAGCGTGGCCGGGAGCTCTGTCTGTCTTCAGGTGTCTGAGGGTCCTGGGAGGGCTAGGAAACGTGAGATGTGTAGCACCTACATGTAGCTCTTTTCAGCACGATGGGGTCCCCCAAGGACTGGGGCTCTCTAATCTGGCTGGTCGGCTAATCATCTGCTGGGGCTTTTACAAAAACAGATCCCCTCCCCCCCAGGGTGATTCCTGGGAGATTTGGGGAGCAGCCAGGTGCGGGACTCCCTGCGTGGGAAGAGCAGAGCACCAGCTGGGCATTAGGCGCTGCTCTCCTTTTTAATGATTCTCGGGATTCGGCTTTAATGATCACTCAGCAAGCAAATGATTCCCCAGCAGGAAATCAGACCCTTTGTGGAGTGCATTTCCTCCCTGGATCCCTGAAGTTATCGTCGATACATTCCGGCTGCATTTTCCAAAGTGCTCCATTTCCCATCCAAGGATGGCTTCCAGCCAGGACCATCTGGCCAAGGGGACCCATCTGGGATGAAGGCCCCATTAACAACGGCACTGTCCACAGCCGCTTAGTCCCAATAAAAGCCCCGATGACCAAATCTCAAAGAGAACACCTCTCAGGCAAACTCAAAGTCAGGTTCTAATTGAGGCAATTATTTAGCTAAGGAGCTGCCAGGAGAAGTGTCCGGATTTGAGGCGTGCCGGCCTCCCTGGCGCTCCCTGGTTCTCCCGCAGATGCTCAGAGAGGGTCCCTGGGCCCTATGCTCTGTGCCAGGTGAACTTGATAAAGGGGGCTTGGAAACTGTCCCTGCTCTTACGTTATCTGTGGTCAGGAAAAGGCAGACACTTAATTGTGTACCCGTCAGCGCAGAACCCCGAGAAGGCATGTATCTAAAGTTGACCTCCTGCCATGCATCCTCCCTTGCCCAGGGAGGGACGCCCCCTCTTCCCTCTTGAGGCATAAGCCCTTCCGGGCCCTCCCAGGAAGGGCCAGGAACGCAGCTCTGTGCCCTGGAGCCCTTCCCCCCACCCCTCCCCACCTCTGCGCGCGTGCTCGGGGGCAGGTGCTTCCGAGGGCCCGGGCAGCCGCAGTGGCTCTCCCACCTTGGCGGGTATCAGAATCACCCCGAGAGCTTGTTAAAAACAGATCCCTGGGCCTCACTCGCGGTTCTGACCCTGTAGGTCTAGGATGGGGCCGGAGGATTTCTCACAAGTTCCCAGGTAAGGCTGAAGCTCGGGGGCCCCGGGCCCCGCCTGAAGCACCGGAGGGGTAGCGCGCGAGCATGGCCGGCACAGCTTACCCAGGGACAGGTGGAGGGGGACTGGGTGACAGGGAGGCAGGAGAACTTCACAGCCACGCTGGTGACCCAGGCGAGAGAAGATGGGGCTCTGGAACAGGCCGCGGCCGTGGGACTAGAGAGCAAAGAGAGGGAGCTCCGGACGGTGTGGTGTGTGACCGTAGAACGGACGGGCCGGGCCCAGCGAGCGAGGGGACCCGGCAGGGGAGGGGAGAGTCCGAGCAGCTGCAAGCATGGAAATGCCAGGACCGGAGGTGGGAATGGGGGCGGGGGAGGGGAATGGCTTGTCTGTGACCTGCGGGGTTTGTGGTTCACGGAGACCTTCAGGTGGAAACGTGAGAAGGGTTGTTGAAATACTGTTCAAGCCTCAGGAGACAGATCTGAGCGGCAGGCCCAGATTTGAGGGACAGAGGGGTAAGCTGAAGCTGAGGAGCTACGTAAGACTAGTTAAGGGCAGCTCATTGAAGAGAGAGTGGTGAGGTGCCCGAGGAAGCCAGAAGACTCACCGGTAGGGCTGGGCGGACAAAGAGGGGACTGTCATTGCTCCGAGGTGCGTGAAGCAAAGGGACAGACAGATGGTGTCACCAGGAAGGGGTAGAACCAGATGTTGGAGCATCTCAGAAGCTAAATACAGGCATGACACATTTTGGGGACCCCTCAAAAGAACCATCCTCCAGAGTCTGGGTTGTGTTTGAGGCATGAGTTGGAGGAACTGATCCACATATTTTGAAACATAGTTTTTTAGCTCCTCTTTGACTTGGCCTGGGCAGTTTTCTTTGGCCTTGGTGACCCAGTGGCTTCACGGGTCCGCCATTTTGGTAGAACACACATAAGCAAAAAGGAGCAGGCCCTGCCAACACACATGGGGCGAGGT
>CM052806.1:56241338-56337712 GCA_028533885.1 Nasua narica
CAAAACACTGTTTTCACAATCGTCTTAGATAAGTTTGAAGATGAAGTCAGAAAATGCTACACCAAAGCTGAAACTGGATGACTCTGCTACAAGAAAATATGCTTGAGGGATCAAGAGTGTTTTCCAGTAGCTGGTTAGTATTGGCCCAATGTGCCCCAACCCTGCACAGAGATCTACAGGCCACACTCCAGCCATTAGGATACATGTGTGAGTGCCTTTAATGCTCCAAAAGGCCTGGCCTGCTACTTACCAAAGGTGAGATGTGTGGCTCGGCAAGAACCACCACATGCCAGTTAGAATATATTCTGTTTGCTGCAACATTCTTCTGAGGCAAGCCCTTCTAGATATGTGAATGAGAAAAATCACATAATCTAGCCTGCAGAAAATGTCCTAAAATCCTTTGCAGTATGCATGCATCTACCAGCATTAGCACCATATTTAAGCCTGAACTGAGGTAAAGATGAACTCTGATAGCTTTGGGTAAAAATTACAGTAGCAATTTTGAATGGGGGTATTTACAGCACTGTTCTTCATGATCATTAAAATAAGTTGTTTGAAGAATCATTTGATCCCAAGTATATATATATCCAATATATATCGAAATTGATAAGTTAATTCAAAGTTAGGTGTATAAGCTTTTAACAGAGAAAAATGCATCAAAACAGAATTCTCATTTTTGAAATCAAACTGTGTCGTTGTTGGGTTGATGAAGTCAAAGATTTTGATAAAATATACTGAGCCAACAGGACTGGGCCAGTTTGTCAAGCTTATGGTAGACACTACCTAGTCAATATCCAGTGCCTACAGGAACTACATTAGTCGCTTTGGGTCTTGCTAGTTGCTTCATTTAATAAAAAGGTGAATAGCTTCTCTCTTCCCCAACTATTTTAATCTATGTAGACAAACCTCTCTGGAACTTTTACTTATTTATATAAAGGAATGGGGAGGGAAAGACCCTAAAACTTAAAATCTTGAAGGGATATACTATGTTTTAGCAAATAAAGTTTAGTTAAGAAATAATTGAACAAAATGAGGTACATCTCTAATTTAGTTCCTATAAACAGATAAGGTGAAACAATGTGGAAAATAAAGAACTAATGAAAACTTTTCAAACTACTTGTCCCCTCTTTAACATTACTTAACATATAAGAGAAATAAGAAATCTTAAATACAGGTAGCTTTGGGGAGCATAACAAAACTAAATTTTCAAAGGAGAATTACCATTATCAAATAAAATGTAATCTTGGGAGTCTGAATTCCAGTGGTGTTCCATCTCTATAGTCAGGGCTAATCTTGGTGCTCAGCCAGAAGCACCAAGGAGCACCACATACTGCCCAGACAGCCTATCCCCCAGTTTGACCAAGATTCTTCCAAAACACTCACCAGCAGTATTTTCGTTGGACTCTGTTGAGATTCAGATAAAAATAGGAGGAACTTTCCCCTGAAGCCTATGGAAACAGTTTAAGGTTTGTACTTAACTTTTAAAAATTCAGCTGAATACTGCAGATCATTCTTCAGAAAAGTCATGTAAACAGCCATTCTTTTATAAATATGCTGGTGCTAAGTGCACCTAACTGGTTAATATACATAGAGGTATAGCCTAACTACAACTGCAAGAATGCTGATTAATATATAAGATCTTTCAGTTCCCTGTCAGTCAGTTCATTCACTTCCATAATTTTCTCTAAATGTTCCATGTATCGGCCATGGTCCTGCAGGAAATGAGGGACCCTCATGTTTTCAATAACTGCCAATCCTTTTAAGCGATCCACATCTTCATAAGAGACCTGAGAAAAGGAAAATGGGTTAATTTTTAAATGTAAGTAACTTCTTCCCTAAATCTTAAGAGAAACTTTAGGGGGACTCTCCCTCAAATTACTTTAATACTTACAAAATAACAAAAATCAGTGTCTTCCTTATTATATTAAATAAGAATGTATTGGGGCACCTGGGTGGCTCAGTAGGTTAAGCATTCAACTTCTGATTTCAGCTCAGGTCATGATCTCAGAGTTTTGACCTCAGGCCCGGCCGTATGTTCTGGGCATGGAGCCTCTTGAGATTCTCTCTCGCCCCCACTCTCCCTCTGTATCCCTACTAAAAAGGAAAAAAAAAAAACCAAACAATGTATTTATCTGCCTGCTAATACCATGACCATATTTAAAAAATCAATATTTAACACTCTATCTTGGACCTATATTCAGTTTGTCTTTACACAACTAAACTTAATACATGTGTGTGAGAGACTCTAAAACCTAAAGAATGTCTTGACTAAATCTAAAGAACGCAGGAAAATTGTGTTTTATGTTAAATTCTCTTTGTAAGCAAGTATTCTATAAAAAAATTTTTATTTACTTATATAACAAGCCAATCTTTCATAAGTATTTATATTGAGTTTATGGATGAAACTCTTTTAAGTTCTATAAATTAACATTGCAACTTGAAATTCCAAAACATGGCTGGCTTTAAAAACTACTGTCTTCTGATCAACACCGTAACCTGATTCAGTAGAAAGGCTTTAAAGAAATCATGTTCACTTATATTTTAATAAGTTTTACTTTTTTTAAGATTTTATTTATCTACTAGAGAGTACACACAAGCAGAGGGAGGGGTAGACTCCCCTCCGAGCAGGGAGCCAACATGGGGCTCAATCCCAGGACCCCAGGACATGAACTGAGCTGAAGACAGACACTTAATGACTGAGCCACCCAGGTGCCCTTTATTTTTAAGTTATTATTGAAATTATTTTGTTGAGTATTTATACCACTAAGTGTAATGAATATAGAATTGTTGTTGATACTGGTGTGGTTTAGTAATTTTTTTTCTTCCTTCCTTGACTGAGGAGACCTATCCATAAATATGTCCAAGAAATAACACTGTAACTTTCCTTTTAGGTTTTTTTTTTTTTAACTTATTGTTGGGTATGGTGTAAGAAGGTGGTCCAGTTTTCCCCAGCATCATTTATCGAGGAAGTGTTCTTCACTGTATACTTTGCTTGTCATAGATTAAATGGATTAAATAATCTAGGCTGTCCTGTTACATCGATGTGTGTATCCATTTTTGTAGCCATTCCCTACTGTTTCAATTCCTATAGCTCTGTAGTATATCTTGAAATCTGGGATTACTATACTTCTAGCTTGGTTCTTCATTATTAAAATGGCTTTGCTATTCGACATTGTGGTTCCATATGAATTTCAGAATTATTCTATTTCTGTGAAAAATTCTACTGGTATTTGGATCATATTGGGATTGCATGGAATCTGTAGATTGCTTTGGGTAGTATGGACATAGGTAACAAAATTAATTCTCCCAATCCAAAAGCACAATGTATCTTCCCACTTGTTAGTGTCATCTTCAATTTCCTTCTTCTTCTTCTAGTTTTTAGAATACAAGTCTTCCACCTCCTTGGTTAATTTATTTCTAGGTATTTTATGCTTTTAGTACGATAAGTGGGACTGTTTTCTTAACTTTCTGCTTTGTTATAATTGCATAGAAATGCTACTGATTTCTGTATATTTTGTATACTGTAACTTTACTGAAATCATTTATTCTCAGTTTTTTGGTGGAGTTCTTAGGGGTTTTTAAATATATGTGTTTGTGTGTGTGTATATATACCATATATATACATATATATATGGTATCAGGTCCTCTGTCAGTATGATGGTTTTACTTCTTACTAATGTGGGTGCTTTTTATTTCCTTTTCCTGTCTGCTGCAGCTTCTAGGACACTTCTAGAACTATGTTGAAGAGAAATGGTAAGAATGGACATCCTGTCCTATTCCTGATCTTAGGGGTTTTGAAAAGCTTTCAGTTTTTTCATTGTTGGCTGTTGGGTTTTAATTTATAGCCTTTATGATGTTGAGGTATGTTCCCTCTAAACATACTTTCTCAAGGGTTTTATCATGAATGGATGTTGTATTCTGTCGAATGTTTTTTCTTCAACTACTGAAAGGATATGGTTTTTAATCTTTCTCTTAGTGATGTGATGTATCATGACTGATTTGCAAATATTGAACCACTCTTGTATCCTAGGAATAAACCCCACCTAATCATGGTGAGTGATCCTTTTAGTGTATTATTGAAATCGGTTTGGGTACTATTTTGGTTAGGATTTCAGCATCTATGTTTTTCTTTTTTTGTAGTGACTTTGGTTTCAGTATCAGGATACTGTTGGCCCTGCAGAATGAATTTGGGAATTTTCCTTCTTCTATGTTTTTGGAAGAGTTTGAGAATTATATTTACTCTTCTTTTGTTTGGTAGAATTCACCCATGGGGTGATATGGTCCTACCTGTTGGAAGTTTTGTTTTTTGGGAATTCATTTACTCCTGATTCAGTTTCATTACTAGTAAGCAGTCTGTTCAAATTCTCTATTTCTTCCTGACTCAGTTTTAGAGGACTGCATGTTTCTATTTTCTATTTCTATAGTATCAGTTGTTATTTCCCCTCTTTCATTTCCAGTTTGGGTCCTCTCTTCTTAATGAGTCTGGCCAAAGGTTTATCAATTCAGTTTTTCTTTTGAACAACCAGATCCTGGCTTCATTGATCTTTTCTATTTTTTAGCCTCTAGTTTATTAATTTCCACTCTGATTTTTACTACTTTGTTCTTTTCTAGTTCCTCTAGGTGTAAGGTTAGGTTGTTTGAGATTTTGTTCCTTGAATTAGGCCTGTATCACTATAAACATCCTTCTTAGAACTGCTTTTGCTGTGTCTACCCACTGTTTAGTAGCGTAATTCTTCAACCATCCTGAGTTTATTATAGGAAAGAATGAGTAAACATAATAGATATAATCCTGCAGTAAACACAATTTTCATTTGAAGAGAAAGGAGAGACATGTGGAATGAGAAGGGAGGTGTAAAAGAAAGAAGCTTGCAGTGTGTGATGTAAATTAGAACGCCCTATGATTTAAAAAAAAAAATACACGATTTGCTCACTGGAAAGACACAGAAGCATCAATATTCCAGGAGTAATAAGCATACCTAGTACTCAGACCTTGTTTTCTAAATACCATTTTCACTAAAAGGAATCAAGCCTTCCTTGAAGAAATATCTCATCTGAGCTCTGGATAAATAAGGTATAAGATAGACCCAGAACATTTTACTTTGCCAGAAAACAGGGTGACATGTTTTTAAAAAACAAGTCCATAATAATACTGTTTAAATAAAAGGGGGGGTGAAATGTAACAATTTGAAGATCACTATTTTGCCACCACTAGTGTAGTTAACTGATATGGGCAAAGATCATCGATGTTAAGGAATAGGACATTCTTAGGTATTACTCAACAGATTTTTTTTTTAAAGATTTTATTTATTTATTTGACAGAGAGGAGAGAGATCACGAGTAGGCAGAGAGGCAGGCAGAGAGAAGGGGAAGCAGGCTCCCCGCTGAGCAGAGAGCCCAACGTGGGACTCGATCCCAGGACCCCGAGATCACGACCCGAGCTGAAGGCAGAAGCTTTAACCCACTGAGCCACCCAGATGCCCCTCGACAGATTTTTTAATTTAAAAAAAAATAAAGGTACCTTTTACAAGGGAGAGATCTGGCAGTTAACTAACTTACCCAAGAAATCAAACACAGCATCACTTATCTGATAAGGGGACAAAATCACATATGTGCTTTCTAATGTGACAGATATATAAGTTTTCTTGGTAAAAATGTTTAACCTGAATCTAATCACAAGAAAACAGACTCTTAAAAATGTCAGGAAAGAAAAAGACTTGGCAGGGCACAGCACAAAAGTGGACTACTATAGATTGAGAGAGATTCAATATTATAACCACACACAAAGCATGAATCCTGACTCAAAAAAAGAGCTACAAAGGACATTTTGGGGATAATCTGAGAAGTATATATTGACTCAGTGATACATTTAAGAAACTCAAATGGTCTTGTCAGATTAAAGGGGGAAGTGTTATACTTGCAGCTTACTTTAACATGCTTTATAAAATGATTTAGAAAAAGGTATATTAAAACCATATAATACATTGCCAAATTTCCTATTCCCTTCAAAGAAATTTTGCAGTTTGTTTTGTTACACCATTATTTCTTGCTTGCAGTTATTTACTCCAAACACATAGTATAAAAATAATTTGAATCTGAATCTTATGTAATCCTTAAATCAAACCTAAGGAAATGATGACCTGGTGTGTTCTAGACCACATGCCACTGGTTTCACTCACCTTCCCCAGGGCGGTCAGTAGATGAAAGTCGATGGTCTCTCTGTATCGGAGGATTTGCAGGATACCATCCAAGTATACCTGGTCTTTACTGAAGCACCCTGGAGAAAGACAGTAGCTTTTATTTTCTAATATTTAAAAAAATTACTAAGTAATTAGATACACATTCCCTTTACTGTAGGCATCAGTCCTGAATATAAATAAAAATGGCAAGTTAGAATTAACTATTTTCATAACATAAAATGCAAGGTCTTGGGTAGGACCAGGATAGTGTGCAGACTGGTAGCTTCCCTTTAAGAATTTCTTCTCCCCCAACCCCCATTCTCCATAGTTAAAACAGCATTTTTTCTTATTATAAAGAAACACTAATAATGTAAAATATAGGACTTTTCATAACTTGAACTCCCATGTGCAAGGAGGCACTTGGGGCAGCAGGATGGCTATAAAACCAGTTAAGTCTCACAGGGGCAATGTGGAGATGTGGATTCAGAAACCCATGGCTTTTAACAATACTACCCCTTGCCCCATTAAAAACAGCTATAGGTGATATTGATACTCTTCCTCCATATGAAAACTGGATATTTACATGGAGGTTTAAAAACCGAAGAAAATATGAAGAGACAAAAAAGAATAGCTCATGAGATCTGAGCCTAAAGTGTTCCACTTACACAGAAAACTTTTCTCCCATCATGACAAATTGTGTGCATTTTATAAAATTCTGCTCTATTAAATGGACTAAAATTATATATTAAATCATACATTAAGAAATTAATTTTTTAGGTATGCTAATAGCATGGGAATCATGGAAAACCGGTGGGATACTCTTTCAACTAGCCTCAGATCTCATGAGCTGTTTGTTCCTACTTTTCAGGAGGAATAAAACTATCAGATACATATTGAAGTACTTACAGGTAAAAGAACATGATGTTTGGAATTGGCTTTAAAATACTATAGGAAAATAGGAACTGAGAAGAATAGAAGACCCGCAGGTAGGAAATGCTGATAATTACTAAGATTAAATTATGTTTAATGAGGGCACATCATATTAATCACTTTTCTTTTGAAATTTGAAAATTTTTAGTAATAAAGTTTTCTTTAAAAAAGTTATGTGGGGCAACCTGGGTGGCTCAGGTCATGATCTCATACTGAGCCCCTCGCTGGGCTTCCTGATCAGCAGGGGTCTGCTGGAATGTCTCTTTCTCCCTCTCCGCCTCGAGCTCGCTCGCTTGTACTCTCTCTCTCTCAACAAATCTGTGAAGATAAAACTAAGCTAACATGATAGGCAATATGAAAGCCTGTGCCTCTGGGTACAAAGCACTAAAATACAGACACGCTTTTGAACTGAAACTGAGCCTAGAGTGGCTTTGCATACACGAAAGGCAGGGGACAGATGTCTTCCTCTTCTCTGCTTCTTTTCTGGCCTGGTTCTGGCTCTCAGGTACCACACCTTCATACAGCCACATTGCAGTAGTTCTCAATGCGGCCTGGGCTGGTAACATAACCATCACAGACAGGGGTATGTCCAAGGTTCATGGAGTTTTAAATACTTTCAGAAGAAATGTAATGTAATCTCAAAGTCAAAATGACTTTTAAATGAACATTTTCTAATTTCTGCCCTTTTCTCAAAAGCATCTTTTATTGCCTTATAATGTACCTATTTTATTTTAAACAAAGACCAATCTGAAGTCTTAAAGCTCACAAAAACTTTTAAACTTTCTATTACAGTAGAGTAGCAAACTTACTCAGAACAAGAACTGTTTGTGAAGCTCAATATGCAGCACTGTGCCTGTAATTCCTTGCCTCTGTTTTCTTTAGACAGATAATAAAATAATAAAAGTGCTAGAAATCTCCAGTGTAATTGACAAGCAAGGATCATGGGTAGATGCTAAAACCATGGGATGAAACGCTGTTGGGAAGTAGGATAGTTATCTATCACCTCACAGATCACTTACTAAAAAGGAAAATATATTTTTAGGAAAGAAAGAGCTCACAATCCCCACCTGAAACAAGGATCAAAGTCAGTCTCTGTAACGGTGAGACAACTGGTCATGAGGTGGCTCCTGGTGTGGGCTCTAATATCATTTATGCGGTATTTTTGCCGAACACCCTTACCCAGAATTTAATCATGAGGTAACAATCAAAACACATCTAGATTGTGGCCATTCTGTAAGAACAGCCTGGATTTTAAATAAAAGTATCGTGAAAAAGGTGGGAAACACAGCTCTGTATTAAAAGAAGCTGAAGAGGCACAACCACCAAAAGTAAATGCCTGGGCCCTGACTGGATCTAAATTAAAACAAAACAAAACAAAAACCACTATCAGGAATATTTTTTTAAATAGTTGGGGAAATCTGAATATGATTTATTAGTTAAAATTGCTGAATTAATGCTCACTTAAAGCACAATAATGATATTGCATGTTAGAAGAATGTATTCTTAGGAGATGCATGCTCAAGCATTTAGGAACAAAATATCGAGTGTACAGTGTACTTTTAAGAAGTCACAGAATATTATCAAGTAAGTGAAAAGACAACCCCCAGAATGGAAAAAATATCTATAAATCATATCTGATAAGATTTGTAACTAGAATATACAAAGAACACCTCCAACTCAATAAAAAGAAACCAATTAAAAATGGACAAGGGGGTCTAAATAGATCATTCTTCACAAAATTGTGCAAAGGACCAAGAATGCACATGAAAAGATGTTCGACATGATTAGTCATCAGGGAAACACAAATCAAAACCCCAGTGACAAAGGACTCACAGGGGAGATGCCTGAGAAAGGATCCTAAGCTCACCTTGTCCTAGAAAGATCTAGTTATTAATACCCACATCAGTGTAAACAACCCAGAAAACAACCAACGGACGGGCACAACAGACTCTCCAAAGCTAAACGTAGAGAAGAGACCACACTGAAAAGGGAAGATAGGGCAGAGACTTGGTCAGAAACCAAACCGATGCAGGAGACTATCCCAAGGAGAGGACCCTGTAAGCATGCAGAAGGGTGAAGGGGACATTGCAAGCACAAAGAAAGAAGAGGAGCAGACCCCATAGCACAAAGGGCCCAGACTGCAGAAACAAATCCCTATAACATCTGGCTTTGAAAGCCAGAGGGCCTTAATTCCATGAGTTCTTATAGTTATTGGGGCTTAATATCGAGAACTTTAAAAATCACCAAGCTTACCTTTGGGAGAGCCAGGCGGCAAGAGGAAATGGAATCCTTGCCCTTCGAGAGACAGCATACCAAACAGCCCCACTGAGATACAGCATAGAAGCAGCATCAGTTAGGGTATATGGGAAGGAGATTTATTTACCAATCTCAGGATATGTGCTGGAGGGACAGGATTCTTCAGGAGGCTCCTCTAGGAATGAAAGAGCGGACAGGTGCCGTTCCTTTCCCTGCCCCAGCGTAGATACACAGACATGGGCAAGAACCAGCATACTCTCCCCCTAGCTCATTAACAGCATGCCCTGCGCTCTCAGCCTACCCTTGAAGGAGTTCTCCAAAGGAGCTGCGGGTTTCCTCACACAGCAGACCCTTCACACAGCTTGCAAACAGCACACCCCACCCCTG
Source organism: Nasua narica (assembly GCA_028533885.1). Classification (NCBI taxonomy): domain Eukaryota; kingdom Metazoa; phylum Chordata; class Mammalia; order Carnivora; family Procyonidae; genus Nasua; species Nasua narica. Next base: position 56,251,088 of record CM052806.1, read on the forward strand.
CAATCTCCTGTGGCCCCACCCCCGCCAACCTGGCCTCCACAGGAGTTTTCTTCATAAGGCCACTATTCTCAAGAGCAGGAGATAGATGTAGCTGTTTCCTAACAGAGAATCAGAAAAGTGGGAAGACAGAGGAATATGTCCCAAATAAAAGAACAGGACAAAGTTACAGCAAGAGAGCTAAACAAAACTGTTTATGCAATATGCCTGACAGAGAATTTAATGGTTAAAGAGACCATTAGACAGAGGTGATAGCTGCACAACTCCATGCATATTCTAAAACCACTGAGCTGTTCTTTATAGATCTTAGATATCAGACCTGTATTGGTGGTATTAAGGAGGGCATGTATTGCACGAAGCACTGGGTGTGGTGCATGAACAATGAATCCTGGAACACTGAAAAATTAAAAAACTAACCACTGAGCTATACATTTTAATGGGCAAACTGTAGGTCAAGTGAATTAGAGCTTTTTTTAAAATCAGAGCAAGAAAAAGCAGAAGTGGGAAAGTGTTAATCAGCGAATCTAGAGGATGGGTGATATGAGTGTTAATTCTATCATGTCCATATTTCTGTAGGTCTGAAATTTTTCAAAATGATAACTGAAAAAAGAATGCTAACAAAATATGGTTTGGGAAAACTAGCACTGACCTCAAGTAACAAAGGTTTAATTTTTCATGAGTGAGTTATTTCTCTGGTGGATAAAGATGTAGTCAAAATCAATAGACAACTAACCATAAGGCAAATGTATAGTCAAGACGCACCCACCTGGTTGAGAAGTATCAGTCCATCCCCTCTTGGCTCGTACACAATAATCCCATCTTGTATTGGGGTCCTTGACAAACTTTCCAATATCTTTGAAGAGTTCGCAAAAAGACATTTGGCTGGCTCGATAAACAGTGTAGTAGAGAAGGGCAGCCCTCCATAAAAAGGGGTCTTTTCTAAAAAGAACACTGTGAATACTTGCCAGTCCTTCCTCTGTGGGATTGTTTGGCTTTAGCTCATGTTTTTTACGGCCAGTCCAACTGTTCCATGGCTGTTGAAGGTTGTTAATACCTCGAAAATAATGTGTGCCTATGGAGAAGAAAAGGCGCGTGAAAAACAAGAAATGACATTCTCATTTTAATTCTTACCCAAAAAAGATTCTACCGACAGTTCTAAAATGAAATTGATGTGTACCTATGAATCAAAAAGTGGAAAATGACCTGACCCAAAAGCCTTTTGAAGGAGGTACCGATCCTTCAGAAGGACCGTATGTCTCATTAGAAGTGTAACTTTTATACAATTTCTTAAAGGGAAGAATCAGACTTGATATTTGAAAAGAATCTCAGCATTCAGTTCCATATCCCTCAGTTTCAGAAGTAGGGGGGAATTGAAATCCAGGAGTTAAATGACTTTCCAAGCTTAATACAGGTACCTGGTACCCTAAAAAAATCTAATCTGAACTGAGACAGTAATATCTTAGTTCAAATGAAAACTAACAATTTCATTACCTTTTGCCACACACTGTTAAGAAAAAAACCATTACAAAGTTTCTTTGCAGCCGATTTCTGGTATTACAAGTGAATAAATGGAGAAGGGCTGCCCCTACCTATTTCATGCCTCAGCATTCCCTCCAGCCAGTGCTCACGTGCAGTGGAAACATTAATGGTCAGTGTTGGGCACCCATTTACGACTGTCATTGAAGCTCGGGAAAGCAGGTCTTCAGTGAGATGAACTACAATCTAAGATGAGGAAAAAAATACATTTATATAAAACAAAATGTAAATGCTGGGGAGAGGAACTTTTCACAGGAAACAAGAGACCCATAAACCAGTATGTTCTTATTTCGCTTGTACCAATTTGAGTTTCCCAGATACTGAGAAGATAATTACTTCTGAGCCTTTCCCTCTGAGCATGGGCAACTCAAGAGCTTTTCCTGGACTGAAGAAAAGTAGGAGGCAGTGCCCTGTTGTGCTCTCAAATACAGTCCCCCCTAGTTAAAATGATGCAAAGGAAGGTACACAAGCCAGAGACCGCCTTCACTGCTTGGCCAGTTTGGACTGGCTTCTAATAAGAGGAGGCCACTGAGGCAAATTGCTTCATCATAATTTTCATAAAACAATTCCCATAATCCCATAAGCCATACAGAAAGGGTAGTAAGTAAAGAAAAACACAAAGAAATTGAAAACAATTCAATTTAGTGAGATCTCTGGGTGACTAATTTAATGAGCATTTAAAATACCAACAGCATCTTGTGTCACTCCTGATTCATACCTCACCCAGGCAGCCTTCTTTCATCATGTACTTCCGAACATGACTCCAGATTCGAGTTTTAGACAGCAGGCTGCCACCGGTGGCCTGCTCAAACTTTTCATAACTTCCATATTTCTGTAAAGTCAGTTCCATAATATTGATGGACTATAAAACAAAAACAAAACAGGGATAATGAAAATAAGTAGCCTCTTATTACTTTGAGATGAGTAATAAGCCAGTTATATCCTTAGGGATCATGACCTCTGCTGTGTTTATTGATTTCCAAATGAAACTGCAAGGGAGGTACCATATCTAATTCTAAACAGCTTTTACTCATTGTCACAAATTTTTACAATCACCTCTGTACTTACAAATCCTTTTTCCCTTTACATGTTAAGGGTTAAAATTACTGCATATAGTATCATCTGACAGGCTGAGAAGGCAAGGCAGAGGGGCTCCTTGGCTTCTCCAAGACCATTTGGTGGTCTGGCAGGAAAACTCAGAGTAGAAGGTATGTCTCCGGACTAACCACTAAATTATAACTGCTATTTAGATAAAGACAAAAATAGCCCCAAGTTTTAAGAACACTCAAAAGAATAAGCCTTTCTTCTCTGACAATCTTACAAATCTGAACTTTTCCCGGGCTAGTCTCTCAAATAAAACAGTACCAACATTACTAAAAACACTTTTACCTTTCATTCAGGGAAAGATACTACCTACTACTCATTCTTCATAAATTTTTTACATCAAAAGAATATGAAAGTTGAGATCTTTTCTAAATACAAATATGCAGAATGGAAGACTAAAAAAAGCTAGAGATCACTAGTATCTTGGGAAAGCCACAAGGAAGGAAAACACGGGAAAAATATTTAAAAAGTTTTTTGGGAAAGAAGCTAGAAAATCCATTATATGAAGACTAGTTTCCAGACTACTGTCAGACTAGTAAAGAGATTAAAACAATAAGCTTTAGAGTCAGATTAACTACTTGCGTTGATGTTCTGGTTCTGTCGCCACTCTGGCTGTGTGACCATGGGCAAGTCATTTACCTTTTTCCAAGCCTTTTCACTTTTAAATGGGGTAACAATAATGTCTACTTCATGGTTTTGTTCCAAAAATTTAGTCAATCTTTGTAAAGCATGGTGTCTGGGGCCTAATAAGTACTCAGTACCTGTCAATTATTACTACATCATCATTGTTGTCATCAATATGTTCATTCTTCCTAAATGCCACCACTGTAAATAGTATGACCAACACAAAAACTAGAAAAACTCACTCACTATAGATTATAATTCAATGTCTATTTCCCCACTGGAAAAATATGTTATTACTGCATAGGAGGAGCAATATGGCGGAGAAGTAGGAGGCTGAGATAGTATCAGATCCCAGAAGTTCAGCTAGTTATCAAACCATTCTAAACACCTACAAACTCAACAGGAGATAGAAGAGAACAACAGCAATTCTAGGAAGAGAAAACTGACCCCAAAGCAACAGAATACACATTCTTCTCTAGTGCACATGGAACATTCTCCAGGATAGAGAATTTTGTGACATTCTGGGTCACAAATCAGGTCTCGACCGGTACGAAAAGACTGGGATCATTCCCTGCAAAATTTCAGACCATGATGCCATGAAACTAGAACTCAATCACAAGAGGAAAGTTGGAAAGAACTCAAATACATGGGGGCTAAGGAGCATCCTACTAAAGAATGAATGGGTTAACTAGGAAATTAAAGAAGAATTTTAAAAATTCATGGAAACAAATGAAAATGAAAACACAACTGTTCAAAATCTTTGAACTAAACCTACACCTAAAGGAGCTGGAGAAAGAACATCAAAGAAAGCCTAAACCCAGCAGGAGAAGAGAAATAATAAAGACCAGAGATATTTATTAATAGATAATATTAATTGAATAAATCTAGTTTGATCTAATCTAATAAATTGATCTAATAAAGATCAATGAAATAGAAACCAAAAGAACAGTAGAACAAATCAAGGAAACTAGAGCTGGTTCTTTGAAAGAATTAGTAATTCTTTGGGACGCCTGGGTGGCTCAGTTGGTTGAACAGCTGCCTTCAGCTCAGGTCATGATCCCAGCGTCCTGGGATCGAGTCCCGCATCGGGCTCCTTGCTCGGCAGGGAGCCTGCTTCTCTCTCTCTGCCTCTGCCTGCCTCTCTGCCTGCTTGTGTTCTCTCTCTCTCTCTCTGACAAATAAATAAATAAAATCTTTAAAAAAAAAAAAGAATTAGTAATTCTTTGAAAGAATTAGTAAGATTGCTAAACCCCTGGTCAGATTTATCAAAAAGAAAAGAGAAAGGACCCAAATTAATAAAATCATGAAAGAAAGAGGAGAGATCACAACCAACACCACAGAAATACAAACAATTATAAGAACACATTATGAGCAACTATACGCCAGCAAATTAGACAATCTAGAAGAAATGGATGCATTCCTAGAGACAAACAAACTACCAAAACTGAACCAGGAAGAAATAAAAAATCTTAACAGACCCATAACCAGCAAGGAGATTGAAGCAATCATCAAAAATCTCCCAAAAAACAACAATCCAGGGCCAGCTGGCTTCCCAAGGGAATTCTACCAAACATTTAAAGAAGAATTAATACCTATTCTCCTGAAATTGTTCTAAAAAATAGAAATGGAAGGGAAACTTCCAAACTCATTTTATGAGGCCAGCATTACCTTGGTCCCAAAACCAGGCAAAGACCTCATCAAAAAGAAGAAATACAGACCAATATCCTTGATGAACACAGATGTAAAAATTCTCACTAAAAAAATAGCCAATAGGATCCAATGGTACATTAAAAGGATTATTCACCACGACCAAGTGGGATTTATTCCTGGGCTGCAAGGTTGGTTTAACATCCACAAATCAATGTGATACAATACATTAATAAAAGAAAGAACATGAACCATATATGATACTCTCAACTGATGCTGAAAAAGCATTTGACAAAGTACAGCATCCTTTCTTGATCAAAACTCTTCACAGTGTAGGCACAGAGTGTACATTCCTCAATATCATCAAAGCTATCTATGAAAAACCCACAGCGAATATCATTCTCAATGAGGAAAAACTGAGAGCTATTCCCCTAAGATCAGGAACACAGCAGGGATGTCCACTATCACCACTGCTATTCAACATAGTACTAGAAGTCCTAGCCTCAGCAATCAGATGACAAAAAGAAAGAAAAGGCATCCAAATTGGGAAAGAGGAAGTCAAACTCTCACTCTTTGCAATGATACGATACTTTATGTGGAAAACCCAAAAGACTCCACTCCAAGACTGCTAGAACTCATACAGGAATTCAGTAAAGTGTCAGGATATAAAGTTAATGCACAGAAATCAGTTGCATTTCTATACACCAACAGCATGACAGAAGAAAGAGAAATTAAGGAGTCGATCCCTTTTATAATTGCACCGAAAAACCATAAGATACCTCGGAATAAACTTAACCAAAGAGGCAAAGAGACTGTACTCAGAAAACTATAAAGTGATCATGAAAGAAATTGAGGAAGACACAAAGAAATGGAAAAATGTTCCATGCTCATGGATTGGAAGAACAAATATTGTGAAAATGTCTATGCTACCTAAAGCAATCTATACATTTAATGCAATCCCTATCAAAATACCATCAATTTATTTCAAAGAAATGAAACAAATAATCCTGAAATTTATATGGAACCAGAAAGGACCACAAATAGCCAGAGGAATGTTGAAAAAGAAAACCAAAGTTGGCAGCATCATAATTCCAGACTTCAAGTTCTATTACAAAGCTGTAATCATCAAGACAGTGTGGTACTGGCACAAAAACAGACACACAGGTTAATGGAACAGAATAGAGAGCCCAGAACCGGAACCCCAACTCTATGACCAACTAATCTTCAACAAGGCAGGAAAGAATGTCCAATGGAAAAAAGAGAGTCTCTTCAACAAATGGTGTTGGGAAAACTGGACAGCCACATGCAAAAAATGAAACTGGACCATTTCCTTACACCACACACAAAATTAGACTCAAAATGGATCAAAGACCTCAATGTGAGACAAGACTCCACCAAAATCCTGGAGGAGAACACAGGCAGCAATCTCTTCGACCTCAGCCGCAGCAACTTCTTCCTACAAACATCTCCAAAGGCAAGGGAAGCAAGGGCAAAAATGAACCACTGGGACTTCATCAAGATCAAAAGCTTTTGCACAGCAAAGGAAACAGTCAACAAAACCAAAAGACAACTGACAGAATGGGAGAAGATATTTGCAAATGACACATGAGATAAAGGGCTAGTATCCAAAATCTATAAAGAACTTCTCAAACTCAACACCCAAAGAACAAATAATCTGATCAAGAAATGGGCAGATGATATGAACAGACATTTCAGCAAAGAGGACATCCAAATGGCCAACAGACACATGAAAAAGTGCTCAACATCACTCGGCATCAGAGAAATACAAATCAAAACCACAGTGAGATACCACCTCACACCAGTCAGAATGGCTAAAATTAGCAAGTCAGGAAACAACAGGTGTTGGCGAGGATGCAGAGAAAGGGGAACCCTCCTACACTGTTGGTGGGAACGCGAGCTGGTACAGTCACTCTGGAAAACAGTATGGAGGTTCCTCACATAGTTGAAAATAGAGCTATCCTACAACCCAGCAATCGCACTACTGGGTATTTACCCTAAAGATACAAATATAGTGATCCAAAGGAGCATGTGCACCCGAATGTTTACAGCAGCAATGTCCACAATAGCCCAACTATGGAAAGAACCTAGATGTCCATCAACGGATGAAGGGATAAAGAAGATTTGCTATATATATATATATATATATATACAATGGAATACTCTGCAGCCATCAAGAGAAATGAAATCTTGCCATTTGCAATGACGTGGATGGAACTAGAGGGTATTATGCTAAGCGAAATAAGTCAGTCAGAGAAACACAATTATCATATGATCTCTCTGATATGAACAATTTGAGAGGCAGGGCGGAAGATCGTGGGGGGTGGTGGAGGGAAATGAAACAAGATGGGATCAGGAAGGAGACAAAGCACAAGAGACTCCTGAACTCACGAAACAAACTGAGGGTGGCTGGGTAGAGGCAGTAGGGATAATGTGGCTGGGTTATGGACATTGGCGAGGGTATGTGCTATGGTAAGTGCTGTGAAATGTGTAAACATGATGATTCACAGACCTGTACTCCTGGGGCAAATAATACATTATATGTTAACAAAAAATGAAAAATATATATTACTGATAGAAAGTAGGCGTGTGTCATTTATAATAAGACATGGCTTTAACAAGCTTTGACTGGCTTTTGTTCCCAAAACTGTTGTCAAAAGGCCTACAATTCAAAGTATGGCCCAAACGCTGGCAGCATTGGCTTCATATCTGAGCTGGTTTCAAATGCAGGACTCTACCCCCACCACAACTATCGAATCAGAACATGCACTTTAACATGATTCATGTGCATGGTAAAAACAAGGATCTCACAGAACTGGAATATAGCACAAATACCCCCAGAGGCTAATTTTTTATATGACAACTATGATAATTAAAAGAATAAAAGCACACAAAAACCCATTTCAGCAGATTAGCAAAGATTTCTTGCATATACCCATCTAATGATGACTAGTCATCAATGAATCAGAGTGAGAAGAATATGAGAAATCTGCCCTTAATTCCAGGAAAGACAGAAGTGGTGCCTTCTACACTGGACCAAAATTTAGACCTAAAAAAAGTTAAGGAAATTTATTATGACCTGTAGTTATATGTTTTTAAGTATTTATTTAATTTCAGATAAACATAGCTCTTCTAGCATATGCTTACTCACCAGAAAAAAAATGTGGTTCTCTGGTTACTACAGTAGTCCCCCCTTCTCTGCAGGGGATATGCTCAAAGAGCTCAATGGATGCCTGGAATTGCACTGAGTACCAAACACTATATACACTATGTTTTTCCTATATATACACACCTATGATAAAGTTTAATTTATAAATTAGGCAATGTAAGAGAGACCAACAATAGTAACAAAATAGATTATACCAATATACTGTAATATAAATGTGGTCTCTCAAAATATCTTACTGAACTATACTCACTCTTCTCGTGATGATATGAGATGATAAAATGCCTATGTGATAAGATGAAGGGAGGTAAATGACACAGGCAGCAGCATTAGGCTACCACTGACCTTCTGACAACATGTCAGAAAGAGGATTATCTGCTTCCAGACCAAGACTGATCTCAGGCAACTGAAAACACAGAAGGTGAAACCACAGATAAGGGGAACTACAGTGTTTATTACAGCAGTTATAAACAGTTTGGAGAATATAAAAAAAATTAAATACAGGTGTTCCCTGTTGTCACCAATAAATACTACTAGAAGGCTAGTAAGTATTCATATTCATAGTAAGTATTCATTCATATTCATAATGGGAAACAAAAATTTTATAGGAAATTTATACTGAGAAAGAACCCTGTAAATGTAAGATAAAAACATGTTGGGCGCCTGGGTAGCTCAGTTGGTTAAGCAACTGCCTTCGGCTCAGGTCATGATCCCGGAGTCCCGGGATCGAGTCCCATATCGGACTCCCGGCTCTGTGGGAAGTCTGCTTCTCCCTCTGACCTTCTCCCCTCTCATTCTCAGTCTCTCGCTCTCTAATAAATAAATAAATAAAAATCTTAAAAAAAAAACATGTTGGCAGTTTAACAACATTCAGGTAGCATTTATACCCATGTACTAAATACTGAATCAAAGAATGAATAAAAATAGTGGGGCTTTTTGGAGGAGAGGGCTGATTTTCCCAATAAAATGATATATAATAGAACATCATATCCTTCATTTCATCTTGCTTGCATGGCATCATAATGGCAACACTACCCAGGAGCTATATTGATGTTCCCCAAAGGTTACATTAATATGATGTCATGTCCAATACTTTTCTTTAAAGAGCCTATCCTCAGGGCACCTGGGTGGCTCAGTTGGTTAAGGGTCCAGCTTCAGCTTCAGCTCAGGTCATGATCCTGGGGTCCTGGGACTGAGTACCACGACAGGCTCCCTGTAACCCTCATCAGGCTCCCAGGGAGCTTGCTTCTCCCTAGCCCTCTGCCCCTTGCCCCCTTGTTCTAATAAATGAATAAAATCTTAAAAAAAATAAAGTGCCTATCTTCTTATCATCTCTATTGATTTCTCCATCAGTTTTTCAACTAGTCCAACTTAGATTTGTCAGTGAGCATATAGATCTCCAGTATCCTTCAATGACCTCCAGAAATAACTTTCCAATCTATCTGCATTATAATAGCCCTCAGCATAGAGACAGAAACAGTGGTTAAATGGGTGAATAAATTCAAGCTTCACAGGAGAAATCAGAAATGCTGAGTGGTCACTTCATCAGTGACAATTCTGCTTCTCTATGCAGCCTTAACTGTGGGCCACAAAAATTTTATGAGTATGATCTCAGCTTTGGAAAAAGGAAAAGGCAAAAAGCAATTTAAGAAGGCACAAGGAAACCTGCAAGGATATACCCAAAGGAAAAAAAAAAAAAAAAAGAATATACCCAAAGGCTGCTCTTCCTGTTTGGGATGGAATGATGGATTGCACTGATGTTTATTATCTGTACTTTTCAGAAGTTTTAAAAATCTTTACAATTTGAATATATTAGTGTTATGATCAAGAGAAAAAAGTCATTCTCTTCCTGTTTTACTGAGGTATCACTGACCAAAATTATATATATTAGGTCATACCATGTGATTTTTTTTAAAGGGGTACTAATGATTTCATATATGTACACGTTATGAAACGATTACCGCAATCAAGTTAATTTGACACAGCTATCACCTCGTGTAGTTACCATTTGTGTGTGGTAAAAGCATCTACAAGATTAGCAAATTTCAAGTACACAATATAGTATTATTAACTATAATCATCATGCTGTACATTAGATCCCCAGGACTTACTCAGCTTATAATTGAACGTTTGTACCCTTTAGTCCACATCTCCTCATCCCCTCCACCAAAAGTTTTTGGTTTTGTTTTTGTTCTAAGAAAAAAGAAGGGAGAAGATCATCCATTCTCCCTTTAGTTCAGAGAATCCCTATCTATACCACTTAGAGATATCTATATCACGCTTTCACATGCCTCATCCACATGGCTAACTACTTTAAGAGGCAATAAATTTCATGCCAAATCTCTCTTCTCCATTAATATCATCATTTAAGTTAATAAAAAACATTTCCCAATATTACTTGGTGGGGAATTAATATAAGAAGTGGCTTAATTATTTTTCTCCAATCATTGCTTTCAATTTGCCATCCAGAATTTCACCTTTCTATCCCTGAATATCTTAACCAGTTTCTTTAGCTTTCCAATAATTTTCAAGTATTCAAAAAAAGTCCATTTCAAGTCAACTTAATCCAATTTAAAATGTCAATCATATCTAATTTAAAACTCTTTCCCTTTCCCCAGGACAGGCCTGGCTTGAAGCCTAAAGAAACTTCACTGAGAAAGAAAGGTAAAATAGTGATTATTTTTTTTAGGATTTTATTTATTTATTTATTTGACAGAGAGGAGAGAGATCACAAGTAGGCAGAGAGGCAGGCAGAGAGAGGGGGGAAGCAGGCTCCCTGCTGAGCAGAGAGCCTGATGTGGGGCTTGATCTCAGGACCCTGAGATCATGACCTGAGCCGAAGGCAGAGGCTTTTACCCACTGGGCCACCCAGGTGCCCCTATAATAGTGATTTGATTCTTATTCCTCTGCAGTTTTCTGGGCCTTTCTCCTCAATATACTGAGGGCTGGGAGAAGGAAAGAACAATTTCTATGTAACTGGTTCAGCTGTGGTCCCCCTTCCTTGACTTAAACGCTGGTGCAGATCTATCCTAGTGAGCACCTCCAGTGCAGGCATGGCTCACTGCAAGAAGTCCCCTAAAGCAGATTACTAACAAAACTACGAAACTTTAAATCCCAGTAGGAACAACTAAAAGACTCAACTGACTTATTGTATACCCATTTCATTAAATATATACAGTCAGTGAAAATTATGCTGACAAAAAGGAAATGCTGACAGTTTTTAACATGAGAAAATACAGATATGTAAACAAAAGTATATTAATGTCAATTACGCCATTAGGCATGGGACAAGGCAAACACACTAATGTGAATAGTGATTATCCGTGGGTGATAGAATTATGAGATTTTATTCCCTTCTATTTTTTTTTTTTTTAACAGAGGGAGAGAGGAAAGGGAGGACAGGAGAGGGAAAGAGTGAATCTTAATCAGGCTCCACACCTTTATCCCACTTGCCAGTTAGTCATTGATATCTTTGGAGTATTTGTATTAAAAAGAGAACACATGAGGGGAAAAGAAAAACTAAAAATTCAAACAAATATTTCTCTATAGTAATTCTTAGGCAGTGCAGATTGCTGCTAGGAAGAGTTGGTATGGCTTGTATTCTTGAGGTCTACTCATGGAGCAAGCAGCCACTTCCCTCAGCCATGTGGAGATCTAGCTCTGATTTACCCATAGACAGCAAATATATTCTCTGTTCTTCCAACTAAGAAGAGCAAACATACATAGTAAACAATCAGACATTACATAATTTTACTGATCAGTTTTAAAACTTCTGGAACCAAAACAGCTTAATATACACGCATCCTTTTGTCTAGGTCTCAGTTCCCTAATCTGCAGGTATCTGACTTTGTACCTTATGTTCATCTTAATACCTGGCCAACTCTCCCATCACCATGTTAGAAAATGACATACAGAAGGCTCAGAGGAGTCCTGATGACTCTCCTTCTGAGAAGATAACGTGGCAGTTGACTTAACTTTTGGACAATACATAAGTACCTGGCACTGCTCTATGGTGGATCCTTACTGTGGCACAAAGAAAGGGTACACCTTGCCCGGATCCTGGTTGATATATTCAGCTATACATCTGCTCAACCACCTCTGACCAAAATCACTAGGAGGAGGAATACCCAACAGAGGAAAAATTCAGAGAGGGTGCCCTCTGCCACAGAACTACTGGATATGGAAATAAACAGCAGATTGGAAAGGGAACCCAGGGTGACAATTATCTGGGCAATAACTAGGTTGGAGAAGACCATTAGGGACAACATAGAATCTTTAAGGACAGAAGTGAGAGCCTATCTGGCAGAAGTTAAAAATGCTATTTTAATGAGATCCAATCTAATCTAAATACTCTAACAGCTGTGATAAGGGGCAGAAGATAGAATTAGTGATCTAGAAGACAAACTGATAGAATAGAAAGATCAGGAGGAGGCCTGGAACAAACAACTTAGACGCCATGAAAAGAGAATTAGGGAAATAAGTGACACCATGAAAAGTTCTAACATCAGAATTATTGGAACCCCTGAGGGGGTGGAGAAAAAAAGAAGACTAGAAGATTTAATTGAACAAATTCTGGATGAAAATTTCCCAAATCTGGGGAGTAGAAGAAGTGTTAATGTCCTAGAGGCAGAAAGCCCCCCCCCCCCCCAGATCAACGAGTCTAGAAAGACATCCAGACAGTTAATTGTGAAATTCACAAATCATAACTTCAGACAGGAGGTCTTAAGGGCAGCTAGGGGGAAGAGACTCCTTATGTACAAACAAAAGACCATCAGAGTAACATCAGACCTGTCCACAGAAACCTGGCAAGCCAAAAAGGGTTGGCAAGACATAGGGCACTAAATGAGAAGAACATGCAGCCAAGAATACTTTATCCAGCAATGCTGACATTCAGAATGGATGGAGAGATAAAGAGCTTCCAAGATGGACAAGGTTTAAATGATTATGTGACCACCAAGCCGGCACTACAAGAAATATTAAGGGGGGGTTCTATAAAAGAAGAAAGAACCCAAGAGTGACATTGAACGGAAATTTATAGAGTCAACAAGGACTTCACAGGCAACATGATGTCAATAAAACTTATCTTTCAATTATCATTCTCAACGTGAACAGCCTAAATGCTCCCATATAACGACAGTACCAGTCCATATGCTGTCTACAAGAGGCACATCTGGAACCCAAAGATACATCCAGACTGAAAGTGAAGAGATGGAGAACCATCTTACATGCCAACAGGCCTCAAAAGAAAGCTGGGGTAGTGATTCTCATATCAGATAAATTACATTTTAAGCTAAAGACTGTAGTCAGAGATACAGAAGGACACTACATCATCCTTAAAGGGTCTATCCGCCAAGAAGATCTAACAATTGTAAATATTTAAGGCCCCAATATGGGAGCAACCAACTATTAATCAAAATGAAGAATCATATTGATGTGAATACATTAATTGTAAGGGATCTTCACATGCTACTCTCAGTAAAAGACCATCCAAAAAGAAAATCAATAAAGAAACAAGAGCTTTGAATGACACACTAGACCAGATGGACCTCATATATACAGAACGTTCCACCCGAAAACAACAGAATACTCATTTTTCTAGAGCACACTTAGAACTTCCTCCAGAATAGACCACATACTGGGTCACAAGTCAGGGCTCAACCAATACCAAAAGACTGAGATTAATCCCTGCATATTCTCAGACCACAGTGCTTTGAAACTGGAACTCAACCACAAGAAAAAGTTTGGAAGGAATTCAAACACTTGGAAGCTAAAGACCATCCTGCTCAAGAATGTTTGGATCAACCAGGAAATCAAAGAACTTAAACAATTCATGGAAACTAATGAGAATGAAAACACATTGGTCCAAAACCTATGGGATACAGCAAAGGCGGTCCTAAGGGGGAAATACATAGCCATCCAAGCCTCACTCAAAAAAACTGAAAAATCCCATTGAGGGTTGAAATTGAAAAAATATAACAACTCTTTTTACACCTTAAAGAACTGGAAAATCAACAACAAATGGAGTCAACCCCATACACCAGAAGGGAAATAATCAAAATTAGAGCAGAGATCAATGAGTTAGAAACTAGAGATACAGTAGAACCCATCAACGAAACTAGAAGCTGGTCCTTTGAAAGAATCAATAAAATCAATAAACCACTGGCCAAACTAATCCAAAATAAAAGAGAGAGGACCTAAATTAATAAAATTATGAATCAAAGGGAAGAGATCACTGCTAACACCAAGGAAATAGAAACAATCATCAGAAATTATTATCAACAGTTATATGCCAATAAGTTAAGCAACCTAGAAGAAATGGATGCATTCCTGGAAACCTATAAACTTCCAAGACTGAAACAGGAAGAAACTGACAACCTGAATAGACCAATATCTAGTAATGAGATTGAAGCAGCGATCAAAAACCTCCCAAAAAACAAGAGCTCAGGATCTGACAGACTGATTCCCTGGGGAATTCTACCAAACAGTCAAAGAAGAAATAATACTTATTCTCCTGAAGCTGTTTCTAAAAATAGAAACAGAAGGAAAACTTTCAGAATTTTTCTATGGAGCCAGCATTACCTTGATCTGCAAACCAGGCAAAGACCCTGTCAAAAAAGAGAATTTCAGACCAATATCCCTCGTGAATATGGATGCCAAGATTCTCAACAAGATCCTAGTTAATAGGATCCAAAAGTACATTCAAAAGATTATCCACCATGACCAGGTGGGATTTATCCCTGGGATGCAAGGGTGGTTCGACATTTGCAAATCAATCAATGTGATAGAACAAATCAACAAGAGAAGAGAGAAGAACCACACGGTCCTCTCAATTGATGCAGAAAAAGCATTTGACAAAATACAGCATCCATTCCTGATTAAAACTCTTCAAAGTATAGGGACAGAAGTAACATTCCTCAACTTCGTAAAATCTATCTATGAAAAACCCACAGCGAATATCATTCTCAATGGGGAAGAGCTGACAGCCTTCCCTTTGAGATCAGGAACACAACAAGGATGCCCACTCTCGCCACTCTTGTTCAACATAGTACTAAAAGTCCTAGCAACAGCAATCAGACAACAAAAATAAAAGGTACTCAAATTGGCAAAGAAGTCAAACTCTAACTCTTTGCAGACGACATGGATACTTTATATGGAAAACTCAAAAGACTCCACCCCCAAACTACTAGAACTCATACAGTAATTCAGTAATGTGGCAGGATACAAAATCAATGCACAGAAATCAGTTGCTTTCTTATACACTAACAATGCAACTACAGAAAGGGAAATTAGAGAATTGATTCCATTTACTATAGCACCAAGAACTGTAGGATACCTTGGAATAAACCTAACCAAGGAGGTAAAGGATCTGTACTCGAAGAACTACAGAACATTCATGAAGGAAATGGAAGAAGACACAAAAAGATGGAAAAGCATTCCATGCTCATGGATCTGAAGAATAAACATTATTAAAATGTCTATACTGCCAGAGCAATCTATACTTTCAATGTGATCCCAATCAAAATTCCACCGGCATTTTTCAAAGTGCTGGGCCAATCAATCCTAAAATTTGTATGGAACCAGAAAAGACCCTGAATTGATAAGGAAGTGTTGAAAAAGAAAAGTTGAGGGCATCACGTTGGGTGATTTCAAACTTTACTACAAAGCTGTGATCACCAAGACAGCATGGTACTGGCACAAAAACAGACACACAGACGTGTGGAACAGAGTACAGAGTCCAGCAACGGACCCGCAACTCAAATAATCTTCAACAAAGAAGGAAAAAAATATCCAGTGGAAAAAAGACAGTCTCTTCAGTAAATGGTGCTGGGAAGATTGGACAGCTATGTATAGAAGAATGAAACTTGACCATTCTCTTATACCATACACACAAACGTGAAATGGATAAAAGACCTCAGTGTGAGGCAGGAATCTACCAGAATCCTAGAGGAGAACATAGGCAGTAACCTCTTCGACATCGGCCACAGCAGCTTCTTTCAAGACATGTCTTCAAAGGCAAAGGAAACAAAAGCGAAAATGAACTTTTGGGACTTCATCAAGATTAAAAGCTTCTGCACAGCAAAGGAAACAGTCAACAAAACAAACAGGCAACCCACAGAATGGGAGAAGATATTTGCAAATGACACTACAAACAAAGGTCTGATATCTAAGATCTATAAAGAGCTCCTCAAACTCAATACTCACAAAACAGATAATCACATCAAAAAAGGGGCAGAAGACATGAACAGACACTTCTCCAAAGAAGACATACAAATGGCTAACAGACACATGAAAAAATGTTCATCATCTTTAGCCATCAGAGAGATTCAAATCAAAACCACATTGAGATACCACCATACACCAGTTAGAATGGCCAAAATCAACAAGGCAGTAAACAACAAATGCTGGAGAGGATGTGGAGAAAGGGGAACCCTCTTACACTGTTGGTGGGAATGCAAGTTGGTGCACTCACTTTGGAAAACAGTGTGGAGATTCCTCAAGAAATTAAAAATAGAGCTACCCTATGGCCCTGCAATTGCACTACTCGGTATTTACCCCAAAGCAGCAGATGCAGTACAAGAATGGCCACATGTACCCCAATGTTCTTAGCAGCAATGGCCACAATAGCCAAACTGTGGAAAGAACCAAAATGCCCTTCAACAGATGAATGGATAACGAACATGTGGTACATCTATACAATGGAATACTATGCCTCCATCAGAAAGGATGAATATCCAACTTTTGTATCATCATGGACAGGACTAGAAGAGATTTTGCGGAGTGAAATAAGTCAAGCGGAGAGAGTCAACTATCTTATGGTCTCACTTACGTGTGGAGTATAAAGAAAATCATGGAGGGCATTGTGAGAAGGAAGGGAAGGGTGAATGGGGGGGGGAACCAGAGGGAGCGATGAACCAGGAGAGACTGTGGACTCTGAGCAACAAACTGAGGGGTTTGGAGGGGAGAGGATGGGGAGTTGGGCGAGCCTGGTGGTAGGTATGGAGAAGGGCACATATTGCATGGAGCACTGGATGTGGTGCATGAACAATCAATCTTGTAACACTGAAAAAAATAAAATAAAACATATTTGGGGGAAAAATATGCCACGGGGAAAAAAAGACAGTCTCTTCAACAAATGGTATTTGGAAAACTGGACAGCTATATGCAAAAGAATAAAACTAGACCGCTTTCTTACACCATACACAAAAATAAAATAAATTAAGGACCTAAATGTGAGACCTGAAACTATAAAAACTTAGAAGAAAACACAGGCAGTATTGTCTTTGACATCAGCCATAATATTTTTTTAGATATGTCTCCTGAGACAAAGGAAGTAAAAGCAAAAATAAACTATTGTGACTACATCAAAATAAAAAGCTTCTGCACAAAAAAAGAAACAACCCACAGAACAAAAAGACAACCTACTGAATGGGAGATTATTTGCAAATGACATATTCAATAAAGGGTTAGTATCCAAACATCATTAGTTCCCAGAGAAATCAATCAAAACCCCCGAATCAAAACCACAATGATATACCACTTGACATTCACTAAAATGGCTATCAAAACAGAAACAAAAACAAGAGTTGATGAGGATGTGGATAAATTAGAACCCTTATACACTGCTGATGGGAATATAAAATGGTGCAGTCATTTTGGACAATAGTCTTCCTCAAAAGACTAATAAAATTAAGAGTTCCCAAATGACCCACTACTACATAATCTATCATATGACCAAATACCATGATCCACTAATACCCAAAATAATTAAAAACATATGTCCACACAGAATTTGTAAACAAATGTTCATAGCAACATTACTTAGAATAGCCACAAAGTGGAAACAACCCAAATGTCTATCAACTAATGACTAGATAAATAAAATGTAATATATACATAAACATGGAATATTTTTCAACAATAAAAAGTACTCAATACATTCTATGACATGGATCAAAGCTGAAAACATTAAGCTAAGTAAAAGGAGTTTGTTACAAAGAATTGTATTATGAGTCTATTTATACAAAATGTCCAGATAGGCAAATCTGTACAGAGAAAGTAAACCAGTAGTTGCCTAGGGCTGAGAGATGGATGGGAAATGGTGAGTATTTTCCAGTAAGCATAAGGTTTCTTTTTGGAGGTGATGAAATGTTCTAACATTTGATAGTGGTTATGAATTGATAACTTTAAATACACTGAAGATCACTGAACTGTATACTTTAAATAGGTGAACTGAATGTCATGTGAATTCTATCCTAACATAGCTGTTATAAAAAATTAAATAGCATAATGTATAACTACATTATACATTTGAATGTATAATGTATAACCACATTATACATTAGTGGATTTGAACCACAAATCCAGAAAATAAAAAATCTCTACATAAAACTTTCAGCATTATCTTAGATGATTTAACAAACTTTCTGAAAAATCTCAACATTCCAGTAAATGACTGCTCTTGGTTCATTTACTAATTCTTCTTTACTGTTTAGCAGTTTGGTAATCTGACCATCAACCATGAAACACTTCACCAGTCCTGTGCTAAAAAACTATCTCCCTTCCCAACTACAGTTTTCACTCAGTGAAAAACTATATACAATAGGGACACTGATATGATATGAGTCAGGGTGATACTGTGGAAACAAAGAAGTCATCATATCTGGTTTTACATTAATGCTCTACCATTTACTATGTGTGTGATCTTGGGTATATCATTTTACCTTTCTCAAGTTTAGTTTCTCCAACAGCAAAATGGAGATGATAATCTTTGCCCTGCTTACCTCAAAGAGGTATTGTAAGGATGAAATTAGAGATAGAGACAACAATGAGAAAGGAGGAGGAGGGTGAGAAAGAGACTGAATGTGTTTTCATAATCTATTTCTCATATGACTGTATATAGCTTTAGCAGAAGACAGATGGGTTTTAATTTTAGAAGTTAGGTTAGCTGATTTGACCTCCATCCAGTCCCAACCCTCCCTTCATTACTCTTCTTTTTTAGTAAATTGTAACATCTAGAATTCTTCCCCCACCACCTATCTAAATACTGAATAATCCCCCAGGAGATCACATAGTCCTTTCCTTTAAGCCAGTATTTTCCAAAATGTTTCTCATGGAAGAGTGGTTAACAAGATATCATCTTTAAAAGGATTTCACAGCCAAATGTGTTTGGGAAATACTAGATTAAATAAAGTTAAACAAGACTCTTCCAAGCCTTTATCATAATGCTATGTGCGGTGAATATTAAGGATGAATATAGTATTTTGTGTTTTCTGACTTATACGACCATCTTTATCATGCAGTATCCCTCAAATCGGTTTGCAGATAAGCATGAGATGTACATACACACGCATGCATGCATGCACACACACACTCTGGTACTTTCAGATTCTTAAAATAAAAAGCAAAATCACAAATTTGAATGACTTTTTCAATGGTAGCTGCTGCTTCTTGGCAGCAAAATAAGAAACATGTGGATTACTCAGTCAGATCATTAAGGTACGACAGCCACAAACTGATGGGAGACTACAGCAATAGTCATACACTCAGATACCATCAGCTACAAGCAGTAACCACTGTGTAAAGCCGCTGAGTAGAACATCTGGGAGAAACAACAAAAGAGCGTCTTTATATTCCCATGTTTTAAAAAAACATGAGCTGACCCCCCAAAAACATACATTCAGGTTAAACCTGACCCTTGGGCCACAAATATAAATTTACTGTTTGAGAAGTACATTACTAAATTTCCCAAATACTATCAATAAAGACCATTTATTCATCTTCTTTGTGCTAATCACTGGTTTTGGGTTTTTTTTTTGTTGTTGTTTTTTGTTTTTTTTTTTAAGATTTTAAGTAATCTCTACACCCAACACGGGGCTTGAACTGACAACTCCAAAATCAAGAGTTGCATGCTCTAGGGATGTCTGGGTAGCTCAGTTGGTTAAGCGTCTGCCTTCAGCTCAGGTGATGATCCCAGAGATCGAGGTCCTGAGATCGAGCCCCGTGTAGGGCTCCCTGCTCACCAGGAAGTGTTTCTCCCTCTCCTCCTACCCACCTCCCTTTCACCCCCCCCCACCCTGCTGCTTATGCTCTCAAATAAAAAATTTTTTAAAAAGAGTTGCATGCTCTACAGACTGAGCCAGCTGAGCAACTCTAATCACTGACACTTTTGTTCACTTTTATATTTTAGATTCTAAGTCCCTGTCTAATCATTAGAGTGGCAGAGAGGACATATAAATCAACATACTTTAGTAATACTCTGTTGAAAGTATGTGTATTGTGAGATTATAGGGAAAAGTAAATAAAAATGGGTGCTAGAGGAAATAAAGAGGGTATTCCAGGCGAAAAGAATAGGGTCAAAAGCATATACAAAGTAAAGAAAGTGAAATACAGAATTTCCAGGTTAAAGAGGCATCAGGAGATTCATTTATTTAGTGCCAGGAACGGTGCTATATCCTGGGAATAGTTGAAAAAAAAAAATACCCTTATCAAAGCAATCGGTCCAATAATGAGGACCAAAAAAAAAAACAAAAGGAAATTTGTGACTAACAGTATGATAAACGCTATGATAGATAATTTGCCCAAGATGCATACAGCTGGTGGTACAGAGTTGACTTGCAAATGTAAGCACAAACCAGACTGTGAAAGATGAAAGACCAATAGGCCATGCTACAGATTCTAGACTTAATCCTGAATTATGAGGAGCCCTGAAGTTTTTCATGAAGGCAAATGACATCAGATTTGTATTGTACAAATAGACACTAATGCAGTACAGAGTGTAGGGGAGACTGAAGCAAATACTTCTCCAAATATTTAATTCAGTTTTCTATAAAACAGACTGCAGACTATGATCAGATAATAATAAAAGTATTTCCAAAAATTATATTCTACATATGCAGAACCCAGGAAATAGATCTGAGACGCTGAATCTAACACCAGTGAAGGAACAAGTGTAAGAACACAGTAGGACAAAGAAGGATGCCACCTGCAGTCTTCTTTTCTCCACCCCCTTCACCCCAATGCATGTTTGTGTCAATAGGGTTGGGGGTAGTCTGGATGGATACAACGGTGAGTGAGTGTCAGAAGGTGACTGCTAACAGGGTAAGATATTTATAAACAGTTTAGTAACAAAGACTCTTCTTTTACCACCTACCAGGATAAAGCAGATATTCAAGCTATTCTATAGCAAAGACCTTGTCAAGAACCTAAGATTGCATGTTAGGCAATTTTCAAAGGCAAATCAAAATGCTCTTTCAATGAGTCATCAAGGTCATAAGTTCTTCCAAAGACATTCAATCTGATGGGGTATTTCCATCTCTGAATATAAGAAAATCTTCCTTGCTATTAGGTTAAGAAACGATCCCACTTGGGGCACCTGAGTGGCTCAGTTGGTTAGAGGTCCACCTTCTGCTCAGGTCATGATCCCAGGGAGCTGGGATCGAGTCCCGCATTGGGCTCCCTTGCTCCCTGGGGAGCCTGCTTCTCCCTCTGCCTTTCTTGGCCTCATGAATAAATAATAATTTTTAAAAAGTGATCCCACTTCTCCAATCTAATACAGACCATACTAAATTCAATCTTTTAGAAAAAATCTCGTAACTTTAGGCTATTTGTGACTGGTCTGTGATTTTCTTTCTTTCTTTCTTTCTTTCTTTCTTTATTTGGAAAGAGAGAGAGTGAGAGAGAAGGTCAGAGTGAGAAGCGGACTCCCCATGGAGCCGGGAGCCCGATGTGGGACTCGATCCCGGGACTCCGGGATCACGACCCGAGCCGAAGGCAGTCGCTCAACCAACTGCGCCACCCAGGGGCCCCTGGTCTGTGATTTTCTAAACAGAAAATTGTGTCATGAAGGAGAGGGCTAATTTATCAATTGATTGGTTGATTTTATTTATTTGACAGAGAGAGAGAGAGGCAGAGGGAAGACAAGCAGGGAGACTGGGAGAGGGAGAAGCTCAACGCGGGGCTTGATCCTAGGACCCTGAGATCATGACCTGAGTTGAAGGCAGACGCTTATCGACTGAGCCACCCACGTGACCCAGGAGAGGTTTACTTTAAAGGAGATTTGCTTTTTCCTTTTCCTTTTTAAGTTTCAACAACTTGGGGTCTACCAAGATAAAGCACCTTCAGTGTCAGTACAATTAAAACTTAGGCTTAAAGAAGTACTATATTAAGACATCCTGTAATCAGTGAAGGAGTCTGATTTCCATTTTAGTGCTTCTATTAAAAAAGAATAAATACTTGTCTTGCTTTAGAACATGATGTACTATTGTTTATTTCAATGAAGAGTTTTAATATAACAATGAATTATCAATTCCATTCATATAAGATATTGTTTTCTGAGGACCATACTAAAAGTCTTTGTTATGTTAACCATAAGTCCCAATACAATAGAGCTTATTTTTAACAGATCTGGTAAAACACAGGTGATGAACTGTCAACCCAAGGGATAAATGTGGTCCCTATCAAATAGGTTTTCTTTGGTCTGGACAGCCTTTGTTTAATTGAATTAGCAGTCAACATTTACTTGAAGATAAACAATTTATGTGTTTCTATGTCAGCATAAAGATACATTACAAAGTATAATGTAAAATCCACATGAATTTAAGATAAAACATAGATTTGTTCCTGACTTCCTGGATTATTCTCTTTACATGTCTACTATTAGGTTACATTCTTAGAAAAGTTTGAAAAGCATTCTCCTGAATTGTCAAATTGAATATGCACTGCAGAAAGAACTGCACTGGAATGGTTAATTTTTAGGTTTTTGTACTTGAAAAAACAAATTTCACTCATTTAGAAAATTAGTTTTTTGTGGTTTCAAGTAAGCTCCATGCCCAGCATGGAGCCTGACATGGGGCCTAAAGCCACGACTCTGAGATCAAGACTTGAGCTGAAATCAAGAGTTCGACACTCAACTGAGCCACCCAGGTGCCCCTAGAAATAATTTTAACAAACTAAATCACTTGCCGATTATGATGTACTAAAGCACTGTTACCTGAAATAAAAGATTTTTCAGTTAACAAAGCTGGTAGAAACTGAGCCTTTCTGTGATTAGTATGTAATGTGGAAGAAGAGCTAAATGTTTTTACAATATAAATGACACAACTTAGACAATGTGACATGAAACAGAATCTTGATTTAATTAGCTATAATATTTTTAGGTCTCAACTGAGAGAGATCTGTGTTGTCCTAGAAACAGTTCTCAATAATCATTTAGTTTATTTCCCTCAATATATATGTGGGAAAAATGAAGCAGAAACTCCAATATTTATGTGAGTATGCAGTCTGGGGACAAAAATTAAAATAACTCATTCTGTATCATAATGTGCAAAGAAAACTTCAGAGACTGAGCCCATCTCTCTCCTACAGAGCAAGATTATTACAAATCAATCCCAAATCAAAGACTATTTTTAAAAAAAGGCAATTCTCCAATTTCTTAGTTAAATTAAATGTCTGACAAACCTCATATTTTTGTTTGAAGATTTTATTTGACAGAGAGGAGTCACAAGTAGGCAGAGAGGCAGACAGAGAGAGAGGGGAAAGCAGGCTCCCTGCTGAGCAGAGAGCCCGATGTGGGGCTCAATCCCAGGACCCTGAGATCATAACCTGAGCCAAAGGCAGAGGCTTTAACCCACTGAGCTACCCATGTACCCCTGACAAACCTCATATTTAAGATTACTTCTTATAAACAGCCAAAATCCATTTTGTTATTAGTTGAGAGGGTTAGGTTTTAAGGTATTATAAAGATTAACAAGTACACATTCATGGAGTACTTTGGTATCCTACAATGGAAACATAATGAAAATGTTTTATTATACATTTTTGACATAACAGTATTTTGAAAGTCTATTTGCACATTTCTTCTAGTAACTATAAGCCTTTAACATCTGTTTTTCATCCATACTAACATTCCTCAGAATTTTTTTTTAAAGATTTTATTTATTTATTTGAGAGACAAAGAAAGTGAGAGAGCGCATGAGAGAAGAGAAGGTTAGAGGAAGAAGCAGACTCCCCGTGGAGCTGGGAGCCCGATGTGGGACTCGATCCAGAAACTCAAGGATCATGACCTGAGCCGAAGGCAGTTGCTCAACCAACTGAGCAACCCAGGTGCCCCATTCCTCAGTATTTTAATCTTGCATCTTTCCTAATTGCAATTTTCCCCCAGAGGTTATGATGCAAGATGTCTAGAACTGAATCAAAATTCAAAAGATTTTTTTATAAATCAATTCAGTGCTTTATTTTTACTTAGATGTTTGATTTTAAGCATCACTTCCTTCTATAATCTCTATTTCATGCCCCTGTTTGTGGCTTTTTCTATTACTGTGTTTATTACTTACTACTGACTCTAATGAATTACTCATGACTGGTATAGCACTGTCCGAGAAGGAAAGAAAAAAGGTAGCTGCTTTGATGAGAACAATTCAACAAGGAGAAGAGAATATCTTCCTACTTTAGCTAATTCATATAAATGTTTTCTTCCATTAACGTGGGTAATAAAAAACTAACTACTGGGGCACCTGGGTGGCACAGGTGGTTGAGCACCGAACTCTTGGTTGGCTCAGGTCATGATCTCAGATCTCAGGCTCATGAAATTGAGCTTCGAGTTGGGCGCTGCACTCAATGTGGAGTCTATTTGGATTCTTTTTCCCTCTCCCTCTGCCCTTCCCCCCATGCTCTAATAAATCTTTTTTTAAAAAGCTATCTTTACAAAGAGTTATTTTGAAATATATAAAATCTTAGAAAGAGGAAAACACTGGCTACACTATTTCATTGTAGAAAAAATTGCCGAAAACTATTTTCAATTATTTTGTTTCATCTTAATTACTTCATTTTATTTTAACAGTTGTCAATTCTGGATTGTGTGTACTCCACATCAAACAGAAAGAGGAGAAATGAAATACAATAGTTAGGATAGTTGTAAAAGAGAAAAGGTATATACCATGGGAGTTTTAATGGAAGGGATGCTTCTACTTTGTTTCCTAGCAGAGTCACAGGGACAAGAAGAGAGAAATAATGTGCAATAGTCTTTCTGGGGAAACTTTACTCAGTTTATAGACTAGGAGCCCGGTTTTGACCTTGACAGTCTTCATAAGGCACTAATTACCAGTGCACTGAGTTGAGACTGAAGCCATAACTGAAAAGTGCCCTTACAGGGAGATATTTTTGTTTTTACAGCTTCTGAAAACAGTAATCATCACTATATCATAGGTATACCATAAAGAGAAAAAAAATCTTCAACATCCCAATAATAAACTCATACCAGAGGCATGGATCCGTGCCAGCAAAATTAGAGGATCTTTTCATCTGGTGCCTTTTGGGTGCAGGTGACGGCATCAGGGTGTGGAAAAGCCAGGCTAAAACCCCGCTGTGTGAAACAGTAGTATGCTGGAGCCTTATCATATTGGCTTGTGAGAAATGACTGAATTTTTATTAACTTGCAAGCCAGTTGATACTACATTGCTTGAAACAGGCCATGGTGGAAGCATTCATATTTGTTTCACGGACTCTGAAAGCTAGTATGCCAACATGCCATTGTGTGGAAAACAGTAGTACTTGAAACAGACTTCTGTTTCTGCAATTTACTGTATGTGACCTCAGGAAAAGTTACTTCACTTCTCTAGATCAATGTTTTCACCTGGTAAAACTCTTAAGTATTCCACCTCATGTGAGGAACTAAAGATGATAATAGGTATAAAGTACTAAGCAAAGAGAGTAACAAATAAGTATTAAGTACCCTATCAACACTAGTTGTAATCTGTCATCACACACTGATATTCATGTGACTTTGTCCTTAAATTTCAAAGCAATTTTAATGGAATAACAGGGAGTAAGGGTCCTTAAAAAAGAAAAAAAAGGCAGGGGCGTCTGGGTGGCTCAGTGGGTTAAAGCCTCTGGCTTTGGCTCAGGTCATGATCTCAGGGTCCTGGGATCGAGCCCCGCATTGTGCTCTCTGCTCAGCAGGGAACCTGCTTTCCCCTCTCTCTGCCTGCCTCTCTGCCTACTTCTGATTTCTCTCTCTGTCAAATAAATGAATAAAATATTTTTTTAAAAAAGGCAGTGTCAGCAATTTCATAATACAAGTATATGGAGAACAAATATGTTTTTGTTCACGCTTTCCCAGTTGCCCTTAATGCAAAATTTCTAACTTAGCATACACTTAATTTACTTGACGTTCTGTACAAATAGCATACAACTGAACTATTAGAGAAGTATTATGATGGCAAAGAACCCCATGCTTATGGTAAATATTAACCCTATCGTTGAAGTGTCGGGGCAGATTCAATTTGTGAACAGTCCCCCCGGGAATGGTATAAAACAATGGCTCTTTACAAAGCTACAGAAACCAGACCTTTAGAACTGATCAGGAATCTCAAACTGACAGCGAATACAATAGCCCAAATAGATGTTTTATTTGAGTACAGAATTTTTTTTTCTTTTCTAAAATCTGAATGTAAATAAATGTCTTTAGGAGATCAACTTAAGCCCACCACTCCCCATTTCTTACAACCAGTGAAGTCTGACGGAAATCAGAAGCAAGCTTCCTAGAGTCTTCTCTAAATGAAGTCACAAAGGATGCAATTAATTTCTCCGGCAACTGAGTTCTAAGAATATGTAAAGAGTGGTCTACCAAAAAACAAACAAAAAAAAAAGAGTGGTCTACCAAGGAAACTCGTTACAGATCAGCACCCAAGGATTTTACTGGGGGCTGGTACATAAGTACCCCTATGCTTAGCATGTTCCAAAATTCCAGACTCCCAAAAGTATTAATATAAACACCGTTTGCGCAGTTTAGGCACAGCAACCTACACTTATCATTTAGAGGAAGTTTTATTTCAATATAGAAAACTGTTTACCAAACAAGTTCCCAGACGCCAGGCCAAGGCAGACCTTTCTAAAGTCAGCTGTCTCAGGCCTGCTCTGTCAGCTCCTTTTGCACACCTACTTTTAACTTTTCTTCCCGGTCAGCCAGAGGGTAGCCTTGTCCCAAGATGTCTTTACCCAACACCCCAAAACCTTCCTTCTCTCACACAAATGGTCGCCATTTACTAACTGCTAATTGTCCCCACTGCTCTAGTTTTATTAACACCCAAGAAAATAATTCAACCTTTATCTTCTCTAGCCAAACAAAAGTTGACTTATTTTCCCAATGTTATTAAATACCACTCTACCAATTAGAACTTCTAGTTAGCATGAGCTAGCCTGGATCTACACTGAGATAGGATTTCAGCCAGGAGGTAGAAAACAAATCACTTAAGCTGTCCATTGGCTTTATCATGTAAATATATAATTTCCATTTGACTGCTGGAAATACTGAAAATAGTTCAAGGACTCTTATTACCACCCTGAAGACTCTTCTCATCTCTCACTATCAACTGTATTCAACAAAGTGCAGAGTGCAAAGCCAAATGGATTTGATATCTAGGCTTCCCAGAGGTAGTCGTCCCCTGCAAAGTAGGACAGAAAGTGCACTGGCTGTTAGTTTTACTGCACAAGAGTGCTAATGAGGATTTGCTGGTGAGGATGAACCTGACCCTAACAGCTTCCAGCATTCTCTCATCCCAGAACCCTTCAGCCCCCAGGAACCACTGTATGGCATCATGTCATAATTCACTCAGATGCTGAATAGGAATTTAAGCATATTTTATGGCCAGCTTGTTCTAATGAATCTCTTTTATTTGATTAAAGTGGTTTAAAAGGTACACTAGGCATTTGTTGGGAGCATTCTCCCAAATGGTGGCATTTGAAGCAGCCATCTAGGACTGCTGGTGCTACATACTCAAGAAATCTAACTATAGGTTTATCTCTTCAAGCTGGAATTGAGTTAAAATAGATCGTAAAGTCATAGGTCAAGCAGTGTCAGTTAGTCTGTGGAGCTACTGATGTTTTCTAGTTGTCTTCCAGGGAAATTCATTTTGATCCATGGTGAGAAATGTCCTTCCCAACTGGCCAGGGTTAGGACAGGAGTCCAAATTAAAGAATATTGGTAAGTAAATCTCAGCCATCTCTTTTAGCAATAATGGGTGGAAAAAGCAAACAGCATTTTTACAATTATCATAAATTTTAGGGGTGGCTGGGTGGCTCAGTGGGTTAAAACCTCCGCCTTTGGCTCAGGTCATGATCTCAGGGTCCTGGGATCGAGCCCCACATCGGGCTCTCTGCTTAGCAGGGAGCCTGCTTCCCCCTCTCTTTCTGCCTGCCCTTCTGCCTGCTTGTGATCTCTCTGTCAAATAAATAAAAAAGAAAAAAAAATTTAAATGAGTGAAAGCCCTATTCAATCAATTGCAATTTCAAAAAAAAAAAAAAAATCAGAAAATGACTGCCAAAACAGGAATAAAAACAATAGCTGACCTTTTTATTAGTATTTAACACAATCTCACCACATTTATATAAAAAGTGAATACCCACTAAAAACCCAGATAAGCATATGAAAAGGTTTCTTCTAACAAAGGAAAAATAAACAGGAAAACTAAAATTATTATAATCCTAAAATTTTAAAGCTTTACATAATGGCTTCAAAAGACTGGTCAGATTCTATGTCATTTATAACAACAAATAATATGCTGGCCACAAGTGCAAGGAACGGTTTTGTAGGAAAAATGTTAAAATAGGGCACACACCACAGGGAAATGGAACCATGCAGTTTTACCCAGCCTACAAACAGATTTCCAATCACTCACAAAGCCAAGTTGAACTTCACATATTATAAAAATATGTAGAAAGTTAATTGAACAAAATGTGGTCTACCTGCATGATCTCAACACTATGCCCTTCAGCCAATTTCCCCTCAATAATTTAAATGGATTTCAAAGTTTCTTAAGCCCTGTAACACACAAAACTATGTGGTAAGGGTCTAAGATGAGCAATTTGGAAAGTATTGTTCATATCATTTACATGATTTGCTACCCTTGAAAGTCATTTTTAAAACTCCATTATCTTCTTTAAATGAGAGCTGAAATATTTGATGATGATAAACAATTTCAGTATAGCATTAAAAAGTTCATGGCCAAGTATCAAACCTAGCTCCTCAAAATGCCTCTGGAGCCTAAGTAAGGTGGGAACCAAAGATTGTATGATCCATCTAAGGCAGACTCAAAAGCCAATAGAAAACACAAACATAGTGTGAGCTACACAACACTTGTCTGTGGGTTGGCTAACGGACTACAAGTATGTAACTCCCAAATGAAAGCCTGGAACCCGAATCTGAAGTTTTTTCCAAATATAGTTGCTTCCTGTCACAAAGTCTATCTAACAGATTCTTCACAGATTCCGACTAGGGCAAAGTAGTTTACATATAGGCTATGGCACTCACCTGGAGGTTTCTTGTCACGTATTTACATGTCCTGGATGGGAGTTAACTAGTACATAAGTTACCTGAACTATTTTTTAAGGTCTTTTTTTCTTTTTATAAGATTGCAAATAACTGCTTTATTTATATAAAAATAAAATGTCACTACTGAAGTAGTATTTTACCTGTTTAAGAAATCGGTCCGACGCGTTGCTGTGTTTGGCTAACACACTTGGCAGAGATGGGTTTGCATATTCAAACTGAGGATTGTAGGTATAATCAGATTTGAAGAATCTCAGTTTCTCTTTCTCCAAGTTGGTGGGCTTTATAGCAGTCAGTATACAAAATTTCTTCCCAGAAAAGTCATCTCCCTTTTCAAAACTTCTAGACAACTGAGGCTGCAGCTTTGGCTTGGGCAGAGCAGAGAAATGGCGCCGCTTTACCTTGTTTTTGGGTTTAGGTGGCAGTACTATGCTGCTCCCTGTAACAGAGATATCATGTGTAAACTTTAGAGGACTTGACACTGAACCAGTGACAAAGACACCAGGCTGCCTTTCTAGGCAATACCAAGTACCACTGCTCATCACAGGCACCGGGGCTTTCATCTTGCGAAGATCTTTACTACGAGAAGAACTAGGAGATTTGCTGGGTTTTCTACATCTTTTGGAGTAAGTGGAGGAAGACTGTTTTTGTGAATGATGCTTTTTCTCCTCTTTGCTCTGTAGTAGGACATTGTAACTACTGGTTCCAGTTGTGAAAATGTCCTTTAGTATCCCAGAAGATAAATGTGAAATGCTTCTTTTGCTGTCAATGATCAATGACTCTTCTGCATTTAGAACAGACTTCTTAGCAAGTTCTTGCTCAGGCCAGTGAAGTTTTTCTGTGTTAATAAACAAAATCAAAACAAAAGAATAACAAAGATACCAGATGAAGCAAACTGCTTGTTATACAAAAAATATTCTGAAGGTTCTGTAAATTTTATAATTTTGCAACAATCTTTAGAAAAGACACTTTAAATATTAAAATATGTTACTAACCTTTGGTCATGCTAGACAGTGTCACTTCTATTCAAGCATATACATGCTAAATTATCTATGAAAATAATCAGCTTCAAACTTAAATGATCAAAGTTTAATATCAATGTGAGATAATACACATAATTTGAATCGTCAACTCTAACAAAGAGTATGATCTCACAAAAAGGATGTAATTTTCAATAGTGTCACCAATATCAAAGTAAAATTGAAGGCACTTTCAAAGCCAACACAATCTTGAAATTGAATGCTATAAAGATAGCCATCAGTAAAAGAACACTGCCTTATTTATATCAAAAAACATTTAAAAATTAAATAAATGATGTGTATGTTAAAGCATGTTTTAGTAATGTCACTCGATTGGTTGATTTTCCTAATTCTAGGCTATTGGTTAACATGAAAGAAAATTAAGATTTTTTTTCTGGCCAAGTCTGAAAAAAATTATAATTACTATTATATAGACATAAGAATATCATGTGGTAAAAGAAGTAGAAGTCAGGTTTGCCTTTAGATTTCATAAGTGCTTTAAAGAGGTACGAATCACCTGATACACTGGTGGTCATGCATGCTTTAAAACTCATGCTTTAAAAATCATGTGTTGGCCTGCATTCTTTCATTCCACAAATAGATGGGATACTACTAATTAGGTACATGGCTATGAGAAACATCTTTATAAATCCATTGTTCCTGCCTTCAACCAGCTTCTAATGTGGCTCTGAAGAAAAGGCAGTCCTATGAAGATTTGAATAATAATCCAAAGTAGTGTAAGTTTAAACGTGAAAAACAGGAAATACAGACAATAACCTAGCAATCGGAGAAGGACAAAAGCAATATGAAGAGAAACAGATGAGATTGCACCTAAACCCTAAAGAACTTTCAGATTTAATTCTAAGCTGACAAAGTGAGTTTGTCTTAAATCCTACTTATCAAAACTAGATTCCAAGCCGACTCCTATCTACAAATCTGACCTCTGGTCAAGCCTGCTTATAAACCTTTCCTACAAATGACATACAATTCTCTACAAATGACATAATTCTCTCAACTTTTCCAAGTCTCATTGGACCCTTGGGGTCTCTAGTCCCCAACCTCTGGCCCCTACTTTGGAAGCATTTTCAATGCTAGCCGACTAGGACAGATACCTGCCTTGCCAAGAAACACAATTTCAATTTTTTGAAAATTTTCTCCACATACCTCTGTCAGTCACTCATTTGAGATCAGACATTCGGAAATCCTTTCTACAATAAGCAATGGTAAATATTAGTAACGATAATGACGACAGATACCATTTGACACATTTATGTGAGTTTGGGATTTCACAGAAAACTGTACATGTTTTATCACTTAACTCTCAGAACTGTTAAATAATTTGCTCAATATTATATATAAAGTAAAACCATAAACTGATTTGAATGCAGGTATATACATTACAGAGTCCATGCATGTTGTGTTATATATGGCCATTCATTCATCATCACATATTCAATATTAAGTCTGCTATATACACAGCACTGTACCTTTTCTTCCTCTGAACAGAACATAGACCCTAATAAGAAATGGAAATCTGAGTACCTGATGTACTAAGATAGGTACCAGAACTGTTTTTTATTCATTTCTGCCAACATCTAGCATGCATCTGGTAGACATTTAATAAATGTATACTGAATAAATGAATGAATGAATGAATGAATGAAAGGACCCTAAGCACATCACTCTCCAACCATTCTAGATACACAGGTATCTGTGGTTCTGGAACCATTCTATAGTTCTAGGAGATCACTGCAGAAGTGAAAATATAACAGGGAAAAACCCTGAGCCCATGGTTCTTAACAGGAGACATTTGTGCCCCCTCCCAGGGGACATATGGCAGTGTCTGGAGGCATTCTGGTTGTTACAACGAGGGAGGGGTGCTACTAGCTTCTTGTGGGTAGAGGCCAAGGATAATGCTAAATATTCGTCAATGCATAGGACAGACTTCTATGACAAAAACATCCATCCCAAACTGGTGCTATGATAAAGAAATCCTGTCCTAAACATAAAGAAGTCATAGGGTTTAGGAAAAAGACCTGGTTAAGTACCAGATCAAAAATGGATAACAATCCAAATATATAAGGTACTTAGAAGTCCTTCCAGTTAATATTTTCTAGGCCAACATGTTAAATTTGAATTCTGGTGTCTTAAAGATAACATAAAAGCATAAATTTGCAGGGGCTAAATGTCTACTACATGTACAAGCTGAGAGGTAGGAGCAAGATTGCACAGGGTCATGTTGCAGGTTGACTGCACAAAGAAGCCATTCAATAAATGGAAAAAACAGTCAAAAATAAAAAGAACAAATAAAACTTTCATTACGGGCTGGTAGGTCTCAGTTCCTCAGGGGTTTGAGACTTCAGTGTTGCCAAATGATAGTCCAAATTGGGCAGGCTGGGCAAACATAGGCTAAGGAACACCAGAACCCAGGGGGTAGCCCAAAGCCCATGAATAAAGTCAGTTTCCCTAAAAAGAAACAACTTTACAAGACAAAAGGTGATTAGGAAAGGAAGACTGAAATGGACACTAAAAGGGAGAGAACAAGAAAACTGAGATAAGAATAAAGGGTATTGCAAACTTAGAAAAGTCAGGTGAGGAGTAGGCACAGCCAGGAAGGTAAAGGAAGGTAATCAAGTTCTTTTCTTACTTGGTCTTCGTAATAAGAAGGAAGAAAGTTAAACCAAATTTAAATCAGTGAATAAAACTATTCTAAAAAATTCCTAATTTTGATGGCATGTTACGTGTATATTTTGTTGATTTTTAAAAAAATGAATATTCAGGGGCACCTGGGTGGCTCAGTGGGTTAAAGCCTCTGCCTTTGGCTCAGGTCATGATCTCAGGGTACTAGAATCGAGCCCCGCATCGGGCTCTCTGCTCAGTGTGGAGCCTGCTTCCCCCCTCTCTCTGCCTGCCTCTCCGCCTACTTGTGATGTCTCTCTCTCTCTGTCAAATAAATAAATAAAATCTTAAAAAAAAAAAAAAAAGAATATTCAGTGTAAAAATGCTTTCTTTGGTTCCTAAGACCTAGTGGCTCTATGACCACAGAACTGAACTCAAGCGTTCTTTTGTTTTGTCATAAAGCATCAGTGATTCCTAAATTCATAATTTTGTTTCATCTCAAACAACCTATACACTTCAGGATACTTAACAAAAATCCTAAACCACCTGCCAAATCCCTCAATGGGGAGTGGGGGATGGGACAGAGGTGACAGTATGTGTAGGGCAGAACACTTTTCCCCCAGGAGTCATTGCATTTCAGCTCACTTGCTAATTATCCACCCCGAGAGGTTTAACATCAGTCCTTTTTAAGCTCCATCTGCTGATGAGTAAGGTCTGGGAGTGCCAATGGTGTATTTATTTAATAAAACACCAATCCTGCCAAATGCTGATCTCCCATGAAGTTCATAAAAGTAGGACAGGTGATTGAATAACTCATACAAGATGAATATAAATTAATTTCTCAGAGTCACATTGATCTTTCAGTTGCATATACTACTAAAAGATAACCTAAAGGTTGTTTACTAAAAAATAACCTAAAGGTTGTTTTTCTAACTATTAAGAAAAAAAGACTTTTAAAAATGCATAAAAACAATACAAGTCCAATAAAAAGATTTCATTGAAGAACATCCTATTCTTTTTCTTGAAAAATCAAAACTTGTTAAAAAGCATATGCAGGCTTCTTTGGCGGAAGTGAACTCATTTTCTCTCAGAAAAGTAATAAGGCAACCAATCCTACTTATATTAAAAGTCACTATATACTATGACATTTTAGCCATCAGCAATCTACTTCACTATAACCTTAAACAAAAATAATTTGTTAATCAAAGAAATCATTCACCCCAACCTGATGACCTTATTGAAGATAAAAAGGGGAAATATTACATTAAAATTGATACTCAGTATATTCCCAAGTAGGTGAATATACTGAAATTACCAACACAATGAAAGCTTAATTTGTATCTAGAACAGGAGAAAAGGATACCAGGATTCCTGGCTTCTCTTCCTACTTCTTTCAATGACCTCTCTGTAATATTAGCCTCATCATTAAACCCATCAGGGCCTCATGTTCCTCACCTAAAGGAAGGGGAAAGAGAGGGACTCACTAAACTTTATTTTTCACAACTATGAAGAGGTGAGGTTTCACAGTAATTATGGCTGAAAGGAATATTAGATCACCAGAAACAAAGCCTGGTGGAAAATACCATTCAGCCAATTTTGACCCACCAAATGGCAATTTCATACAGTACACTAATATTGAGAAAACCTGAGAACCTGGCATAATTTTACCTAACAAGATGACAGGTTGCTTGATTACAAAGAGAAGAAAAGGCAAAACAAAACAGTATAGTCCCAGGACAAAAGTAACACTTTCATTTTATCAAGTACTTCTCTTCATCACTTAAAACTCAAATGATAAAACACCAATAGCAGGAAAAAATGAGTAAATTGTGGTAATATGTACACCAGAATACTGTATTGCACTTAAGCAGCAGCTGAGACTGCAAGCAACAACACAGATGAATCTCAGACAATACTGTGCAAAAGAAGCCAGATCAAGAGTACATACTGTATCATTTCATTTTTACATAGTTCAAAAACAGGTAAAACTAACTTATGGTATTAAGAAATCAGAATAGTGGTTACCACTGAGGGATGGGTTATAACCTAGGAAAAGGCACCAGGGTACTGGGTGCTAGAAATGTTCTACATTTTCTTCTGGGCAGCGGTTACATATGCACAGACTCACTGGGCTACACATTTAAGACTTGTGAACTTTACTGAATCTAAGTTACACCTTCATCTTTTAAATGGTATATGAAAAAATCAGTATCTCTGAAAACATTTATTGCCCAATTTGTCTGCATTATAAAAGATAATCTAATTTTAGTATCTCTAAATTCAACAGAACCCAATATAGTTTCTCAATCGTAAGTTAAAAAAAGAGAGATAAAAAGGCACTGCTCGTGTCATTTAGGAACTGAGAAAGTCAACTTTACTTCAGGATTCCCAAAAATGTCACACTTCCAGTCAGGAGCACTTCAGTGTTACTCAACTAGTAATGTTCTTTATAATGTGATGCTGTCATTTTTCGGTCAGAAAGAGTTGTGTTATTATTTTACAGTCAGAAATATGCAGGGTGGGGCACCTGGTGGCTCAGTGGCTCAGTCAAAGCCTCTGCCTTTGGCTCAGGTCATGATCTCGGGGTCGTGGGATGGAGCCCCACATCGGGCACTCTGCTCAGCAGGGAGCCTGCTTCCCCCCCTATCTCTGCCTGCCTCTCTGCCTACTTGTGATCTGTCAAATAAATCTTAAAAAAAAAAAAAAAGAAATATGCAGGGTATTCTATAATGCCAGAAAATGATGGCTGTGGTAAAAGAAACCACTTTAAACACCATCTGAAATGATGAACATGCCAGAAAGCTTCCCCATAGCTTTCCCTTAGAATGAAGACAAAACACTTAACCATGGCATAAGAAGTTATTCGTGGTCAGGTAACTCTGCCTCTCTGGCCTCCTTGTACCATGATCCCCTTAATTAGTCCACTCTAGTAACTTCCTTTCATTCTTTCAATCTCTCACACTATCCATTCTCTCTCCAGACACAACACCTCTTCATAAACTGTCCCCTAGGTTTGGAGAGCTCCTCCTCCCCTATGTTAGATTAATTCTCACCCTTGAGTTCAAATATCACTTGTTCAGGACACCTTCCCTGGAAGGTTGGTTGAAGCACTTGTCATGGTCGCAGTTTTATATTTGTTTGTATGACAGCCTCCTCCATACTGAAATTTTAAGTCTCTTTATGGCATACACCTACTTGTTTTTGCTCGTTCACTCCCTTGCTTATGAGAATCGGATGGCCAGAGAGGTAGCCAGGAGAAGATAATATTTGAGAGGAAGGAAAGGATACAGGATTTGAATGCCTGAGGGTTGAGAAAAAAAATCATACCAAGATGGCATAAAAATAATGAAATAATGATGTTGAAGACAAGTTTTAATGGCAGGTGCCTACTGCTATAACACAAACGGGAGCTATGGGCCTAAGGGTATTCATCCCATATGGCCAAACAATGGCCTTCAGATGACTTTGTCTCCACTATTTTTAAACATTCACTTTTGTGACAAAGGTGGCTTTATTTCCAGATGACTCATTAATCCTTTATCACTTATATGTCAAACAAAATATAGACAGTAGGAAATCAAAAATTAACATAATCAATATGGCTTCTGACAGCTTCCTGTTACTCATTGAATGAGCCAGATGTCTTCTATCTTGAAAAATTTATAATCCAGTACGATTTTTCCAAGCAAAACTTATTTACAACTTGCTTGTGATAAAAACTTAAAAAACAACACCTGAGTAAACTATCAGATAATATACCATTGATGTTAAATGAGATCTTCGTGTTGAACTTTGTGGCTTAAATCAACATATTGTTGTTCTAATAGTGTTCTGCCTTTCCTAGTGGTTGAAAACATGGGCTTTGGAATGGCTATTTATAAGTAGCTGTGACCTTGACCAAGTTAACTTCTTTGTGTTATAGGTTCCTTATCTGTAAATGGGGTAATACTACTACGTATTTCATAGTATTGGTGTGAAGACTGAAAATGTTAATATATGAACAGTGCCAGCCTGTAGTAAGCAGCCTGTGTTAACTACCAGTATCATTATATTCAATATTATATTCAACTCCTACCAAAATACTCCATAGAATATAAATAGGAAAATATTTAGAATCATTACATTTGGACTTTCAAGATAAATTTAACAGTAATTACTTCTACATTCTAGGATCAACATTTTAGTGGCTTTAGTAAAATAAACTATCTTTAAAAAGATATGAGAAGGCAAACAAAAACTTTTCTGATTTGATTCCATTTCAAACAGCATACACAGCCTAGACATCTTATTTTACTTCCCCAGCCAGCAGTTTTACCAGAACATTAGATTATGACTAATAAGTCAAAAGTAAGGTATTATACAAAAAGAGATTTCAGAAATATTTAATTGCTTCACTCCTGAGATTAGAAACCACCAGAAGAACACGGGCTTCTTAGGTATCAATGAGTAGTGAGAGGATAGCAAGGGAAAAAGGGAGCAAGTTTTCAGCTATACTCTCTTCAAAAAGTTTCAAGCTCTCCAAATTGGGCTTTCTAGTATATCAGTGAAACTGCTTGTCATAGGGTTCTGAAACTACCATTTATCTAGTCAAGTACTACATAAAAAATAAACTTTTAAAAAACCACCTGATTAATTACTTTTAAAGGGGCTGTAAACTGGGTGCTCTAAATGCCTCAAATGGCTGTTTTGACTCTTACTGAACTATAGAAACTCACTGCAAAATTATCTCAAGGTATGCAACATGCAGAGTTGATTTTTGCTGCTAAATTACAGAAATGGAGTTTAGACAAGAGGAAAGAGTCTATTATTTCATAAAGCACCTCTCCTTAAACTTCCAACTCCACCTACTAAAAAGGAGGAGATCCACTTTCTATTGCTGACTGGTTGGTCAGAATACCCACTTTCTAATACAATTATTATCATAATTCTATTCTCTATGATTGTTTTGTTTTGAGTAAATTATTTTAATTGGTATTATTTCAATTGATATTTCTAAATCTTTGTCTAAAAACCTTCACTTTGATGGTATCAAGCTATATTTTTCTCAAAGGCAGTGGTTTTCAAATGGAGAGGGGAGTAATTTTCCCTCTAGGGAACACCTGGATGTCTGGTGACATTTTTTTGGTCGTCACAACTGTGTGTGTGTTTGGGGGTGGTAGTTTGCTACTTGCATCTAGTGAGTAGAGACCAGAGATACTGTTAAACATTCCACAATGCATAGGATAGCCCTCCACAGCAAAGAATTATCCATTAATTCAATGTTCATAGTGCCAAAGCTGAGAGACCCTGTTCCAAAACAAAAATAAGGTAGGGTATTTTTAAGTAAATTTCAAATTTTTCATTGTAATTTAAGATGAAAAAATAGTGTCTATATCAAATTACATTTTAAAAACTCTAATGCTAATTTAAGTTGCTTCTTAGATTTTAGATCTTGTTCTTCCTGTCAACATAAACAATGAGAGAAAGTACAAGATCAGCTCCCTATTTTAAAAACCGAACATGAAATAAAACACCATAAAATTAAGACCACAAGTATTTTCATTGGAAAGAAATTCAGTTTAGAATTTAAAAACTGATTGGGAAAAAAAATGGCCTGTTTGGTAGTGCAATGCCTGATAGTAAAAAAATTCCGGCCTTTTTTTGACAGTAGCTTGAGTATTAGGCATTTCCCTTTATGATACTGGTCAGGATACTGGACAAACAAGAACCCTGTCTTGCAGAAATGTTAATACAGAATTAAATGCCGGGATGATGGCCAAGAAGTCTTCTAATACGTAAGATAGTATTTAAATGGCTAACAGCCATTTTTTTTTTTTCCAAATAAAAGGCAAGTAAACTTTCTAACCTGGTGTCTGAACACCCATTTCTTCAGATTGGATACTACATACTATAGAGTAACTACTACTATATCAACTCAAAATGTTCTGACTTAAGAATTAAAACAGAGAGAGAAATAAACACTGTAAAGACTCATACAGGAATGTGTTCTTCTGCTTAGCTCTGATTTTTGTGAACATTCTAGAAAATTAGACACCAATACCCTGTAATACCTATACGCTTTAAATATTTACATAGCACATTTGTAGGGCCAGTAATGTGTATATAATTTATTTCCCTAGATTCCAAGGCCCCGACCCACTGATAAGAAGCGACAAAAGGAAAGGGGACTGTTTTCCTGTCTTCCCTCCGCGTATTTTCCCTGAGCGCCTCCAGCGCGCCGCGCAGTCCCTGGCGCCGGGTAGAGCGCCAGCGCCCCGCGCGGAGCCCACATCCTACCGTTACCTCGGCCTCCGGGCGGTTGGGGCCCGAGTCTCCCCACACCCCCAGCCACCGGCTGGGAGGACGCTGGCCGCCCCTGCCAGCCCAAGCGACCAGCCCTTCCCCGCACTCACCCGTCACGCGAATGGACTCCAGCATCGTCCCGCCGAGGCAGCGGGCGGCTGGCTGGCTCCACCGGCGCGGGGGGCGAGGGCCAGCGGGAATCGACGGGAACGCCTTTAGCTTCTGGCCGGGGCCTCAGAGGTGGGTCGCGGCGGGAGGCTGCTCTCCGCGACCTGGGGCAGGATAAAGCGGATAAGGACAGACGAAGAACGTTCGGACACGGCGTGAAAAGCGGTCCCCGCAACCCGCAGGTGCCGGAAGGTACGCACAGAGGCTCTACAGTGGGCAGCTGCGTTAAAAACCCGCTGCAGTGACGTTGCCGCTCCCCCGTTGCTAGGAAACACCCCTAGCCGTCCTTGTGCGCTGCGCTTCGCAGAGCCTGCGCGCCGCTTGGGGCGCTAGCGCGCCGGCTGCCAGGCTCGAAAGGAAGTGAGAGAAGGGAGGAAAACTACAACTCCCGGCGTGCATAGCGTAGGCCCGTGCCTCCGAGGTCTGTGTGGGATGGGCCCAGGGAGAGGCTTGGGTCTTTCCACACTGGCAAACCCGCATTTTGTGGAATAATTCCTACAGACGTTCGTACGGTACGCAAGAGGGCTTAACACTGCAGTAGCTTCACAAGAGAGAGGTGGTGTGACATGACACCTCCACCTGTGAATTGCAAAACCAATCTCCTCTCTGCCTTTTAATTAAAAGATTAGGAAAAGCTGAAACAACTTTGGGTTGAACGATGTTAATGAGCATCTTCATTATTTGAGGAACCTGGGATACATTTATCAATTGAGTATTCCAGCTTAATAGCTTTAATACTAAAATACAAACTTTATTTTTTTAAGATTTTGCTTATTTGAGAGAGAGAGACATAGCGCACAGAGGGAGAATGAGAGGGAGAAGCAGGCTCCGCGGTGAGCAGGGAGCCCCACGCAGGCTTGATCCAGGACTCTTGGGATCATGACCTGAGGTGAAGGCAGGCGCTTAACCAACTGAGCCACCCAGGTGCCCCTAACATACTCATTTTAATTTATGATTGTGCAATTGATTCCGCTGGATGTTGTCTTCGGTTTGTTATTCCGTGGAAAATGTAGAGACTACACCATTCAACATTTTTCGAGAGCCTGATGTGTGCAAGGTTCTGTGACAGGGCTGGAGGACATAAGATAAATGAACTGAGTCTCCAGAGCTTACGGTTTAGGATGAGCTCATTAGATAGTGTTGGCACTGTCAAATTTCTTAGCCACATTTTCTCTTTACCCTTCAAGGTTGAGACAGGAAACAGAAATCATTGAATTATGTTTTCAAACTCAGGAACAAAAGTTAACATCAATCTAGGAATGACAGAAAATGTGTGAGGATTTGTCACTTTTCGATCAGTTAGGGAGGAACAGTGAAAATTTAACTATCACAAACAGTAGATAACCTTACATCATATTCTGTCTGAAAATCCTGTGAATACTATCTTCAAAATATATCCAGAATCCAGCCACTTCTCATATCACCACTGCCACCATTCTGGTTCAAGCCACCATCTCTTATTGGATTATAGCTATAGCCTAAATGATCTCCATATTTTCACCCTTGCCTTCTTTATTCTCAAAATTCAGTGGCCAGTGTGATCCTGTTAAAAAGTCAGATGTTACTCTTCTGTGCAAAACACTTCAATGGCTTCCATTCTTACCTATGAGGTCCTTTATGACCTAGCCTCCTGTTATCCCTTTGATCTCATTTCCCTTCACTCTCCACCTTGATCTCTTCCAAACACATCACTCTCTTTCATATTTCTGAACTATGTCAAGCACTGTTTCACCTCAAGGCCTTTGTAACTTGGGATTCCCCTGACCTGGAATGCTTTTCCCCCAGACAGCCAGAGGACTAGCTCCTTACCTCTTTCAGGACTTGATCCAAACATCACTTCTTAGTGAGGCCTTTCCTAACCACTCAATTTAAAATTCTACTTCTTAGATTTCCTACCCTACTTCTCTGTTTCATTTTCCCCTTAGTACTAAACACTAATTTATCAAACATTTTACTGATTTATCTTGATTGTCTCCATCCTTAGAATAAAATTTCCATAAGTTGAAATGATTTTTGCTTGTTTCCTGCTATATCCCAACATCTAGAATAGTGCCTGGCACACAGTAGGTACTCAATAAATATTTGCAAATTAATGAATAAGTAGACAATAGAAAGTGCATTTTCAATGATAAAGAAAATAGAATGATATAAAATGGAATGTAAGGAGAGAATCTTCAGGTTAGAGCACGTGATAGAGTTTTGAACAATGAATCCTTGCATTCGTAAGGGCAGTTATTCCCACAACATATGTCCTAAGGAAAATAAAAGGCTATAAATGAGCCTTACATACACCTATCTTCCTTACGTAACTAAAACTCTGAAACCTGCTTTCCAAGTTTGCTATAAAAATTCATCTATTACCATTGCAAATTTCTAGTTTTTAAAGTCATTGCAATATAAGAATTGTTATTCCTCAAAAAAACTCCTAAAAGATGTTTCCAAGTCATATATTGAGCATTTACATAAAGAATTTACTCTGACTGTTTTTACTAAAGCATACTTATTCATATGGTCCATTTTCATTATATTCTGAAGAAATCAAAATGTATGTATTTACATATAAAGCATTGGGCTTAGTACTTTTATTAGAGTACATTATAAAACATGATACTTATCCTCAAGAAACTTACTGACTAGTTAGGAAAGGGTTTATACAAATATACACACACACAAATTTAGAAAAGGATGTGCCCTAAATGTTTACTTCTCTCCTCAACAGTCCATTAAACTTAAGAATTCCAAAAATAAACAATTTGACACCCCTGTAGTTAGATGCACCTAGAACATTATTTCATTCTTTACCTTTAAAATTATTTTATGGTCACTCTACCAAGATTTCCTTGTGGATAATTTTGATTTCTAATAATTTTTAGTCATAAATGTTATTAAAGGTACATATCAGTTTAATCAAAGCATTTTGAAAAGATATTCTTTGTGTATTATTAGGCATTGAAGTACTCTTGCTAACAAATTTTTGAATACAAAGAGTTTATCTAATTTCTTACAAAATGAGTACTGTTATCAGCTCCTTTTACCATTCCTGCCTATACAATTATTCATCCTCATCAAGCTTTGTACATCTGCTTTGTTAATTATTGATTTGTGCTATGCCTGCTTAGTATTTCCATTGGGTACAGCATCTGCAGCTGTCCACTTGGCTGCATTTGAGTCAGCATTGTTTTTACATATCCGCCAGAACAATGAACAATTCCATCTTTCTGAGAAACTTTTCTTTATATCCGTTTCTATATAAACCATTAATATTGAGACAAAAGAATTAACGTGATTATCAATTACTACTCCATTTTCATAAAACTTTTTAATAATTTATATTTATCTTTAAGGATGCACCTCCCCTCTTTTTAAAGTTTTACTAAACTTGGGTTTTCCAACAGTAGCTAAGGATGCCATTAAGGTTATCCTACTATATCGTCATATTTCATTTTACTTTTATAGTCATTTTTACATACACTACCAATATTATATTGTGGACCATTTTGATTACTGAATATCTTTAATGATGACTTACATTCAATTTAGATATGAAAAATGATAGAAAAATAGGAATTTTGATAGAAATTTCTTTTTGTGTGGTGGGATTTTTATGTTATGGAAAAAGATCTTATATTTTTCTTATTTTATCAGTAACTTTTGTTTAACTCATATGTTAATCCGTATATTTCATGTACATGCTACATAGTAAACTTCAGAATCCATGGAGTTTCTGAAAAAAAGTCAAAACATCTCTGAAATAAGGGGGGATAATCTGTAAGAAGAGGGGATAATTTTTGTTTTTGTTTTAGAAAACAAATCAAGAACCTCCTTTTTAAAGACAAACACATTTGATCATTTACTTTGAATGGGGGAGTTGTGTAGTAAAGACTGAGAAAAAGGAAGAGAGAGACGAGGAAGACTGGAGAAGGCTGCTAATGAATAAGTATTGCTAATGCCAGTGGAAAGAAATAATTACAATATTTCACCTATAGAAA
This sequence comes from Nasua narica, assembly GCA_028533885.1. Classification (NCBI taxonomy): domain Eukaryota; kingdom Metazoa; phylum Chordata; class Mammalia; order Carnivora; family Procyonidae; genus Nasua; species Nasua narica. The sequence goes on from CM052806.1 coordinate 56,294,579, forward strand.
AGGTTCATATTGTTGAGGGCTGATCAAGTATACATTATGCTTGAAACTGAGAATAAGTTTAATAAGAAGTTATCTCAGTACCTAAAAGGAATTAGAACAATTATTTACTTAAGCTTTAGATAAGAATTTAAAAGAATGGCGGGGGAGAAGTTTCTAGAAAATACTTTTGACTTTCTTTCCTGTTTATTGGAAGCAATTTATAACATTCTATGTCATTGAAAATATGTAAGTTGAGGAAAATTAATCTGTAGCAGTCTGCCATTATAAAAGAACAGAGCAACTCTAATCAGAATACCCCATTCTAACAAACATTAACAGAAGCCTCAGGCAAGCTGTAAACAATGTTCCTTGACTCAAAAGGAAAAAGAAAAAAATCCAAGGAATAGTTGGCTTTCTGTGGCTTTTGAGAAAAATTTTGAATGACTTTTGAATGCTTTCAGGATGTCTGTATTGAAAGAATGAAATGTTTTCAGTACGTCTTTTTCAGGAGAATGAAAAGCATTAAGTAGGAGACAAATCAAAGAATGCTTTGTGAACCTCCTCTGCCTTTTCACCTCAATGAAAATAGAACAGCACAAAAATCCTGAGAAAGACTGATTTTTTTTTTTGATAGGTTGTTTTGTTGTAAATGATTGGGGGAGGAAGGATATTTTTTAATCAGACCAAAAAAATTGCCTGTCTTTATTATATTTTGAACAAAACAAGATGTGCATTAGTTTACTCCTTCAGCAGATTTGTAAAGTGCCTCTTCTATACAAGGCAAAAAGATGACGAAGAAGATATGATATCTACCCTCAGAGAACTTACTGATAGTGCATACACACATATGTCAACATGATGTACACACATCAACCAGTCTTTGAGTACATACATCAAGGATGCTGTGGTGAGTCCTAGTTCTCTTAGAACATATGTTACAGTGGGAGAAAGAAACAAGAATCAAGTTAACCAAAGTATAATTATAGATAGGTGCTATGAAGTACTGTAAATCAGGGAAGTATTCTAGATGGTGACTTGTCCTAGGTCGGGTCTGAAAAGGCCTCTTTAACAGAGAGACTTTTGAGCTGAGATCTAAAGAGTCAACCATAGTAAATTTGGCTGATAGAGGGTTGAGGGATCGGAGAGACAAGCATTCTAGGTGGAGGGGATCGTAAATGCAAAAGCCCGGAGATGGCAATAATCTTGACATGATCCTGGAACTACATGAAGGTCAGCATGATTGGAGTCCAGTGAGCTGGGGGAAGTGGTAGGGAAAAAGATCTCAGAGGTAAGCAGGGGCCAGCAAAAGGAATTTGGACTTTATTCAAAATGCAATCAGAAGCCACTGGTTGATTTTAAACAGGGCAGTGATATAATATGGCTTATTTGTTTTTAAAGATTGTACTGACTGTTCTGAGGACAATGGATAAGAGGGTGAGAATGGAAATGGGGAAACCAGATAGGAGACTTCACAGTGGGCCAAGTGAGGGTGATAATGGCTTGGAGTAGAACAGGAGCTGAAGAGAGGCAAAGAAATAGAAGACCCAGCATATATTTAGAGGAGTTGATCAGTCAGGTTGAGTATGTGGGGAGGAGAAGAAGAAGGAATTGAACATGACTCCCAGATTTTTGACTTGAGCAACTGAGTGAATAGTAGTATTATGTATGGAGATGAAAAAGATGAGGGCAAAACAGGTTGAGTGGGGAATTCTATTTTGGTTATGTTAAGTTTAATATGCCAGATAGAAGTCCACCTCAGTATTTCAAATAGGTGCTTGGATATTGGAGTTCAGAGCTCAGGAAAGAGATCATGTTAAAGAAATAAATAAATCTGGGAGCCATCAGTATAGGGACAGTATTTTAAGTCAATGGGACTGATGAGATCACCCAAGGAGTGTGTATAGGTAGACAGGAGAGCTCAGGGTAGAATTTAGAGTTTTTGGTCACTTAGTTATGGAGCAGAGGAAAAGGAGCCAACAAAGTTCTTTTCTCAAATATATATATACACACATACACACACATGCAGAGTAATATATACATAACTAAACAACTGTATATATGTGTGTATACATGTTTTTTTTCTGACTTGTTTAAGATCAGCTGGCAGACATGATGCCCTTTTACCCTTAATACTTTAGATTATGCACATATATATGTAAATATGTGTATTTGTGTGTGTGCATGTACAGAGAGAGAGAGAGAGAGGGAATGAGAATAAACCAAATGTAGTAAAATGTTAATATATGATGAATCTGGTTGAAAGGCATCCTGAAATTCTACTTATTTCTATGTGTATATGTATAAAACTTTTGCAACTTTTCTATAAGTCTAAAATCATATCAAAATAAAGTAGTGCAAATTAAGTACTGAAGTGGAAAATGAACTAGGTGGGGAACCTTATGAGACATGATTTTCAACAGACCTCATATAGATATATCCAAAGGTGCTGTGAAGGCATTTCAATAGCAGGATCAAGGTGAGAAAGCCATGGATGTAGCAGAGCAGGGTATGTCCAGGAAATAGCAAATGATTGGGAGTTTTCTATTCTTTGTGTTATTTTCCTTGGCATTAAACACTAAGCAAAGTGAATAGTAAACTCATTTGCTGAGAGTAAGAAAGTGGGGTGGGAACTGATAGAGAATTTGATAGGGATTCCAATGGATAAGAATGAAAGGATTCTGAGCAACAAGATACATCCAGTTAGTTGGGATAAATTTGAAATGGAATTGGTGCTCACCAATTGCTCAATGCTCAGCAAGCCAAGAAAAATAGAAAAAAATAGGTTAGAAATTGGCAAGTTAAATGCAGCAAGGACAAGAGCCCAAGGAAAATGATATTGAAATGGTTTCCCTTGGGGACTAGTTGGGTAGGGAACAGGTAAGACATAAAGGCTTCGGGCAGTGTTTGGGGGAGAGACCTGGAAAGGCCCAATAACAAGTTCTGAAAAATCTTAGTCATAATCGTTTTGTTTCCTCATGTACTATTTTAAAGGGTTGAATTAGGTGATCCTTACCAGCTCTTAATTTTTTTTAAACTTCCTTTTCTCTTAGCCTCCTTTTCACAATAGATTGAACTACTTAGCACATGGCCTCATAGAAAAGGGCAAGATGGGAGATTAGGGCTAATCAGAGCCTAGGCTACAACATTTTTATTTGATGAAAAATTAGGAAAGGAGAATGTACTGAAGATTAGGGTTGGGGGGCTTGCAGGTTTAGCAAGAGTGAGCTGCAGTGGAAAAGAGGTAAGGATTTGAGATTACAATCAGGAGGCCAGTTTTTGGGTTTGAAATCTTAGACATGGAGCACTTCCAAGTGTCAATTAGCATCCAAGTATGGCCATACATGTGATAGCTGAGCAGAAGAGAGGAGGAAGTCAGTCTAGTTGGAAGGTTTGAGGAATGATGAGGTCAGGGTGGAGGAGACTGTGGTCTCTGAGAGTTTATCAGCAAATATTTCTCGATGTCCTGTTACATATCAGGCCTGAATGGTGCCGAGAAAGACCAGGACCGTGCCTGACTTTGAGAAGCAAGGAAGTGGGAGTGAAAGTGGATGTCACAAACACCGAAATTTGAAAGCACCGATGAGAGAGTAGAAGAACCACGGTCTAAAAGTCGTATGTAAAGAGAAATTTTTGAAGTGTTTGGAAGATAAAGAAGTTCATGACAAACATCAATGGAGTACAATGAATCTACTTCTAACATCCATTTTAAGAAAATTTTATTTTTGATATCCAATAGAGAGACTTCGATGTTTAAGAAACATTGGCTTCTGCTACTCTGTAATATTTAAGACCTGCTTTTGTTTAACATGGATAATTTTAAATATCTAAAAATAGGTTCTGTGAATGTAGCTTTAAAAAAATCTAGGTATGAAAAGGTAAAGTTATCAATATATAAATTATAGTGTGAAAAGTACATAAAAGAATTGTTCCTCTTTATAAAAGGATTTGCTGTAGTCCTTTAAATATGAATTCTCTTAATATGTTTACTCACCACTTGAGAAAGTAAGAAGGAGATAAAAGCTGTATAAATTTTGAGAATAATATGACTGTAGTTACATTGGGTTTTAAGAACAGTACAATATGTTCAGAAAGCACAATTTGTTTGCCTTTACTATGGAATACGAAACATTTTCATTGATTAAATTAAAAGATTATTAAAAGAAAAAATCTGATGCTCAAAAGCATTAAAATGTGATGCTAGGGACCATTAATAGCAGAGATAGTAATAAATAAAACAGCCTTTTTCCATAACATGTATACGACATTCTTTGATGGTTCTTATTTCTTCATTACAATAAATGTATAAAAGAAGTGGCCCGTCAGCCAGATAACCTGAAGTAGAGAACTTGACTTTAATCCTCCTTGCCACTGCCTTGTTGTTAGACCTTGGCCTTTTCTCTCCCTGTAAAAATAAGAATATTTACATCATTGTATTACTTTGTGAATGAAATGAGAATTAGTGTGAATGTATTTTGAAAATTAACTGTAAATATGTAACATTTGGAGTGTCTTTATTGAGTAAGTGCTTTCAAATTCTTGTGTTTTTAGCCCTGCATTAATTTTATATGTGAATGATATGATTATTATTTCCTTTTTTGAAAAGGAAGGATCTTAGAAGCAGCAAATACTCATTTATAGGTGTTACTTTTAGTCTACATAGCCTTGATTCTATTCTTAAATTAATGGTCTTTACCTAAATAACTTGAGAGGTTGCAATTTCCACTTATTTATTTTTTCTATTTATTTGAAGCACAGTAAAAAAAAATTGGTACACTTTGGAAATTCAGTGGTATGTGATTGTCTTTTAAAAAACAGGGAAGATAGTTCTGATGACTTTTAGATCTAAATTAACATCATTTAAGCCAAACTACATAGTCTAACTACTAATAATCATGTGCTTACAGCATACACTTCTTTATAACAGTTTAAAAAAAAAAACTTTTTTTTAAGAAAGCAATTCCAAGAGAAAAGCATGGTTGTCATTTTTCAGGCCTTTGGATGTAGCTCGAGGACACATTTACATCATTATTGTGTCTTTGGTGATCCAAATAAATAAATTAATTGAAATGTCAAAAGTATAAACAGTCTAGGGTTTGAAGTCAGGTAGATTTGGTTCAAATTATTTTGTGAAGGTCTGATCACTTAGCCTCTTTGTATCTTGGTTTCCCTATCTCTAAAATAGGAACAATACTTATTTTATACTCATTAATTCAACAAACATCTACTGAACTTACGTTCCCAGAAGGTGATGGGTTACAGCTATAAATAAGACATGTTGCTGCTATTCCATAGCTTACACTCTAGTAGGAGGGACAGATAATAAACATAAATACATAATAAAACTAATTCCACATAGGGACGACTGGGTGACTCAGCCAGTTGAGAATCTGCCTTGGGCTCAGGTCATAATCCTAGGGTCCAGGGGTCAAGTCCTACAAGGGGCTCCTTGCTCAGTGGGGAGCCTGCTTCTCCCTCTGCCTGGCGCTTGCCCTGCTTGTGCTCTCCCTCCTTCTCTCTCTCTCTCTCCGACAAATAAATAAATAAAATCTTTAAAAAATAATAATAGGGGGACCTGGGTGGCTCAGTGGGTTAAAGCCTCTGCCTTCAGCTCAGGTCATGATCTCAGGTCCTGGGATCAAGCCCCGCATCGCATCAGGCTCTCCACTCAGCAGGGAGCCTGCTTCCCCCTCACTCTCTGCCTGCCTCTCTGCCTACTTGTGATCTCTCTCTCTGTTCAATAAATAAATAAATCTTTAAAAACTAAAAAAAATAATAATTCCACATAAGTGGTAAATGCAATGAAGAAAACAAATCAGCATAATAGGATGGGAAGTGACAAAGGATGCAGCCACCCAAACAGGAAAGTCTTTGAGGAGGTAGGACAATCCAGCTCACACTCAATTAATGAGGAACCAGAAATGGGTAGATCTAGAGGAAGAGCATCTAGAAAATTCTTGAAGAGAAAAGGAATTTGGCCTTTTATTACCCAGAAAAAAAGCCCATGAGGCTGGAGCCTAGTGAAAAAAAGGGAGAGTAGTGTAGAGGAAAACAAGAGTCCAGATTACTTAGGGCCTTCTGGTATGAAAAAGAATTTGGATATTACTCTAATTGCAGTGAAAGAAATGAACTAGCTCTGAGTAAAGAATTGATACTGCATAATTTACATTTTAAAAAGATCCTTCTCTATAAATAAATTACTAAAACTAGTAAGATAGTTGAGTAGGTTTGCAATAATCAATTATGTTCCTACATACCAGTGATGATTTAAAAACAAATAAAAAGATATCATATGTAAAAGTAGCAACAACAAGAGTACAAAGGAATAAATCAGTTTAAAGATTTGTAGGGGGGCGCCTGGATGGCTCAGTGGGTTAAAGCCCCTGCCTTCAGCTCAGGTCATGGTTTCGTGGTCCTGGGATCGAGCCCCGCATCGAGCTCTCTCCTCAGTGGGGAGCCCGCTTCCCCCTCTCTCTCTGCCTGCCTCTCTGCCTACTTGTGATCTCTCTCTCTCTCTCTCTGTCAAATAAGTAAATGGATAATCTTTAAAAAAAAAAAGATTTGTAGGGAAGCACATTATAAACATTTCTGGAAAATACTGGAGTAGGCCTAAATTAATGAAGATCTACCATGTTCACAAATAGAAAGGCTCAATATCACAAAGACGTCAATTCTCTCCAAATTATGTGATAAATTCAGTACAATTCCAATAAAAATCTCAAGAGGATTTTTTTTCTCTTTGTGGAGTTTGACAATCTAACCATAAATTGTAAAAACAAGGAGCCAAATGAGCCAAGTCATTTCGCAAAGTCAATTTAATTTTTAACTTGCCTACCAGATTTCAACACTTATAATTAAGACAGTTTGATATTGGGAGAAGAATAGACAAACGAACCAGAAAAACAGAATAAAGAGCTCCAAAATAGACCTACAGATACATAAAAAGTTGATATATTACAAAAGTGCCATTACGGGTCAGTGGGGAAAGAATGGATAAATAAGTGCTGCTAAGACATTTAGTTATCCAAATAAAAAAATAAAACCAGATAATTTAAGACAAAGTGGTGAAAACAATAGCTTTTAGTAGAAAATATGGGAGAACACCTTTATAACCTCAGAGTAGGGTAGGATTTCTTGAACCATAAAAAGCACAATCCCTAAAGGAAAATATACATATATCTAATTACATTAATATTAAACATTTCTGTACATCTAAGACATCCTAAGGTGAAAAGGTAAACTATAAACTAAGAAAAGATAATTACAAGCTAAAAAGAGTTATTTTTCCAGAAAACATTAAACAAACAACAAAAAGTCTATGAATCAATAAGAAAAAACTAAGTAACTGCATGGAAAAATAGGCAAAGCATATAGAGTTGACATTCACAGAAAAGGAACACTGAAAGACCAATAAACACATGAAATAATGCTCAAGTTCAGGAGTAAGAGAAGTGCACCCAGATAGGAATGGCAAAATCTAAAAAGTATCCACGTGTTAGGGAGGCACTGAAGTAGCCTGCAAGCACTTGCACTGCTGACTAAAGTAAAACTTGTGACAATCATTTTGAAGAGTAAATCTATTTTTAATACTTGGCAATAATATTGGAATATATTTATCAAAATAATTCCTAGGTACATTACTGCAGATAAAATTTTGCATGTGTATAAAGGAGACATAAAAATACTTATAGCATCATGGAATCTTTGGAATGAAATATTGTTAATGAGCTAAACATCCATAAACAGGATACTGGATACATAAATTGCAAGTATATTCGTACAATATAATACAGCCCTGAAAATGAATGAAATGCAGATATTAGTGCAGATGAATCTCATAAAAAGAATATGGAGCAGAAAAATAAATAATTGCAGAAAAATACAATTAAAAAATTTTATGTAGATCACCATATATTGTTAGGGATATATATGTAGATGTAATGAAAGTACATAAATTTCATGGGAACAATGAACATTAAAATCAGGTAGTTTTATCCCTGGGGAGCAGAGGGTGAATGGAATTAAGAGACACACAGGAGACTTCAAGTATAAAATTATGTATCTCTTTAAGCGAGGTGGTGGGTACATGGTTATGTTTTATTCATTACTTTTTTGTAAGCCATAAATATTTTATAACACAAGTTTTAAAAGGAGAAGAGTTAATTCCAGCTTATAGACTGAAGAATGAAGTACCGGGGTGTAAGAATGGAAAAAACGAGACATGGTAGGTGACAACGGCTGTACTAGAGGAAAAGTAGACTTGAGTATCTAGCACAGTTTCTGGCAGCTAGGAGGTGTTTAACATGTTGCAGCTACTGTTTTGGTGGTTGCTATCATCTTCACCATCATCATTTTCAGTGTAAAGACCAAAGACATAAGGGGATAATGAAGGAAGATGAAATATTTGAAGTAGTTCTATTGTACTATGTGCTTTATGTATCTCTTTTAGTCTTGACTAGAATCTGGTCATAAAGAATCTAAGGCTCACAGAAGCCAAGGTGGGAAGGCACACAGACTAGATAAATTTCTAATGACTTCTTTTCCAATATTGTTTAAAACACTCTCCTTCCTCCCAACACATATACTTTCTTGTCTAGCCATGGAAAAAATGCAAACATCTTTTCCTCATTGGTTCATAAGTAGCGTATTTTGAGTTAAATATTAATAATTTGATACACCAAACACTTAGTAGTGGTTTTTACAGAATACTTCTGGTTCCATTTCAATTTTTCATCTGATCCTCCTAATAACTCTGAGGAATTCAGGGCAGTTGGTTGTTACTGTTTTATAGGTGAGTAAACAGAAATCTAGAGAGGCTGAACCTCTCTAGAGGTTGCTAACTTGGTGACCATGAATTTCATAAAATTCTGTGTCAAATACTTCATGTTTAAATGGGTATTTTTCTAGGTAGAGAGTCAGCTTCAACTGTATTTTCAAAAGGTTTTAAAAATAGTGGGTTGAATGATTAGCTTAAGGTCACATGGTCCTTATGGAGCCAAAATCCCAAGCAATTTCTTCCTACTCCACACTCAGAAGTCTTTTTATTACAACTTACAGTATCAAAATTCAGTTTAGAGATATTAATGAAACACTTTTTGAATGTCTACTGACCTCTAAGATGGAAAGGTTATTAAATATACCAAAAACATCTTAGTGGGGAGAAATAGTTTTGGTTTGTTTAGCTGTTAAGCAGTCACTCCATCTACATGGTGTTGCTTTTCAGCTGAACAAATCAAGTCTTTACAAGCCCTAGTACAAACCTGAAGAAATGATTCTGATACAGTAATTGCATAATGTATTTTGCAATTCTGAGTAATCTGTAAAGAACAATCGTGAGACAAAGCTTGATCTCGTGGTGGAAAGGGGACCATGAACTGAGAATGGGATTTTCATTTCTTCCGGACAAGACTCACTTGTCTCAGGGTCTCCCCGCTCTCGGCTGTAAAAGCATAAAGGTGGATGGCTTCTTAATGCTTCCAGCTCTAACACTATAAATTTGGATGGGATTTAAGATAGAGGCAGCACAGCAGTTTTGTGTATTAATTTTTCAGTCTGTTAATGAGAGAGGGTCTCTGGCTCCCGAGGTGGGTCATTAGCCTCAAATATCCGGGAATCCACTAAAGCAACCTTTCATGAGGGTCAAGCCCGCAGCCCCATTAGGGCGACACAGCAGCGGCGGGTAAGGCTACAAAAGGCCACCAGGCCAGTGGGATTTCACACACAAGGGCTGTTAATCTTATATTAAGGAATGACGGAAGGCGGGAAGGTTCCAAGGGATCAGCTCAAACAGTGGCGGTGCGAGCGTTGGGGTGGGGCTTCGAGCCCCGAGGCGGCTGGAGTGAGAGCAGCGCCGCACCTCCGCCGCACCCCGGCCTCTGGAGCTGGGGTGTGACAGACCTGAGGCCAGCTATCCCCGGGAACCCCCGCGGCCCGGCGCGGCCCGGCCCGGCCACGTGACCGAAAGCCGGGGCGGACAGAGGCGTGTCCCGCTCCGCCCCGCGCGCAGGCGCGCAGTACAGGCGCTGAAATTCAAATTTGAACGGCCGCAGGAGGCCGACTCTGATACCGGAGGCTGAGGGGTATAGGAGAGGAGTTTGGGAGCGTTCTCCCCTCCCCGGCCTTCTGGTTTCCTCCAAGTGACGCACTGAACCGAGACTCACTTCTTTTCTTTTTCTGAATTTGAACCACCGTTTCCGTCGTCTCGCAACCGACAAGCGAAATCCGGGGCGATGGACCCGTTTACCGAGGTGAGAAAACTTGCGGGCGTAGCCTGCCATCGCCACTGTCCGCTTCTACCCTAACCCTTCTCACCTTCTGCGGACCTCTGGGCCCACCGGGCGGAGGGCGCGTGCGCGCGCGTGCGCAGCGTGTGTGTGTGTGTGGGGGGGGTCCGCCTGGGAGAGCCGTAAGGGAGAAGGGGGTGGGGGGAGGCCGCAGCTGGCCGGTGAAGCTCCGGGAGGAAAGTTTTGAGCCTGTCCCTAAAGGGCAGTAGCGAAAAGCCTGCCGTTAGCCCCAGTTATTGTAAAGCCCCTCTGTCGTAGAGCCCTGTCCCCTCCGAGGGGGAGGTTGGGGCCTGGCGAACTGGTCCTGCTGGAAGTGAAAGCCTGGATAAGGTGTAGGGTGGAGTCGGGTGCTCGAATGACTCAGTACTGTGTGCTGCCGACTCCTGGAAATGGAATGTGATGTGCGGTGTTCGTGCGGCCCGCAGAATGCCATGCATTTAAAGGATGCTGTTAGCGAAATCACAGCAAAACCTTAAAATAAGCGGGTACCTGAAACCATTGCATTCATGCATTGACATCCGTATAGAGCCAATAGTTTGAGTCAAATAGATTTGATAGAGTATATGAGTATAAAGTCAAATAGGTTTGATTACTCAGTTAAGTAGGGAAGAAGTTTCATCCCCGGAATTGACCCTGGAATTGGAAACAGTGCTAGCCGAATATATACCAACAAAATTAAAAGCCGACAATTTAAAAAAGCAGAGTAAAGAAATAGTAAACCTCTTTGTGTCTGTTTATGGAGCAAAACATTACAGCAATACTTGTCTTTTGTTCTTTGGAAATTGAATAGGGATTAATTACGTCATTGTGTCAATTATTTCTCTATCATTGGCCAGTTTTGTTGAGAATGTACATGGACATACTTGAGTTTTGTGTTGCCAGTTGTCCACTCCCTCTTCTTCCAGGACAGTTCCTGTTTCTTTAGGTTGTTGTGCAAGTTTCAAACCGTTATTTCTTAAGTTGTTGCAAAGTGGGCCTAAAAATGTCTCTACGCTAGATTCAAAAACTTAAATGCCATGGAGAGTAGAAATACTTCTTTTTTTGGGAGATGTAGTTACAATTCAATAAGTCTAATATGCTAAAAGTTTAATACAACAGCTTAGTTGTATTCAAACATAACAGTATTTATTTTTGCTTCAAATTCTCATTTAGGGGAAATCATTAGTTAACCTTACTTAAGGACTCTGACAGAAAACCCAGAACACGTTTTTGTATTAGCTTTAAAGAATAGGGCTGACCATGCACCATATATTTTTCACATGCTTTGAAGTTAAAAAGGATATTTTATGTTACTAAGCTAGAATAGAATTCCTTAAAACATTAGCCCTATGTGTCCCGAATATTCTTTTTATTCTCCTAAGTAACAGGAAAAATGCATTTTGAAATTTGGCTGAAAATTGTACTTCATTTTACTTTAAAATGTCATTCCAAAGCTAGTACAAATCTCAGTTGAAAGAAACTTTTATTTGAAAGAAACCTTTCACTTTACAGTGTGCTCAGAAACATGTGTGGTTTACATTATAAAAAGTTAGATCAGTTGCAGTTGGAATAAACAGCTTTGAAATCTTTTCCTTAATTGGTAATGAGTGAACTATTTGAATTAGTTCCAACGACTAGGTGCTTAATTATAGCATTCATAACATTTTTGCACAGGGAAGTGAACTGGTACAGATCTTTGTCTTAAAAGGACTGAAAATAAGTTAAAGTTATTTTCTCAACCAGAGTTCCTTATCAGAACCACAGAAAATTATTTGAGAGGCTATTTTGTTAATTTTCTCAAAGGTGATTCATAACCATGCCATCCTGCAAGCATAAGAGAGATGTTAATTCACTATGTTAATGTCGGAGCATTAGGGCTAATTCTCTTGGCAACTCCGGTTGAGAAAGCTACAACCATCCTAGACTCTCTTTTTCTCAGACAAGGCTGTTGTGCATTGCTTCTCCTCCCAGATGTCACTGGTGCTGTCTGGCACACTCTTCTCTCCCTGCCCCTTCTGCTTGGCAAACTGATTTAACCCCCAGGTCTCACTTTGATTTCCCTTCTTCAAAGGGCAGATCATCTTTCACAGTGCTCTTCTCACTTGCATTTACCTGTTGAATATATTTCCTGCCAGAATGTGAGCTTCATGAATGCAGTCCTGCTCTTTCCTATTCAGAGAGACATTTCCCTAACATCAAGCACATCCAATAACATTCTGCTGAAAAAATTTTAAAAATAGCCATCCAGTGCAAATTATTTTGCAAATAATTAGATACAACAGTAACTGTTAGAACATTTTAGCCATGTTCTTCCCTTTATTGTAGAAAATTTCAAATTCTCAAGTATAATAACTCCTCATGAACTCATCAAACAATGGCCATATTGTTTCACTGTATTCCCCTCAAATCCCTCCCACTGAATTATTTGGAAGCAAATTGCAGAGATCATATAATTTCATACATAAGTACTTCAGTATTTATCATTAAACACTAAACACTTGAAAAAAATCATAGTGCTTTTATGACACCTAAAAATTTAACAGCAATTCCTTAATATCATCAAATATTCTGTCAATGTTCAGATTTCCTTAAGTGTCTCATGGTTTTGCAACTCGTTTGAGTAAGACTTTAGACAAGGTCCACAAGGCAGTGTCTTTCTATATTCTTCCTGGACCAACCAGAAATAAGGAAGCCATTTTGATTCATGGACAAACAAGCAGTTAAGGCAGATGTTTATTATTATGACCAGCTGATAACATTTATTTTTAATTTTTTATTTGTCAGAGAGAGAGAGAGAGCACAAGCAGGGGGAGAGGCAGACAGAGCAGGCAGAGGGAGAAGCAGGCTTCCCGCCGAGCAATGAGCCTGATGAGGGACTCAATCCCAGGACTCCGGGAACATGACCGTAGCGAAGGCAGCCGCCCAACCAACTGAGCCACCCAGGCATCCCCAGCTGATAACATTTAAAAAGTTATGTTGCTATGAAGTTAGTTTTCCTGACAATAAGTTCTTAAAAAGAGCAATTGGATTTAGTCAAAAGACAGTTTGGGTGTGGAGCCCAATGCAGGCCTTCAACTCATCACCTTGAACTGAAATCAAGAGTCTGATGCTTAACGACTGAGCCATTTAAAAGACAGTTTATAGCAAAGTGATTAAGAGTCCAAACTCTGGAGCCTGATTTTTGAATCCTGCCTTGCCATTTCTTTCTTTCTTTTTTAATCTTTTCTTAAGATTTCATTTATTTATTAGAGAGAGAGTCCGAGACTGAGACTGCCGTAGGGAACCCCAGAGACAGGTTTGCCAAGTTAGAGCTTTCTGTGTAGGATCCTTAAAAGGGAAAAGCCACAATTAAATATTCTGTAAGGCATCTTCTCTTGTGCAATACATAAAAATGCTGTTACTGTGTGGAATAGAGTTTCTCTTATTTTTGAGAATTAAGTGAAAATCTCTGTATTGACATGGGAAAGAATGCTGCTAGAGCATATTGAAAATAATAAGTTAATTTATATTGTGTGTCCTCTGTTTAAGAAGGTAGGGAAATCAGTAATCCCTCCTAGAAAGATTTCTGTCAGAAATGATTTCAGGTGTGTTTGTGGCAGAAATTGCTTCGACTATAAACTTCAGTTATTTTAGATTCATCCATGTGGAACGTCTTATTTCCCAGTTACATTACTTATTGCAGTTTTTTTAAAATGCCTCTATTATTTAAAGAAGGAGGCGTGATATTTGAAGGGATGTATCTTATAAATAAAGAACTCTTAAATTTCTGATGCATTATTATAGAGACTTAGATTTGTTGAACTGTTGAGTTTATATTCCTTACATATTTAATTTCTTTTAAATCAATCTTTAGTCCTTATTTTGTAGGGAACTTTTGCTTATCTCTTTCAGTTTTTAAATTTTGAAATGTTTGAATCTAATGTAGACAATAAGAGTACTTGTGTATGTTTGAATGGCAAAGCCACATTCTTTTGTAACCAACCTCTTGCTCATAGTAACTGAAGATATACTGTCTCACAAGTATTCTAACTGACCAGAATGGAATGTGGGCATGTCCATGAATGAATAAAATTAGGCTAGTATTGTATCTGGGGAGTGATATCTTTTATCATGGGGATATTATCATATACATGTGAATTTATGTAACAGTATCACTTTTGAGTTTGTTGAAGACTTTTCTTTAAAGGGTGGAGGTCTTATGTCTTGGGAAGCATTTGGTTCATGAACTAACTCAGTGACCTGGCATTTAGATTTAGCCTCACTTCTTTCAGTGAGGAAATCATTACTAAGAAAAGTGGAGAGTTGTAACTTCCAAATTTAGCTCATGTTTCTTTTTCATACTCAGAGGAATTTTAAAGAATAATTATTCTATTTTAATTAAGGAAATTAAAAAGATCATATGGGAGTGTAATTCCTTAGTCTTCACTAACACTGTATCTGTGTGTGGGGCAGCATATAAACTCCAGCGTATAAACTTTGCATGCCTCCTTTAGTTGTGTACTTTTGAAAGAAAAAGAATTGTTTTACAGGGTCTTGTGTTTGTTCTACTGTACTGATTCGAATAGAAGCATTAGTTGATTCAGGGTAAGAACAGAGTAATCATGAGTTTATGGAATGGTTAAGATATCATCTTAAAATTATTTTATTTTATATTGATATTGAGTTAAATAAAACGTGGGCTTTTTTAAGGTTTTTTTTTTTTTGTCATCTTAGGAAATGTCATGTTTTCAAAGGACTAACTATGTCAGTTATCTCTTGCTATTTACTATTATACCAAATCTTAGTGGCTGTATTAGTTTCGTTGCTATAATAAATTGGCACACTCTTAGTAGTTTAAAAATCACAGATATTTATTACCCTCTGAAGGTCATAGGCTGATGAATTTTACTGGGTTAAGATCAAGGTGGTAGAAGGATTGTATTCTTTCTTTAGGCTCTCGAGGAGAATCTGTTTCCTTACCCTTTCTAGCTTCTGGAGGCTGCGTGCATTTTTTGGCATGTGGCCCCTTTCTCATTCTTCAGAGCCACCAATCCCATCACTCCAAGCTCTGCATCTGTTATCACATCTCTGATCTTCCTGACTCTTGTCTCCTAAGAACGACTGTGATTACATACTGGGCCCCCTCCATATTATTCAGAATAATCTTTCCATCTCAAGACTCTTAATCACATCAGCAAAGTCCCCTCTGCCAAGTAAAGTAACAGATTCACAGGTTGATGGGATTAGGAAATGAACATCTTTGAGAGACTATTATTCTCGCCACCGCATTATCTCTCATATTCAGTGGCTCAGTAATTTGTGTTGGGCTCAGTGAGGCTGTGTTTCCAGTCGTGTCCCCTGGGGTCATGCCAGAGTCTGCAGGAATCTGGCAAATTATCTGGGACTGGATGGTCACAAGTCACAAGTCTGGTAGTTGCTAGCTCTCAGGTGGGCCAAGTGTCTCTAGCAGGCTTGACCTGGGCTTCTTCACCTGGTGTTCTGAGAGAGAGAAGAGAAACTGCAAGACCTCTAAGGCTTGGGTTTGGAAGTCATGCAGTATCAGAACCACGTTCTGTTGGTTGAGGTGAATCATAAGATCAGCCCAACGCAAGGGTGTGGAAATAGATTCTACCTTCAGGTGGAAGCTGAAAAAACTTCTGGCCATTTGAAATCTCATACAACCAACTTAACCATTTTATTCATATTACATCTGTAATAATTTTGACATTGAGGTGCTTCTTCGGTGAATTTTGCCTTAAATTACATAGGATTTCACATTTGAAATGTATTTAACTATTATCCTATATGGTAATTGATAATTTTAGAAGGTTTGTGAAGTTTTGACTAAACTTATGTTTTAACTCTGCTGTATTACATATGTAGAAACTGCTGGAACGAACCCGTGCCAGGCGAGAAAACCTCCAGAGAAAGATGGCCGAGAGGCCCACGGCAGCCGCAAGGTCTGTGACTCACTCCAAGAGAGCCAGAGAGCCACTTTCAGAAGCAAGTAACCAACAACCCCTACCTGGTAGTGAAGGTAAAAGACTGTGGGGGAAAAATAAAATTTGTATCTTTTAAAGGAGATAAGCCCCATTTTATTGTTTGTGTAGAAAAACCCAGGTCTTTGGGAGACAAATATAATAATAGCCTTTGGGGGAAAGATCAGCCTTCTCTTCTAGTTCAGGCCGATTTATTAGGCCTAGACCTACCAGACCAAAGCAGAGTATCCAATAAACACTTCAAATTAATTGGTTGAACTTCATTTTCCTCAACCCAAAGTTACCCTAAAACCCCTAAGGGGAGGGCACCTGCGTGGCTCAGTTGTTTAAGCAACTGCCTTCGGCTCAGGTCATGATCCTTGAGTTCCGGGATCAAGTCCCACATCGGGCTCCCGGCTCCACGGGGAGTCTGCTTCTTCCTCTAACCTTCTCTCCTCTCATGCTCTCTCTCACTTTCTCTGTCTCTCTAATAAATAAATAAAATCTTAAAAAAAAAAAAAACCCTAAGGGGAGAAAAGTAAAGGAGCAGAGGAAAACATACACGGTAGCGGTGTGGAGTTTATCTACCCCAACAGTGACGAACAGCTGACCACCAAGTTTTCAGATGCTCTTGGGCACAAGCAGGTTAATGAATGGCAGACCTGCTTACTGAGGCTTGACATTTAATGAGCCTTTTTCATCCTCTGTCTGTTTTACCAGCTCTCTAGAGCTAGGCTCAAGGTAGAGGCGGTTAATCTAAGAACTGGTGAATTAGACAAAAATAAATAAATATACAAAAACAAACAAACCTAAACTCACCTAGAAACTTATCTTATATTTCCTAAATCCTGGAATTCCCAGCCTGTATCAATAAGTTAGCCGCCTTACTCTTTTCTTAGAGTGTGGAATAGAATAGTCTGGATGGAGATAATCATTTTCCTTAGCGTAAATTTTAAAAATGCCTATCGAAAGAGTGCATCACAGAAGGCAACATCAATATTACAAAACAATGTTTCAACAAATATTTGTACATACTAAAAAAAAGTATGCCGTTCCATAAGAGCATGGAGCGGGCTCATGATTATTTTATAAGCTAACCATAGAATGGGAATGGGAATTTCTTTTCATATAGTTATACATTTTGAAGAGAGGGAATACCATATATATTTTTTACACTTATGTGGTAAATATATCAGATGTACGTGGCATGTATATTGCATATGTGGTATATATATTATATACACATGGTATTCAGGAAAATAGAGGCCTCGCTCCAGTCCAGGATCTTTTTCTGTTTTCATTGTGACACAGCTTTATACAATGAAATGTGGAGTACTGTGTACTTTAAAACTAGTGGTTGGAACTATGTTTTGATGCTGCGATGGAAATATTTCCTGTTTTATATAACAACTATAAAGTTGAACTCTATATATCCAAGTGGTGATGCATGTTAAAATAGGAACACTTTCAAAAAATGGTTAGATGAGTTAGTAGAAAATAGATCCATAAGTGAGTTACAGAAGATGAGAAAGTTTCAAAAGGTCTATTTGATTAGATTGATGTCTCTGAGGGCAATCATGGCTCCCACTTAACAGAACTTTGGGTACTGCCAGAGTGAGAAGACTGGGTCAGACAGCCAGGGAAATTGGCCTCATATGCAATTTATATTCCTATATTCTAAAATGTTAATTTCCCAGGAGATATATTAAAACTCATTCTTGGGTAGAAATAATATGCCTTATGTTTGGGTAGCTCTTTTTTATTTTAGGCCTTTTAAATTTATTTTATAGGTGTCCATGGCAGTTTAAAATGTGAAATGTTATGAAAATATGAAAACATTTGTGCCAATGGCTTTGCTTGGTATTAACCAGATAATTTAGTTGCTTTTTTGGTTCCCTGCCTTTCCCAAACCTCAAGGTTCTCTTCTAACCTTGCTTAATATTGTTCATGGAAGATCGTTTTAAAAAACAGAAAGCCTGGGCGCTTGGGTGGCTCAGTTGGTTAAGCAACTGCCTTCAGCTCAGGTCATGATCCCGGAGTCCCGGGATCGAGTCCCATATCGGACTCCCGGCTCTGCGGGAAGTCTGCTTCTCCCTCTGACCTTCTCCCCTCTCATTCTCAGTCTCTCTCTCTCTAATACATAAATAAAAATCTTTAAAAAAAAAAAAAAACAAAAAAAACCAGAAAGCCTGTCTCGACCCTTAGCTGTGTCGTTTTATGGAACGTAACATAATTGCTCTCTGCTTGGTCTTCCTTATCTAAAAATGAGGTGATTGGGCTGTGTGATCTTAAAAATCACTCAAAACATTTGTTTATTCTATGTGTATGTGCTTTTTATTTCCTAGTGTCTTAAGACTACATAAAGTCTTAGTCCCACATGATCGCTCTGATATGAAGAAATTGAGAGGCAGGTCAGGGGGTTATGGGGGAGTGGGGAAGAGAAATGAAACAAGATGGGATGGGGAAGGAGACAAACCATAAGAGACTCCTAAACTCACGAAACAAACTAAGGGTTGCTGGGAGGTCGGGGGGGGGGGGGGCAGGTAGGGATATGGACATTGGGGAGGGTATGTGCTATGGCAAATGCTATGAAATGTGTAAGCCTGATGATTCACAGACATGTACCCTGGGGTAAATAATACATTATATGTTAATAAAAAAATTAAAAAAAAAGTCTTAGTCCCATATCTTGAGAATATTATTTGAATATCTTTTCATTTGGGGGGTTTATTTTATTTTAATTAACTAATTAATTAATTTTTAAAAGCTTCTACTTATTTGTGAAAGAGAGAGAGAGCACAGCAGTGGGCATGGCAGAGACCAAGGGAGAAGCAGGCTCCCCGCTGAGCAAGGATGCTTAACCAGCCCAGCCTCCCAGGCATCCCCATTCGAGTGTCTTAAACTATAAATTATATGTTTGCTTAAAAAGAAATCTCTCATATGAGATTTCTAAGTTACTGAAAGTAGAATTTTACATATTCTTGTAAGGAATATAGAATTTTACATATTTACATATTTAAAGAGAACAGAGAAACATCACGTTTTAGGAATTTGTTAAGTACTTATTGCTGGTTTTTCAGGCTATGAGAAATAACAGAAATTTGAATGTTTTCTGGGGGGGTGGGCTGTCCTTTTTTTAATTTAGAGAAACCTTGTACGAAACCATCACCATCAAAAAAACGCTGTTCTGACAACACCGAAGTAGAAGTTTCTAACTTAGAAAATGAAAAACCGGTTGAGTCAGCTTCTGCAAAACCCTGTCCTCCAAGTCCTCCGGCTCCCCAGGCACAGCCGCCAGCACCTGTTCCCATCAGTGCTGTGGAGGCGGCGGCGGCCCCAGCCCCAGAGCCCAGCGTGAGGAGGGGGCTCAACTCAAGATTGGAAGCAACTGCAGGGTCCTCAGTGAAAACACGAATGCAAAAGCTGGCAGAGCAGCGGCGCCATTGGGATAATAATGATCTGACAGGTATGAATGATACAGATACGCATGGTCCTTAAAATCTGTTTCCGTAAGATTCAACTTGGTTGGTTGCAAATTTGAGGTATTAGTTAAGACACGAATGATCACTGGTTCCATTTTATCTATCTGCTCAGTACCCATCACTTACAAATAGCTTGTATATCAGTAGGATATTTATCAGTTGATTTTGTTTTCATTGAAGTAGAGGAAACTGAGGTTCTTAGAGCAGCTCACAAAAGCTTGGTCTCATAACAGAATTATATCTGCAATAAGAAACAATAGAGAACAAACTATACCCTTGGCATTATTAGCATTGCTGACCTTCAGCTCTGTGTGCAAGAAATCCCATTTCATGGATTAACTAATTAAATAAATTGGAGTGGTTAAGGTTTGTAATGCTGTTTAACAGAGGGGAGAGAAAACGTAAACCCTTACTGGGCACCTACAACACGTGTTTGTCAAGGTGCTGGGAACCCGTGAAGTGGCGTGATCCTTGCCTCCGTATTCTCATACTCAGATAGAGAGTCTAAGGCAAATCAGCAGTCATGCAGCAGGGTTATGTGTTCTGTGATCAATTTTGTCTCCTGTCTTGTTACAAAAAAAGCCTTGAGGTGACTCACCAAAACAACTATATTACAAAACAAGAAAAATAAGAAAATTCTCAGGTGAAGAGAAGGAAGAACAAAGAAGAAAAGGGTAAAATACAGGCTTTTGGGTCCACCTCACTTGCCAGAGTTATGAACTTGCTAAAAGCCAAGGCCAGGAGGTGATACACCATCAGTTATCTGACTACTATTTATAAGATTAAAGTAGAACTAAGACCCAAGAGAACGTTCCTCCCTGGGTCCTCAAGGATGACCTTGTAGAAGGTAGTTAGTGTGTAAGGTCACTCAGGGTGGGCAGATGGCCTGGCTCCGAGCTCAGTTCGGTGAACACAGTTCCAAAGAGCCAGCATCGTACAGGTGGACGGCTCTGTGGCAGCTGGGCCTTACCCAAGGAAGTGTTCTCAAGCTTTGGCTTTCAGCCTGACTCCTGTGTAACAGAAACAGTTGGACCGTTGGATTGGAATCTCAGGAGTGTACTGGAGCCCTGGGGTGTGCTTTTGTCTTTTATTTATTTATTGTTTAAATCTCTGTATGTTACTCTGATGCATAGCCAGAACTGAGACCAAGGGATCTGAAGAAATGGATGGATGACATAGATTTTAGGCAGTCTTTTGTAAATTTCAACACTTTGGTCTGAAATTTTGATAAGTATTGGACAGTGGAGCGTTTAAGATGATCCTTTTTGGCAGTGATGGTAATTTCAAGAGCAAATACAGTGTACAGTGCTAGGCATTCTAAATATTTTTTGTTCTAATACAGTATAGCATTTAAGTCTAATAAAAATCTTAGGACATACATACCACTGTTTTGTTCATGTTATAGAAGAGGAAACTGGGTTCCGAGAGGCTAAGATACCTGATCAGAATCAGCAGCTAAAATTCCAACCTCAGCTGTTTGATTCTAGGGCTCAACTCTTGCCTGCCTGCCGTGACCTACCTGATGTTCTTGGGTACGGATCAGGATGCAGATATCCCATGCTGTCTCTTACACCTAGTGATTTGGGTAGTGGGCAAGGCTAACTGTGTTTCTTTACGATGCCTGGGGAGGCTAATCAGTAAATGTGCCTAAACACAAGAATGTCTCCTTTCTATTTGGTAAGAAATCTTTATGGGAAGTAGAAAGAGGGTTGTGATTTAATGCATGGTGAGAAGAACAGCCAAGGCCATAACCATTCTAGAGCAGAAAGCATTGCTGCAGTGACTTTGAACATTTTGAAAACAAATGTTAACAAATGCCTGCCTCAGCCTTGAAAGTAAATCTCACTAAGGCATCATAGCCTGTCTAATTTTAAGCATTGAAACTTGAAAATAAAGTGTTTGTGATGAATGATTTAGTGGATGCTCTCCAGGACTGCAGGTATAAACCAGTTAAATGAGGGATTATGTAACCTAACTGAAGCTTCTTTTCTGATAGAGAATAGCTAGGAGAGCTAGAGGTCTATTAAGCCCATTCCTAAAACATGACAGTAAAACTGTTATCTGTAAAGCTTGTTATTGTAAAGCAAGTTATCTGCTTGGAGGACAGGTCTTACTCTCCGGGACACGATGGAGGTATGTAAAAGAGTATTGCAGGGACAGTGGTGGTCAGGGAAGCTTTTCTAGGGGAGGCAGAGATAATCAACCCGGACACCGAGGGACTGCTGGCTCTCAGACAGTGGCAGAGGTATCCTAGGCAGAAGTAACAGGATGCCTGAGCAGCACAGAGGTACCCTAAACAGAGAGCGGACATAAAGAGTAGATATTTTCTGGTAGAAAAGCAAGAAATAAGTTTGAAGAAAGCAGCAGGGTCCAGGGCACGTGGAATTTAACCAGGAGGTGATGGGGAGATACTGGGAGACAAATGTTGTACAGAGATCACTCTGGCATCAGAATTGAAAAGGGATTGAATAGGCCAGAGACTCGAGCAGGAGCAGGAAGACCAGTTAGAAGGTTAATGTTATAATCCAGGTTCGGAATGATGAAGGCCGGCGAGAGCAAAGAGGAGAGGCAGGATCTGTAAGATTTAGGAGGGAGGATCTCTGGGTGGATGGAGGAAGAGGAGGGCGAAGGAGAAAGAGGCCATGATGAGGAGGAACATGTTTGGGGCAGTTTCAGAGTCACATACGTTATTTGGGGTGCCTGGGGGAGAGCCACATGGAGGTGGTTGGTTGGTAGGTAGAAGGACCCCATGGAGGATATGGCCCATGGGCAGAACTAGTAGAGGATGCTGTCACCAATGGGAACACGAGGCCTGCAGTGGGTATTGCATCTAGTGCCAGCAGCAAAGGCAACTTCAGGGCAGCCCGGTAGGCAGAGGCCGGTTCGGGTGAGTCTAGTGGTGTGAGAATGTTGTGTAGGGCAAGAGGTATAGTAGCTACAAAGGGGTGTATGTTGGTGAGAGATTTGTTTTTAGCTCGAAGATGAAATGGAGCTAGAGACAGATGACATTATTTACGTGCAGAGAAGAAAAGAGGTTTTGGAGGGGGAGAATTGAGAATTCAGGCAGAAGTATAAAGCTTGAACAGTAGGAGGGATACCTCTTCCATTGACTGCATTTGTGGAGTAGAAAGTGCTGTGAATTTTGATTTCCCTATATGTCCTTTATGCCTGCAGGCCTTCATAAGTTAAGTATTACTATTTGAGATCGATCTCCACATGAAGTAACTGTGGGAAAACATTTTAGTTAACCCTGTGCTATCCAATTCTGTAGATACTAGCCATACATAGCTTTTAAGATTTAAATTAATTGAAAGGAAACGAAATGACATTTCTTAGTTGCCCTAGCCACATTTCAAGGGCTCACGAGCCACGTGTGGCTAGTAGTGGATCTAGAACATGTCCTTCGCTGCAGGAAATGACACTGTACAGCACTAGTCTCATCCATTTTAAAACAAAACGTGTCTGTGGAATATGTAACCTTAAATTGTGCAGTGTCATAACATCATGAATTAATTCTAAAATTATAACCTAAGTGTATGGTATCTTTGAGCCTTCATAATCCATTAAGAATTGGAAAAAATAGGTATAAGAAGTTCACGTGTTTTTCTCTAATTTGGATTAAGTATCATCTGATTTGAAAAGATACTGTCAAATTTAAGCAGCTTGGTAGTTTCATACATTTGAGAGCTTTTTATTAGTTCCTAGACCTCCTAACTTCTTTTGAAAGTTCTTAGTGGAGCGATCTTAGTATTACACATATGCATAACTCTTGAACACGGGTTTTACGTCTTTTTCTGAAAACATTTGCAGATGATACACCCGAGAGCTCACTTGTCTCACCAATGCCATCAGAGGAAAGGGCTACCTCCCCTCCCAAACCAGCCCCCTCGGATGCCTCGGCAACTCCAGTTGGAAGAAGGGGCCGTCTGGCCAACCTTGCAGCAACCATTTGCTCGTGGGAAGATGATGTAAATTACTCATCTGCAAAGCAACACAGTGCACAAGAACAGCCTGGTACCACTTGTTTATCCAAATTTTCCTCTGCAAGCGGAGCATCTGCTAGGATCAATAGCAGCAGTGTTAAGCAGGAAGCTACATGCTGTTCCCAAAGGGATGGCGAGGCCTCTTTGAATAAAGCTCCATCCTCGAGTGCTGTGGGTGTATCTTTGAATAATGCTGTAATTTCCAGCTCTGTGGTAAGTGATGCAATATTGATCTTTGGAAATCATTTTTTTCCTTATGAGTAATACTGTATGTGTATGTGTAGTATTTTATAACATATATGTAGTGTGTTTGTATGTATTTTTAGAAATTGGTGTCATAGAAAGTAAAAATCATAAATTTGGTAGCCTAGCCTAAGATAAATTAGTAGTTGACAAGTAAATTATACTAATTTCATATAATTCCAAAGTATAAAAAAAAAAATTCCAAAGTATATAATAATGGAATAATGGTGCCTCTTAGTCGTCAGGAAGAGCACTGAACATTACTTTCTCTGTAGAATGCTTTATGTATGTGTATAAATATAAAATATGGAATTTCTCTGAAAAGACATTAATAAACTAATAGCTAAAGTTGCCTTCAAAAGGCAAATTGCTGAACAGGATTTTTAAGGGTGGTTATAATAATGTTACCATTATATTCTTTTGAAATGTTTGAAAGTTTTACCTTCCACATAATTATGTCATCAACTTTCAAAAACAATCTTAAAAAAAAGGGAGAATATTATGTTTCTGAACATTGTTTTTAAATGTGGAGCCAGGATTTGGAATTAGATAGACCTGCATTCAGTCCTAGCCCTGCCACATAATTAAAAGTGTAGCTTTGGACAAGTTACTTAATCTTGCAAAACTTTATTTTCCCATCTGTAAAAAGGGAAGGAAGGGGTTATTGGGAAGATTAAATGGAGATAATGTGCATAAAACCTTTAGCAAAGTGCTTGATACATAGCACTTAATATGTTATAGTTAGCCATCAAGTACATAATAAGATTTTGTTAATATTGACTTAATTAAAATACAAAAATTATGCAGTGTGGTCTCATACAGTTAAAATTTATAAAGGTGCTAGTGAGATAATCTGAAAGAAATTGTTATTTAAAATAGGGAGTAACCCTACCCCTTTATGAAATTACTCCTCAGTGTATTATACACGCTGAACTACATATTATAATTTGAATAATAGCATTTTCTAAGTTGACTTTTTATCAAACCTTTCAAATTGGTTTGATCTATTAGAAAGAAATTTTTTTTCATAAGTTTACATAAAGGCTACTTAGCATATAGAATTAGACTCATTTTGTTATAAGACTACCTTTAGGTATTGTGAATATTGTTGTTTACCCTAAGTGTTATCATGTTTCAGAAAGCTGCCTCTTCCCCAGTGAAATCTTCTACTGTATCCATTACTGATGCTAAAAATTGTAAGGGACAAAATCCTGAGCTACTTCAGAAAACTCCTGTAAGTCCCCTGAAAACAGAGGTATCGAAACCAATTGAGAAGTCAGCTGTGTCCCAGACAGTTCGGCCCAAAGAAGAATTAAATCGAGAAGCCTGTTGGCAGTCTCATTCTAAAGACAAAGCTGCAACATCAGGTTATGTATCTTTGAAAAAATCTAGTTAGTGCTAACTATTTCAGGGTGTCTGTTCTCAGCATTCTAAATGTCCAGTTGTGAATTGTACAGTGTGGGTTTGCATGGCAAGTACCTGAATGCATAAGATGAGACTTCTTCAAATTCAGCCTTAATTTATTGAATGAATATTCATTAGTGAATGCCTATTTATTGGTCAGAGTATGTAACTCGTTAACAGTTTAAACATGTTTTTTTTCTAGAATGATCATAGTAGATACTTTCTTCTATACTTTTTGATGGAGACACGACATATACACCTGGAAATCACATTTTAAGGGCATAATGAAACATTTTTGTAACCAAGTGTGCAGAGCAATGCTTTGCAAACTTCAATACGAAGGCACGTCTAATAGCAAAGGAAAGTGCATGTGTATACAAATGACTCCACTCCCAATTATATTTGTATGTGTGTATATTGTGTGTGAGTATATACATGTGAAAGTTCAAAATTACCCCCTGTAGTAAAATGATGCTCCTGGAAATCTGTATTCATCTTGTGGGGATTTACACCTTCTGGCTTACCCTACCCTCACATGCTGTTGGTTGAGAAACACAGGACTAAAAAATATGGTTCAAATATATGGAGATATAGTTAATTTTGAACTATATTCTTTTTTTAATAGAATTGCTTTTGGAAGGACTTTTAAATTCAAAATTTTAACTTCTTAAAAATATAATCTCTCTGGATACTGTAGTTCCTCTTAAAGAGAAGTAGATAGAGAAATGAGAGTGGGAATCCATTAGTTATGGGCTGGGAAACCAGCAATTAGTTTCCAGATGAGCCAAAATGAGATATGAGCTGGGAACAATAGCCGAATCTCCACATGGACTAGGACCAGTTACTCTCAATTTTCCAAAGACATATGGTATAGATAGGATTTTTTTTTTTAATTCTTAGCTATTGGCTGTGCCCAGTATATATTATCAGGACCTCAGTGATATTTAATTTTTATGTTTCTTTGTATTCTTAATGCATTCTAGTTTGAGATATGGTAATGAAGTGACATGTGGAGTCTTTAAACGATGCCTATGGGTCATATTGTGTCCTTTACCTGTTTTTGCAAATAAAGTTTTATTGAAACACAGCCATGCCCATTTATTTACACGTTGTCTGTGGCTGCTTTCATGTTTCAATGCAGAGTTAAGTAGTTACGACTGTGGTCACGTGGTCTGCAAAGCCCAAAATATTTACTGTCTGGCCTTTTGTGGGAAAATGCTGATTTCTGATAGAGATAAACCTCTTTCTCTATGGTCTCTATTCCATCTGTTCTACTTTAAATATGCCTCATACTATTTCAAATGAATACTGTTTTAAGACTTTGTGGAATCAAGATATCCCTTGATAAAATCAATAATCTCTAATTTTTCTTTTGAGAGAGAAAAAGGATTTCATTCCTGGATTTTATATTATACTTCCTAAAAGCAAGATAAATTGGGCTATAGAAATATAAGTAGTTGGGTTATCATGGCTAGGACCCTTTGGTGATTAGGGAATACTGTTAATACACATACAGTCAATTTCTAGTCACTTAGGTTCTGCTTATTTGGTTGAAGGGTCTTCTAATTTCTACTGTGCTCTCACTCTACCTTTAAAAAAAATTCCTTCTCTTCTTTCTTTAAGAAACTAAGTCCAGTAAATGAATTTTAAGACATGGAATTGAATAGAATAATATGGGAAATTTCTGTTTTAAAGCTGTTCTCATACTGTTTACTTTCTGAATAAGTAAGTAGAATCAAAGCATTTTAGAGCCATACTGGATTTTAGAACTTTTTCAATACAAATTATAATTGCTACTTATTCTAAATAGCCTCCAAAATGTGTGTGCTTTCTGTAGGAGGAGCAGGAATTAAGCCTTTCCTGGAACGCTTTGGAGAGCGTTGTCAAGAACACAGCAAACAAAGTCCCGCTCGGAGCACACCCCACAGAACCCCCGTTATCACTCCAAATACAAGGGCCATCCAAGAAAGATTATTCAAGCAAAACACATCTTCATCTACTACTCATTTAGCACAACAACTCAAGCAGGTCTGGCTTACTGCTTTTAGCATTATTCATCACATGGTCTCGGCGTAGAACCTAGAAATCACATTGTAAATTCTGATTCCAGTCTTCCTGACTGAGATAAATAGCATCTTGGTTCCCTGTATCGCTTATTTCAAATTAGAAATATTATTGTCTTGTGTTTCGTGCATGTCGTGAATTTTTTTCGTCTTAAAACTGAAGACAAGCAAAGTTTAGTAGTATGTGAATATTATTCTTAAACATACTATTGGCTCTTGTATAAAATAGAGCTTTTGGTGGTTTTAGGAACGTGAGAAAGAACTAGCATGTCTTCGTGGCCGATTTGACAAGGGCAATTTGTGGAGTGCAGAAAAAGGCGAAACCTCAAGAAACAAACAACTAGAAACCAAACAGGTAGTGTAAACAAGAAGAATGAAGGTGAACTTGGTACAGAAGTAGTGTTGGCATCTAACTTGTGGTCCTGCATTGTCAGACACTTCTTCATCCTGTGTCTATTAACTGTGCCATTTTCCATTCATAAACCCCTTCAGTTATAGCAACTCTGCTTTTCTCTTGTGATACTTTCCCGTTCAGTATTCACCAATGACCTACTTAGAATCAAAATTTTAAAAAACATGTTCTCATCTTTAATTGAGTTCATATTTCTTTTAGTATTCTCCTTAGTTGCTAGTTCTAAAATGTTTCTCAGAATCTACTTTTTTCATTAATGATGGTATACTTTCCCCAGATGCCAAACTGATAGACTATCCATAGTCCTTTCAGGTCATCAGATATACGTCCCAAATTTCTCTTTGTTTCTATATTACTGTCAAATTTCATTAATCAGCCTTCAACAGTGTCCCTACTTGTAAACTACTTTGTGTTTCACTTACATGCCTACTATGTACAAAAGACTGTATTAGGATATACTTTTAAGCTAAGAATAATAGAATTTAAAGTGGATACCAGTAGAAATAGAAAAATACATTTAACCAGTATTCTCTGAGAAAGACCTATTTAATTGATTTTGGTTTTTATCAGGTCTCGCTTAACAAATCGTGTTTCCCAGGGCTCTGATCTAACCCTGTTTCCTTATTTTCCCGGGCACATCTCTTCCTTGTCCTCACAGAAATGCTAATGTGTCTGACAGTGTTGTATTCAGCTCTCTCCAGAACTCCAGGCCTGGTGGGCTGGTAGAGCTCTTTGCACTTCCCAGCAGTATATTCTCCATGTAGCTTCTGTCTTCACCTAGGGCTTCATTCTCTACCTCACCATCTATTTTTTTTTAAATTATTTATTTATTTGACAGAGAGGAGAGAGATCACAAGTAGGCAGAGAGGCAGGCAGAGAGAGAGGGGGAAGCAGGCCTCCCTCCGAGCAGAGAGCCCGATGCGGGACTCAATCCCAGGACACTGAGATCATGACCTGAGCTGAAGGCAGAGGCTTTAATCCACTGAGCCACTCAGGTGCCCCGTCTACCTCACCATCTAAAACAGTCTGGGAATTCTTCCTTGCCCCCTTCCTCTTATTATTGCACCTTCCCCTAGTGCACACACGAACATAGACACATCCGATATGCTGCAAGCTGCCTGTCCTCTGTTTTCCTCTGCCATTACCTTAATCACTTCCAGAGCTTTGTTTTGATAACCTTGCTTCTAGTCTGGCTACTCTGCTGTCCATCTTACCCACTGCTGCCAGAGCAATTTTTTTAAAAAATATTTTTTATTCATTTATTTGACAGAGAGAGAGAAAAAAAAACACTCAAGCATGGGGAGCAGCAGGGAGAGGGAGAGGGAGAAGCAGGCTCTCCAAGCAGGGAGTCAGGTGTAGGGTTCGATCCCCAGACCCCGGGGTCACAAACAGAGCTGAAGGTAGATGCACAATGACTGAGCCACCCAGGCACCCCGAGAAGTATTTTTAAAAGGCAGATATTTGTGTGTTCCCTTGCTTAAAGTCCTTAGAAAGTTTTCCCTACTAGCATCGGAAAACTCTATCTAAAGTGTTTGGCTTACCATCTAGAATCATCCGGAATCTGGCTTCTCACTGCTCCTCCACATGTGTGCATCAATCCGGTCACGCAGACTATTTACAGTTTCTCAAAAGCACCCACGTTTTCAGATCTCTTTATCTTTGCCTTGCTATTTCTCTCTGCAAGGAGTATCTCCTTGGTGAGCGCCTACTTCATTAGGAGTAGGTCAAGCCTTAATCCCCTCTGGAAATCCTTACCTGGCCCTTTTCCTCAGGGGCCCCTCATTTTTTTCACCATGTCATCAGGTTCTTTACCTCAGCTGGAGTATTTATCTTGCTGTAACTGTTTCGCCTTTGCTTTTCACCACTGTCTAGAGAGCCTTATCTGTCTTTATCTGTGTTCTTAGTACTTGGCTCACAGGAAGAGCTCCAAAAACTTGTCCTTGAAGGAAGGATTGAATGTGCTAATCCTTGCCATTGGCATACAGCAAGCTGTTATCTGTCATCCTAAAATAAAAACAACTCTCTGTACCCCCTATTCACTTCCCTTTCTTTACCTCCTTTTCATTCAGACTCTTCCAAAAGGGTTATGTCTTGCTGCTTACATTTTTTCCTCCCTTCTCTCTGGATCTCCGCTCAGGCTGTCACTGCTACCTCCTTATCAAATTCACCAGGGCTCTTCAATAATCAATTTTTAGGCATTCAACTTGACCTATTAGCAGCATTTGGCATTGCTGATTACTGTCTTCTGTTTGAAGCACCTTCTTCACTTGGTTGCCACTATATCATATCATGACTTTTCTGCTACATCCCTGGAAATATAGGACAACAGTTCTTAAACTGTTTTGTGCTAAATAATTCCTACTCAACCTGTGAAATTCCACCTGGATGGTTGCACATTTGCATGTAAAGAACATTCTAGACACAATAACAGAGTTTAGCGGTCTGCCTCACTCAGAACTCATCTATGGTACCCACAGAGGGAGCCAAGAGGTGGGAGGAAAAAGTAATTGAGTGTGGTGTTACCAGAGTCAAAGGAAGAAAGAACCTTTCAGAAGGAAGGGATGGTTAGTATTGTCAAGTATGCATTGTCAAATGTGGACTGGACCGAGACCACTGGGTTTTGGAAGAAAGAGCTTGTTTCTTGGCAAGAACAGTTTTATTGAAGTGGTGAGGGGAGAATGTAGGTGTTGGTGGGTGAGGAGCAGGGTTGGAGGACGGAGGCAGCCCTCAGAAGTTCGGTTCTAAAAGGGAAGGGAGAAAGGAGGTGATGGCTGGAAGGGGATGAGGAAGTGAAGTATGGTTTGTGTTTGTGGTTGTGTTTGTTTTGTTCATTCTGAGGAGACTTAAGTCAATTTTAATGTCAAAAGTAAGAGGTTTATAGGGTGCCTGGGTGGCCCAGTCAGTGAAGCATCTGACTGGATTTTAGCTCAGATCGTCATGGGATCCAGCCCCACGTTGGGCTCCATGCTGAACATGGAGCCTGCTTGGGATTCTCTCTCTCCCTCTGCCCCTCTGCACTCGCACATGTACATATACTCTCTGTAAATAAATAAATAAAGTCTTAAAAAAAACAAAAGAAGTTTATGATAGAGGAATAAGTGATGCTGACTGATAGGATAGGGTGAACCCTTCAAGAGGTAAGACTGGGGGCGCCTGGGTGGCTCAGTGGGTTGGGTGTCTGCCTTCAGCTCAGGTCATGATCTCAGGCCCCTGGGATTGAGCCCCGCATCGGGCTCCCTGCTCAGCAGGGAGTCTGCTTCTCCCTCTCCCTCTGCCCCTCCTCCCCACTCACGCTTTCTCTCTCTTGCTCATTCTCAAATAAATAAAATCTTTAAAAAAAAAAAAAAAAGAGGTAAGACTGGATTGGATGAGCTCAGGAGTACCAGGAAGGGAAAGGATTAGGACAGGTTATGGCTGTGATAAGAAGGAAAAAGGAAAGCAGTGTTTGGGGGCAAGTGATTTTAGAACTATGGTGACAGAAAACTGGTAGAATTTCTATCTGGTTACTTCTGTTTTGTCCATCCTTAAGGAAGGGAAGGTGATAGGTGTGATACTCTGGAGGATGGGAGAGAGAGCTGCCCCAGAAAGAGAAATACTAAGGGGTAGTTGACACTCAAATGGGGTATGAGAGCATACATTCCTAGTAGAATCAAACTCACAGTTGTAAGTTCTTCCTCCAGATATGTCCAAAGAGCCTGTATATAAGCATGGAGAAGGTGGGTTGTTCCAGGGATGGAGTTTGCTAGACATGAGGAATGGAAGTACCGTTTAGGTGAGGGAGTTGAAGGTAGTGGTGAGATCGTGGTTGAACTGAAGCTCTAACCTAGAGGGAAGTGTAGCAAAATAGGTAGGGGAAGTCCCCATGAGGCCAAAGAATAGGATCTGGTAGGAATTCCCGAGTAAGAGAGCTAGGGGAGAGGCTGACTCCAAGAGATGGCTGAATTGGAGTGGTGGTGGAGGTCTTTGGAGTGGAAGCATTTATGCAGCTCAGGGGCCAGGATGCTGGTGAGAAGGTACTTGCGGCTCCCATACTGCCCAGATGATGGCAGGTCCTGGACTGGAGAAGCAGGGATGGCGCGAGCAGGAAGAGAGAATTCCTAAGAGCTGGAATTACTGTTAGAGAGCTGGGAGGGGCTGCCCCTCCTGTTGTCAGGGCGTGTGTCACCGAAGATTGTAGGGAAGTCCTGCCTTCATGGGAGAGTCAGGTCTGCAGGGCAGCATTCGGTAGTTTACTCTGTGTTCATGCATCAAAAGCTCCTTCTAACCTGAGAGTCAAAATAGTCTGGAACTGGCTCTGGAATGAGAACGTGTGGGCTTGTAAACTGGCCCTCCCAGTTATTGGCCAAGTGACTTCACTTAACTCCTCTGTGTCTCTATCTTTTCTTTGGTAGAATGAAGTAATGACACCTAACTTACAAGGTTATTGGGAGGATGGCGGGGAGGGGGTGGTGGTGGTGGGGGCTGGGGGGCAAAAATATCAAGGCTTAGAAAGGTGACTGGCGCATATTAGGCTCTATTAAGCTTTAGTTGCTGTTATTCTTACTCTTTTTTTAATTTCATTTTTTCAATGTTACTCTTATTTATTTCTTCTATTGCTTTAATCATAAAGCCCTTTCAAAAACAATGAATGTTTGTCTCCCATGGCCTTGTCAGTGATTAAAACTCAGATGAGTGATATTTTTTTTCTTTTTCTTTCCTTTTTTTTCTTCGACATTCTGTTTTCGTTCTTCTTTGTTTTCTTTGCCTTTTACCCACTGAGTAAATGTTAAGGGGAATCTTGATGTAGGAACTGTTAGTAGATTTTATAGGTGTGGGATGAGATAAGTGGCCTAGGGGAATTGCTTTTCTCTGCATGTGGCTTTCACTTTAATTGGTTTCTCTAAAACTACTCCAATGCGAATTTTCCTTCTTGCCTCCTATTCTCTTAAAGTACATCCTGGGAATTGCAGAGAATACTGAACCAGCACCAAGGGCTTCTTGTGTTCTAAACATGGCTGGGACCTTTCACATATTATTTTGTTCTGAGGAAGCTTATGTAGAATGATGACTCTTGTTTGTTTCACTTAATACGCAGAGAGAAAAAAATCTATAGTGTTGAGAAATAACATCTTCATTTGCTTTTTGTAGGAAATTCACTGTCAGAACACTCCCCTCAAAAAACATCCAGCTGTCTCAAACATCCCATCGCTTCTAGTAACAGAAAAGGTGATAGAAAATCAGACACCAGGAAAACCTTCTGACACAGAACCTACAGGTCAGCATTTTCTACTTCTGCTCCACTTACAACAGAGCATTCTGTCTGCTATAGTTTTGGAAATTTAATTGGGAAGCAGAAATACTGCTTTAATGTAAAAAGATTAATTTTTTTTATTGCTACTCATTCTTTCAATTCTAACCGTGCAAAATGCTTCCTTAGTTCTCTTCTGGATTCAAAATTCATGCTCTTAATGGGAGGATAAATCTCTATATAGCTTCCCCCCCCCCCCCGAGGATTCAGTAAGATCTGTTGAATTATGGAGTATGTATGCTCTTTAATTTATCTGCTCTATAAGTGTTTCTATAAGTCGAATTCTTAAAACTAGTGGGCAAAGATGTATATACAAAGAGCTGAATTGCAGCACTGTTTGTAATAGTAATAAGGTAAATGACCTCAATGTCCATCAGTAGAAAACTGTTTAAATAAATGCTGCTAAATCTATGTCCCCACATATTATGTAGCTGCTTAAAACACTAAGATAGCTTTGTATGTAATGACATTTAACATATCATAGACAGTTAAACATGTTTTTGTTTTTTAAAATTATGTAAAAAACACATTACTAGATATTGGGGAGGGTATGTGCTATGGTAAGTGCTGTGAACTGTGTAAGCCTGATGATTCACAGACATGTACCCTGAGGCAAATAATACATTATATGTTAATTAAAAAAAACCACATTACTAAAATTTGCCATCTTAATAATTTTTAAGTGCACGGTTCAGTAGTGTTAAGTACATTCACATTGTTGTGGAACAGAGCTCCAGAACTTATTCATCATTAGAACTGAAACTATACACATCAAGCAACAACTCCCTATTTCCTCCCCGCCTCAGGCACTGGTAACCACTATTCTACTTTCTGATTCTATGAATTTGACAACTTTAGAAACCTCATACAAGTATAATCATATAGTTTTTATCTTTTTATAACTAGCTTTAAAAAAGAAAAAGATTTATTTATTTTAGAGAGAGAGAGAGAGAGAGCTGGAGTACAGGGAGAAGGCGGAGAGAGAGGGAGAGAGAAACTTTAGCAGACTCTGCACTGAGCATGGAGCCCACCGCGAAGCTCTATCCCACGACCCTGAGATCACAACCTGAGCCGAAACCACAAGTTGGACGCTTAACTGACTGTACCACCCAGGCAACCCTGTAACCAGCTTATTTAATATAGTGTAATATCCTCAAGGTTTATCCATGTCCTAGCATGTGACCGGAATTCCTTCCTTTTTAAGGCTGAATAATACTCCCATCATGTACACATACATTTTGTTTAGCCCCTGCCTATCAGTGGACATTTTGGTTGCTTCCGTCTCTAGTTATTGTGAGTAGTGCTGCTAGGGACATAGGTATGCAAATATCTCTTTGAGACCCTGCTTTCAGTTCTTGGTATAGACCCAGTAGTGGGGTTGCTAGATCATACAGTGGATCTATTTTAAGTATTTTGAGGGACGATTATACTATTTTCTGTAGCACTCACACCATTTTACCATCTCACCAACACAGCACAGGCGTTCTAGTTTTTCCTCATCCTTGCCGACACTAGTTATTTTCTGGGTTTTTGGTAGTAGCCATCCTTAGGGGTGTGAGGTGATAGCTCATTGTGATTTTGATTTCCGTTTCTTTTACAATTAGTGGTGTTGAGCATCTTTTCATATGTTGGTTGGCTTTTTCTATACCATCTTTGGAGAAATGTCTGTTCAAGTCCTTTGCCCATTTACTAATCAGGGTATTTTATTTTTGTTGTTGAGTTTTAGGAGTTCTTTATATATTCTGAATATTAATCACTTATTACATACACAATTTACACTATTTTCCTCCATTCTGTAGGTTGTCTTTGCAACTCTGTTGAATGTATCCTTTGATACACAAAAGTTTTTAAGTTTGATGTCGTCCCATTTGTCTGTTTGTACTTTTGTGGCCTGTGCTTTTGATGTCACATCCAAGAAACTGCCAAATCCATTGTCATGAAGCTTTCCCTCCATGTTTTCTTCTAGGAGTTTTGAGTCTTATATTTGGGTCTTTAATCCATTTTGAGTTAATTTTTGTATATGGTGTCAGATAAAGGTCCAACTTCATTTTTTGCATGTGAGTATCCAGTTTTCCCAACATTATTTGTTGAAGAGACTTCCTTTCCCTACCAAATCGTCTTGGCAGCCTTATCAAAGATCATTTGACCCCAAATACATGAGGTTTTGTTTTGTGGCTCTCTATTCTCTCTATTCCATTGGTCTATGAATCTATGTTTGTGTCATATGTGTTGATTACTATACCTTTGTATATGTTCTGAAATCCAGAAATGTCAGTATTCTAATTTTGTTCTTTTACAAAATTATTTTGGATGTTGAAGTTCCCTTGAAGCTCCATATGAATTTTAGGATGGATTTTTCTGTTTCTCCAAAAATGCTATTGATAAGAATGCATTGAATCTGTAGATTGCTTTGGGTAGTATTGACATCTTGACAATATTAAGTCTTCCAATCCATGAACATGGGATGTCTTTCCAGCTATTCGTGTCTTATTTAATGTCTTTCAACAATGTTTTGTAGCTTTTGGCATACAGATCTATCACCTCCTTGGTTAGGTTTATGCCTAAGTATTTTATTTTTTTTTCTAAGTATTTTATTCTATGAACAGAGGTAATTTTACTTCTCCTTTTCAAATCTGGATGCTTTTTATTTCTTTTTCTTGCCTGTTGCTCTTACTAGGACTTCCAAAGCTATGCTGAATAGAAGTGGTCATCCTTGTCTTATTCCTGATCTTAGAGGAACAAGAGTACACTACACTTGTATCTACCAGTGTATCATATTACACTACAGAGTATCATATTAGCCATGGGATTTTCCTACGTGGCCTTTTTTATGTTGAGGTGGTTTCCTTCTATTGCTAATCTGTGAAGTGTTCTTATTGACACTTTTTTTTTAAAGTGAAAAACAAAATGCAGAACAGCATGGATAGTATGATTACTTTCTGATAAAACAAAAGGATGTTCACATTTGCATACATAGGGGCAAAACTGGAAGAAAAAACAATAACCTGGTAATATTGGCATCCCCTTTCTCTTTGGGGAGGAAGAGATAAATGGGAATGTGAAGAGAGGACAACTGTTTTGGGCAATTCTCTATACATTTCTAGATTTGAAATGCATAGTTTTATAATCAGAAAAAAAGAATACATAAGATTCCTTCACTGAAAAATTCTCAGTTCTTAACATATACTAATATGATTTTTCTTACAATTTTTTTTAGGTTCTACTGAATGTGAAATGACGAAGTCTAGCCCTTTGAAAATCACACTGTTTTTAGAAGAGGATAAGTCTTTAAAAGTAACATCAGACCCAAAGGTCGAGCAGCAGACTGGTTGGTTTTTATGTTTTATTTCCTATTAATTTATTGGTAGAAGTACATACTCAAGTATATAGTGTCCTATATCTCAAAATGTCTTATGATCTTGTAATATTCTCTCTCTCTCTCTCTTTTAATTAGGAAATACTCTAAGTTTTCACAAAGAAATAGCCCTGTTAACAGTTATCTTTAGGTCCTAGACTCCTGTGAAAATCTGATTTAAAGCTATCGCTGACTTTCACAGGGAAAAGAAATGTGCTGTCCTCCCACACTCTTTATATACTCTTAGAGGAATAAGTGGCTCTTGAAGATTATTTGGGACCCCTGCCTTAGGTGATGTTACTATTTCCCTATTATTCACTGCCATGTGAAAGGGAACTCCCCAACAATAGAAAAAGAGTTACTTCAAAGAACATTTTTTGTAAGTCTGAAGCTTTTGGCTGTTATCTTGTCGTTTGCATTCTTCCTTAATATTCTTTCTTAAACCCAAAGCATTGACTCAGCTTCCGACAGCTCCAACCTTCATTGCTTTACTGTTTATTTAGGAAGCGCATGAACGTGAGATCTGCTCTGCTATCCTTTTAATTCTTAAAGATCTGAGTCACAGAATCTACCTACTGAAATCTTTTTCAGAAGTAGTACGTGAAACTGAGATGAGTGTGGATGATGACGATGATATCAATAGTTCAAAAGTAATTAATGACATCTTCAGTGATGTCCTGGTGGAAGGTGAGCTAGATATGGACAAGAGCGAAGAGGAGATGGACCACGAAGAACAGGAAGACGCACTGAATATCTCCTCAATGTCTTTACTCGCTCCATTAGCACAGACAGTTGGTGTGATAAGTCCAGAGGTAAGGAAAGACGAAATGGTACCAGGCCTGGGACACAAACAGTTAGAATGGGATCCCCTTTTGTTTTAGTTGGTACATGGGGATTTGGCTCTCTGTGGCCAGGGGAATTCTGGAACTGTGATGTCAGCTTTCTTAAAAGAGAGCTTAAAATGCTTTAGTTGTTCCTGTGACCTTAGATAAAATCCAAACTGTGACATGGTTTGAAAGGCCAGACACGTGGACTCAAATCCTGACTTTGCCATTGGCTATTTATGGCCCAAGGTATTCAACCTCTTTACCACAGTTCCTTCACCTGTTAAACGAGGTTAAAACTAGTGCGGGTTGATGAGAATATTATATCATTAGTATATTCGTATTTGGCACCAGACAGAGAACTAACATTTATTGACAGCTGACTATTATTATTATTAGCTATCACCCTAAATTGAATAACTGCAGCTTGGGAAATTGATTCAATTAGAACTATTTTTTAAGAGAGTTGCATATGTAGGTTTTAGCTATCTTTGCACTTTTATTCATTTACTATTTAGGAACTTCTTTTAGTTGGCCTTGTTTTTATGATGAATCCGTTGACTTATTGGATGTTTATTTCCCAAGAATAGGGAATTTATTCATTTCCTCAGAATTATCATTTAGAATCCATGTCGTCCATAAAATCTCCTAATACCTCATGTGCTTCACTGCAGAGTTTAGTTTCCTCACCTAGATTGGAATTGAAAGACACCAGTGTAAGTGATGAAAGTCCAAAGCCGGGAAAATTCCAAAGAACCCGTGTCCCTCGAGCTGAGTCAGGTGATAGCATTGGTTCTGAAGATCGTGATCTTCTTTATAGGTAAGAATGTTTCAGAAGGCATTTAGTCACTAAAGGTCATGGTTAGATATATAGCAAGTTGTGTTATAATTACAATGTTATTAATAATTCACCTATGAAACTTTGGACTAACTTTTGTCAGCCTCTCTTTTACCAAATGGCATTTTGTATTCCACATGTTCAATAAAAGAGAGTGCTCAATGTGTTGCTGGATTTCTAATAGAGTATACCCTATTTCCTGAAGCATTGATGCATACAGATCTCAGAGATTCAAAGAAACAGAACGTCCTTCAATAAAGCAGGTGATTGTTCGGAAGGAAGACGTTACTTCTAAGTTAGATGAGAAAAAGAATGCCTTTCCTGGGCAAGTTAATATCAAACAGAAAATGCAGGTATGTACTTCTGTGGGAAGGAGCTTTGGAATGCTTTCTATACAAGACTGTATACTCCTTAAGGACAAAGGCCCAGCCTTACTCATCTCTGTACCCTGAGTGACTAGAGCGTTGTCTGATACACTAGAGCTCAGTAAATTGCTCTTGAGTTCAGTGTACCTTGAGAAAGGAAGGTTTTCTCTGTTGGAAATGTTGGAAGCTTATTTGATATTTCTGAAATATTTAAATGTTTGTTGTAAGTTGGATGGTAGTGAAGTGTGAAATTTATTTTGCTCTTATGGGTTCTTTTACACTAAGGAAGGTATTTTCGAAAGTATAACATATACGTAATTTAAATAAAATGAATCAGATAATTTCTAAATCTTTACTATTTTGTTGAACATAGCCCCGATTATAATTTTAATAAGTATGAGTGGAAAGTCTTTTTATGAGAAAGAATGTTTACAGTGTAATTAGTAGTATAGCACGTTGAATATTTTTGGTGCATAGTGTAGACACTAGAATGGTGAAAGTAACATTTGACTTCACTCTCTGGATATTCGGAAATTATCCAACAGGTTTAGTTAGAACTGAAGTTTAAAGTGAAAATGGCGATTAAAAATGTGAGTTTTCCCCTCTTTTTATTGGTTTCCCTAGGAACTCAATAATGAAATAAATTTGCAGCAGACAGTAATCTATCAAGCTAGCCAGGCTCTTAACTGTTGTGTCGATGAAGATCACGGAAAAGGGTCACTAGAAGAAGCTGAAGCAGAAAGACTGCTCCTCATTGCAAGTATGTGTGAAACACTTGAAACAAGACTCTTTTGTCTAGGGTAGTTAGAAATCTCTATTTTAAAGAAAAGGCTTTTTCTATTTCAGTTGATCTATGTTTTTGTTTCTTATAACATTTGTGAATGCTCTGCATGTAAAATAAAATGTAGTTTGCATGAAAGGTGAAAGGAACTGGAATACATTTGAAGAAATGCAGTTGTGAAGAGTATGCCAAAAATGAATATATGAACATATTTATACATGTGAGTGTGTGTCTGTGTGTATTCGTATACACACACTCTGTCTCAGCACCTAGCTATGTACATGTAGCTAAAAAAAAGCATGTGAGTTTTGTTGTGTATGTGTAGTGAGGAATGACAGGGCATGTTAGCATGGAGAGATCATACCACATGAGAAAACTGGCAAAAAGTTCAAGCATTAAGTTATAAAGATGTTCTAAGTCAAGGTTTTACCCAACTATCTACCACCTGTTCGTATAAAGAAGCACTGATCTTGTTTTTGGTCTTAAGTACATTTGCCACATCAGTGTGTTTTCTTGAGTTGGTCTCATGTAGAAACAGTTGCAGTTTTCATATTTGCGATATTGTGTATTTTTACATAGCTGAGAAGAGAACACTTTTGATTGATGAGTTGAATAAATTGAAGAATGAAAGGCCTCAGAAGAAGAATAAGACTGGTCCCATTGCTCCAAGTGAATTTGTCCCATCCAAAGGATCAGTTACTTTGTCAGAAATCCGCTTGCCTTTAAAAGCAGATTTTGTCTGTGGTACGGTTCAGAAACCAGGTATGATGATTTTTATTTGCATCACTTCTGTTTCCTATGTTAAATTATGAGCCTTACCTAGATAGGAATTATGCAAATGGCAGCAAGTAGAGCATGCAGAAAGATGCACAGCTTGTATCTTGGGCCTTTCGTTCCTTTAATGAAGACATATATGCAAAAATAACCAAGGGAAAATTGCATATGTGGGGTTGCTGATCCATGGTAACAGCCATGGCTCTAACTGAAAGGAAGGCAAGTTAAACATAGGTGGGGTTTTGTTTTGTTTTGTTTTTAAGATTTTATTTATTTGAGAGAGAGCAAACACAAGCGGGCAGGGGGAGGGACAGAAAGAGAAGCAGACTCCTTGCTGAGCAGGGAGCCCGATGCAGGCTTGATCTTGGGACCCTGGGATCATGACCTCAACCCAAGGCAGACACTTAACCAACTGAGCCACCCAGGTGCCCCTAAACATAGTTTTAAGCATAAAATGTTTTTTTAAAGATTTACTTATTTAGGGCGCCTGGGTGGCTCAGTTGGTTAAGCAACTGCCTTCAGCTCAGGTCATGATCCTTGAGTTCCGGGATCGAGTCCCACATCGGGCTGCCAGCTCCACAGAGAGTCTGCTTCTTCTTCTAACCTTCTCTCCTCTCATGCTCTCTCTCACTTTCTCTGTCTCTCAAATAAATAAATAAAATCTTAAAAAAAAAAAGATTTATTTATTTATTTGACAGAGAGAGATCACAAGTAGGCAGAGAGGCAGGCAGAGAGAGAGGGAGAAGCAGGTTCTCTGCTGAGGAGAGAGCCCGATGCGGGCCTCGATCCTAGGACCCTGGGACCATGACCTGAGCTGAAGGCAGAGGCTTTAACCTTCTAAGCCACCCAGGTGCTCCGAGCATAAAATATTTTCCTAAGATGAGATACCTTGATACAGCAGATCATTTAACTTTTATTATTTAGTTTTATTGTGGAAAGTACTGGGACATTGAAGAGAATCTACTTACTCTATTCTGTTTAAAATTCATTCCAAAAATCTTGAATTATTGGTTGTAGAGGTGAAGATGACCACCACAATGAAGACTGTTCTGCTGAAGTTGTTATTGCCTTTGTCACTCTAGATTGAATAAGTAAACTTTTCTAAATGTGTGTTCTGCGATAAATGATAGCAAAGTGGGCACAGGAGAATATGGCACCAGGATCTGAAAAGAGGGCAGGGAAATTATAGCAAGCTTAATAAAATCAAAGTTTCATTAAACTGTAGTGAAGTTCTTTTAAGATTCCTTTATATTTTCATTTGCATGGGCCATTTTCTCTTTGAGGAGAGGGAGGGCTAGACATAGATGAGAAGTGAATTTAAGGTACAGGGAAAATAAAGAATGGAGCATTCTTTAGGGACAATGTAATGTAGCTTCTGATTGTGGCTGCTGTCTGATTTTGGTATAGCTGAAAGAAATCTATTGGTAATATAATATGTACCTTGAAACATGGATGTTTACTAACATGGTGAAGAAACACTCTATGTTTCTATTAGAATTTATCTCCAAGGAACTTTCACAGAAATATATTTTAAGGAATATAGAGCCCTATATTGAGCAATATATTGTTACCTAAACAATCAGGAATCAATAGGTAAAATATGAAGTCAGCAGAAATTGAGGGGTATGGAGTGATGTTATTTCAGTTCATATAAATAATAGGATGAGACCTTGATGATGCTTATTGATGATTATGACTGTTTGCTTATGTGTCTTACTTAGCTTTTTGTATATGGAAAGCTGATTTTAGTAATTTTTAGGTAAATTACATAAATTAGTCACAATGTTACTTTTTCCTTTGGTCTTCCAGAATGCTGATTAGTCAAATCTGACTTTGCTTGTGCTAATTACATAATGTGATTACTTTTTACAGATGCAGCAAATTACTATTTCTTAATTATACTAAAAGCAGGAGCTGAAAATATGGTAGCCACGCCATTAGCATGTACTTCAAATTCTCTTAATGGTGATGCTCTGACATTCACTACTACATTTACTCTGTAAGTAAATTAGGCTTTTGACGGTTTAAACACATTTCTCTTTTAATAGAGGATACAAATGGAATGTATAGTCTTTGAAATGCGATATCTACATTCTTCTATGGACAAATTGTTTCAGTTTGTTGATTTAAATCTTTTATATGTTTCTGATATTTCTTTCCATTGAGTAGTGCATTTCTTCCATGTGACTATAGGTATTTAATGTTTTGATATATACATAAAATATAAATATATATTACATATGTAACAAAAATAATTAAGGTCAAGATTTTATATATATAAATATGTATATATATAAATTATATATATATAAATATGTGTATATATATATGTGTATATAAAATCTGGACCTTAATTTTTATATATATATGTTTTAAATCTTAAATGTACTTAATATTCCAGCTCACTGAAAAGATGTATTTAGTGTCAAAGATTTATTATGAAAATTCTGAATCAAAATCCAGTTAGACAAAAAGTACTTATTAAAGATCTTGAGTTGTCAACACCCAAAGAACAAATAATCCAATTAAGAAATGGGCAGAAGATATGAACAGACATTTCAGCAAAGAGGACATCCAAATGGCCAACAAACACATGAAAAAGTGCTCAACATCACTCGGCATCAGAGAAATACAAATCAAAACCACAGTGAGATACCACCTCACACCAGTCAGAATGGCTAAAACTAGCAAGTTAGGAAATGACAGGTGTTGGCGAGGATGCGGAGAGGGAACCCTCCTACACTGTTGGTGGGAATGCAAGCTGGTACAGCCACTCTGGAAAACTGTATGGAGGTTCCTCAAAATGTTGAAAATAGAGCTACCTTATGACCCAGCAATCGCACTACTGGGTATTTACCCTCAAGATACAAATGTAGTGATCCGAAGGGGCACGTGCACCAGAATGGTTATAGCAGCAATGTCCACAATAGCCAAACTATGGAAAGAACCTAGATGTCCATCAACAGATGAATGGATCAAGAAGAGTGGTATATATATTCAATGGAATACTCTGCAGCCATCAAGAGAAACGAAATCTTGCCATTTGCGGTGACGTGGATGGAACTAGAGGGTATTATGCTAAGCAAAATAAGTCAGTCAGAGAAAGACAATTATCACATGATCTCTCT
>CM052806.1:56343542-56448879 GCA_028533885.1 Nasua narica
TTTTTTTAAAGATTTTTTTTATTTATTCATTTTTAACAGAGAGAGAACACAAGCAGGCAGAGAGGCAGGCAGAGGCAGAGAGAGGAGCAGGCTCCCTGAGGAGCAAGGAGCCCGATGCGGGACTCGATCCCAAGACGCCGGGATCATGACCTGAGCCAAAGGCAGTTGCTTAACCAACTGAGCCACCCAGGCGTCCCCGAGATGCCATTTTAAATAATAATAGGGCAAACAGTTGTGGAGTAAAACAACTAATTAGCATTGTCGAATTTCGAATTTTGAGGTTATGGGAATAGCGATTGGGTGCTCTACTGTGCCCAAACTATCCTGCTCTATGCCTATTGGCCCAATAATTACTAGCAGTACCCCTCTCTCTCAAAAATATCCCACTGTATGAAAAGTTACAGCCACACTCATTATAAAGTTACTTTTTATAGGTCTTAACAATAATCTTAGAAGTGTGAAATTCTTCAAAGACCCTTTTGTTAAACAGAAAACAAAACAGGATCATGCATTTTCACCTTTCTGCACTCAGCAGGAGGTAGTGATATGGACTATTTCGTGAATATTCTCAGTTCGCCCCATCAGGACAATCTTCGACCAAGAATATTGTCAGCTTTTCATAGCTGTAGAGTAAGAGTGAACATTTTCTTCTACTAGTTTTTATGAGATTCTTTTTACCAGCAGCATTCGCTGGGTTCAATGTGGAACTCTATTAATTAGCACTGAGAACCTGAGGAACTTAAAATTGACTAATGGAAAAGAGCGAGGGAATTTATAACAAGAAAGATAATGAGGCACATGATATTTTGATTCTACGTTATGGATGCCTTTTAATTTTAGAAAGTTAGAGGTTTGTCTCATGGAATTAGTCTCCGGAAATCTACACTTTCTGGCCAAGAATTCCCCCTTTAACTTCTCTTTATTGTGTTGGAGGACCGAATTGTTGGAAACTAGCCTTACACCTAAAAGAAGTTTTTTCCACTGAAAAGTAACTTCTTTTAGGCTTTTCTGGTACCATAGGACCATTTTGCTAATAGATGCACAAAATAAATTGAGACGAAGCACAGATGCTCACAGACACAGTTCAGAGCTCTGGCGGTTTGGTGCTGAGATCTGAGTGTGGTCCCCAGGGAAAGAGCTGGGTGCCCCTCTCGCTGTTTAGGGTGCATGCTGCCTCAAGAACAGCTAGCTGCAAACCACAAATGCTAAATGCTATTTTTGGTTTTTGCCTTTTTTCATGGAAGTGAAAATCCTCTTCAGATTTCTTTCAACTAGCAAAAACAGGTGTTAACATAGGTCTTTTGTAAAAGTGAAATGGGCTGACTTTTGAAAATCCAGGAGTTACCTGTGTACCACATTCTCTTTCCTTTTTTTTTTTTAATAGGAAAACTGGGTATTTATTGGGCCAAAAGTATCCTTTTAGCAATGGTTGGTTGAATGCCTGGATATAAGTTGGCACTAGGCTATGAGAACAAACATGAAAAACACACATAGTTGCTCTCAAGAATCTGCTGTGCAAAAAAAAAAAAAAAAAAAGAATCTGCTGTGCAAAGTGCAGGCTATGGCTTGGGGCACCGAAGGGAACATACACAGGGGAGTTTCAGAGCCTGGAAGACGGACTTCCTACTTGGAGAATAATAGGCTCTGGGTGGCCTAGGGTAGTTTTCATACTCCGAAGTGGAGAGAAAGGATTCAGTACCATATTGTCTGTACCCATTGAGAGACATTTAGGTTATTTTCCCCTCTTGCTCTTGTGAAGAATTCAATGAATGCTGGAGTGCACGTATTCCTTGAGACTCTGGTTTTAAATCTTTTGGATAAATACCTAGAAGTAAGATTG
This sequence comes from Nasua narica, assembly GCA_028533885.1. NCBI lineage: Eukaryota > Metazoa > Chordata > Mammalia > Carnivora > Procyonidae > Nasua > Nasua narica. The sequence continues at coordinate 56,345,383 of CM052806.1, forward strand.
TTTGACTATACACAGTAGTTCTATTTTTAATTTTTTGTGAATCCTCACTGAAAAGCTTTCAATTTTGATGAGGTCGGATTTATCGATTTTGTTGTTCATGTAGTTGCTCATGCTTTGGTGTCATATCTGAGACTCCATTGCTAAATCCATGATCATGAAGATTTACTCCTATGTTTTCTTCTAAGAGTTTCATGGTTTTAGGGCATTGATCATTTTCAGTTAATTTTTGTGTATGATAGGAACTAGGGAGCCATCTTCACTCTTGCGTGTAGAAATCCAGTTTCCCTAGCACTGTCTGTTTATAAGAATGCTCTTTCCCCATTGAAGGGCCTTGGCACCCCTGTTGAAAATCAGTTGACCATAGCTGTATGGGTTTATTTCTGGGCTCTCAATTCTGTTCCTCTGGTCTAGTTGCCCTTACCACACTGTTGTGATATGACTGTAGCTTTGGATTAGGTTTTGAAGTTAGGAAGTATGATTCCTCCAATTTTGTTCTTTTTCAAGATTGTTTTAGTTATTAATAATGGGGACCTTTTGCAATTCCGTATGAATTTGGGGATCAGCTTTTCCATTTCTGCAGCTCACTCTTCTTTATTGCTGATTATTAATGTATTAACTTACCAATGGAGTATATTCTGTTGATGGAGAATGGATAAGCACATGTAATCTCTTCTTAAATCTGTATTTTCTCTATCATATTAACTTGGGACGTAGGGTTCTGTTTTTATCAAACTCTACCTTGAATGAATTTATTCTTCAAAAGCATTTGTTGCTAAGGAACCAGTGGCCTTTAGGGCTACCTGTTTTACATTCCAGCTTTAGAAAATACTGTGCTTTCAAGGCATAATTTTCTTTATTCATGATTTATACATGTTTTATAGAAAAAAAAATCAGACTTTGAAGCTGTTTTGCAAATAACTTACCCCCTGTCTTCACAGGTGCCCTTTTTATCTCCTTTGGAAGGTCATATTTATTTAAAAATAAAATGTCAAGTGAATTCAAGTGTTGAAGAAAGAGGTTTTCTAGTAAGTAATATCGCTTCATCTATTTTTTCCTTTTTCCATGTTGTGAAGTATAGACTTGGTTTCACATAGAATGACAACCTACGTGATTACATGATACATTGGTCCAGTAAAGATTTGTTGCATGTCCACACTATGATAGTCACTGTGCTGGGACTGGAATCTAACAGGCCACAAAAAATAACCCTTCCCCTCAGAAACTTTTAGATTAGTAGGGAGAAACCACAAGTAACCTGGCAAATACAAGGCTGTGCTATAATAGGGGGGAGCCTAGAGGGCCTGGGGGTGACTGGTGGGGCCTTAAAGAAAGCCACTGGAAGTAGCTGGTAAACTGCTGAGTAAGTTAGCCAGGGAGAAAGCGGGGGAAGTGTTCCAGATAAAGGGCAGAGCGGGTACGCTAGCCTGGAGCGCCCTTCCCTTTCTCTTCCCCCGCCAGAGGTAAGGAAGGCATAGACAGTGAGTAACCTGTAGTTCAGCCGGCGCTTAGGCCCCGGTGTATGTGGGCAGAGGGGACAGCGAGGAGAGTGACTGCAGAGGACAGTGTGCTTGGGGATACTGGGCTGAGGGCTAAAGGGCCTTTGAAAGAATTTGGACTGTATCTGGAAGCCAGCAAGGTACACTTGAAGGACTTTACGCAGAGGAATAACATCATTTTTGGGGTGTAGAAAAGTCGTCCTCCCTTTGATGTGGAGAGGAGTTTGGAGACAGGTGGCCCGGAAGACTAGCGAGGAGATAGTCACTCCAGGAGAGATGAAGCAGGAGGGAGGGCAGGCACGGTGATTTGACTGTGCGGCAGAGCGGGTGGAAAAGCAGAAGTAGGGATGTCACATAGATCCCTCCCTTGTACAACTTGTTGGATGGCAGTGATGCCACCAAGTTAAGGGATCTTGGGGAAGGAGCAAGTATGAGTGGGAAGAAAGTTTTTTGGTCCCCAAATTTTACTGTGGAAAATTGCAGATATACAGCAAAGTTTGATAGAATCTTACATTGAACACCCATATACCCACCATCTAGACTGTGCCTTTAACATGTTTTACTATCCTTGCTTTATCATGTATCTGCTACCTAGCCATCCTTCTACCTACCCCCTCTGGCCATGGCTGGAAATACCATATTTAGGGAGAAGAATTTTAAAAGTATACTAGAGACCTTAGCGTGTTCCTCCAAATCTTAAGTGTACATCCCTGAGTTTTGACACACGCATACATCTTTATAACACAAATTTCTATTAAGATCTAGAACATTGCCCCAGAAAGTTCCTTCATGCCCGTTCCTTCATCCCCCAAGGTGGGAAGCTTTGATGAGTTAAGTTTAAATGATTTGAATTTTAGATGACTCCAGAGATCTGAGTTTGAAGTACAAGATGGAACTTTTGGTTGAGATGAAGATTTGGAAGTCTGCATTATAGAGATAGTAACTGAAGTGCAGGAAGGGTTGAGTGAAGCAGCAGGAAGGGTTGAGTGAAGCAGAACCAGAAGGAACACTAATGTTTAAGCCACAGACTTAGAAAGAGCAGCTCTCACAGGGGCTGACAGGGAGGGCAGTGTGTCCCGGCTGCCAAGAAAGAGTGAATCTGAAAGAAGGAGTGGCCCGCTTAGATTAGGACCTACTGTCAGAGACCGTGGGGCTCATGTACAAGGCAGAGAACAAAGCTGGATTGCAGGTGGTTATGGACAGGGTGGGAGGTGAGGAATGAGAGTGCCAGCAGCTCTTTGAAACAAAGTTTGGCTGCAAAGGAGAAAGAAAGTGTGGCACCTGCAGAGCTATGTAGGGTGAAAGAAGGATTTAGTTGACATTTTAATAAGATCAGAGAGACTTGAGAATCTTTAAATTCAAATGGGTGGCTTCTAATAGGGCAGAGGGATTGAAGATGCACTGGGGAACCTTCACTAGGTTTAAGGAGTAACATGCGGAACGAGGTCATGAGAGAGAAGAAATAAGACCCAAACCACCGTTGATGGGATTGATCTTATTCAGAAGACAGTTGACCTTTGAACAACACTTATGTGGGTCCATTTATACATGGATTTGTTTCAGTAAATACATACAATACTGTGATTGTATTTGCCCTTCCTTAGGATTTTCTTAACATTTTCATTTCTCTAACTTTATTGTAAGAATACAGTCTATAACATGTGTAACATGCAAAATATATGTGTTTTTTTTTCAAAATATATGTTAATTGACTGCTTCTGTTATAGACGTGGCTTCTGGTCAACGATAGGCTATTAGTAGTTCAGTTCTGATGGGGGTTGGGGGGAGTCAAAAGTTATACGTGGCTTTTCAGCACCCCTAACCTCTGGGCTGTTTCAAGGGTCAACCATATACTTTTTCAATTATCAGACGAGAAGAGTACGTGTGTAGAGTACATAGAAGATTGTGGGTATGGTGCACAAAGTAGAGAAATCTAGTGTCTGGTTTTCTTTGTGAAGCAAGAATTTGAACCCCACAGAAGCTGTCACAGGTTGCAGTTGCTGTCAAAGGGGGCAGAAGGAGGAGCTCTGTGGCCCACGTGACTGTAGACCAGCCTGCTTTAGTTTTCTCACATGTACAGCCAGTAGATGGCACTAGATGTTCTTGAAAAAGTGTTTTTATAAATTTTCTGCTGTGAAGGCAGTGTTTACCTACTGACTTTTCTTTAATGTAAATATTTTCATATTTTACTATAGATACCTTTAGCAACTGACAGACTCGGTTGTGGCCGCTAGTTCATTTGCAGATAATGTCTGACTGACTGAATTTTTGAGCTGGGCTCTTAACTAGGTTAGCGTTAGTTAGCTCTCTTCAGATTTGTTCTGTCTCAGAGCCTGTAGCCCATTCTTATCACACAACCACACTTAGAGAAATGTGATAAGAAACTGCTCAGAACTCCCCCAAATAAATTCTATCCCCTGCCAAACAGTGCCTTTTAATTACTTCTACCCTCTATAAAATAGAGATAGCAATTGAATCTAAAGTTGCTTGGTTCCGTTTTCCTTCCTGATATGAGAGGGACAGCTGGAGGGAAGGTGACTACCAACCAAAGAAACTTGCTAAGTGATTCTAAAATGGTGCTAGTCTAGCTCTGCCTTGACTGATGAACAGCAAGTAAGGAAGTTCAGGATTAGCTCGAAGATTCCAGTTTTGCTTTGTGTTGTCATTTAGTTTCCTTGGCCTGAATGTTCCTCAGCTATAAAAATGAAAATGCTGTCCCCTTTTTACTCTTCTCTGAGTATAGTCGGATATAATAAATAATGTGCTCTTCTTACCCATCAACTTTTTGTCTATTAGCTTTATGCTGTAAAGGGTGAGCATAAACATGAGAGGGAGCTGGTGAGTCATTTATACTAATTTTGTGCTTGAGATTGAAATAGCAATACTCCTGTCTTTTTTCCCTGAATGGTTATGAGCCAGTGCTGCTTAGAAAACACATGCCTTGGGGAGGAAAGAGGATAAACTGGGGAATAAGAAATAAAGGCAAGATGAGAGGATATATGGTTAGAGTAAGCTAATTAATTTGGGCTAATTAACTAAGCTAATAAATTTCAGACTTCATTCTCTCATAGAAACATTTCTTCACACAAAGTAACTTTCCTCCATGGCTAGAATTTGTACTCTTCTAACTCAAGACAACTTTTGGTAAATTCATACAAATTAGTGTATCGAGAAGAGTATATGTCTGCTATCCTAGAGTTGGTGTAAAGCTTAGTTGATCCATGTGAAGGTGGAAAAGCTGTAATGCATTCTGAAATCAGACACGAAGGTGCTTTGAGATTATATTAGCCAGAGTCAGCAAAGTGTGGCTTGCTGCTTGTTTTTATAAAGTTTTATTGGAACATGGGCTCATTTGTTTACACACTATTTATGACTGCTTTAGCATTACCGTAGCAGAATTGAATAGTTGTGACAGACCCAATGGCCCACAAAGTCTAACATCTTTACTCCCTGGTACTTCACAGAAAAAGTTTGCCAACCTCTGACCTCTAGCATTGTTTCATTTTACCTTGCTTTGTTCTTTCAAATAGTATTTCCTAAAGGACGTCTTCTCCTTTTTTAAATCGAAAGGGAAGACTTTTATGTGATTAAGGTTCATTGGGACTACAAGTAATAAATAGTGAGGTGGAGGGGGGCAGCTCCGACTTATACTGTTTAAGTACTTCCATGGAAAAAAGCACCATGATGTTACTTATCTTTCTCAGAGTCCTGACCTTGACGGACATGACTGCTTCACCTCTCTAGAACGTAGCTTGTGTGTCTAAGGCACCAGCTGGCCAGCTGCCTGATTGCAGGGAGATGCCACTCAGGTGTGCTTGATGGCTCAGCCGTCACAGTTATCAGTCAAGGCACAGAATCATGACTTGGACTCTTTTCCAATCCTGTTTTGTTCTTTTTTTTTTTTTTTTTTAAGATTTTATTTATTTGTTTATTTGCCAGAGAGAGAGCACAAGTAGGCAGAGAGGTGGGCAGAGGGAAGGAGAAGCAGGCTCCCCACAGACAGCCTGACGCGGGGCTTGATCCCAGGACCCTGGGATCATGACCTGAGCCAAAGGCAGCTGCTTAACCGACTAAGCCACCCAGGTGCCCCTATCCTGTTTTGTTCTGAATAAAAGTTAAATGCCAGTCTTTTGTATAAGTCTAACTTAATAAGCTATCTTTGGTTTTGTCAACATATAAAGTATGATATTCTCATTATTCTACCCTACAACACTTAAAGCACTTTTATTTAAGGAGCTTTTGGCTGGGACATGATACTTTAAAAAGATCTGCTTTAAAAAGGTCTAAATTAGATAGAGGTATTTATTTGGGGTTAATATCTGGGAATTCTTAAATGCTATATGCTTAGAGATGGTATTGAAAATCTGGGTCAATTTCTGGATATTAGCAATCAGGGAGTTTCATTATTACGGTAAAAGATGATGAAAATCACACAAGTCGATTTTGAGCTATAAAGCGTATCAACATATTGAGGTTTAACATATAGATTTATCATTTAATCGATCCTCAAGTTTCTAAAGTTAACATTTCATTGACTTTTCAGACCATATTTGAAGATGTTAGTGGTTTTGGTGCCTGGCATCGAAGATGGTGTGTTCTTTCTGGAAACTGTATCTCTTATTGGACTTATCCAGATGATGAGAAACGAAAGGTAATATTAATAGTTTTGGTCAGTGCTGAAAGCCCTGCCTTTCACATCGTGTTTCCTGTAGAGGTTCCGCTGGTCTCCACACCCATCCACATGCCCCTTTGAGTATGTTTACTAAGCCATTAAAAATGTTCTTGTTGCAGGCGCCTGGGTGGCTCAGTTGGTTGGGCGACTGCCTTCGGCTCAGGTCATGATCCCGGCATCCCGGGATCGAGTCCCACGTCGGGCTCCCAGCTCCACAGGGAGTCTGCTTCTCACTCTGACCTTCTCCCTTCTCGTGCTCTCTCTCACTCTCTCTCTAATAAATAAATAAAATATTAAAAAAAAATGTTCTGTTGTAAGAAGTTTGTGTGTGTGTGTGTGTCTTTGTAAAACTTTCATGTCTTTTCCATTCCCTGTGATTTGACTGCTCTTAAAATACCGTAAGGCATATATTTGTTTTTCTTTTCTCCTAGAATGTTTCATACTATTTTTAATGACATTTTTAGCCAGAAATATGTTGAATTCACTTTTTTTTTAATTAATAGTTGACTTACCTAAATCTGGGATAAAACAGTAATGGAAAACCATCACAGGAATGTAGTGATTTTGGTTTTGTTCCTAATATTTGATAATAGGATTTTACGATAAATTGTATCTCATTTTCAAAGAATTTAATATTATTGCTCAAGTATGATTATTTATTATCCCCAAACTGGGAAATAGAAATAAACAGAATTACAAAGTATTCTGTGTTTCTAATTGTTGAAGCTAGCGGATGGGTATGTGGAAGTTTATTATACTGCTCTTTTAATTCTGCATCTGTTTGAAGTATTCCATAACAAAGAGTTTATTTTTTAAGTTGGCTAAAAGCTCCCGTTGACACTTTGGTTTCTATCTCCCTAGCAAGAAACAATAACAGATAATAAATATGTTTCCCTAAACCTATTATAATTAAGTTTTAACTTTTAAATTAATGGCTTTTTAATTTTTAGTTTGTACCAACTTAAATACTGCTTAATGCTTATTGATGTAAATGGTCTTGTTTATTTTCTATTAATTTGTTCTTAATTTGTTTTTAAAGAATCCCATAGGAAGGATTAATCTGGCCAATTGTACAAGCCATCAAATAGAACCGGCCAACAGAGAATTTTGTGCAAGACGCAATACGTTTGAATTAATTACTGTCCGACCACAGAGAGAAGATGACCGAGAGACTCTTGTTAGCCAATGCAGGGACACACTCTGTGTCACCAAGTATGTATTAGGCTATAAATATAAATACTTCTGTCCAGTAAGTGATTGCCCACTATGTTCTTACCACTTTAAGAAATATCAGAGATGGTCCTTGTCTTTGAAGAGAGTACAGTTTTAATGAGGAAAGAAAACCCACACAAGCACTAAGGGAACAATCTACTAACTAAATTAATATAGTTTAAAAAAAGTCTAACATTCAAGCTATATCTTAGCTAATCCTGTTTTCCAATATGTTCACAGTGTAGCCGTTTGCAAGGCAGTTACTTAATGTACTTTGGGTTTAGTTTGAAGATTTTGTGTATAATTGAGAAGGCAAGTATTATTTAAAGAGACTTTACATGTCCCTTTCTTTACCTCCCAAAAATGCCTCAATGAAGGTGACTTACGAAAAACTATCTCAGGCTATTCTGCAAATTTCTGGTTAGAGATTAAGAGAATGAACTGTTAGGAGTGAGGGTCAGCAAAGTTGAGTAACTTGCCATGGTTACATTTGGTAATAAGACACTGAGTCAGTATGTAAACATCAGTTTCCGCAGAGTGACACTAGAGATTAATGAGTAAACACATTTAGCACAGTCTCAAGCTCATGGAATGAGCTCAGCAAATGGCCATTTTGTTGTCGTACATGTGTGTCATCTCCCTTGACTAATAGATGATCAGATCACTGCTTATTTCTAGTACCAATGGGGGGAAATTACAGATGCAGAAGGAGTACACTATAAAAACCTGACAACTGCTGTCCTCTAGAATGATCTGGCTTGTGAGTTAGGGAATTCTCCTCTTCCTTACTCTCACCTGCCCTATCAACTAGTTATTCAATTTGTGGCTAAATATGGGTGCAAAGAAGTGATTCATGATAAGGATGGGGAAGTTAGGATAGACCAATTCTTAGGACCTTCAGATCACTTATTATAGATAATCATGTTCTACTAACACAGTACTAACACAAAAATAATGAGAAACATTGCAAAATAGTATTACTTGTAGAGCCAGGGGAAGGTCCATGAGCTGTGATTCCAGCTCTCGGGAAGCCCAGATCTGAGGCTCTGGGAGGCTCCCAGATAAAGACCCGGTGTGCTAGGTCTTGTCAGGAAGTGGCCCACACTCAGTGCTTGTCCCGCACTGCCAGATCACCGAGGCCAGACCCCCTGTACAAGACAGTGTGGAAACTCCATCATTCACCAAATGTGTTTGCTGTGAATTCTGATTCAGTTAACCAACCTATGGAAGAAGGACCTCTTAGGGCTTTTGATTAGCATCTGTTAAAAATTGGTAAAGAGTAACTCACTTTACTGGCTTGTTTAGCCTTCACCCCCCAGCCCCAGCAAGAGAACAGGGCGGTATGGAATGGAGGAAAGGGTCCTGACTTTGTTTGTTCTTGTAGGAACTGGCTGTCTGCAGATACCAAGGAAGAGCGGGATCTCTGGATGCAAAAACTCAATCAAATTCTTGTTGATATTCGCCTCTGGCAGCCTGATGCTTGCTACAAACCTATTGGGAAGCCTTAGACTGTGGGCAGTTTCCAGGCCGTGTGGAGGTTTTTTTGAGCTGTATCATAAATGTATCTTAAGAGCATCAGATTTGCTGATTGCATTTTATGCTTTAAATACAAAAGGGTATGTGCCAATATTCACTACATATAATGCAGTATTTATATCTTTTGTATGTAAGATTTCAACTGATTTCTGTCATTCATAAATGATTGGAGGAAAATTCATTATAGTCAGTTTTGCTAAATCTTAATTTAAAGGCCTTATTTTCCTAGAAATCTAATTATTCAGTTATTCATGACAAAGTATTTTTTTTAATGTAAGGAATTTTGAGTTGTTTTCTTGGAGCTGTGGGTCTCGAAGTAGAAAGCTCTTCCAGGGGTTGGAGACAGAAACCTCCGACTTGGGTCATCCTTTCTCTATCCTCAGTATGTCTTTCTAAAGTTTGTGATCATTTATTGATCATGATATATCTTGTTAGTAGAGTACTAAAAAAACTTCCGAGGGGCTTCACAGAACATTTTTAGTAATGGAGGTAAGAATTTTTAAATAGCCGGTGTACATTAGTGTAAAGTTTGAGGCTGCCTTCAAACAAGAGATGTGGACATGGGATATTAGGTGAGATTTGGGGGTTAGTTTTCTTTAGAAGAGTGAATAATCACATGGTTTACATTTACCTAATTTCTCTAGATGCTGTGTGGTACACATTTTCATAAGAGTACAGGCTTTTTAAAATAATTATTTTTGCTATCTAGCTAAGACTCCACTTGGCATATCAGTTCTTTCTGTTCCTATAACAAGAATAAATGTAAAGTGAAGAGTCTTTGTATAAAAGTAAACTCTACCAAGCTGCTATGGACTAATACTTTGCTTGCCAAAGTTCTTGTCTTTTTTTTTTTTTCTTGTCCACGTATGACAGTGTCTAGAAGCACATTATGAAATCTTTTGAAAACTTGCAAGTCATGCATTACCTTTGAAAGCCTAATACTTTATTTTTTATTACAAAGTATTATAAAGCATGGTCACAAATTTTAAATACACTTTGAATTTCTTTTCTGAGTTGTTAAAGTTATTGACGATCTCATTTATAAACACTAAATTCTGTCACCTCCTGTCATTTAATTTTGTATTCATTCAAATGTGTTTTTTGTTATGTGTATTATAAAAACATATTTTATGATCTCTTACCCAAATAAATGCTTGCAAAAGACTTAAGGAGCCGGTTATTTACAAAATACTATGTAAATGTGTGGCTGTGTCCCTGGGCTGTGGGACTTCTTGAGGCGATTGTATGGATAGGATCCCATTCATCTTTTTATCTCCAGCCCAGTGCTCAGCTTATTATGTGTCTTTAGGGTCTTTGTTGAAGGAGTAGGTGGATGAAGGATCCATTTCTGGGGTATTTCAACAATATGGTACTTAGATGTGCCTTCAAGGACATGCTTAGCAGAGAGTGCTTAGCAGAAACTGGGTGGGTAAGTGACATTACCCTCCAATACAGGGAGTGGGTTTGATGGGATTGATGAGAGGGTCCCTTTTATTTATTTATAGATTTGTACTTATTTGGGCCTGTTTGTTTATAACTCCAGTGTAGTTAACATACAATGTTATATTAGTTTTTGTGTAATACCCTGATTCATCATTTCTCTACATTACTCAGTGCTCATCAGGATAAGTGTCCTCTTATCCCCTTCACTTATTTCTCCCATCTCCCCCGTGACCAACTTACACTGTCTTTGAAGAGGCATTACCTATCATGGCACAAAATCCAGGAGGCACAAAGAAGTTCAAGTAAAGTATACCTTCTTCCCCTTGTCACAACCACATTTAAGTTCTTGTGTGTCCACTTAGACTGATTCTAAGCATTACACATAGGCATATTAATATTCTTTTCTTCATTAAAAATATTCCACACATGCCATTTTGTTGTAAGTTAAGACAAAAAAGCACAACAGAGTGCCCCTTTTCAGTCATTCTTTCCTAGGGTGTAGGGAGGGTTTGTGAAGTCTAGTTTTAGAAGGAATTTAAGATGGCTGTGGAACATTAAGTTAGAGATACCTGGTAAAAGTGAAAACTATGCTGTCACCAGCCCATAGTGGGTTGTTGGAACCATTAGAGTAGGTAAGATGATCTGAGGAGAGTGGTCCCAAAAGAGAAGCAAGAACAAAAGGAATGTGTTCTTTCAGGGGAAAGAGAAAAAGGAGTGGCCCATGAAAGAAATACAAGAGTGATGTCTTGAATTTCATCTCTGAATTACTAGTTATTGATGATCTCATTTATAAACACTAAATTCCATCACCTCCTGTCATTTAATTTTGCGAGACAGACCAATTTAGAGACCAAAGAAGAATCTTAAGATCTGGCCACAAGATTATAGGGCAGGTTAAAGAAAATGGGAACCGAAATTTGGAGCAGTCACTTCAATAAAATAGTTCAGATTTTTTTAAAAAATCAAGTTACGACAAAAATCCATAGAAGAAAAGAATGACAGACTTAAACGGATAAAAAAAAAAAAATTCCTGTCTGATAAATGTCTATAAATAAAGTTTAAACACAAGCATCAGACTAGGAGAAAATATTTGCAAGATATTTAACAAAAAAGTTAATGTGTAAAATTTAATATAAAGAGCTCCAATGCCTAGCTATCACTGTTTGAGCATTTACTATGTACCAGGTGATATTCTTGGAGTTTTGTATGAATTATCTCATATAATGTTCACTTGACCTTAGGAAATAGGCATCGAATGAGGACACCAAAGCTTAGATAACTTGGGTAATGAATAAACAGAAAAATACAATTTTTAAACAGCTTTAACTGCCTCTTTGGCCCCCAGATTGGGGAAACTATAGTCAATGTTGCTGAGAAACAAACTCAGACTCTTGGTGAGGATGGGAACCAGAGCCTTCTTGGGTGGCAACTGGGCCACCTCCAGTGATCTCCGCTCACACACGCAGGGTCAGACTCCCACACATCAGAGATCTCATCCACACAAAGCCTAACTTGTAATTTCAAGGACAGAGGCAGTCATGCCCCCGGTGAAGCAGAGAGAAGTCTGCATCACCGTGTGTGCCTCCTGGGTCTTTGATCCTGACACTGGACACTGTCTTTGGCCCAGGCTAATAGGTAGGGTGTTATGAGGGTCTGTGGAAGCACTCACACAGAGGGAGACTGCAGGGGAGGAAGTATTGCCATTTTATACCCTATATAGTCATATAGCATGTGTGCCTTTTATCAGGACCTTGCCTCACAGGTCCATAAATTTTCAGTTTATTTACTACAAACTATCCTAACCAGTCACATCCTTCTAAGAGCGTTCCACAGATAAGAGATCTAGCAAGTGTCATTAGTCTGTTAACCGGGAGGTCCAGTTTATAGCACGGTTACAAGAATTTAGATGTGTCACCTGCCTTCTTTCCCTGGAACCAAGAGCCAGCTGCTTTAACTCCTTCCTTCCCACTCCCTCCAGATGAACATGCAGGTGAGGAAAAATACACATAAAAGGATGATCATTACGATACTGTTCTAAAGGGAAAAAACTGAAATACTCTGAAAATCCAACAGGGACAAAAATGAAAGAATCTACAAGCCCACTAATAGGAAATTATGGTGACAATTTCTACAAAACACCAAGCAGCGTTCAAGAAAAGCAATATGTATGTACATATATTTGGACCAATTTTCCAGAACAGCTTCTGGGGCAAAGGCATTCGCCATGCAATATGACCTAATGTAACATATATGCATGTAAATACCTAGATGAAAGCATGAAAGGAACCACACGAAATTTTATACGGAAAAGGACAGTGGGAAGGCTAGGAACTGTGTTGGATAGAGGAATGCTTTGGCTTTTGACTCTTTCTAGAACATTTGATAGGTTTATGACGAGAATATTTTCATACTGCTCATGCACAGGGATCTACGAACACTTCAAAAATTAAGATTGGGAGGGAGCACGGAGTGAGCGGAAGACTGAGTAAAGACTACGGGCTATTAGGTGGGGAAGGGAGAGGCACCACTGTGACGACAGTATGGTGGGGCAGTGTTGAGGGTCGGGTGGTCCGGATGAGGAACTGCGTATGTTAGTCCCCTGGTAGGGAAGAGCAGAAGGAAGGGGGGTCTGAGGATAGTAGTAAACAGGAGTGGAACAGATGAGGGAGAATGCATTTGTGGAGCACAATGAAGGGCGACTGGACCCAGCTGACAGTCGGGGTGCAGACCCCCTCCTAGGAGTCAGCATTTGGGAAGGGAATGTGAGTCAGTACTGAAGAAATGGGGCATCCGAACTGGGCGGTCAGGCAGGACTAGGTGCCAGGGGGTGACTCGCAGGCCTTCCTCCTTGTTCAGGATGCATGCTGGCTGGTGGGAACCACGTGCGACAATCACATAGGGGGTTCGAATGGGGAGCCAGAGCACGGCCAACCACAGCAGACGTGGACAGCCTGCAAAGGCAGGTGGGGCAGTAATCTCCAAACTCTGAGAGTTCGAACCCCGAAGAGTCTAAACCTGAACAAACTGTATACACCCCTCCCATTTCGAACCTTACATTTTTCATTAGGACTTTAAAAAGTGTCAGGGGTTGTAATTTCCATCACATCAGAAATATTAACATTCAGATTAAAATTTTTACGTTTTTAAAAACGATTATTTTTTTAAGAGATAGCACGAGCAGAGGGAGGGGCGGATGGAGAAGCAGACTCCCCACAGAGCAGGGAGCCCCATAATGGGACTCGGTCCCAGGACCGGACCCCGGGATCATGGCCTGAGCCGAAGGCAGATGCCTAACTGACGGAGCCACCAGTCACCTCTTTACATTATTTTTAAAATCAAATCCAACAGAACCTAAATGCAAGTGCAATTTTATCTCCTCCTTCGCTGTCAATTGAAACATTCACAAGTAGGATATTTTTGAAAATTTTATAGCATTTTTCTTATTTTGGTTCTCTCACACAATTTTATACTAACGTAGCTTATATTTCGTGCTTGAGCAAAATATGTATATAACATGAAATGGAATTTTTAAAATGTTCTGTGACTAAGACTTTTAATGTTAAAAGATTATTTTGAACTGTATTATCATTATATTTATTAGTTCACAAATGATCAAAACTACCAAGACATTTGAAAAAATTTAAGTATAAAGAATAAAACTTTATAAATGTGTTTCTTAATGAAATGGATGGACTTATCAAGTGGCTTATGTATCTATGGATAAATATCATTTATTTTTAGAATCAGATGTGGTCCAGCATTGATCCTTTTTTTCATTTTTACAGAAAACCTAACTAGATGAGATTGAAAGCTTTGCTATTGCAAAATCACTTAATTCTCTGGACTTTCAAGAGATCTATCAAAAATTACTTTTAATGATAAACTCAATTATTCTTAGCTGATACAGTAGGCAGGATATGTACTGTGCTACCATAAAAAATGGAAAATAACAAAAATACGGTGGATCGAACAGGACAGAAGTTTCTCTTTCATATGAGAGTCTAGTAAGGGGGTCAGTCTGGGCAGAGAGGTGAACTTGCGGGGCATCCAGGGACCAAGGACCTTACACCTAGTGGAACCTAGGATGTGGGTTTGCCCTCATAGTCAAAGCTAGCTCCCTTGCATCATAGCCAGAGTTAGCTTTCAGGAAGGGAGAGAGAGAGGAGCTCATCATTGGTCATTGTAAGATCAAGACAAAGAACTTGCACACATCATTCTCACCTCCCACCTGCAAGAACTTAATCACATGGCCATACCTCGTGGCTAGGAAAGGCAGTCTTCGTTGAATGTCCCTCAAACCCTGCCGACACGCATGAGCTTTCTATTATAAACATCACCAAGGGGGCATTCGGGGGCCACCAGCAAGCCCTGCCACTGCTTCTAATTCCACTTTCGTTGAAAGCAAAGATATGAAAACTACCCATCTTGCAAAAGGATGTTATTCTGCCTTCAGAAGCCAGGAAACTACTATTTGAATTGTCAGTTTCTCCTGGTATTGGGAGGTGTTTACATCCCAGGAAAGTGACTGTAGGGAGAAGCAGGAAGTGTGTTTTTCCTTTGCAAAAAGGGAGAAAGGCATTTGTGCAAGGCGTTCAGTCCAGAATATATGACATAAAAGGAAAGCACAGAGAACTCACCATCATGCTGTTCCTTGGGTCTCAAGTTCTCTGGATGGGCTTTCTTTTTCTTTTCACCTCTCAGAGTCTCCTTATGTTTGTTTGATATAATGCCCAGGGCTTTTGCTGCACATAGAGGGAAAAATAGGGAGAAATGCATCTATTCCTTCTTGGTGCCACTGATTGAGTTTTAACAGTCTGTAATTTCTAGAGTTCTCAAGCACATCTTGTGGGGTTTAATTATGTTAATTTAAATGATCCTGTCTATTATGGAATAAATTTTTTTTCTTTAATCAATTCTATCAAGAAGCATCCCAAAGCTGATGAGTTCTTTTTAATTACTTAGGCAATTTTGGTAGATTCTAGAGAGGTTGAATATGTTTCCATCTAACTTTTTTCAAAATACTGTGTTTACTAGTCCTATTCATTTGTGAATTTCTTTTTTTTTTTTTTTATTTATTTATTAGAGAGAGAGAGAGAGAACACGAGCAGGGGAGGGGGGGCAGAGGGAGAAGCAGACTCCCTGCTGAGCAGGAAGACTGATGTGAGGCTTGATCCTAGGACTCTGGGATCATGACCTGAGCCAAAGGCAGACCCTTAACAGACTGAGCCACCCAGGTGGCCCTCACTTGTGAATTTCATGTTTGTGTCTCTTGTTTATTTTTCAGTTGTCCTTATTAACTGATTTATAATGCTACATGTGAGGGATATTAATGCTTGGTTCTATGTAGTTGTATCTATAATCAGCTCCTTTTTAACTGTGCAATCTTCAGCTACAAATGGGAGGTCCTAGTAGCTACCACAAAATCCACTGGGTACATTAAATAAGACAATCAATATTAAGGCCTCACCAGTAAAAAGGCAAAGAGTAAATTCCTAGTAAGTGACAGTGATGGTTTATTGTGGAATTAGCTGCCCAAGAAGATCTGGACAGAGGCAGATATAAATCTGGTTAGGCTAGCTATCTTCCCAACACTACGCTTTCTACTCCGTCTGAAGTTAAGAGATTACTAAAGTGGCTAGAAATTCACTTGGCAAAGAATCACACTTCATGGCATTTATTGAAGAATTCTGTCATAGAGAAAGAAGATAACTGTAATACTACAACTTAAGAACTGCCTACACGCAACAAAACGTTTTTGTGTATGTTTTCAAGACTTCTTTGAGGAGTTAATACAACTTTTACTTCTATAGAAGGATATGTAAAAAAGACTTCATTTGTTTTCTTCCAAAAGTTAGTTTTTTGTATGGGTGAAGTAATTTTTAAAAATAACAGGTACTTTACGAGAGTCTGTGGTTTGGGTATAGTATACGAGGTTTAACAAATTATGAGGCTCCAGCCTGGAAAGAGGAATACTAGGAGGGGATAGAAAATTTATTATCATAGGCATACTGTAGATGCTCCATATTCCCTATTATTTCCTCATAATATTTAGAAATGTTATGTGCCCCTTGAGACTGATACGTAACATTCAGTTTGCTTGACTCCCCTTCCCACCGTGCATTTGAAATAAGCATTATAGGGAGAGCATTTTCCCATCTTCTGGATTCAGATTGTAGTGGAAAGCTTATAATGAAATCTTAGAACACGAAACCCCAAACAGTGTAGTCTAAAGCAAAGCAAATATAAAAGTCGATGAGAAAGAAGGGCAAAGAGCTTTAACTGTACCAAACAAAAACTTGTAGAAATGCAGGAAATCTTATATAAGAACTCTTCTGAGAATAAAAACCAAAGGCATAATACAAGCTGATCCAATCATTCACCCACTTTTTGGTTACTCGATCGAGGAAGAAATAGCATAATGAAAGAGCACATGTTGGCATAGAACACCAGACGAGGAATGTAAAGAAAGACTTGGTTATGAGCTCCTTTTCTATGGCTTAATTCTGTGCTTAACTTTTTCCAAACTACTGTGTCGCCCTGAAACTCTGGGGCTTCCTGATTTGTAAAATGCAAAAAAAGCCCCAGAGGTTTTGTGATCTGAAAAATCCTTTGTGCTGCTTCTTGACCTGGGACAGGCAGCTGTGAGCCCCTTAAGGGAAAAAGTGAGTTATTGCTCATTAAGTGAAGAGAGAGACACACACTATGGTGTGTGGCACACACATTGGTGCTTAATAAATGTCTACCGAATGAAGGTACAGTAAACCAATTATAATCTGTCACTAATTGGAATGTGGTCTTGGATAAATCACATTCTACAGGCTTCAAATAGCTTGCTTGGAAAATTAGCAGATAGCATCAGACCTCGAAGGATTCTTACACAGAATTCTAGTGTAGCAAGATACAAAAATGTGTTTAGCAGTGGCTCATATCCTCCCCTCTTTCCCTCTTTTTCCTTTCCCCCTTCCTTCTGTGGATTAGATAGGAATTAAGAAAAAGGGACTGAATTCTGCACCCAGAACAGCAAACAGAATTAATTCACATACAAAGAAAGAAAAATTGAGAGCCCAGCAAGGACAGGAAATTGGGAGAAAATGCCCAGAAAATGGAAGCCCTCGGAAATATGCAGAAATCTTGAGAGCATTGGAGGCACCAAAGATACTTGAATGAAGCCAAATTTATCTCAAATTTATCTTTTACATGGCCTTCAAACGATTGCTGACCACTGAGCTTACATGCTTGTCTTACCACTCTCAGAGTCTTGAGTTCAACCTGAGTGATTCTTAGAATATCAACACAAATCAGGAAGTGGGGGGGGGGGCTAGAAATTGAGGTGAAAACAATTTCTACGGGAGAAAAAAGAAGAGAGAGAATTTTCTTCCACTTAATCACAAATTGGCTTTTTAGAATTAGTGTTTTTTCCTGCTGCCTCTCTTTTCCACCCTCAAACTCACTCTAGAACCATCAAACCCCACAGCTCTGGCCAATGAGGGTCAGTCTGGAAGCGAGGAGTTTGGGGGGCATATTTGTAATGTGCTGGAGCCAATTTTTAGTGGAAATTGCATGCATTTGTTCCCCAATCCAAGTTCAATGATGTCAAACTGGTAGCTTGAAATCCAGCATGGTGGGGGTCTTCAGAGCAGGGAAATGGGAGACCACTACAAATGAAAAATCAGGTCCCCAGTCCCCTCCTATAATGTACCAACACATCAGCAGACTTAACCTCTCCTCTTGATGGACAGTCATTTAAGATTGCTGTGCCTTCCTTCATTCTGTTGTTGTTGTTACCATGGGAGAAGGAACACCAGGAGCCAGGATCAGGCCAGAAGATATATTTTTTAGCTGAGAGGTTGCCATTCCGGAGGCAGGAAATGGTTTGCATAGAACACCAAGACTGTGGCCGTGGAAGATACTCAGTAAAGAACCTCTGGACCTGATGGCAATGAGGTGGAGGCACACCCTGCTCGTGATACTGAAGATGGAACCGGCTGGAGACCTGTGCAGAGAACATGCTGACTCCTAGAAAATTCCATGATTCTTTGGTCAATTTGATCCGGTGGTTTCTGGCACCCAGGTGTATACAGTATGGGGTCACTTTTCTGCCTAACTGAAATGTACCAGCCTTAAAAATAATACAGCCTATTTAATCAGCAAAATGAGCTTATTTTGAACAACAGAGAAATGAACAACAGAGAAATCTGCAATTCGGGACTAGCAAGCGGGGGCGAACCTTAGGCAAGTCCAAAGAGACAAAGGGAAGGTGAGCTTTCTTAGGTTTTAGGAGGAACCTGGGGAGGGCTCTTCCCAACAAAAGGTCACTGGAGAACGAGAGTTCCAGGAGGCAGTGGTTGGTACTTTGGTGCTGAGGCAGGGAGCGACCTTCCTTTCTTTTCTTTTTCTTTTCCGTGTTCTAAGATTCATTTCTTAAAGGCAGAAGATGAATTCCTGTGTGAAAAGTGCCCTCCCTTCTCCAAATGGTTCTTTCTTCTACCTGTCCATTAGGCAGGCTGCAGGGAGTGGTACGGGCGTGTGAGCGTGTGACACTGTTTTAAGTGAGGTTTCCTTTATTTTTGCAAATGTAACCTCATCTTCAGAAGTGAGGTGATTAGCAATGCCATCTTCCTCTTCTCCATGACCCTGAAATTGCAGCCCTTTCCTATTTGGGGCCCTGAAACGTTTAACAGCAAGTTTTAACGATCTTTCTGTAGATTTCCTGGGACTTCCTCCAGTGGGGACCCAAACATGATTCCTTGGATACGTGTGGCGCCCTAGGCTCACTCCTCACCGTGCACCCTTTCTGCTCCCACTGTATATACCAGCGGCAGCTGTTGTTATGATCTGAATTTCTTGACCTGTTGAGGCCTGCGTTGCATCTTCTCTTTGGGATTCCTAAGTCTTCCCCTGGGACTTCCTCTTGAAACTGCCTTCTGGCGTTGCTTAGTCCCATTCACTGCCCCGAGGCGGTTTCCATGGTTCTCTTGCATTTCTGCCCAAGTTGCACTAATTTGGAGAGGCACTGACTACCTTTGTTCTAGACTTTCCTTTCAAGGACGGTTTATAGTGAACAGCCTTGTAAGACCAAGCGTCTGCCACTGGACCAGGGGGCAAGTCTGCTTACAACCTTGGAAGACAGAGATGATGCCTCTCAGTGCAGAAGGCAGGCGTGCTGTTCCTTCCCAAAGATGGGCTTTTCCACAGTGAAGGGCTCCTCTCCTGTAACGCACGCCGAGCCCTCGCCAGCCCTCTTTGCTTTGCCAAGGGAACCAGCACAGACGCTGGTACTTTGACTACAGTTATTGCTGTGAGTAATACAATCCCTTGTCTCTGACCCAAGGAGTCTTGTATCTTCTGTCGGCCTCCATGACTGTGGCAGGCCACCTGGGGAGCCTGACAACAGGACAAATCGCTGCCCCTTTACCTACCTGAATTGGTCTGATCTGCCTCTTGTTTCTAAGCGCCACCTGGGGTAAATATGGAGATGCAAGGGGGGAAAAAAGCCCAGGTTTTGAGAAGCAATGTTCATCAAGGACAGATGCCCATTTCTAAACGTTACCCTTGGAACGTGTACTTTTGGCTCTGAAAGTTATACTAAATTGTGTTTCCATTTTTTGCCATCTGCCTATTTCGATGGACATGATAAGAAAAAGCAATGTGAAATTTACTGTTGTAAACATCGTTGGGATAGTTTCAAGGACACCGACTGTGACATTTAGCAGTGTCCTTTTTAGGAGGGCCCGCGGGAGAAACTTGTCTCAGGTATCAGGAAAAGCTGCATTTCAGCCGAACATCTGTGGCGTGTTTGTCTACGGACATGACAAGTCTTCTAACCGATGGTGTATTTCTATTGTCTCAGTATCCCGGAAGAATGGAGCCAAATTTGCGATCCAAGAGTTAATTGAGGCCAGACAGCATACATCTGAGGGTACCAAGTTTACCCCCCAGGTTATTTTCTTCACTTCATTTCCTCATGTTTCCTCATTTCTTTTTTTTTTTTTATTTTTGCAATGTATGTATTAAAAAATTATTTTGATCAAATTTTAAGGGTCTGACAATTTTCTAAAACTTATTACAAGACCAACACTCTCCTGCTCCCTTTTTCCCCTTCCCATGGCCCCCGCACCCTATCTCTTCCTCACCCTCGAAGTGAATTCCGTTTTGGTGGCCCGTCTGGGAAGGAGTCCGGGAAACACACTCATGAGAGCTAACATCTCTACAAGGCCCTTACTCCACCGTCATACTCTATTGGTGATTTGGCCATTTCTAGCCTAGACATAGTTTTACACAAACACAGACTTTTGAAGACTTGGCTCCATCGACTTCTGCGTTCCAGCATTTCACTTGTGAAGTCCAAAGCCATTCTGATTCTAGATCCTTTGATTTTTTTTTCCCCCCTCTCAAGAAGCTCTCTTCAGTCTTTTCTTTGCTCCCAGTGTTCTAAAATCTCTGGAAAATGATGTGACTTCGTGGGGTCTTTTTACATCCACGGAGTTGGGCATTCATAATGTGGGAACTCATGTCCTTCAAATGAGTTGTTTTTTTGGATAATCTCCTCTCCTGCATTTTCTAAGTCCCCTGCTGTTTGAATCACTGTATTAGGTTCTGGATCTTCTGGTTCAATCCTCTCAAGGCATCTCTTGACTTCAGCTTTCATTCCCTTTACTCTCCAATTCTGTTTCTTGAATTATATATCAATTATCTATAGCAGCCATAACAAATTATCACAAACTGAGGAGTTTAAGGTATTACCCATTTACTATCCTACAGTTTCTAGGAGTCAGAAGTCTGGGCACAATATAGCCCGGTTAGACCTTTGCTTAGAGTCCCACAAGGCGAAAGTCAAGGTGTTGACTGAAGGCTTGGGGAAGAATCTACTTCTAAGGTCATTCTGGTTGGTGGCGGAATCCAGTTTTTGTGGTTGTAGGGTCAAAGCCCCGGTTTCCCTGCTGGCTGTCAGCAAGGGCTGATCTCCGCTTCTAGAAGCTGCCCGTATTCCTTCCCATGCATTTTGTGAGCATCTAGAGGCCCCTCTCAGGTAGCATGCTTGCTCTAGACCCCTACAGTGCAGACCCTCTTACACCTCAAATCTCTCACTCAATCTTCTGCATTCTTCTACAATTACTGGCTCATGTGATTACACTGGGCCCCACTTGATAATCTGGAATCACCTCCCTCTTTTAGGACCAGTTGATGAGTGACCTTGCTTAGTAACCTGAAGTCCCTCTTAGGCACCCAGGTCAGTGTTTGTATCACTAGGGGAGGGGCATCTTACCAGAACACTTTTCGAAGTCTGTTCATCCCACTCCTCAGCTCTATATTGCAATGCTCTTGTCTCCAGAATATTTCTTTTTTATAGTGTTCTGTTCTTGGGACTTGGAGACAATGTCGCCTCTTCCTTTGAGAGTCTTAGTGAGTTTTTTCCAAAGTTTTCTTCCCTCTGCATTTCCTGCTTCGCCTAGGTTTCTTCCTTCAGTTTGTTAGCATGGGGCTCCCTTTTGCAGTGTTAAAGGCTTCACGGAAGTGTTCGATGTCCGTCCGCGGCTATGCGCCCATGCATGTAAGGAGGGACTCACTGTGCAATGCAAGCTCTGGCTGCCAATGATGGAGGGGCTATGGGGCCGTCTCCAGATTCAGTGCACCACCTCCCTAAATCCCCCCCCCCCCCATTTGCAGCGTTCACCTCAAACCTCCGGTCTGGCCAGTGCCCTGGGGCAGAGTCCCTGTGGCTTACCAATTTCTGAAAATAAACCTACCCCATTTTGCTGAGGTTGGGGAAGGGATCCAGGGATCTGCTGCTTCTTACTAGATGTTCAAGCCCTCCTCTTGTTTTCAATTCTGATTTGACCTTCAATTTTAAGTTACCCTGCACTGCTTGTCTCTGAGATTTTGTGAAGTTCTGTGAGACCACTCAGGTTGCTCCTGGGCTTCCTCTCTGCTGGCTGGGGTTGGCCAAGTCAGCCGTGGCTTTTTACTGAACTCTCCACGTGCCACTGCTGCTGTTTCTTCTCTCGTTCACTTTGACTCTAACTACCTGTCCCTTTGCTACAACTACATTGTTGTCATTCTGTGCGCCTCCAGGAGACCGCCAAGGTGAAGACACTGGCATAATGCACAGTCATGAATCAGAAACTCCACCATCGTATAGAGAGATCTTTATTTATTTATTCATCCACTTACCTATTTGTTTTAAAGATTGATTGATTCTAGAGAGACAGAGAGAGCACAGTAGTGGGGGGAGGGGCAGAGGAAGAGGGAGAATCCCAAGCAGCCTCCCTGCCTAGTGCGGAGCCCAACGCAGGGCTTGATCTCACAACCGGGAGACCATGATCGGAGCCAAAATCAAGAGTTGGGCACTTAACTGAGTTAACCAGCCACCCCTGATTTACTTATTTATTTTAGCAGAATGCAGTCCCAATGTGGGGCTCGAACTCGTGACTCCAGAGATCAAGAGTTGCATGCTCTATCAACTGAGCGAGTTACGCTCCCTGGGTTTTACTTTTATTTATTTATATTTTTAAAGGTTTTTTTTTTATTTATTAGAAAGAGCACAAGCAAGGGGAAGAGGAAAAAGCAGGCTCCCCAGTGAGCCCAATGTGGGGCTCAATCCCAGGAACCTGAGATCATGACCTGAGCCGAAGGCAGATGCTTAACCGAATGAACCACCCAGGCGCCCCTGGGCTTTATTTTTAAATGAAAAGCCTTAAATCCCTTTTGGAAGTGGCAAAGGGAAAAAAAAAAAATCACCTCATTAAATAAATTAATTAATATTGTGTCTGGGAAGTTATTTAGCTTCCGAAACGAATTTCATTTTCTCATTTGTAAAAATCCAGAGAGAATGACTATAAAGATACAATGTGATGGTATTTGAGAGTACCTAGGACCGCACCTGACATGCAGTTGACATTCACCTGATACACTTGTTGAACGAAGGAATAAAATACATTCATCCAGAACTAAAAGGAAAAAAACAATACTTGGAATGCATATTGTAAGTCAGGCTGCAGGCAGATGTGCGGTGCCTAAGGCCTGCTCTCCTTCGAACCAACGGACTTCCATGTTTGCTCCACACTCAGTTAGCTGGTGGCTGAAGGAAAGACGGATTTTCTCTTTAAAAAAATTTTATGTCCCTTTCTTCCAAATTAAGGGCTTATGATTTAGTATGAATGAAACATAATACTTTAACTTTCTTAGAAAGGCCTTTTAGTTCACAATTTTCCCACCACTCATAACATTCTTCCTGCTTCCTCAAGATAAAAGATCACAAATACAGTTGTAAAGTTGTATTGAAATAGGTTACAAACCTTCTTATGACTTTCACAATTGGCAAATGTTTTCTTTTTTTTCTTTTTAAGATTTTATTTATTTATTTATTAGGAAAGAGAGAGAAAGAGAGAGCATGAGAAGGGAGAAGGTCAGAGTGAGACGCGGACTCCCCATGGAGCTGGGAGCCCGATGTGGGACTCGATCCCGGGACTCCGGGATCATGACCTGAGCCGAAGGCAGTTGCCTAACCAACTGCACCACCCAGGCGCCCCTCTTTTTAAGATTTTATTTGTTTATTTGACAGAGAGAGAGAGAGAGATCACAAGTAGGGAGAGAGGCAGGCAGAGAAAGAGGAAGAAGCAGGCCCCCTGCTAAGCAGAGAGGCCAATGCGGGGCTCCATCCCAGGACCCTGAGATCATGACGTGAGCCAGGGGCAGAGGCTTTAACCACTGAGCCACCCAGGCGCCCCAGCAAATGTTTTCAATTTGGGGGTCGATCTTGGGGTTCCTGCGGTGTTATTTTTTTCTGAATTGGACAGTGTTCGGGGAGGCGCATCAGAGGGTTACAATATATATAGCGAAGCAGGTGCCGGAGCTTGGTCTCACTTTGTCCTCATCAGACGACTGTGTGCCTGTTCGTGTTCCATTAGTGACACAGAGGCTGAGAGCACCGCTGTGCGGTTGGCTTATGGGAGGATCGCCTTTCAAATGTCCACTTCTACTCCGGGGGAATCCGTGAGAGCAGGACCCATCATAGTCTCCCAATAAAGCAAGGAACTGCAGGTGGAAACCTGAGCTACCTGGCACATTTCCTCCTGCTCCCGGGATAGCTGCGTTCCCATTAGGAGTTAGCACCCTGAGCACTGCCAGACAGGCTCGCCCCTCGATCTCTTTCTGCCTTCAACTCCTGCATTTGCTGCCTTCCTTCTCAAGTGCTCGGTATCCTGCTAATCTCTCTCCCACACTCCACGAAATAGTGCTTGATAACAGCATACAGACCCGTTATTGCTCAGGGAGTTTTGGACTTTAGTAAAGATCTGTGCTTGCGGCCACACACATGGCATTTATAGGATGGGCTTCTGGTTATCAGCCCGGAGAAGAGCATGCAGCACCAGTAACCATTCCCCATTGTCTTGGAAATGAATATTGTTAGACGCCCCCTCTCCCAAATTCCTGGTCCTGGTCCTTCAAGTGGCACCATTTGCTCGGGAAATACCTTAGACCAGATGAAGCTAAGCTCCAGGGTAGACTTGCCATTTACATTGTGAATCGCCTCTGACCACTTCCTAACTCCATATTCTGCCCTGCAGCCAGCCTTCCCAAATCCTGTTTTTGCTGCTTTTCCTTCCGCATCTCAGCTCCTCTTTGGGTATAGTACTTCGCTCTTTTTGGCTTCCATGGGCTGTAATTCTGACTTTTTCTGCTCTGGCTAAGCTGCTTCAGGTGAGCATCCTTTCTGGTCTCACTTGGCCTCCTATTTTGGCTTCCCCAGGCCTGCTGAGTGGGGCCTGGGCAGCAGGTGAAGTTAGGCCTGGAGACACACCAGAGAGCCCCGGCCACAGAGAACATATTGCATGCAGATTAATGCTTAGAGAGTCTGTCTGAGGGACCATCAGCTTATCTTCCTGGCAGCTAAACCCACGGTGGTCTACACTAGTAGATGCCTATGAACATTCTCTCTCTCTCTTCACATCAGAATCACTATATAACTGGGCAAGGTGCAGGAGTCAGAAAGGCAGGGCAATGTGCTTAAATTTAAGACTACATTTCCTAATGTCCCTTGTATCTAGATATGGCCATAGGACTTAGTTCTGGTCAACGACATGTGAGGAAGACTCAAAAGGGACTGACAACCAGGGAAATGCTTTCCTTTTTCCAGCTCCTTGGAATAAAGGCTTGATGACTGGAGCTACAGAAGCCATATGGGATCACGAGGATAGGCGTCATGTCCTGAGCAGAGTAAAGCATAAGTATAAAGTAAACATAGGTTCCTGATAGGTTAGTGATGCCAACACACCTTCTTAGACTATCTCTGGACTTTTTTTATGGGAGACAATAAACTTTTGTGGGTTTAGGCTGTTGTCACCTTGGGTTTTCTGTTATATGTTGCCAAACCTAACCCAAGCATATACCAATAGCTTCCCTTCCCCTACTTTTATCTTGCTGTTGCCACCTCTGAAAGGGAGAGGAGCACCTGTATTGATGGTGACAGCCCCAGGATAGCTGCCATCACTGCTGCTGAAGCGAAAGTAAAGCACATGGCTCTGCTAGACGTTGTAATAACATCCACGGCCACAGCCTCTAAACCCCACATACTCAACACATTGGCATTTACCAAAAAAAACCTAAGTACCCTCCTTGACTCTACCCTTTACTTGTGGAAGTGTGCCCTGCTTGGAAAATGTGCACACAATCGGTGCATCTAAGCAAAGATTTGAAATCATCTTATCACAGTCAATGTCGGAGATGAAGACCTTTACTGGGAATTCTTAGCATTTGCTGCAAATGGCCTGTTGTCCGGGTTCACTCCTTCCCCAGCCTCCAACTTTTTAATAATGATAATAAAAAAATCTTCAAACATGCAGAAAAGTTCAAAACATCACCATGAGTTATACTCATATCCCTGTCCCTGAGATTCAGTAGTTAACATTTTGCCTTATGGCTTTATCTATCCACCTCTTGATTTTTAGAGTTTAAATCTGTATCTAGAACAACCTATTTTGCATGACCATTTGAAAGTGAGTTGTAGACATCCTTCTCCCACTCTTGACCTATTCTGAATTTCCAAGTTGTTTTACATGTTTTACATGGTCCAGAGGGCACCACGGTCAAGACCTTTCCTAAGTGTTTTCAGCCCAAGAGTGCGTGTGGCTTGGAAGGAAGAGTTAGCATTGTCGTGGGGCAGGGACGAAAGGAAGAACACCAGAGCAGTGTTACAAAGTGAGTATCAAGGATATCTGGACTTTGTTGACTTAAGGTAGGGAAATACTTTTTTCCTAAAATATTGCAAAGTTAACTAAATTCAAAAACATCTGAGCCGTAACGATGACGCCTGTAGGTTACTGGAAAGCCTCAAGTAGGGTCACTGGTTCGTCCAGGTTTACCTGGGACTTTCCTTGTTGTAGTGTTAAACGTCCTGGGCAAAACTGGGTCGTTGGTTATCCTACTTAAAGTAATTCTCTGACTCAACCTCCCTGGGGAAAGACTTGTTGTTTCTTCAGGAAAGAAAGTTGTTTCTTCAGTCACTTAATCTCTTGGAGAACAGCTGGGAGATGTGGGCCCTTGGCTGGCGATGTGCTACTGACTAGGACACGGCCTCAGCTCCCCAAGGACTGCACCCAATCCTCTATCTTCTTCCTGGGGAGTCAGAGACAAATGTCTGTGTCTCAGAACTGGAATTTCTTTTCTCTTCGAACTCACAAGTAGAAGAAAGAATGAGAGAATCACGTGGATACTTAAACACGCTTTCTCCAATTGTGGAGGAATTGAGCTTTCTTTACCTTATGTCTCCAGCTATGGTTCCTGGACATAGAAAAGTCACGGAGGAAGAATCACTGTGGTTGCCCAAGAGCCCTCAGGCTATTGTGTTGCTCGGGGGCCTTTTGAAATAAAACCTGATGGCTTTTCACAGCCCCGGAGTCTATTTGCAAAACAAAGCTGATGACAGATTCCTGGCAGGTGGTGCTTAGGCGGAGAATCGAGGTCTCTGGCCCTGAAGGAGAGAAGCGTCAGCAGCCACCATGTCTGTCTGGATTCTAAAATACTAAACAGTGTCTGACCACTGGCTGGAGGTTCCTGAAGGCCAGATGTTGGGCTTCTTGGTGCCCACCTGGGGCTCCAGCTCAGCTTCTGGCTGAGAGAGGTCTCACGGAAGTTGTTTGGCTAACTGATTTGCATAAAAAAAAGTGAAAAAAAATTCACTTTTTTTAAGTGAATAAGTGTAAAATACAATTCGAAGAAATATAAGACACAAACATTTTAGTTACAGCATGGAATGGCTGCAGGCTGGAGAGACTATAGGGCATATTGGCGAATCCTGTTCGATGTGTCTTCCTCTCTGACTTCACTGGGTTTCCGTTCAAGTTACTTAAGATGCAAAGATTACGGGGCACCTGGGTAGGTCAGTTGGTTAAGCATCTGCCTGCGGCTCAGGTCATGGTCTTGGAATTGAGCCCCACGTTGGGCTTCCGGCTCAGCGGGGAGTCTGCTTCTCCCCGCATCCCCCACTCATGCTCTCCCTGCCTCTCTCTCAAATAAATAAGTAAATAAACAGATAAAAATCTTTTTAAAAAGATGCAAAGATTACCGTTCTCTTGTTTAGCCAGAAAACAGGCACGCACACACAAACTCGTAGGCCGAAATGTGGAGTTTGAAGCTGCACGTGTTTAGTTCCCTGGAGCTACCCGGCCTCGGACTTCTTTTGGGTGGGGCTTATTTCCGCGGGTGAAAGGTCAGTTCTCAGCTTCAGTTCTCAAACTTAACACCTCTGGAATCCTATTACCATTCCCCCAGTCCCTGAAACTAGCAGCTTTTGTTAGGAAAGCCAAAGAGCCGTCAGTAAACACTCACTCAGGGACGAGGAGATTCGCTCACGGAGCCCACTCCAGGCTTTGTCTGATTCTCAACGGATCTGCGCAAAGGCCCTCCTATTATATGCACTTAACCAGGTGAAGAAGCTGAGTCTCACGGAGCTTAAGTGGTTTGCTGAAGATCACGTAGCTAGCAAGTGATCGAATCTAGGTGTTTCAGTTCCCCAATCAGTGGTCATTCCACTGACTTCCTCCCACTTTCTGCATGGGGACTGATAAAGTATATTTTCTAAAGAAGTAAAACCAAGAATAAGAAAAAAAAAATTAAAAAAAGGAAAAAAAAAAGGAACAAAAAAAATTTAAAAAAATGGAAAAAAGAAAAAAGATAAAGAAGTAAAACCATGACTTTCTCATGACTATAAGATGAGCAGTTGTCAAAGGTTTTCCGTGGCTCACTAATTAATGAGGGAAGCGGTAGGATACAAAAACCAGTTTAAAGAGCACTCAGGGAATAAGGTATTTAGACCTAGCATTTGGGTAAGGTTGCTGGGTTAGATACAAAACTGGTTAATGTCCAACAGGGCAATAAACTATAACCCTTGGGGTTATCTGTTCTACTAAACATAAATTATTTACAACTCTGCTAGACAAAAATCTACAAATTAACCTCTGCCCGAGAGATTCGCGAAATGGCTCCTTCACTAGGGAGTCAAGCCCAAAACCGCGCACACCGCAGAGGCACCCTGTAATCTTTTCTATTTCCAAGTCTCAGATGATTTCAGATGGTTTTTGAGACATGACTTTCAGTTGAAACTGACAGACACTTAAGGAGAAAGCTAATGTTTTTTCCTTTAAGGAAGAAGGTACAGGTACTGATAGCATTTTCTTTATGCACTATAGGTTCCTTTCTTATGCCATATGTGATAAATTATTATTGTCGACAAGGAATACACATGCCAGTTCAAAACCTTCAGGAAATCTGTCATCGGCTTTTTTGTCTAAAGATAAAGCTGTGAAAAGCTTTCACGTTTGGTGAGAAAAATGCCTTTTGAGACACTATGTGATTACCACTCCAAAAGCCTTGTGTTCTCATGGTGACTCATTGAATTTCTACTTAATTGAAATTTTTAGGACAAAAAGCAGATATTTTTCTATATTAGACCAAGAGTAATTACCTGAATAGTTTTTCTGCACAGTGGAAAGAGAGAACAGAGTTGGACCCACTGTCACTAATTTGGCAACTTAATTAACCTTAGTTTCATTATCTGTAAACTGGTAATAATACTGAACTAAATGCATTCTTCAGTTTAAAAGCATTATTAAGTGTCTCCTAATCTGTGTTGTAAGTAGCAAAATATTTAACCAAAGTATAACTGGACTGATATCATGCTATTTTCTGGTAAGGTCTCTTGGGGAATGTAACTTGCTTTGGCCAACTAGCCACGATTGGTGAAGGTCCATCCATTTTAACTGCCTCATAAAGTTAGAGGTTAACTTATAGAAAGCTGATATGGTGTGTGTGTGTGTGTGTGTGTGTGTGTGTGTACACGCGCTCGTGTTGACCTGATAGGAGACACCTCCAAATATGGTATTTTTGCTCTAGAGAAAGTTATTCAGTTTTATATCTAACTAGACTTTCTCATTTCTGCATTCATTTTCCCACTATTATGTCCCCATGTTTCAAATGCTCTTTTTTTTTTTTTTTGAGAGAGAGAGAGGTCAGAGGGTCAGAGAGAGAAGCAGACTCCCCGCAGAGCAGGGAGCCCGATGCGGGACTCGATCCTGGGACTCCAGGATCATGACCTAAGCTAAAGGCAGTTGCTTAACCAACTGAGCCACCCAGGGGCCCCTCAAGTGCTCTTCTTGTCAGTTCTTTCATTTATCGATCTCCTCCTTAAAAATTTCAGTAAAACTGTACCTTATGTTTCTATTTGTAAGAGAAGGAGGCTTTTGTCAGTTTGAGAATTAGACGTTTAACCAACTAAACAGAAACAAAAGAAAATAATAACCCAAACCTGATTCCAAAATTTTTGAAGAACAGTAGAGATTTTTACTAAATATTCTCAGAGACGGAAGAGAGGGGATTATCATGCCAAACTGACAACATGTTCCCTATAAACTTTTTTGTGTCTCCCAAATCCCTGCCTAAATTCCCTCTCTCCCAACTCACTGCCTCCCAGGCCCCACCAGTCCCCAGACTCTTCTGACCCTTCTCCCTTCCTGTTGCAGATGCATCCAATGGTGACCCCCAGTGAGTCACGCACATGTATACTCTCCTCCTTGGATGAATGAGGGGAGGAACCTGTGACTTGCTTCTAACCAATAGGTTATGGCAAAGTTTATAGTATGTTACTCCTTTAATTAGGTTCTGTTATATGACAAAGGTAATGGAAGGTCATTCCCAAGATTATGCCTCGTTATCTAAGACTGTTGTAGCAGGTTGTAGAGACAGACTTTCCTACTGGTCTCTAAGAAGCAAGCTGCTCTCACATGAACTGTCTATAGAGAGGAACACATGGGAGGAAACTGTGGAGTCCTCTGGGTGCCAAGGAACTCAATCCTATAACCATAAGGAAGTGAATTCTGCCAACACCCATGTAAGCTTAGAAGAGGACCCCCGAGTTCCAGGAAGGAACATAACCTGGCTGGCCCCCTGATGCGTCCCTGTGAGACCCCCAAGCCAGCTCAGCCAGCCTGGACTCCACATCCACTGGGACAGTGAGATAATAAATGGATGTGGTTTTGAACTGCCTGGTTTGGGTTAATTTGTTACCCCGCAAAACCCTCTAGCCCTCTTGGCATCTTTCATCTGTATTCCGTAAACCACCATTTCCCATCAAAGCTTAAGGATCTTTTTATTATTATTATTATGTTCAGTTAGCCAACATATAGAACATCACTAGTTTTTGATGTAGTGTTCAACGATTCATTAGTTGTGTCTGATACCCGCGCTCATTCCCACACGTGCCTTCCTCAGGATCCACACTTTGGAGAAATCAGGGAGTGTGTGTATGTGTGTGTGTGTGTGTGTGTGTCTGTGCGTGTGCATACGCCATAAGCGGGCCGTAAGTCTCATTTTACCCTTGGTAAAAATCTATTGACTAACAATTGCCCAGATGCCAGTGGGCTGCTCTCCAATGAGTGTATGCATTTCTGTTTCCACAAGGAAATGGCAGAAGAGTCATCGTGGTTTTTTTCCCCAGTCTGATCTTATCAGTTGTAAATGTTATTATAAATGATATAGTTAAACCTTACATATAAACTGAAAGTCTGAAAAGAAGATTTTTTTTCTATGTGAACCATGAGAGGGTCTATAAAGAAACTGCTATTATATGAAGTGGAACAGGGGCAAATAAAAGAAATCTAGAAGGACATTGCTCTGAGATTACTTCACAAGTATCTCTATATTGGAGGGTTTTTAAAAAAAATTTTTTGGCATAGAGCACATTGGTTGTTTATGTAAGGAAGAAGGTATATAACTCACTCTGCACTTCTGCTAAAAAAAAAAAAAAAGGCCTTGTCCTTATAATTATGTTTGATGAATGAAAATGAGTATTTGAAATGTGTGTGCAATCTTTTATAATGCGCTCCCACTTTAATTGGCTTTTTCAATTAATTGATTGTGTGAGATAAAAAGATTCCTTCTGAATTTTAATTTTAACATTTTTTCCTCTGTCACAATAAGATTGCATAAATTTCTATTCTGTTTTTAAGAAAAGGAATGTTTTGTGCTCACCGGTTGTAAGTATTTGGGGAAAAGCTCTAAGACCTTGTCATAAAGCTAACTCTTGAATTCTGTTTGTCTTAGAGCAGCAGCAAGAATAGTGGAAGGGTTAAACGACAGGCTTGACAACAAAATAGGAAAGTGGATCTCCAGGCAGCTCTTGACATGTTTTCAAATGAACAGCATAACAGGGTTGGAAGATACTCTCATTGCCGACCTTGACAAAGAATTACTGGCTAGTGTGAATTAATTTATAAAAGGTAAATAACAAATGACTCCTAGGAAGGATGTCCTTCATTCCTCACTTTCTCCTTCCCTCCCTTCTTTCCCCCCTCCCTCTCTCCCTCCCCCTCTCCCTTCCTCCCTCCTTCCCTTCCCTCCCTCCCTTCCTTCCTTTCTCCTTCCCACCTTCCTCCTTTAATCTATATAACCCACATCTGTCTTAAGGCATAATGAAATCCTGATGGCCAATACAAACACATAAAATGATCCTATCCCTGGAACTAAAAACCCAGATAACTGGCTTACCAGTGGGGACAGACTGTTTGGAACTGGGACATTCACTTCGCTTTTGCTGTGGAATTATATAAAGAAGGGCTTGTGACTGTGGCTAAGAGCATTAAGAATCTGAATTTGGACACTGCCTGAAGGGGTGCCTGTAAAATTTCTATTCTATCCCTAGGCAGGCCTTCGGAGAAGACAGATATGTCTCCTAGCCGAGGGAATATTCAAAATCCTGCTCCAGAAGCTGCAGATAAGGGCAGGTTAGAAAGCCAGGAAAAGAACCTTGTAGGTGATTTGCTTCTTTAGGAAGACTCAAGAAAATGGGTCCCAGACAAGAGGGCCCCTTCCTTGGGCTCCAAGCTCCTGACACTTATCTCTTCTACTTTGGTTCACCTCCAACCATCCCCCGCCCCCTGCAAGGCCCGGGGGACATGCCCACTCAGAACCCGCATCTCCCCTTGTAGGCCATGCTCCTGGCAAATGTGTCTTCAGAATCCCTCGGGCAAGTGACTGGAGTCTGCTTCTAGAGACTGTGCGAAGCTTTCCCCCGGGCCGTCCTCCCAAGGGTCGACTATGATGCCTGTGCTTCCCTGACCCTGATGGGTGGCTGTGTATAGGCTGGTGTGGAAAGAGCTTGGCGGTGTGAGTTAAGGCATTACACGTATGAGTACAAGGCCCCCCGAGTATGGTACTGACACAGCCGTGGAGGGAGAAGGTAGCCGCCGCAGGCACATTTTGATGTAGGACTCAGAGGAATCCGTGGTTTCTAAATTCAAATTTGGACATCCAGGTCCTCAGGAAGGTATATTTATCATGGCGTCAGAATAGGCCATACGGACTTTATTTAGCAGCTTGTTAGCTTAATATATAAGTTTTACATATACTTTTATGTAACTAGTATATAGGTCTTCACTGCACTTTGTCCCAGCCCCTGCTTAGAGCTGCATTGCTGGTAAAAATACAAAACAGTATAACCTCGATGGGGCAAGCTGGCGGTATCTGTCAAAATTATAAATGTGTCTTCTTTGGCTCAGGAAGTCCGTTTCTGGGAATTTATTCTACAGGATGGAACTCTGACCCACCATCTGTAGCAGCGAGCTGTGAAAACCCACTTAGTACCTACGGACGGAAACCAGCCCAGGAAGCCAGCTTGCTGTCTGCAATTCATACTTGGGAGAAAATCAGGCCACCATCTCTTGTACCTGCTCCAGAAAGCCAAACAATGACCTTGGTAACAACTGGCCCCAGATGATCAGGTCTTGATTCATCACTGACAGCTTCCCTAATTCTTGTCCCCAATTCCAATTTAGGACCAATCTCAGAAACCGAAATATGCACTCCTCTCCAGTCACGTGGGATGCTATCCTTCTGGTTGGCCTGCCTATAGCTCCCCCATGCCGAGAGCCTCCAACCTGGGTACACCTAAGCCCTCCCTTTTCCCCACCGTGAAGCTGTCTCATTCCTCTGCAACACAAGCAATAGCGGCCCCCTTGCTGGGGCAATCCCCAAATAAGGTCCCTTTGCCTCTTCTCATTTGAGTGGTCTTGTTTGTTTCCATGATCGCCGCCGCTCTTCTGATCTCCCTAATTCTCACAGCTAACCCAAAAGCAACGTTTTCTTGCTAAAAATGATTACTCAAAATATTTGTGTCTTTATTATTTATTTAATATATTAAGTGTTATTTAAGGTTTTCTGAGACAGAGTGAAAGGATTATAAGTATTGACTGACTAGGGAGTATATGTATGTGGATTTCAATTCTTACATATCAGTTGTTTTTTCAAAGATTTTATTTATTTGACAGAGAGGACAAGCAGGGAGAGCAGTGGAGGGAGAGGGAGAAGCAGACTCCCTGCTGACCAGGGAGCCCGATTCAGGGCTCGATTCCAGGACCCTGGGATGATGACCTGAGCCGAAGGCAGACCCTTAACTGACTGAGCCACCCAGACACCCCAGAAATTAGCTCTTCATGGAACTTTTTTCATGTGAGTTTTCTTCTGGCATAAACTTGGCGGATATCTTAGTCCACTAGTGTGAATTTGCGGGGCTGATTATAGACATTCTGGAAGGAGGGCAGCACTGGAAGAAGCAACACTGGCTGGTGGATTAATAACCTCTCTGGCTTAAGGTCTGAGTTTGGAACAGCTGAAGAGTGTTCAAGTACACTTGCAGTTTTCCGTTTTACCAGAGGATGGCGCCAACACCTCTCTGGTAGATTCGGCCAAGCCGCTTTGGGATCCTCTCCAGCAGCATTGGAGAGACATGGAAAAGACTGGTTACTTGATGCTCTTCACCAAATTAAGGGGTTTTTTTATTAATTCAACTTTATATGTGGTTAAAAGTGAGTAGACACGTATAACATCTTTCAGAGCCACTTATGCCCAAGAAATCAGACAGCCTGAGATGAATGGAGAGCTACTTATTTCCTATAAATGTACTCACACTTTATATTTAATTTATACAACTTCCCCAAACCAGTTTTTACAAGTGAGATCTTTTGAAATTTCCATTTGCGTGCCATCTGCTGCATTGTAGACCAGCCATTTAATATTAAAAGTTGTTCAGAAGCTGTGCTCTTGAAGGCACATCCCAGCTCCTTATGGCACTTCCTCTAGTGGGGCCGTTTGCCCCTAGCTGGGAGGCAAAACAGAAGGCACTGGTCAGTCTTCTCGGTCTTCGTGATGGAACTGAGCCAAGGGCATGGCCATTCCTTCGTTCCCCCTTCTTTGACTCCACTCATTTGTTCAATGGTGTCTTCTCAACAAGGGTGGTTGTAACGTCTCCCTCGTGCCCAGGAGACTTGCGGGCTGGTCTGGAGGTGGAAGACGGCTTTGCTCAGAAACTTTTGGAAGATGACCCCAAACTCACTGATATTTATACTCAAAAACAGCCATAATCAACTCACAAAGACTGTTTTGAGATAAACTGGATCCATACCTACTGAGTTCATAGTTGGCGCCAACAGCCCAACTCGAGAAGCACCTTGATAAGCTGGGACTTGCATTAGAGAGTGGACCCTCGGAACAACTCTTAGTAGGAGGTCTTAACCTGCCATGAAGTAAGGATAGGAAATTTATAAAGTAAAAATAAAATAAGGATGTCAGATACGGGTTCACTATCCCTTATCTGAAATTCTTGGGGCCAGATGTGCTTTGGAATTCAGAATTTTTTTTTCAGAATATTTTGACTTTATGAAGCTTATATGGGGTATATACCATATATTATGCAATGCCCCAGAAGGATCTAAGGCAACTCCCTATAATCCAAACATTAATATTTCTTCAGAGAAACATGAATATTCACATTAAGTGGGATAAATAAAGACTAACTGGCCTTTGTCAGGGTACAGTCGGGTTTTGCCTCCAAATGAATCCGGAAACAAACCTTTGGTCTGTAGGAGTTTTTCGATTTGGGGAATGCAGATAAGGTATCGTGGAGCTGTAATGAAGTGCTTTCCATGTGCTATTTCATTTAATGCTCACAGATGGCCTACGTTAAATACAAAGATATAAGAATATAGGGAATGTGAGTGTCAGAGTGGTTAAGTCACTTTGCCAAGGTCACACAGCAGAGCTAACATTCAAACTTCGGCCTGACTTTAAAAGGCAAAAATGTTACGTTGCTTCCTACATTTAATAAAAATACTAAATATTCTCAAATTAAAAAAAATGCTTTAACTTCCTTGCCAACTTCGGGCCTTTCACCCATATTCTGCGTTATTCTCTATTTCCCTGGTGGCCCTGAGAAAGAATAATACGGCATAGTGAACTCTTCCACTGTAATGGATAGAGGTAAA
Source organism: Nasua narica (assembly GCA_028533885.1). Taxonomy (NCBI): domain Eukaryota; kingdom Metazoa; phylum Chordata; class Mammalia; order Carnivora; family Procyonidae; genus Nasua; species Nasua narica. Next base: position 56,381,550 of record CM052806.1, read on the forward strand.
CCTTCTGTCTGGCGTCTGCACAGAGCAGGCTCCCCTACTTAGGGAGAGAGCAGGGCTGCAGGCCTGAAGGGCAAACTGTCAGGGCTCCAAACGTGAGACGTGCCTGTGGTTAGAGATTCCTGTTGTGTACTTGGTCGGTGCAGCTGACCGGGCCTGACGTCATCGGCAATGGGATCCAATATCTAATTAGTGTCTGTGGCCTCATTGGCAGATTTTGCACCAGCCTGCCCTCCCATAAAGGGGTTCTGCTTCTTTGAATCGGTGTATCCAAAGTCACTTGGCTTAATCAAGTTGTCAGCAGGGAGGAACCTTTGGCTTTTTTTTCTGTACATTTTCTCATGATGGGAATGAAGTAAGATATTTGTATTTTAAAATTGTGCTTTCAAAGTAATTCATGAGCCATGTTCCTTTTTTTGCATTGTAATTATCCCTTTTCTCTCTTCCTTTATGTCTTTCCCTCTTCCAAATTATGATCCTATTCATACTCTAAAGTTTAGAGGCTTACAGTCTTTTCTTCCCCCTGATGTTTCTTTCTTGTAATGAAACCAATAGCTTAGCAGTTGCATGGACAGAAACCTCTTTTTATATTCTTGTAAAAATATTACAAGTCACAATAAACTGTGGAGCGTTTTAATGGATTGTTCCAGTGACCTTTTATAGACTTTCAAGATCTGTTAGAAAGATGATTCATCTATATAGATGTACATATATCTCTATGTCATCCTTAGGTGCTTAAAAAAAAAAAAAACCCTGACTTATTTTTATAAAGGAAGAGAGAAGACATGGGCAATCAAGTATCTGCACACCGTGCTTCCCATCTGTCCATAAAATTTCCATGCAATAAAGTGTGCAAATCCAAACACAAAAAGTGTTTCATTTTGCTAAGTGCTTGCATCCGTGTAATAGAAATCTTTATCAAGATAGAACTATCCTTCCTGAAAGTTCTCTGATGCTCTTCCTCAGTCCTCTCACTTCAGACAAACGCTTTTCTGATTTTTTTCATCATAGATTCGTTTTGCCTGCTCTCGAATTTCACAGATCTACACATATATACAAATGATAAGGTGTATGCTCTTTGTGTAAGGCTTTTGTAAGAAGCCTTACACAAAGAGCATAATAATTGCAAGACTCATTCTTCCTGTTTGTGTCAGTAGTTTCTTATATATCGATGGTGGTATTTCCATCGATGTGTTTATTCCATTTTCCTATTGATGGACGTCTGGACAGCTTCCAGATTTTAGCAATTGTGAATAGAGCTGCTATGCACATTTTCATACAAGTCTTTTTGTGGACATATGCTGGTAAATAATTAGGAATAAACTTGCTGGGTCATAGGGTAGACTTATAATTAGTTTTATAAGAAATCTTTTTTTGACATTTTATTTTAATAACAGTATAGTTAACATATATTAGTTTTATAGTGTTATATTAGTTTTAGGTGTACCATATAGTGATTTAAAAATTTTCTCCATTACTCAGTGCTCAAGATAACTGTACTCTTAATCCCCTCTGCCTATCACCCCATCCCCCACCCGCCTCCCCTCTGGTAGCCATCTGTTTGGTCTCTACAGTTAAGAGTCTGTTTTTCTGGGTTGTCTTTCTTTCTTTCTTTGTTCATTTATTTTATTTCTTAGAGTCCACATATGAGTGAAATCATATGCTCTTTCTCTTCCCCTGACTCCCTTCAGTTACTTAGCATTAGATTCTCTGGATTCATCCACGTTGTTGCAAATGGCAAGATATCATTCTTTTTTTAATGGCTGAATAATATTCCATAGCGTGTATATGGATGGATACTTGGGCTGCTTCCGTAATTTGGTTATTATAAATAGTGCTATCATAAACATAAGGATGCATAACTCTTTTTGAATTAAGGTTTTACAAAATACTTTTTCAGAAGTGCTTCTGTGTGAGTTCTAGTTTCTCCACATCCTTGCTGACACTTGCTGCTGTCAACTCTTCATTTCTTGGCTATCCTGGTGGATGTGAGGTAGTAGCTTATCGTGGTTTCGATTTGCATTTTCCTAATGGCTAAGGATGTTGAGCACTTTCTCACATACTTAGCTCTTCATATGCCTTCCTTTGTGAAGCGTATTTTCAAATCTTTTGCTCACCAAAAAAATGGGTTGTCTTTTTATTATTTTAGTTGAATTGTAGGTGTTCTTTAAATATTCTGGAGTCATCTGTCAGTACATTTTGTGAATATTTTCTCCCTGTCTGTGGTGTCTTTGGATGAGCAGTTTTAAACTTTGTGTAATTTAACAGAATAATGTTAACTCTGTCTAAGGTTTATAAGTTTTTAATTTTTTTAATTTTTGGTAATTGTTTCTGTGTCTTGGCTAGCAAACCCTTACTTATCCCCAAACTGCGAAGATATTTTAAAAAATATTTTCTTCTAGAAGTGTTTCCGTTTTTAACTTTTAAATTAAGATCTATAATTCATCTCAAATTAACTTACATATATATGGTATGCAATTGAGGTAGAAGGTTGTTAAAAAATACAATGTTCCAAAAAAAAATACAATGTTCCGGTCCTATTTATTAAAGACTTCCATTTTCCCTTGCATTTCCTTGGCAACTTTGTAAAGAAATCAAATGACCGAATGTATTGAGGTTTTTTCCCAGGTATATTCTGTTCCATTCAGTTATTCGTCTGTCTTGATGTCAGTAACACATGATCTTGATTATTGTAGTTTTATAGTAAGTTTTAAGTCAGGGAGTAAAACACTTCCATTATTTTTCTTTTCTTTCCAAAATTGTTTTGGTTAACCTAAGTCCTTTGTATCTTCCTATAAGTTTTACAATCAGCTTCAAATTTTATCCCAAACAAATCTCTGGGATTATGTTTAGGATTATGCTGAATCCGCAGGTCAATTTTAGTAGAATTGACAAGTTACTAATATTTTTTCTTCTTCTTTTTTATGCAAGCAAGGGTGGGGGGGCAAGGGGAGAGGGAGATAGAACTTCTAGCCGACTCCCTGCTGAGTGCAGGGCCAGATGTGGGAATTCATCCCACAACCTTGAGATTATGATCTGAGCTGGAATCAAGAGACAAATGCTTAACTGACTAAGCCACCCAGGCTCCCCAATAATATTGTTTCCCAATTTATGAATAAGGTATATATTTCCATTTATTTAGACCTCTTAACTTTTTTTAGCAAAATACTGCTTTTGGTATATATGTCTTTTGCTAGGCCTGCACCACCTACGACTGGATGTCTTTTATGTGAGAAATAATTTTCCCTCTTTTTAAAGCACTGTTATTCCCTCATTCATAAGCAGCTGAACCTTATCCTAGAGATTCTTGTGCCCTCCAGCAGACTGTGAGCGTGTCTGTATCTTCTCATCTGTAACAATAGTGGAGTGAGCTGGGTCTTGAGGAATGAATAAGAGTGTTCCAATCAGAGAAGGGTGTGCAGGCTGAGAAGATGGCCTGTGGAAGGACATGGAGCTGTGAGGAGGTGAGGCCTGTGTTTTGGGTCACTGTTGCTGTGTAAAAACCTCCTCAAAAATGAGGAGACTTGGCACCAGAAATGTGTGATACCTCATGATTCTGTAGGTTGGCTGGGCTGGGCTCCATGTGGTCTTGGCTGGGATTGCCTATTGGGCTACAACCAGCTGGTAGAGGACCGGGCCGGAAGCCCCAAGAAAGCCTCTCTCACACCTCTGAGGTGTGGCTACTCTCTTCCACAAGGCGTCTCATCGCCCAGGGCTTCTCTCGCGGCAGCACAGCCTCAACTTCCCTTCAGGGTGGCTCTATGACCTAAGAAGTAAAGAGGCAGCTCTGCCTCCTTGTGCTAAGCCTGGTGTGGAAGTCTCGTCTGCACCAGGCCAGCTTCAAGGAGTGGCAATAGATGCCATATCTCTCTGTGGAAGGAGCAGAATGCCCATGCAGGAAGGGCAGCCATGGCTGGAAGCCATCTTTGGAGACCTACCCACTGCCTGTGTTTTTAAGGACAATTTTCCTGTGGCCCTGGGAGGTAGGATAAAAGGAGGGACAGGAGAGGAGGGAGCTTGCAGGGGCATGGGGCTGTATCAATTGATGAGTTCCGGTTTTACTCTTTAGACAAAGCCAACACCAGCGTGTGTGGTGTCCAAACTGCACCCTGGTTGTGGAGCCATGAGAGCAAACGTTGATGACTCAGCCATCTTGTATAAACATTGTCGTACTTAATGAGGGCGGTGCCACTTAGTGGCTGGCAGTGAGCAACCTGGAGCCAGAGGGCTTGGCTTCAAATCCTTAAGTCATCATTTATCAGCTGTGCAAACTCCAGCAGGTTACTCCATTGTTTTCTGCCTCTGTCTCCTTACCTATGAAAGCAGCTAATCACAGTAGGCCTGCCTTGCGCAGCTGAGTAAGGGTTAAGTGCAAAATATATGTCACTCAGCCGGCTGTGAGCATCGGCTCTTGTTAAGGCTCGCCATGGTGCTGGGAAGCAGATACTACCGCTCCCATTTTGAAGAAAAAGTGATGGAGGCACCAGCGGCTTCAACAACATTCAAACCCAGAGGAGAGCCTCCAACGCCTGTTGGTTCATGAAGTCCCCACTCGTTGTTTTGCTGTGTCCCTCAGCTCCCAAAGGCAGCAGGACAGAATTTTGTTCTTGCCACAAGAGTTGTGTAGGCTGGGACTCTCCACTTCTTATCCCTCAAAAGCTCTCTGGTTCCCCAGCAGCCTCGCTCGACATCCATGCTCAGGCTGATGTTTGCAGAACTGCGATGGGGAGTCGCTGTAAAAACAGTAACACCTGGGGCTTTTCTGAGCCTGTGCAAAGTGTGCATCTCTGAGGACAGAGTCCTCAGGCGAGACTGGAAGTCTCTGGGGTCTGAAGCTGCCTTAAGCCTCATCGGCCCCAGAAGCCCTGGGTGTGGGCCTCCCACCCGTCCTTCTGCTGCCGCTTACTGACCGAGGCTTTGTGAACCCGTGAGTTACATTTGTAGTGCTCTGAGGCTGAAAAGGGTTCCTGTAAATGCTCCCTGTATTTAATTATAAACAAAGCAGCCAGCCAGGAGCCCAACGCCCAGAGAAATCCTTAGCAAGCCTCATCGCATGCTCTTTTTTTTTTTCATCGCATGCTCTTTATTTCCCCTCTGCATTTCTATCCATCCAAGAGCTTCAGAAGTGTAATCCTTCTTAACGACAGATTCGTGATGATGAAGCCATTATTTTTTGATACTGTACTTTTAAGAAGTGACTCAGAAAGAGCCTTTAAAAGCAACCTCTCCCCACCCCCTTTACCCCAAGCAAAGGACCAGATTAAAAGAGACCTGGCTTGTATGAATATTTATGCTAGAACCTCTGCCAGATCAGATTAGAGGAGTTCATCCTGCCGGGCAAACACGGATTCCGTCCTCAGATTTAATGAGAAACTGACATGTTAATAGCATATTGATGCATCCATTCATCGGGAAATCCATAAAGCACAGTGAATGTGCCCTGGGTCTCAGGGCCCCAGAGAGGTGCTGCTTTGGTCATTTTAAGTTCGACCAGGAAAGCTGTTGTTGCAGTGAGAAGGATTCCAAAGACATTCTGCATCAGGGAGAAGCCGAGGAGTGGGGATTTGAGTCTCGATGTACCTGGGAGATTGGATAGACGCTCATTCCGCTAGGCAGGATCTCCCACAGCATTCCGTAGAGCACGGTACTACAGGGTTAACAGCTACCCAACAGGGAAAAGGGTTTAGGTAAAAAATGTAGGGTAGGGACATCTGAGTCGCTCAGGTAGTTGAGTGTCTGCCTTCGGCTGGGACCCTGATTCCAGGGTGCTGGGATCAAGCCCCACATGGGGCTCCTTGCTCGGCGGGGAGCCTGCTGCTCCCCCTCCTTGTGCTCTCTCTCTCTCTCTCTCTGGCAAATGAATGGATAAAATCTTAAAAAAAAATGTGGGGTAAATGATGAGCTGAATAGACTTCTCCACTGTAGAACTTCCACCCTGTGACTTTGAGGGAAGCAGAGAAATTATGCCATGCTTCCCGCTTTTTTGGACTGTGGGGTTCTTCCTTTGCAAAATGCCACACCCAAAAGCATCCAATCTTTTGTGTCATGAATCCCTTTGGCAGGCTGGGGAAGCCTGCAGCGTCCTTTTTCAGAATAACATTTTTTTTTAATAATTTTTTTAAAAGATTTTATTCATTTATTTTAACAGAGAACACAAGAAGGCAGAGAGGCAGGCAGAGGCAGAGAGAGGAGCAGGCTCCCTGCCGAGCAAGGAGCCCGATGCGGGACTCGATCCCAGGACGCTGGGATCATGACCTGAGCCAAAGGCAGCTGCTTAACCAACTGAGCCACCCAGGCGTCCCTTCAGAATAACATTTTTAAATGCAAAAAATAGAGCATATAGGATTACAAAGGAAACCAAATATCGCACGACTAAAAATACTCCGAAATATCAAAAATGGGCATACATCAACACACGTGCTTCTTTTACTTTCCTACGTGCTTCTTTTATAATGGGTCTAATAACTAGAGTGGTCTCAAAGTATTTATGGCCATAAATGATAGTTTAAGAAATGGTCAATCCTCATGATTCAGGATTCTGTATTTGTGAATTTGCCTACTTGCCAAGTTTATTTGTAATCCCCAAATAAATACCCAAGGCACTCTTGCAGTCGTTTGAGTAGGGCGCATTTCAGTCCCCTGACCTGTATGTTCCCAGCGGGGGCTGAATGAGGCAGTGCTCTGTCTTCTTGTTTCAACTTTTACGCTGTAAGTCGGTCGTGTCTGGGGCAGTCTCATGCTTTTTGGTTGTGATTGCATCGTTTAAGACGCACGTGCAAACAGGAAAAAGAAGCGCAAGTGCCGTGCTGAAGCGTCACGCAGGCCGCCGAGCGCAGGGCTGTGATGTGCCTTCTAGAGAAGATAGATGCGCAGGTGATCTTCATCCGGACAGGAGCTCAAGTGCTGCTGGCTATGAGTTCAAGGTTAATTAGTCAACTATAAACGAAATAGGCATCTTTAGACAAAAACCACGCATGAAGCAAGGTTATGTATTGATCGGCTGGACGATAATGTTATGACCAGAGGCTTGCAGGAACAGAACCCTATATGTTCCCTAGGAGTGACTGTTCATTATTTGCTAATTCAGTGTTCAGGATGACGTAATGGGACACAACGCCTATGAATAATGAGAACTGAATTGATTGTATCTGCAGCAAATGGAATGTGATATGTAAATATTTGTGACAAAAATACAGCTGTTTTGTTGCCTACATTCATAATAAAAGGAAATGCTGTTTTAGAGGGTCTTGAATACAATTTTTCCCCCATTCAAGTTCAGAGACATTCTTAATTCTGGGGGAGTAAGGTCCCCATGGGCTTTAGTAAAGAATCCCTTTTCTAGTGGGGTTAACTGGGTGAGAAAGTGGGATGGGGAAGGAGGGCAGTTCCTGGGGCTTAGGTCCTGCTACGCTGTGTACCAATACAAGTAGCATACAGAGATTTTTAGGTGATCTATTCTGGCTGGGGGCCCTGGAAATTTTTTTTTTTGCACCAAGGCCTGAGCCCGAAAGGCTCTATCCCAAAAGAAAAATGCCCAGGAGTGGTGGTGGGAAGAACAGAATTTCTTAGTAATTGTTTATATAGAAAATGAGGAGCTCTATTTCAATAGGAAAGGGCTAGGCAGGTCTTCAATCTGAAAGTAGGAGAAACCAATGACAACAGAGCGCCAGGTGTTTAGATGAAGATTACAGAGGAGCCCAAGCCTCCCCACCAAGAGTCTCTGGGAGGAAGGCATCTTCTCATTAATTGCTTTTCTTTCTTACCCTCTCACTTCCCAAGTGCGCTCCAGTGGGGCTAATTCAAATGTGTCAAAAAGGAGGCTCCTTTTTTTGTTTGTTTTTGAATAGCAAGAAATAATGAAGTGTGACTTGAAAGGCAACAGTACTGTCTCCTTCCTTCCTTCACTCATTTGCTCACTTGTCACTCGGTACTACTTACTGAGCACCTCTTGTGGGCCAGGCATCTTTGTAAGGCTGTGGATACAGGAGGGAACGTGACTGCCAGGTTCTTATCTCCTGGAGCATTGCTTGCGGTGCATTGCATCGGGAGGCCACTGCAGGAATGGGGGAAGGAGATGGAGAGGGGTGTGAGCCTCCCTGGAGAAGTCCTTCGCATGCCTATCTGAGGCCAACACTCACACACTATGATTCTGAAAACAGGGAAGCCGAGGACAGGATCTCAAGAGGCACCAGTGCAGAAATACAAGATAAAAGCTGCCCCCTGTAGCCATCTTGTAAATTCTGAACACTCGTAAGTTAGGAGAAGGACACAAAGCACCTTATAGGGACAGAACATCTCTAAGCCAGAGAGATAGATGTGATCTCAAAGAAGGGATGTGTCTGGATTGGTGTGGAGTATAAACAGGGAGGCAGAGGTGGACTTGCCTCATCCATGGGCTCCTGACCCTGGGGTCAGGGCCTGGCCTTGGACTTCAGTTCTTGAGGAGACAGTAGCAGCAGTTAGTACTTATTTTGTGTAGTATTGGTGTTTTGTTAAAAAAAAAAAAAAGGTGAGATGGGAGTGCCATCCGTTCCCACCCTTGGATTTTGGGATGCCATGCCCCAGGAGCAAGGATGAAGGTCCATCTGCCTCCCCACCTGAACCTGTTTGAGTGGAGGAGGGAAAATACGTCCTGGTGAAACTGTTTCCCAACGTGCAGGCTTCTGTCCCCAAGAGAGTTTGAACAGGGAAAGGTGGCCGGGACAGAGATGACTTCTAGGATGGGAGAAAGGAGTTGATTGTTCTCAGGATGATTCAGTCTGGGAACCTCTTCTCTGTACTTTCTGAATCTCCCTATACACTCCACACTTTTAAAACAACTCTAGTGCTTCAGGGCCTTCTAGAAAATGGCGAGGGCTAAAATGAATTCTCTATCCCCCCAGCGACAGCAAAAGCAATATGAGATTACCAGCTTCACAAGTAGTCAGGGAAGTAGAAATTAGAATAGCAATAAAGTAACTTGAAAACATCTTAAAGAGAGGGAAGATTAAACAGAATTCTTTCTAAAGGAATACACTGCTTTAGTGCAGTATTCTCCATGTATGTCTTGAGACTAACTGATTAAGATTTCAGATTAAAAAAAAAAAACAATAAAACAATACCAGGGCGGGCGCCTGGGTGGCTCAGTTGGTTGAGCAACTGCCTTCGGCTCAGGTCATGATCCCGGAGTCCCGAGATCGAGTCCCACATCGGGCTCCCAGCTCCACGGGGAGTCCGCTTCTCACTCTCACCTTCTCCCTTCTCATGCTCTCTCTCATTCTCTCTCTTTCCTAATAAAATAAATAAACAAAATCTTAAAAAAAAAAAAAAACAATACTAGGGCAAGTATTGGTATTTTGGTGCTTAACGTAACAGGAGATGTTGGAACACCAGAACCAGTAATGTACTTACCAAGACACTGTTAGTGGACACGTCCCTCAGGGGGAGACAGATACGCGAGATTTCCATAGTCCTCCACCTCCACACCTCATAGTCGATTCACTTTCCTCATTTGTATTTCCTGCTGGAAACAAGCAGCCTCCTGCCGGCGGGTTGGCCCCTGTTGATCCTTCTCCCAGGACATGTCCTGGTCATGCTGAAGCAAGGGTTTTGTCCAGGGGACAGACATTAATGGGCTGACAACATTTTAAGTGTTTTGGCCCCTAAAACGGAACTCACGCACCATCTGGCAAATTAATTTTGCGAGCTGAGGTGGATTGACCATGAGTCTAAAAGAGATTAAGTTTAGCGTTCACATGGTTCCCTGCTTTGTAAAATTGGCAAAAGTGGGGGATGTGAAACACAATTGCTTCTTCTCTTTATACTTTCTTTTCCATCTGGTGGCTGTGGGCTAGCCATGGGAATTTGGGGGCAGCGGAAGGGGAGATCCATTTAGGGTGCGCTTACGTGGAACTATTTACGTGGTTTGCAGTCATCTCTGGGCACAGCTGGGTGACTTCCAGGTATGCTCCCACTGTTCACCAGCCTGGTTATAAGGGGGCAGGGCCAATGGGCAGATCGCCGTATGAAAGTGTCCTACAGCTCCCAGCCTGGGAAGTGGTGGATCATGGAGGAGAAACAAGGTGTAAAATGCACAAAACCAGAAGCTGGTCCCTGCCAATGGACGGTGTACTGTAGTGGGAGATGTGGTTTGCACTGATGCCTAGTTGAAAGAGAAGTATCTGCACATCAGGAATATATTCAGTAATAAAGCATACACAACTATGCACACACCATCACTTTAACTTTGTCCCTATTGAGACAAAGACTTAGGAGCAGGTGGTTTATTTGGGAACCATCCCAGAGAGCAGGAATGAGGGGGCAAGGAGATGACACAGAGCAGAAGGAAGCACCATCGATGGCATTGTTGCCAAGAACAAAGGGGCTCATTCTGCCCCTGAGAAGCACACTGAATGCCTCCCCAAACTGACCATGAAAGGAAGTGGCTGGTACATTTATTCACTGGCTTCTGGCACCCCTGTGGCGGAAACACCCCACACCTCTGGGCTGTGGCCAGCAAGCTCCTAAGGGCAGAATGTAGGAAGACATGCCCATGGGAATTGGGGCGCTGGCAGTGCAATGTGGGTCTAGGCGTACACCCACTGACCCCCCAAATCCGTGGCTGCATCAGAGATGGGCAATGTAGGGGACACAGCAACGAGAATGGTGTGCAATAGAATTTACCAGAATTCCTGGGCTTATACGCACACAAAACATTAACAACCAAGTAGGGAGCACATCTCTAACAGTTCTCGCTCAAACGAAACTTGATAGCGATCCTCCCAATTTGACAACAATCCTAAAAATGGACCTGACTTTACCAATGACACGTCATGCAGCCAAAAGAAACTCTTCTAAATTATCAGTAAAAAGCAATGCATTTTGCTTGTCTGTCCTTTCTGTAGACCATGATATCACCAAATCACTGTTACAGGGAAAGATGATGAGATTATGCAGCCAACAAATGTAAGAAAATCTTTTAAAGAAAGAAAAATTGTCATTTTTTCCCAATCATCTGGATTTTGCGGGGCTTATGCTATTTGTCAATTAAAAAATTTTTTTGGTCATTTGTTGTGATTTATTTTCTCGTTCTAGATAAACATTCAAGTTGGTACCTGATTTTGTGCTCATAGTCTTGCGTTCTCTCGTGAGAGTCCTTAGCAGCCAGCCAGCAGCCTTCCCGGGGGCTGCCCCAGATTGCCGGCCATCTCAGAGAGGCGCCAACACACTGAGGTTCACTCCTGGGACAAGACCCCGGCTAAGTTTCCGAGCATCGCTGGACTTCGAATTTGTTTTTAGAACAATTAGCTATTAAAGGGCCCAGATACTCTCTCTTGCTTGGAATGGCAGCCACACTTTATTAAAGGTGATTTGAGGGACAAATGGAGGGAACTGCGCCCTGAAACACTCAGAGTCATGCTGCCATTCAGATAGACTCCAAAATGAGAGAAAAGCACTTTGTGAAGTTGCTGCAAAAGAGGGTCCTATGGGCCTGCAAAATGGCAGTCCTGTAACCATCTGTTGAATGAATTCGCCCAAGTTCTTGCCTCCCCGAGCTTTCCAGGAGTGTGTATCTTGGAGGAACTCAGTGGCCCCCTTGGTCTCCAAACACCTGTTCGATCTGAGAGTTGAACGGATTCTCCTTTCCCAGAACCTGGGGCCACTGGAGCTGCACCTTCTTCCAGAAGCGATCTGCCAATAGCAGCGAAGCCACCTGCAAGAGGGAACCCAAAGGAGGAACAAAAGGAAAATTATACCAAAGAATTTAGCAGCAGGATTTACCGTATTCTTTGTGTGGTGGGCAGATGCTAGCATGCTGCCCCATGATTGCTCGCTTTGTGTCTTTGTAGAATCCTCTCCCCTGGCTGTGGGTGGGACCTGTCGCTTGGTTCTAACCAATGGAACATGGTGAAGGTAAAAGGATGCCACGTCAGTGATTATGGATCATTATCTAAGACTCCCTTTGCTGGCAGACCTCCCTGGGAGACTCTGTGGGATTGATAAAGGAACAAGACTTGTCAGGAAGCCTGCGTGGCAGGGGGCTGACATCCAGGGAGAAGCTGGTCCTCAGTCCTATAACCACGAGGAAATGAATTCTACCAACAACCTAAGTGAATCTGAAAGCGATTCTTCCCCAGCTGAGGTTCACGATGAGGACGTGACCCGGATGACACACCTGGGTTTTTACCTTGTAAGACCCTAAAAAGATGCTCCAGACTGGGCCTGCCCCACAGAAGCTACGACTTCGCATGGTTTTGAGCTGGTAACATTGAGGTGATGATTTTTTTACTTAGTAACAGACAGCAGATGCACGTTTTCATTTATCTGTGGACAGCTAACATCTAGTGCAGGCCTAAGGCCTAGGTTTCGGAGATGAACAGGATGAGTCCTTCCTTCAAGGAAATCCAGACATGCAAAATGACACCTCCAAACCCGCCGGGGGTTCTGTGGGAGGCTTGGAGGGGAGGAGGTGCCCACTCTGCCGGGCAGGGGGAAGCAACAGGTCCTCCCTAAAGAGGGTGATGGCTGAGCTGAGTTTCCAAGGTGGGTTCTCCCAGATGGGCGATGTGGGAAACAGTGCACCTGGTGGACACAGCCTGTGCAAAAGCACAGAGGTGTGGAAGAGAATGGCGCGGTGGGAAACCAAGGGTGCCTGGGAGACGAGGCTGCAGAGTCCCGGGCTGAAGGAGGCTGTAAGCACAGAGTGTGGCTGGGGTTCCAGGGTGAGGCCTGTCTCTGGCTTTCCCAGCTTAATGTCCATTCTCTGGTGGCTTGGTTTTACGGCAGGTTTCCCTTCACTCGTGGTGTTAGCGGGATCCATTCTTGGTTGTCTAATCCTCTGGTTCGTTGCTAACATGCCTTCGGTGAGGACTCTTTCTCTGCAGATAATGCCCTTATTTAGCAGATGGGGCCTGGCCAGGCCCGGAGGCCCTAACTTGGCTACATTGGCAAAGGGAATGCTGACAGAGAAATGTGATTCCTGAAGGCCTCTTGGGGGGAATGCACTGTTTAGAGCAGGTGCTCAGGGATGTTCCCAACTTTATTTAGAAGCACATGGACATTGTCTCCAAAGGGCAGGTCCTGTTCACCATTCCAACAGGCAGTGCTGCCGGGTCCCTGTGGGATGTTAGGCAGCCCCCTTCTACTCTCTGGGCTGCCATTCTCTCACTTGCAAAATGAGTGGGCTAGAGTATATGGCTTAAAGACCCTTCTGGGTCCAAACTGTGTGTAAGGTTTTAGCAGCTGTTAGAAAAAACTAGAACTGGTTGAGTTGCTACATTAAATACCCCCAGTATTTTAATATGTTCGTGAGCCTTCCGAGCTGGACCCCAAATTCTGTGTATCCAACACTGTAATCTTGATCATATCCATGTGGTGCCGAACGGAAACACCCCTCACCCCCACCACATACGCATACCCCCCCACCACGCAGATCACATCACACCCCACACACCAGAGCCACCCTCCCCCACCTCACACACACACACGCGCAGGCACACACTCAGGCCTGCACCCATTCCCGCCTCTTCTGCTCCCCACTTCCCCGCCCACGGGCTGACTATTAAGCCCACAGGTTTCCAGGAAGGGGCTGCTCCCCTGTCACATACGAAGCAATCAGTGTCTTCCGAAGACAGAAGGTCCGTCTTGTGGCTGTTTTTCCTGCTATTTCTCAACAAAGGAGGCTGCCGCCAGGTCTGTGGAAAATGACTGGTTCTCCTGTTTTGTTTTCTGCTCTTCGTCTCCTTGGTACACCTAAGCTGTCTGCCTGACAATTATGTGAAACCAAGACATTTGTGGTGATTTATTTCCCAATCTAAATTAATAAAGGAGGAGACGGGGTGAGGATAAGAAGAGGAAAGTTAAAAGGAAAGAGCTCAGCTTTGTGCACGCGGTAACTCTTTGGTTTGAAAGCAATTAGTTGGCTGTCGCTCTAATGGAGATGAAAGTATTTATGAGTGTGCACTGCTAACACATCAGGTCCAAAGCGAGAGTGGCACGGTTATTATTAAACTAGAGACTTGTGATAAGATGATCCACTCTCATCACTCACTCCGGTGACAAACATTTACTGAGCATCTACTGCAGGCCTGACTTATAACCAGCCTCCTGTTGTAGCTCCCAGGGTACTCAGGGCAAGGCACGGCAGCCCTTTTCCCTCATTCCTCCTGGTGATCCATTCCCTGAACGCAGATATTCTTTTGTGCTTCCCCGGTCATGCTTTAAAATAGTAAACCAATCCCTATTCATCTGAGAAAAACCTGAAAAGACAGTTAAGCAAAAGGAGAAAACAGAGTAAGTGAAAGTCATCTGTAATTACAATAGAGGTAGCCCACGTTAACGTTGGGCTGAGAGCCTCGCACGTGCACACACACACACACACAGGCACACACAAAGCAGATCCTTCCATAAATATCATCTCACGGTCTGCTCTTTCTGAGGTATAATTTACACACGGTGGAATTAACTTCTTGGGGTAAACAGCTTCGCGAGTGTTGACAAATGCATAACGTCGAGTAATCACCCCCACAATCGTAATCCGCTTTTGTTTGCTTTGCTCTGTATTACAAACATATTTCCATGTCACTCAAGGTAGATCCGGATAATGGTTTTTACTCAGTGCACGGTATTCCATTAGAGGGGCGCAAGCTCGCTTAGCTCGCCAGTGGAGACCCTGGTCACCTTCCTCTCTCGCGACCGTCCTCGGGGCCGGGGGAACAGAGAAGGGGTTCACAGGCTGCGGCGCTCGCCTACGCACCACACCCGCGCACGGGATGATGTCCGGCCCAGTGCAGTGCTGGGGAACAGGAGGTTCTGGCTTAGGGGGACTTTCTGGTTAACGCCGTCAGGCCCGTTGTGGGTGACGCGGGTCACCCACAAGTCTAACAGGCGGGGCCCGCTCCCTCGGGCTACACTCTGAGGAGCCCTGCTGTCTTTTCTGCAGGGTCTCCTGCAGCCCCAGTGCTTCTGTGGGACGTCGCCACCCACTCACCCGTCTGCCTGCCGCTGCCGCTGCCACTGCCGCTGGGAAGCTCACGGTGCCTACACCACGCAAGGGTCCCTGGTCCACTCTAAAGGCCCCTGTTCAAAATTCTCCCAGAAGGGGCAACAAAGCACGAGGACTTACCACCCCCTTGACTGAGGTGGGCCTGGCGAAACAGATCTTTCAGGGTTGATGTGCAGCCCCAGCATCCTCCGGGATGGAGGCGTGAGTCCGGGGGAGAAAGGAAGAGGAGGGTGGGAACCTGGTGCAGTTTCTGGGAAGAGCCACGGTAGGCCTTCTACACTCTCTCTCCTTCTGATGACAGTTTTTAAATGGAGCCACACTTCTTTGCTTAACTATATTTGGACTCCCGCTGAGCTCCTCCCCAGGACAGCGTCTGGTCCTCCCTGTGAATACACGCCGTTGGGTCCGCCCCTCACGTGCGCGAGACACACTTGGACACCACAGAAGCCCAGCGGGGGTCACAGCTGGATCCCTTCACATTCCTACTTCATAAACTAATTTTATGTATTTTGTTACAAAAATAGAACTCATCAGTAAGACAACTCTAAAATCAAACCCTAAACAGTAACTACCTTTTTATAATATTAAAAAAAAAATAAATGCAATTCAAAGCAAGATGGCATAGGTTTCACCAAAAACTTATCATCTCTCATCCCTTTTTAAGTTGAACCCTTGCTAAATTTAACTCTCGGGTTTTATGAGACCGAAGTTAAAAATACACTCTGAATTTATTTTTCCTGTAGGAAGAACATTTCTGGGCTATCCTGGTAAGATTGCTTTTAAACGCCTGCAGGGAAGCCCTTACCACAAGGAAGGCATGGTTCTGCTTCCCGGGGCTCTTAATCTGCCCAGAAACACAGTCTATTGGACCCAATTAATTTTATTTTATTTTTATTCTGAGAGAGAGAGAGCACTCACATGTGAGCAAACGGGGGTGGGGGGCAGAGGGAGAGGAAGAGAGAGAATCTTAAGCAGGCTCCGTGCCCAGTGCAGAGCCTGATGATGGGCTCCATCCCAGGACCTCAAGATCATGCCCGGACCAGAAATCAAGAGTCAGATGCTCCACTGACTGAGCCACCCAGGCATCCCTGTCCCAATTAATTTTTGTAAACCAATGACATGCCAACAGTGTAAGATATATTTCAACATTTACACTTATGGGAAAATGGAAATTCCCAGCTCTAGCCTCTCTGTGCTGCCTTAGTGCGTCATTCCAGAGCCGCTGCTGCTAGCTGGCTTTATGTCTAAAGCAAACTGAACAGACGGGGTCCCTGATGCACGGGCAGGGCCAGCCTAAAATGTTTGAGGGTTCCCTGGCCCAGAAGGCCCTCGTCTCCACCCTCCTCACTGCCAGCAGCGTTTCCCTCTTTGAGGGACTCCACAAGTCTGCTCAGGACCTTGGTTTCCCAGGGCCTTACATGCTGAGCTAAACAAAGACCTGGAAGCTTTAACATTGAATAACCAATTACGTACATAATAAATATTAAAGCCAAACACACACACACACACACAATTTAAAACCAATCCACTGATTAGCATCTTGTGTCTACCTCCAGCAATGTATAAGGTTCAGGGTTCAAGAGAAAGGAGGGGAGTTGACGTGGAAAATGTATTGCTTGCAGAAGAGTTTCAGGAGAATGGTTTGAGCTGCTCCGGGCATGGTGAGAGGAGGGGAGGTGGTCTTGCAGAGAGCTCTGCTGGCCAAAGCTGCTAAGGCAGGAGGTGTCAAGGATGCTTAGCTGGGTGGTCTCAGAGTAGCCAAGGCCACTGGACTTGATGTATGTCTGTGGCTGTTGCAACATTTTCTGTTTACTATTGTCTGGTTCTAGGCCCAGAGGTCTTTTAAGTCCCTCTCCAGAGGCTTAGCTTTGTAGAGATTTTAAACAATGAGTATTTGAATTGCTAGAATTGCCGTGGCTTCCACAGGCCACAGATCTCGGTCTTGGGTCTTGACCATATCATTTCGAAGTCGAACTTTCTCTGCATCTGGTCAGCGGTTTCTCAGTCAGCTGTTCTCCGCTCTTGATCATACCGGCTCTTCCTGGAGGTGTCAATGGTCTCCTGGGTCTCCTCTCCAGTGGGTCCTTCTGTGATGGGCCGTGGTCACAATTTGAGCCCATGGACCAATCTCATCCTGACAAGTGTCTCCAGTTCTCAACTAGATACTGATGATTTCCAACCCTGTGTCTCCAGGCCAGGCCCCTGTCCTGAGACCAGAACCCATCAATTTGATTTA
Organism: Nasua narica; assembly: GCA_028533885.1. NCBI lineage: Eukaryota > Metazoa > Chordata > Mammalia > Carnivora > Procyonidae > Nasua > Nasua narica. Next base: position 56,398,766 of record CM052806.1, read on the forward strand.
ATGGTGACTTAGACAGTTCCGTCTGGATATTGTGCAAGCGCCCCACATTCAGAATGCTCAGATCTGCCCCTTCCTCTTTGGGGTTCCTTGCCTTGGTATTTTTCACTTCCGTTCGTCCAGATGCCCAGTCCTGTGAGTCATCTCCTTCCCAACCACCAAATCCCATCAACTGTCAAGTTCGGCACTATAACCTACTTTCCCCCCTCCTACTGAAGAAGATATTTCTTAAAATTCTGGTTCTACATTTGGGGAGTGAGGTGAAAAGGTAAAACAGTTGTCAGTCTGTACTAAGATTTTTTTCTATGCCTGTTTTGTTTTGTTTTGTTTTCCATTAAAATATAAGTGAAGGGGTTAGGGCGCCTGGGTGGCTCTGTTGGTTGAGCAACTGCCTTTGGCTCAGGTCATGATCCTGGAGTCCCAGGATCGAGTCCCACATTGGGCTCCCTGCTCCTTGGGGAGCCTGATTCTCCCTCTGACCTCTCCCCTCTCATGTTCTCTTTCTCAAATAAATAAAATAAAAATAAATCTTAAAAAAAAATAAAATGTAAGCAAAGGGTTTAGATGGTAGATATAATTTGGTTAAAAAATTTTCACGTCTCTGGGGACGCCTGGGTGGCTCAGTTGGTTAAGCAGCTTCCTTCGGCTCAGGTCATGATCCCAGCGTCCTGGGATCGAGTCCCGCATCGGGCTCCTTGCTCGGCGGGGAGCCTGCTCCTCTCTCTGCCTCTGCCTGCCTCTCTGCCTACTTGTGTTCTCTCTCTGTTAAAATAAATAAATAAAATCTTAAAAAAAAATTTTTCACGTCTCAATCATAAATTTGAACTCTTCAACACAACTCATGTTTATACTCAATCAAACTTGTCTTCCTAAGAAAATTGGAGCAATTGAATCAATACTTCTACCAGTTCTCTTACAGGGTTTTAGAAAAAAATAGGCCAATAGGATAAAATCTGCTCCTTCCTTGGCGGTTAAGGGCCAGTAACAACTGGCTTTGCTCAGAAGTACAGGAATTGGTGGGAGGGCACGGGAACACGGCCCAAGTCTACTCCTTTGGTGGGCAGTATGTCCGTGCCATGAGCATGAGGCCCTTGGACCAACCTTGCTCACCTGGCTCTTCTAAGAGGGAAAGACATGGACTCCCACAGATCCCTATGCTCTGTGGATCATTTGCGCGCGCGCGTGTGTGTGTGTGTGTGTGTGTATGTACACACACGTTTGGCAGCTTTAAGTTATTAGTTCTTACATAATAACACAACGTTCGAAAAGGGGCTGTCAGGACTGTAAGGGGCGTCACCCGGAGGGGGGGTGCAGATAGGCCAAGAGGCTCCTCTCCAAGGCTCTAAGTCGCCATGCGCTCAGGGGCTCACATCTGTAGCTCCCGCCTACACCTCTTCCTGAGCTCTAAGCTTGATATTATCCGCTGAAAAGAAACCCCCATTTTGGATGTCCTGCAGGCTCCTTTAATCCAACGTGTGCCAAACTCCTCAACCCCCCCCCACCCCGTGTTCTTCACCACAGCGAGCAACAGAATCATCTCTCCAGTTTCCCGTGTCATGCTTAGCATCTCGTTCTCTTTCATGCTCATGCCCAATAATCGGCCATGTTCTGTTGGTTCAACCGTGTGTGTCTGTCCATTGCACACCGTTCTCGTTCTCCCCACTCCCCTGAGCCAACACCGAGCACACGCAGAAGCACCCTCCAGACGGTCTCCCTGCCTCTGGGATGGGTCCCACCACTCATTCTCCAGTTGCTAACCACAAGTCTCGTTATTTTTCTTGCTTGCTTAAAAACCTCCAGGGGCTCCTCCTTCCCCACAGGAAAAAGATCAGAGCCCGTACAGAGCTTCTGTGATCTGGTCCCTGAGTAAGTACGCTTGATTCCTCTCTCTCAACCCCACGCCCATTCTCTATGACTCAGCCGTACTGCAGCACTTTCATTTCCTCCAACGTGCCCCTGCTGGCTTTTTTTTTTTTTTTTTTTTTGCATGCAGGTTTGGCACCTGCAGTTTCCTGTGCTCAGAACACTTTGTGCAGCCCCTCCCTCTTCCCCTGCACTTGACGAGCTCCTGCTCTTAGTTCTGAGTGAGCTTCCAAACGCCGCTCTCTCCCATCCCACCCCGCCCGAGTGCTCCCTTAGCCTGGCGCTCACACGGCTGGAGGCATTGACCACTTTATATTTAATTTTCTGTTCACTTGTCATTCTTCCCCTCCAGTCTGCCATCTCCTTAGATGGCAGGGGCCGCTTCCTGTTCACGGTGTTAGGCACTCAATAAACATTTTTGGATGGCAAGTTGCAGTCTGGACTCTTTGGCTCAATATATGATAAATAGGCAGGTTTTACGCATGGCTACCCATCGTTGCTCACTTTGGATGTAGCCCCACCATGCTGTCATCGACTACCAGCATGGGAACAAATCTCTCAGGAATAACATATGATTATGGAACACACTGATTTTCTGATTTTTTTATTTTTAATTAATTAATTTTAAGTAGGCTCTATGCCCAACGTGGGACTTGAACTCATGACCTTGAGATCAAGAGTCGCATCTTCTACCCCACTGAGCTAGCCTGGAGCCACCCCTCCCACCTCTGCTCCAGTTTTCAGCTTTTGGCCTTGTTCTCAATAATCAGTTATAGGCAAAGCTGTCTGAGTGTAAGATAGGGCCCTAATGGGACAGACGTTGAACCCTAATATTATTTTAAGTGTCAGGGAAAGGATGGCCTTTTGATGGATAAGACAAGTATGTCCCAAAGGATAAAACAAAGCTATTTTTGACCCTCTCCTTTCTATTTGTTTCTAACTAACCCCTTCCCTGATCATTTCTTCATATCCACAATTCTCTGTGGAATCAGAAAAGAAAAACTCTGTGATATGCAGGAATGACAAGAACCACTGCCTAATTATTGCCAGAAAGAAGGTCTCCGGATTAAAAATCATTCTGAGACAAAAGTCATCATTCTACAGGGAGCGGACTTGAATATTTAACCAGCTTCTAGCCAATAATTCTGTTGGATCAGCTGATCCATACGATACACAGGGAAGTTAGATATTCTGAGGTACATTACCTAGATTTATTTTTTCAGTTGTTTAAAATGGGCATCAAATGTTAAAATTTGATGCTCACTTTCAATTCACCAGCATTTATGGGATTCCACTGTTTATCCATTTGTAGGCAGAGTGGCACTCTTTTTTGTTTCCTCTGAGACACTTCTTAGCCCTGCCTGGGCACTCGGTGAGGCTGCAACTCGAGGGAAGGTGGGCTGCCAACCCACTCAGGCGCCTGAGGGGATGGTGGCCTGGCTGACCTGTGGCCTGGCTGACCACCGAGACCAAGGCCATCGGGAGAGTCGCCAGGATTGCTTCTCTGGTTTAGACCCTTGTCACTGCCACCCCATCCTTACCAAAAGCTAGGCCAGAAAGACTAGAGTTGCAGAGGATTGCCAGCTTTCAAAATTTGACAAGTGGCCGGACTGACCCTCTCATCCTTCTTTCTTTTTTTTTTTATTAAATGAAGAAACATCACGAGCAGGTCCAGTATGTATGACAGATAAAAGCAGAGCCTCCCTGGTTGAAGTTGGGATAATGGATGGGGTGAGCATAGGAAGGAATTCTTGAGCTCTCCTTGCTCTGTGAGGAGGTCGGATTAGAATTACTTTCCAGAATTGTACCTTGGAATCTTAGATAAGAAACAGCTCTTACCGCAGGACACTGTTTTTCTCTCATCCAGTGTCCTTTCTGGAAAGATCCATAGAAGAAATTTCTCATAGGTCTCTCCTCTAGGAATCCTTGTGATTTTTTTGGAGTATTTGATTTGTTATTATTATTTTTTATGGAGGCCATGATGTATGCCCCCTTTTACGCCCGCCCCTAGAAAACAGAGCCGATGTTGGAGGCTCTCGCTGGCTGTCTGTCAGGATGGCCCCGCACACATGCTAGGAACTGCAGGAAGCCGGGCATTGTTTCGATCTCACTTGCCCTTTACTCTGATTTTCAGTTTGTGTTAATTGAATCGTCTGTCTTAGACATGCAACTACGGCTTTCTGGAACAAAAGGGGATACAAACAAAGATATGGACGCATGACTGTATTTTACAAGAAACCTAATAGCCTTCAGCAACTGCTGTGTGATGGCACTTACCTCATTGGGGTGGAATCCATCGACCGGTTCGATGAGCTGCCAGGCCTGCCCTCCTCGCTTCTGCCACTCCTCTGTGACTGCAGGGCACACACAACCAGAGGGTTAGCGACATGCTTCTCTAAGTGGTGGTCAGTGCCAGAAAGCAAGGACCACTTGGAAAATGTCAGAGCTGCCCACGGCCTGCCTGGCCGATGCTTACTCAGTCGTGGCTGCTCTGGGCTATTATCTCGGGCCAGAGGCCTTCTCAACAGAAATGACCTTCCCATTGTATGGTCTTTTTCTTTTTCTTTTTTTTAAAATTTTCTAACTCAGGAAGAAAATGTGTGAGGGTGTTGGGTGAATGTGGTGTATGCAGGGAGAAGGGCGGTGGGAAAAGCTGAGCTCTGAAATATTCAACACCAATGTAAATTCATCTCTCTTCTCAGTGGGAGAGTATTGCAGGAGAAGGGGGGAAAATTAAACATTTTGTTAACATCTCTTTTAGTGGTCTGCCATTTCCAGACATTGCCTGCATATGTCAAGCCATCACCATTAAAAATAGTAGTTTCTCAGAAATATAATTACATGAGATTATCTCAACATCACATTTAGAGTATGGCTACTGAGGAAATATTATGAGCCCCAAAGTGATGAAAAGCAATAAACTGCTCTTCAGGAGGAGAAAGTGACCAAGACTGTCAGTTGCTCCAAGGCAATGCCATTAATTCTAAACTGTGATATTATACAGTCAGGAAGAAGTCCTCAAGGAAATTTCAAAATCCCTAGAGAGCCTCCAGAGAGAAAGATTTGAAGCTGGCTGCTCCCAGCATCACCTCTGCCCTCACTTCCTTGTTGTTCAGAGAGGGGAGCAGGCATGGCTGCAATTTTTCTAGCTCTTCCCTCTTCACCCCACAAAGACTCAAGAGCAGGAATGTGTGCCCTCTTGGTTCCCCCCATCTCCCCCCAAAGGAAGGAATGGAAATTCTACCGTAAGTTTTGACTGTGCAAGTGAAGGCTATCCCAGAGCTGAATCAGTACTATGCTGCTTTTGTAATTAGTCCTACTATCACAGCTTGCTACCCAATCCCTGTTTCCTGAGGGGCTGCAAATACTGCTGCCCCTCCCAGAGCTCAGGAAAAAATTCCTGCTGGAGGTCTGAAGTCCTAGGATCACCAATTCCTGTTGGCTTCTCCTGCAAAATGGCTGCCACTGAGCCACTCCTCCGTATTTTGCATCTGGCTGTTATTGGGAGTCAGTGATAACATATTCCTTCCTGCCAGGAAACATGTTTCTGCTGCTGCACAAGTCCCTATCCCTCCTCACTACAAAGGAGTCCAGTCTTTAGAAGAACTGGCTTATCATATAGAATAATCCAATAGGCATTAAAAGAAATGCTGCAGGTTACCAAGGCTACAATCAGTCTATTCAGAGTGAAAAACATCATTTTCCCGCATGATTATTGTGTCTGTGAGGGTTACCCATCATTGCAAATCTGAAGACATCAGTATTATAACACTTAAAGGGAGAATCAGAAACGCACAGGCAAGAGTTTAAGGTTTTATCTGTATTGTGACCAGGGCTAGACAGAGTTGACCCTTTTACATTTGTTGATCTCAGGAGGAAATTTTGCTTTCTTAGAATAAATGCAATACCAGTGGTCTCTATTTCTTCTCTGACTGATTTTATTTATTTAATTTTTAAAAAAGATTTTATTTATTTATTTGAGAGAGAAGGAGAGAGCATGAGGGAGGAGGAGGGGCAGAGGCAGAGGGAGAGGCAGACTCCCCGCTGAGCAGGGAGTCCCAATGGGACTTGATCTCAGGACCCTGGGATCATGACCTGAGCCAAAGGCAGAGGCTTAACCGACTGAGCCACCCAGGCGCCCTGTGACTGATTTCAGAGGAGGAGATCCAAGCAGGGGCAGCATGATAAATAGGTCTGTTTTTTTCCTGCCTGGGACCACAATTAAAAATAGGTAAAGAGGGGCGCCTGGGTGGCTCGGTGGGTTGGGGCCTCTGCCTTCAGCTCAGGTCGTGATCTCAGGGTCCTGGGATCGAGCCCCGCATCGGGCTCTCTGCTCAGCGGGGAGCCTGCTTCTCTCTCTCTGCCTCTCTGTCTACTTGTGACCTCTCTGTCAAATGGATAAAGTCTTTAAAAAAAAATAGGTAAAGAAATTCCTATTTGCTCAGAAGACCTGAATTAAACTTCTTGGAATGATCACAAATGATCTCTTGGGATTTGGCACATAACATATTTTCTGTATTTGTAAAGTCAAGGCAGCTCTGCTAATGGCCAGCTTTTCAGAGACGCAATAGAAGCCACTGAAGAAGAGTCACAAGCACTTGGTAGCTCCTCGATGACCAGCATCGCCAGCAGATACTTAAAACAAGAAATCTGAATTCCAGTCAGCACCATGATGCCACTGGTTGTTTTACAAACATACACGTGGGGAGAACTAAGAACCAAGTTTACTCCAATCGAGTTGTCTTGGAAACTGAGGGCAGCTGATATATTTGAACTGTCAGTGTAAAAATGGCCCTTGTCAGCCAGGTGGCATTTTCTTCCCTCTGGGAGGTGTGGTACAGACAAAGGGAAAAGGACATCACCTGCTGCAGCTGGCATTTCCTGAAGGGAGGAAAGATTGCTGCCTCTGTTTAGCTCATAACCAGTTAGAGGATGAGTCAGCAAGAGACAAAAAAGAGTCTTTGGAGATGAGCACTAGCCCTTCACTGCGGGACTGATGCTGACAGTGGAGGACAGACAGGGCTCGTGCCTCTCCCCTCAAGGGACAGTGGCCCTCAGCTGCAGTTCCTCGGTCACAGGGGGTCGAACTGGACACTTCCTATGAAAAATGAGTATGTTTGTGATGCAGTCGTCAGCTCAAAAACAGCACTGAAATGAGAGGGGAGATTTCCATGTGATCTTAAGATCACAGGTTTCAGGGGCACCTGGGTGGCTTAGCCAGTTAAGCGTCTGCCTTTGGCTCCTTGGGTCCTGGGTCGAGCCCCGCATGGAGCTCCTTGCTCAGCGGGGAGCCTGCTTCTCCTTCTGCCTGCTTGCTCCCCCTGCTTGTGCTCTGCCTCTTTCTCTCTCTGACAAATAAATAAATAAATAAAAATATTAAAAAAAAGACTGCAGGTTTCATAAGTGGCTTGAAGGTTTTTATGTCTGGTAACGCAAGACCGCGGTGCTAATGAGATACGTTTCCACCATGGCTTCCTCTAGGGGACTCAAAGTCATCGATAGCTATGATCAGTGATGGGAGGTGGGTTGGACATTGGAAGAGAATCCACATTTATTCTCCTATGATAAGCCTTAGAAGAACGTAGTAAGTGCTTTGCATACATTGATGACAGTGGTGGTGGGAGGACGTCCGCTAACAGGGTTCTTGCTACACTGCAGCGTTGTCTCCATCCTCACATAGCCCCCAGGATTACCCCTCTCCCCCACCTGCTCCCTGGCTTAGTACTGTTACCTTACACAAAAGAGAGCAAAGCAGAGTGATTATTTAACTACTCAAGGTTACTCAGTCATTCTGTGAGCTGGGATAGAGGCACAGTTCTATCTGGGGGCGAATGCTGGGCTCCTATATTAGCACATCGCAACCTCCACGATTTCTGTGATCATGTGCTTCGCAGGCATGGCAGTTACCCACAGAGCTGGAACTGGGATCTGGGGGTGAATGAGCCCTCCTCTGTATCGGTGCCTGCAGGCTTCCTCTCACTGTGCCTGGATGTCTTCCCTAGCGCAGTGCCCCTGACTTCATATGGAGAAGGCAAAGAAGGCCCTCTACCAAACCTGGATCTTCAGGTTTTATTTTTAATAAATGTCTCTCAGGAAAGTTCTCGAACTGTTGATGATTGTTGCCAAGTAAGGATAAATACGGAGGAGGTTTCTCGGTAAGATGACCCACTGCCATTTGATTTAGAATGTTCAGTTTAACTGAACTTTTAGCTTTTATCCTGAATTTTTTATTGCTGTGAGGACAAGAAGGGGCCGATGAGCCTCTGCTTCACGCCTATGAGGTCATCAGTGGGAAGCTGGTAGTCCTGGCTCAAGGGTAAAGCTCTTCTCTCCTTATCCTTCGTGAAGATAAGGGCTGTTTTGTTTTTCTGACGGCGCTATTCCCAGCACCGACACAGTACGTGGTAGGACTTAGTAAAAATCAGATGACTAACTAAATTTTTAACCTTGGAGCATTACAGACCCCATTTGTTAAATTTTAACCTGCATACGGGTCATCTGTGGATTACGTTAAAAGGCAAATTCTAATTAGGTAGGTCCTAATTAGTAGTGGAGCCTGGGATCTGCATTTATAAAGCCCCCAGGTGAGGTGGACACTGCTCACCTTGAGCCACACCTTGAGCAGCAAGGGTATGAAGGGACCCTACTCCTTCCTGGGCACCGGCTATGACCCAGGCAGAGCATTTAGGAGAATTACACATTTTTTCCATACAATCATCACAAAGATTTGTTATGTAGATATGGCAGCCCCATTTCCAGGTCTGGAAAGGAGCGTTTAGACCTGTTCAGGGAATTGCCTACATTCCCAGAGACAATAAACAACAGAGCTAGGGTTTACTTTGGAAAATGAAAAGTCCCATGTGACTGTTAGACAGTATTATATTTTTAATAACTTTATCTATATTCAAGGTTGATGATCATCAAAGATCACTTGGTGGCGCATTTGTTTACACCAGGAATTCATTAATGAGTCTTTAGCTCTGCATTTTAATGAGAGGTTATTTATCAAAACGTCTCTCCCCAGGAGACAATTATGTATCACCTAGGCAGGAAATCTAGTTAAGGGAGATCAGTCCAGTTGCAAAGCTGTTCAGGACTGAAGTACGAGGGTATGCAATGCAATACGTGTCAGCTAACGTAAAATTTGATAATTCATGATGGCCATCTGCTTCATCCCAGCTGCTGGGGCTGGGGGTGTTGGTGGCAGGGAGAGAGAAGTGATAAACTCTGGATGAGACCTCTTCCATCATTTGCATACACTGTAAAGCTTTCCATTAGCATCATCTCAGCTGGCAGTCAATCAACAGGAGGCTTTTCTCTTGTATAACAAGTGCTTAGCCATGAAAACGAGGCTGGGAGGATTAAAGTCAATAAATAACAATTTTTCAGAGTCAAGATGTAAAGGATAAATCGGTAGCTCTGATAATCACGCCCATTTTTGTGTGGCCCCCTCCTCAGGGACCCCCGTGTTCTGACAGAATGCTAGAAAAGAAACAGCTGATGCTTTCCAGAAAGCTGGGAGAGTGGACACACTTTGCCACAGGCAAATCCGAGACCCCTTCCTTAAAGGCTCTGACAAGTTACATCATGTGTGGGGGCTGGGAATCTGCACTGCCACTGAGTCCCGAGGTCAGTCAGTGTCCACACGGGAGGCACTGCCTTACCCCTCATTCGGGCCATATTCGTCTTAAGCAGGGTGTTGCTCAACTGGCAAGAATGAGCTAGGTGACTCTATTGACCTGCTGGCTCCTGGCCCAGAGCTGTCTCCAAATGGCCATTGGCTCTGTTGCTTCAGGGATTCTAAAATGGTGGTGAAATGAGGTGATGGTAAGCTTCCCTCCTCCCTGAAAGGGTCTCGCACTCTATCTTTCTTCAGTACTCGGAGCTGTGAGTGTGTCCGAATGTGCGGGAGCCACGCTGCCCAGTCCACTGCCCATTGGCTTACAAAGGTTTTGCTCAGTCAGGCTCTAGACTGTAGCAGCTACTTTTGTCTTGTGTCAACGCCTACTCCAAGCAAAACTCACCTTCTCGGAAGTCAAAATCCACATAGAGAAGTTCGAAGTTCATAAATTTCTGGCTGGCTGCAATTTTTTTCAGTGTATTGGAGAGTTGTTTTGCTCTCTGAAGACAAAAGAAACAGGGAGAGTTCCATGCAACCTCGACTTTAGTGAGACCATTCAGGTGGAACAAAGAAATGGATAGTCCCCACCCTCTCTTGGAGCCATCAGCGGAGGGACGTTGCCCGTGAAATTCTAGTCATGCACAGATGGCTAACGAACATACGAAACTGTTAACACTCATTAGGAATCAATCAGTGAAAATTAAAGTAATAAGATACCCCTTTTTTCCCATGGGATTGGCGAAGAAAAGATGGATAATCATGATAATATAGAATATTGCCATGGGAGAGGTGACTGACAATGCCAATTTGTTTCACCTTTCTAGAAAGCAATTTGGAAATAGGGATCAAACCCTTAAACGTGGCATACCCTTTGACCCAATAATTTTTCTAAGAATTTGTCTAAAGGAAATAGACACAGTATAGAAAGAAATATAGATCCCTACACACACAGGTTCATCGTGGTGCTATTTTTCATCTTGAAAAACTGGAAACAACCTATCTGTCCAGCACTAAGCGGTGAAATAAATCACAGTCCATTCATATGCTGTGTGCTTTAAAATGATTACAAAATTATGATGTAGAGGAATAACTTACCAACATTGGAAGGCTCAAAACAATATGTATACTCTGATACTGTGTAGGCAAAATCCCCCAAATATCTATGAAAGTAATACTGGGAAGACATACATACATATTGACTTGGGTGATGGGATTTGTGATAATTTTTGTTATTACTCTTTGTGTCTCAGCTTTTTTATATTTCCCAAGCTTTTTTTTTTTTTTAAATTGAAATATATTTATTTTGTAAAAAAAAAATCAGTAGGTCTCTTAGAAAGAGATTACCCACCATCCGTGAAATAAGTACGTGGACCACGGATCCCCTCAGAGAAGAGAGGAAGGCTAAGGAGCACCTGGTCCTCACGGACCTTGGGAGAATGCCGATCATCTGTGGGCCCAACTTGGCTCACTCCTCTCCGTCTACAAACATGCCAGGGACCAGCTTTAAAGGGTGTGTGTGTGTGTGTACAAGAGAGAAAGGCACACAACAGAGACTGTGACTGAGACACAGCCAGCGCCACAGAGCATGGCAGGAGAGAGGGACAGTGCACCCCACATTCTCCTGGCTCCTCAGACACCCTGGCAGTTTGAGGTTTTTATTCATCAGCTTGGGGGCCATTGCCCTGCCCAAATCCCCTCCCCAGTGCGAATGCTGCAGTAAACACCGGGAAAGAACCACCAGAGATGGTACCAGAGGAGCTGCCACAGTCCTACCTCTGAGGTGAGAGTCCGGAGCGTCTTGTTGGAGGACATCCAGCTGTGGCAGGGGCTGACCTGAGAGGAAGGAAACACGGCTTTGATGACAGAGGAACAAGGCCGGTGACAGGGAACGCAGCCCCGGAACAAGTCATTGCAGGCTCACCTGGAGACAGTTGAGGAAAGAGTAGAAGTGCGCATAGGTCACATCCTGATTTAGCTGGCCTGGAAGACACAGAGGTCTGGGAGGTAGTACTTGTTCGGATCTAGCAGCCAACTCAGAACACTGGTGGGTGACCCCGCCTTTCCTGAGAGGGGTGGCACTTCCAGGGACCTGCCCTGAGTTTTCATTCAGCTATTGCTCTTGAAGAATGCTGAGTGGCCTAAAAATTAGACCGAGCTGGGGAGGGGCCCTGAGAGCTTCTGCCCTTATCTGGACCCCAGGTAGAAGGATATGAAGGTCCCATACAGACTGGAACACCACTAACGAAAGACTTGCAGAGCAGTGGCTTTGTCCTGGCAACGGTATGAGATGCGAAGTTCCTATATGGGGGATGAAGAGCACTCAAGGTGGGAGTTGGCCAAACCCTCCTTTTTGACTTTATGTAACACTCAGATCTGCCCAATTATCCCATGATGAGGACCTGCTGGCACATTCTGGGTGTCTGAAGTTCTGACCATGCACTGCCCTGACGTTTGGTAGATCGAAAGCCTCCAAAAGTACGTGGGTGGATGTTGGACGGGAGAGGACAACACGTCCTAACCCTTCACAGCCGGGTGTGTATCTTATTTGGGCCCTAATTACTACATATGCTCTAATTTATTTTTTGGTGCAGGTTAAAGTGTTACACAAGAATAAAGGTGGGGGCACCTGGCCGGCTCAGTTGGAAGAGCATGCTACTCTCGATCTCGGGGTTGTGAGTTTGAGCCCTACACTGGGTGTAGAGATGACTACAAAAATAGAATAAAACTTGAAAAAAAAAAAAGAATTAAAGTGTTAAGTGCCATATGTACGTTCATTCAGAGTCTTTCCAAACAGTTGTAGACCCAGAATCTGGGGGGTTATTTCCTCTCTCTTTTCACACACCTCCCCTCTTCCCCCACCTCCCCGCCTATCTGCCCCTGGAGGCGATTCAACTTTCATGCTGTGGCTGAGACACAAACTCCAGGCCCTCCCAAATCTCAGGGGTGAATGACTGAGGTCTTATCTATTAACACTTCTCTCACATTGAAAAAATAAAGGAAAATAATAGGACCTATCTGGGAGTGAAGGGAAAGATTGAAAGTGATGGAACACAGTCTTATTTTTCACTTATACCTCAGATCAGTTAGACTGAAAGATAGATTCAATTTTCTTGTCATAGAGAAAATATGTATTCTCTCTGTGTGTGGGTGAGTGAATCCCAAGACTGGAAAACCACAGGCTTATTAATGCCATTAAAGTCACAATGACATACCAGGCCTCCTCTGTTCTCAAAGGTGTCTGCATCTTTGTATTTTGGATGAATCCCAAGCCACTAGCTTCTGTCTTTGCTTTCGTTTTATGCTCAACATGGAGCTCTGAGCTCTCATCTTTCTCCAAGATCCTGCTTTCCACCACTGGGGCTTCTTTCCCTCTACTGTGTATGTGCAAGTGCGTGCATATGTGTGTGATTTCCCTTTCTGTATGTGTCCCCAACTGTCTCAGCCTAGCCAGCTGCAGGGACTAACACCCCCTACCTGCACTCCCATCCTCCATCCTGTGTCCCAATGACTTGGCTCTTGCCCCCTGTTGGCATTGCCCCTGAACTGCAGCCTTTCCTCTGCCATCTTGTTTTTTTGTTGTTGTTGGGCTGGGGCCTTGTAATAAACCTTATGTAGCTTGGCTGGAGCCCCGTCAACATGCTTGGCCCTGATGACTCCCCTCTCCCTGCGAACTGACTTCTCTTTTCCTTGCCCAGTGGCTGAAGTCTTTTTAACCTGTGGGTGGTGGCACCTAAGGCCTGACTACAAGGAACACTCTGGCACTCTCTCCCTTCCCACCAACGAGGCTGGATTGCTCTGCTATGCAGAGGGACCAGGGTTTGTCCCACTACTGGTGTTGGGGATTCATCTGTGGGCTCCCCTCTAGGGGCTAAGTCCAGCCATAGCCTTGTCCATCCTGACTTACTCCTCTCTCCTGCTGTCCCACTGCTAAGGTCCCAGCACACCTTCGGATGAGACCACAAGGTGTGTCTTCCTTCTGGGCCTTCTCTCAATTCCTGACCCTTTCTCCCCATCTTCTTGCTCTTCTGGCACTAGCTCTAATTAGAAAAGGTTGATATAGGAAAAATCCTTAGTTGAGTAGGTAGGTCTGTTGAATAGGATTAGGGTATGTTAGCTGCAGTTGGGGGGAACTGGGAAAGGTGTAATGAGTTGGTTTCCCTTCTCTCTGGGACTTCTGCTGTGGAAGGTAGGCTGACTCTGGGGTTGGCCATGTGAAAGGTCAGTTGGGCTTATAGTTTAGAGAAAGGGAGGAGGGAAAATAGTTCATATGCTTTTCTCCACTTATTGGTGCTGTCAGTTGATTATTCATGCTTTCCTTTTAGGTATTACTTTTCAATGGTATTCTTGCATATTGAGGAGCCCTGGTATAAAGATTGATCTCACCTACATGCCGTACCTATAAAGAGGCAGAATCTGCCACATTCTGGTCAGAAAGTGAATCTGGTGAAGAAAGGCAGTCAAACATGCTCAGAGCAGGGCCAAGAGGACTGGAATTATGAGGGCTGAGGCACTATCAGTGTGCGTGTGTGTGCACGCGCATGCGCATGCACAAGGGGTGGAGAGCCAGTAGGCTGGCCCAGGGGCTGCCATATGTCCCCCGAAGATTAGAGGGCATGTTCTACCCCAACTGACTGTAGTAGCAGCTCACGTCTCAGTCATTATTAGTTTTTTAGGGCAGAGTCTTCGGCATTTACTTAATGCTGGTGGGACTGCAACTCAAATAAAAGCTTAGTACCGACAAAGGTCAGCCACACCTCCGTGAAATACCATCTGAAAGTAGAAAGCCTTAGTAAAACCACATGAACTCAGACAGGGAGTAAGCCAGTAATAAAATAATAGGTATACTGCAAGGTACTTTAAAATATATTAGGTTTCAAGTTTACGAGTAATTGGGGAAAAATTAAATTGTTGATGTTCTGTGGCAGAGGCCTTTCAAGGAAGGCCTGCATGCAGACTTATTTGTAGCAGCGATCCTGGACTCTTTGACTATAGTCTAACCCTTCGGGTAGCTCCCAGAATGCCTATGGCTTATGCCAGAGTCAGTGGTACAAGGTGATTACACTGTTAGGACCTATACAGTATTTTCCCAAGTGGAATTGTCTTTTCTCTCTCTTTTGAGGACAAGGACACCATTTTAGTATCATCTTTACCCCCAAGGCACATAATAGGTCTCTCAGACATATTTATGGAAAGACTGCCTTTCTCACAGACTGTGCCTGAGAGGACATATCCCTGGTCAAGCTTGAAAAGATCTATGTAAGTAGAATCCTAATGTGTGAGACTTCCTTTCTGGTAATTCCCCAAAAAGACTATACATTCTTGCTCGGAATTTTAATTACTGGTAGAGACTGTGGGGCTGTTGCCGCCCTTGGCAGCCAGACTTGGACTGGGTAGTGACTCAAACATGGCTAAGAGATGCCAGGAGGGATTTATTACCCCCTTCTCCTCGGCAGGAGGGAGCTAGGAATCTGTTCTTGCCCTGGGCCCCCATTACCAGCTGGCGTGATGCTGTGGCATTTAGCCTTTTCTTAGGTGAGTTCCTACATGTCCTACTGAAGCAACAGAAAATGTCTCGCTGATCCAGGAGTTCTGTTTGGCTCTGCTTCCTAACCTCTTTCTTAATCCTTAATGGGTGGCTAAAATCAAGTCTAAAGAGTATGGTCACCATGTTTCTAAGCTCAAAGACAGAAATAAATGGAAAACCCTATTTATTTGCTTACACAATCCTTCGCATAGTGCCCTGGGAGCCAGGCTTGTGCTTGGCTATTGATTAAGACAAGATCTACCCTATCCTAGGCAGAGCAGCCAAATCCTGAGATGGGCCCAGCATTAACCTGCTTTACTGCTGGCCCACGTCTGATGGGAGTGAAGGTCCCGATGTTGAATTTGAAGCCGGAGCAGAACTGAGATGTAGGGCAGTAGCCCTCCCCTCAAGCCTCTCATCTTATGTGAGTTATGCGCCAGCCAAGGGAGGAATGAGGAAGCTGGGTCAATCCCACCTACTTCCCCAGGCTGTCTAGGAAGGATACCGATGCTTCGTTGAGGAATTTATAATTTATTTCCCATGGCAACCAGGCAGCAGGGATAATTTAGGATATGAATAATAACTTAAAAACATTAAACAAATTTTAGATGATTTCAACTTTCTTCCTAATTGGATTTTTTTTCCCCCAAACCAGGCTTGTTTATATAGAACAAACTTGTTCTACCTTTTCCTTCTTCCTCATTTGTGCTGTGAAGTGCTGGTGCCTGATTAGTGGCTGGTGAAAGGCCGTTTGAGGACAAGGCCAAGCCTAAAGCAGGGTTTTTGAACCTTGGCCCTATTGATCGTCTCTGTTGTGGGGGGTGGTCCTGTGCATTCAGGATGTGTAGGAGCATGTCTGGATTCTACCCACTCGATGTTAGTAACACCCCTTCTCCAGTTGTGATCATGAGTAGGAGTGACGTGAGAACCACTGGCCTGGAGAATCCACCAAAGTGATTGATGAGTCTCCCCAGTCGCCCTCTTACCTTCCCTTGCTCCCTTCCAAATTGAATGGTGTCATTTTTACCTCCTGTGGTTGAGTCAAGTGAATTGTGTGGCATATGAGAGAATTAATGGAGTTGTCTAACCAGAGTCCATGGAAAGAAAATGGAATTTAAAGTCAGAAAACCCAAAGTCAAGTCCCCACTGATGTATTAAATTGGAAGCACATCTCTCCTGTCCTCAACTTCCTTTCCCCAAGCATTTCTTCGTATGGGAGAAATCTAGGAATCTGAAAACATTTGTTGAGGGAACTGAAATTTTCAACCTCAATGGCTCAAAGAGACATTCTTGACTCATGTGGTTGTCATTCATGTGTTCGTCCTTCATGTGTTCAAGGCAACCCAGAGTGGAGTCACATTTTCTGTGTGACCATGATATTCTTTCTAAGGGTCACAGTCAAAGCTGTGGGAACAGGAGGAATATGCTTTCCTCTTGGGAGGCTGGACAGTGTTTGGCTGGGATGATAAAGATATTTGTGGTGCACTTAGTAACTGAAGGGGAAAAAATGACTTCAGTCTTATTGGGGGGAAGCCTAGAATGTGGGTATTTACTGTTGTCCCCCTGGTGAAGACACCAGAGTCCTTTGAAAACTAGTTGAAGGGAACCTGCTCTTTTCGTGTGTTAGGAGGGTGGAACTTCCTGAAGGAGGCGGTGGGGGTTGGCTGAAGCAGGGACTACAGGAGGAGGAGAAGAGAGACTGGAAAGGTACAGAGATGTTATTAATGCAAGGAAAAGTGCTCCACTCCGACCCCCTAAGGTGAATACTGACGAAGGAGTTTCAGGTTTTTCCCTTTGAATTGCTCATCAGACTGCTTGGACCTCCAGAACACGTTGGCAGGGGGCGGTCTAAGGAGGAGGCTCTGGCCATTCCAGGGAAGGGGTCGCCTCTTTAAGGAGACACTGGCACAGGGGTTGTTGACATGGGGCTGAGGGGCGGGTACCCAGGCCCCTCACTGTAGATGCCTGTCAGAGAGGCCTGAGGCCTGCACTTCCTAACCCCTTCCCTGCTCAATTTTTCCAGGGAAAATTGCATACTCCTAGTAGAATACAAGCCTATGTTGGCAGAGATTTTTGACTATTGTGTTTACTTTTGGTTATGCAGTGCCTAGAACAGTGCCTGGAACATAATAAATATTGTTTTGAAAGGACATTCTCCCCTAAACACAGAGAGAGAGCCCTACTACACCCAGATTACATATACGATAAGTTATGCAACATTTGGAGCCTTGGGATTTTCACCAATAAAATGGAATTAACAAAAACACTGTTAATTGCATTAACAGGATTGTTTTAAGGATCAGCATGGCAGCCCTTCCTGATGTGAATTACTATTACTTTTACAGTGTTTAGAAAGAATCTTGAATGCTAGAGATGCTACTGGAAGTTTCTGGGGATCTTTAAAGCATTTCAGAGATCTTTAAAGCATTTCACTCTCTTGCATTCCAAGAGAGTGCAAAAGTAGGAAGCAAGCCTACGGGGGATGTGTTATGTAGAATTTTAACTGCCACCAGGGTCCACAGAATTTCTTAGAATTCTGGCCACCAGGGGGCACTCACCATTGAGGTTTGGAAAAACCCTTCTCTGACTTGAGCTCCATCTGCTTGTTCTAGATTTCACTTTTTGTTAAAGGAGTTTCCTGATTTAAACTCGTACCCTTCAGTTTGTCCTAATTCTATATTAAAAATTTCTGCCCTTTTTGATTTTGGATCTGGTTCTGACCATCTTTGGATACTGACCTTTAAATCCGTACCTCAGGACTCTTGCCTTCACCAGTTCTGACTTATGCACTGTGGTGGGATTTTAGGTGTATCCCTACATGGTTGGAACTACATATATTTGAACCATGTATAACTGACATTGTTAAAGAGTAAAAGTATCTTCAAAGTAATACCGAGAGGATAATATCTGTTGTGCAAATTATCCCAGAGAAACGTTCCATCCGGTAAGCCGTATAAAATAACATGGCTGCCATTTGGCAGGTGGGAATTTAGGTACGTCAGAGTCTCCATGATACTGGAGTATAATTTCTCAGGAGTGGTCATGTCTGGGACAGGGTCAACTTTCCTGTTGGTGAAAGAAACAGAAAATATCTTAGTGGATAAGGATAAAGGCATACACATACATTAACCCCCCCTCCCTTTCCTCCCCCTGCCCTCTACACACAATGTAGTAGTTACTGGTGCTTTCGGCAAAACACATTAGGCTTTCCGACTCTCTTGTGGTTGTGTGGGCCATTCAACTGATCTAGCCTATCAGTTGTGAGCAAAAGTGATATGTGTCATGTTTGTTGATATGAGAGCCTCTAGAATGCTCTCTGTCGTGAGTCTGGGCAATGTTCTATACAGCAGATGATTCCCTAATCTGAGTCCTGGAATAGAGTCCCACAGTGATCCCTGGGTGCCAATGCAGTATGAGTAAATGTTCTTTGCTTTATGCTACTAAGATTTGAGGCTGTTTGTTCCTGCAGCAATGACCTTACCTATCCTGACTGATAACACAGTTAATAGACTCAAAGGAGTCTGGTGTTATTTATTATTTGTTTGGCCCTTTGAGATCTGTAACTTCATCTTTACTTTTCACATATATCGCAGTTAGGAAAATACAACTTTACTGAGAAATAAAATGACATTATGTATCCACACTACATCCTTCCTTTCTACACTGAATTTGAACTTACATACTTTCAGGAATACTTTAAGTTTGAGTTGAGATACTAACCTGCATTAACCTGGAAATAGATTGTAGAATTCGCTAAGATTTTCAGCTACTCTGTAAACTGCCTTTTGTTAACCTAAATGGAATAATAAGTTGTTTTCTATTTTGAGTCCTTAAAATTCCCAATTTACATAACAGTGTACATTGGGTTGAACAGTTTCCCTCAGAATGTGACCTTATTGGGAAATAAGGTTTTTGCAAATGTAAAGATGAGGTCATACTGGATTGGGGATGGCCCTAAATGCAAAAACAAGTGTCCTTGCAAGAAGAAAAGGTGTTAGGAAAGAAGGCCAGAGGAAGCTGGAAGCAGAGACTGGAATTACGTTGCTTATTATAAACCAAGGAATTCTGAGGATTGCCAGGACCGCCTCCCCCCACTCACCCCCCCCACACCCGCACCGAAGCATAAAGGACAAGAAACGATTTTCCCCTAGACCTCTCAGAAAAAGCAGAGCCCTGCTGACACCTAGATTTTGGACTTCTAGCCTCCAAACTGGGGGAGTTATTTGAGGTCACCCAGTCTGCGGCGTTTTGTTATGGCAGCTTTTGGGAACTTAATACAGATTCCAAACCAGAAAAATTAAGTCTACTACTCACAGGCTGGGCCTGAGGCATAAGTGACATGGAAGGAAGGGACAGAAAGAAGCCCCCAGGGATGTCCACTATTATCACTTTTTAAAAAATTTTTCTTTTTTAGTATTTTATTTTTAAGTAACTCTACACCCACCGTGGGGCTCAAACTTACAACCCTGAGTCACATGCTCTACCCACTGAGGCAGCCAAGCGCCCCTCCACTATTATTACTTCACAGGGGGCTCCTAAACGGACATTGACGCTGCAATTTTGGAGGGAATTTTTCAAAATGTATCAATACTTGGGGCGCCTGGGTGGCTCAGTTGGTTAAGTGTTTGACTCCTGATTTTGGCTCAGGTTGTGATTTCAGGGTCATGATATTTAGCTTGAAGTTGGGCTCCGTGCACATTGGGAGTCTACTTGAGATTTTCTCTCTCCCTCTGCCCCAACCTCTCTCTCTCTCTTTCTCAAAAAAAAAAAAAAGTATCAACATTTGAAGTTGGCTTAACTTTTGACCTTGAAATTTACAATAACATTTCCACAAACGTGCAAAGATATACATGCAAGTTTTGTATGCAACACTGCATACAATGCAACATTGCAATATTGTGTAAAATAGTGTAAAGTTAGAAAAAGCCAAAAGCCTGGTTATAGAAATTATAGTACATCCAAGAGGTAGAAGGCTATGCAACCACTAAAAAGAAAAAAGTAACTAATACAGGGGATAGTTATACAACATTCTGTTACTAAATGCCACTGAATTGTTCACTTTAAAATGGTTAATTTTACATCATGTAAATTTCACCTCGATAAAATAAAAAAAATAATGAAATAGTCTGTATGTATTAGCATGGAAAAGACTGCTAAAAAGTATTGTTGATTGAAAAGAACAAATTACAGAGCAGTAAGCATACTATTATTTCATTTAAATGAATATTAATCAGTCTGTAAGTTAGAATTTGCATAGAAAAAATCTAGATGCAGATACATTAAACTGTCTCTATTGGTTAGCTCGGAGCAGGCTGGTGGGGGGTGGTAGGGAGTGACGGTGGGGAAACTCACTTCCTAACCCTGTATTATTTGAACTTTTCACAACAGATGTTATTTTGTAATCAGAAAAATAATAAAGATAAAACAGATTCTCATATTATTTTTATTTTCTCAACTAAGAGGGAAAAAAAACCCGGACTCCACCAAAGCTTTAACGGAAGGCGCAGAAAGCATTGTAATTTTATGTTATTTGTCCCCTACCTATTTCACTTAGTCAAATAAAATCACTAAATTGCTGCTATCCAGAAGTGACGGGCTGATCACGGATGCAAAGATCACTCTGGCTCATTTGTGACGAGCGATATGTACCCACACAGAAAAGAAGGCAGAGCAAGGCTGATGGGTCGCCAGTAAGCTATTAGTTTTTGGTGGGGGACATATTTCTACACTAGCTAATGGGTTGCTTAGAACTCCCTCACCCCGCCCAGAAAAAAAAAGAAAGAGAGAAAGAAAGATGTCCTATTTTACAAAACCCCAGCATATAGAGAAGAATACTAAATTCATGTTTTTTATTACCCTGGGAAAAAATCATACTACTTTATGAGTAAAAATCTAACCCGAATAAAAAGCTCTCATAAAGATATGAGATTAGGGTGCCGACCTACTAAGGGCCGAAGGCTGGGTAGTGGCTTTGGTTCAACTTTCATACGTGGAGTGCCAGAAGGACCCCAGTTTGTGAAGAGGGCTCAGGCTGCCTTGTGGGTTTGCTCAGTCCGGGAGGACCCACCCAGAGTCACCAGGCTTGATATTCGCTGTGTGTGTGGTGCGACAGCTGGGCTGAAATGGATACCTTATCTTCCATCATCCGTAAGGCTAGCACATATTGCTTATTAACTGTTGCCTTGGCACTTCAGCTTTTTCTTTTTCTTTTCCTGCTGATACACTAGCGCTTTGGCACAAAGCAATTATGCTGAGCTGTGGCTCTCCAATCACATAAAGCCAAGATGAGTTAAGATGGAGAACAGTCTCCCAAACTCCCCATTTAATGATTAATTTTTGGCTACAGACACAACCCCGAGGATAACAACTATTCTGAGCTACTTTGTGCTTTTGCAAGAGCACCCTATCACTGAAGCGAGCATAACCCAAATGGCTAATCACTAAGTGAAATCAAAATGGAAGCCTTGGTGTTGCTGGCAGAACATTCTCCAGTCATCTTTGCTCCATCATGTGCAGCTACAGAATTTACACGTGTGTGCTGTCAGATAAAATCCTTTAATGTGCATAGCAAAAATTCACTGATCTTTTTTAAAAGTAAGCTCTAGGCCCAATGTGGGGCTTGAACTCATGATCCCAAGATCAAGAGTTGCGTGTTCTACCAATTAAGCTAGACAGGTGCCTCCCAATGGACTGATTCTTAGTTCAGGCAAGGGGACAAATGGGACTAAGTGACAAGTGGTGGGTCATCCCTTCGGAATGTATCCATAGGTGCCTTCTGATTCTGTCCCTGAAAGATTCTCAATGCCATTTGGATCTGCCCACTCCGTCTCCTCTGGTGGTTTTTGAGGAGACTGAGTGCTAGTATTTTGGGGACCAGAGCCCCAGTGGTCTGGGAAACATCTCTGAGGCCTTCCCTGATGTCCGCCGCGGGTCGAACGGACTGAGCTGGCAGCGTCTAAACCTTTCCAGCCCACGGGTCAGGTCCACTTTGCCAGCCCAGGTTTGCCTGCGCCCCCCAGCGCCTACATCCCTCCGCACACACCTGCGAGCCCACCCCGGTCACTCAGACGGGGAGGGGAGGGGTTGGGGTGCTGAGCTTACGGAGGGCGAGCCTGGGGCACATGATGCTGGCGCCAGGGAAGTGGTGAGGGAGCACTGGCATCCCAGGCTGGGCTCTCACAGGTCGGGAGCACGCAGCTGGCCACAGAGAAAGAGCCTCGCCCCTTGGTGGCTCGGAGCCTGTCCTTGTCCTCGTGAATTGTGTCTGATCATGAAAATAAGCCTCGTGACGCGGGTGCAGGGCTGGCTGGGATCCTCTCATCACCCTGGCAGCTATCCCGGCCAGATTTCACCTGGCTCATGCCAGAGAGCCGTGTCCCCTCTTAGGGAAGAAGGCAAACAGCCTCTGGAAGATATTTCCCAGAACCAGAGCTGAAGCCCAGAGACGCGTCACGACTGAGCGCTCAGCCCTCCCTCAAGCTAGCATTTGAGTCCTCTCAGTGGCCAGGGAAGGTAGGGAGCCCTACCCTTCACTGTTATCACATAGGGCTGTAATCACATCACAGACCCGCTGTAATCACATCCCCGACCTTCCACCCACCCCCTTGGAGGAGGCATCTCCACACAGACTGGGGCGGAGCTGGGCACTCAGCGGGCCCACATGACTCCACGCATGGAGATCCTGGGTCCCTGAAGGTGGGGGTGACCGGGAACATGCTGGCTGGCTGGGAACCTCCTTATCCTTCCCTTGGCCACCCCTGCCTTGACTGAGGAGGCTGGGAGAAAGAACCCTCCGGGCATTCCCTTCCCTGCTGGTTTTTCTACCACTTCATTGGATGGATGGACAGTTTCCTGCCAGTGTAGGCACCTTGGGGCCAGTGACCTATCAGCATGTTGGCTGGTTTCCTCTTTTGTATTTAAATTTTTAAAAAATTTAAATTCAATTAATTAACATATATTATATTATTGGTTTCAGAGGTGGAGGTCAGTGATTCATCAGTCTTCTATAACAGCCAGTGCTCATCACATCACGTGCCCTCCTTAATGTCCATCGCCCAGTTACCCCTGCTGGTTTCCTCTTAATGCACTGCTGATCGGCTGCCCCAGGGACACTGGAAACCCTGGCATTGAAAATGCCAGAAAAAAAAATACTTGGGTGCTGGGGGACCCAGACAATCTGTGTAGGGCACTCCTGGCTCTTTCCATTAGGTGAAGAATGTACAATTAATTATTTCTGGGTCTGCTATAAAAAAAATGGAACCATGTCAATATATGTGTCTAGTATTTGATGTCTTATAATTCTACCTCACTACTGGCAACTGCAATGTTCTCAGGGATATCATGTCAGGGGGTGGAAGAAGGGTTTATGATTTGAGGTCCTTAAAGCCATTCCCTTTCCAAGGCCGCCCCAGCTATTCAAGGTTCTGCTGCTCTGGCTCACTCAAATTTGCCCTATTTCCAGGCATTTTTCTCTTTTCTGTAAATCACAGACATTCCATCGCTTTGGAGGGCAGTGACAGGAAAAGCCAGGGGAAGCTGGGTTAGCTTTGGCCAAAATGAGTAGAGTCACGAGGGAAAGCTGCGTTCGTCTGTGACCTTTCTTCTTAAATTCCAGACATTAAAAAGCTCTATTCCACTCATGACCTTCATTCATTTAGCACGTACTGATTGAGTAACTGTGAGTTTGGAGAATTGAGAAAAAGCAGAGGGCTGCATTATTTCAGTGAATGCTAGCATCATCATAAAAAATGGAAAGAAAAAAGTCAGGCCAATATCCCCAAACTTGTTCCAGGACGGACTTATTATGCAACTCGTTGCTGGCTTGAGCTTTTTATGCGATCGCTCTGCTCATTTTGGGTTGTCTGCTCCACCTTGACGTGCCGGCAGATGGGGAGGTACACATGCCATCTGTCTTTATTTTTCTAACCCTACCATAGGACATTGCAAAGTGGGCACTGCAGGGACCTCCCACGCTGCCAACCCCGTTCTTTCACCCAAATGCTCACTGCTTCTCTGCCCAGATCCCTGGTGGGGGGAGAGGCTGGCACAGGTCTCTGGCTGATGTCTGCCTGCCCTTTGGCTCCTTGGAAAAGGAAAAGCAGGCTTGGGCTGGAAGGGCCTCTGAGTAAGCAGGTTCTGCTGGAAAATGCAGTTGCAGGGGTTTGGGTTCTTGGAGTCAAAGCCTCTTTCTGCAGGTGTTCTGGGCTCACTAGCCGTGGTTCGCTCTGTGTCCCCTCCAGGGGAACAAGATCTGGAGGCTGGAGGGGCGCTGGCTGATGTGACATAGGTTCGTTCTGTTTTGTGATGGGGCCGGGGCTGAGGCTCAGTGCTTCTCCTTCCATAAGCTCCTTATGGTCAGGCCATGTGGCCTCTTTGCCATTATGTCCCAGAGCCAGGCACAGCATTTGGCACATCGTGGGTGATCAGTACCGATGTTTACAAAAGTGATTGCCTAAAGGAAAGCAGTTAAGGCAGGTGTGGACTATGGAAAGGTCACAGAACTTCCTCAGAGAACCTGGTCTGCTTCTCAACCTTGCTACTCACAGCCATATAAGTTCCTTAACCTTGTGGAACCTGTTTCTTCATCTATAAAATACGGATAATCATGCTTTCCTCTCAAGGCTGCCAGGGAGTGGTGTGACCCTTGATTCATGGAGAGGTTGGGAGGGTGTTTGCTATTTACCAGAGAGTTCCATGTAGCTCCTCACAGAAGTTGTGACTTGAGTTTATCTTGGGAGCCCTGGGGTTCTGGGGAGGGTGGTAAACCAGCCCACGGGGTGCCAAGACGGTATGTGGCACATCAGTATCTCTGCATCGCAGCATGATACCTCCTGACCTGAACTCCCTTCCCTAATCAGGTCTACACCTCCTTCACTGTGAGAGTTGCAGGGCTCTCCTACCTCATGGAGGTGTTGGTGAGGGCAAACACACTTTAGTAATATCTAACTGGGTTTTTATCACAGGCTTACAGAGCTTGGTGAGTGAAAGCAAAGGATAGGCAGTCAGTAGGATGACCTACTTCTAGCATCACTTGGGTCGGAGGCCAGCTCTGCCGTTAATCAATTAATCAGGCAAGTCTCTTGGCTTGACTTTTCTGTTTTCTAAAATGGTGGGTGGGTGGCTACTGGGGAGTTGTTCTAGATCTGATCTCACCTTTTTTTTTTTTTCTTTTTGGCCACAATCATAGGACAGATGGCATTCACATGTGCAGCATATTCTTAGGGGTACACACAATTTTTGAGAAACCTTCCAAAATGTTGTGGGAGACTAAGGCATTCAACATTTTGAAATCACTACTGATATTAACAGTTCAGCAAAACTGCTTTCTTACTATGGGCCATGGGCATAAATAGGATTGGCTGTAAATTATACAGTTTGTTTGCGAATGCTCTGAGTCTATCCTGCCTCTACCACTTGAATACCCACATCAGAATGTGAGTGAGGAAGCTATTCTTATGGGGTAGCTGTGATTCAGCCTTATTCTACTTAGAAGGCCATGATATTCAGGCTTGGATTCTTGGCTAGTAGCAGCATATATCTTGTGACACAACTGAGAATGCGTATTGTGACATACCCATCTGTTGGGAATCAGAGCAGAGAATTAATGGATCAGATATTTCTTAAAGGGTCTTTCAGCTTTATGGGTTGGTTCTATCAGTTTCATGTATGTCTAGGACTTGCTAAGGCAGAGAAATTCAACTCAACTGTAACACAGTGGAGTGGAGAACAGAAGAGGGGGAACCCAGAGTCCAAGCATTTTCAAAACCTTCTTTCTCCATAACTCACCTGTTGGAGACATCATTTCCAATCATGGCGTATATGACGATGGCTGGATGGTCCAACAGTTGGTTCCTAGACAAACTGAGAAGCCAGAGATGGACTCTGAATGACAAACCCTCAGAAACCGAACTTTGTCACAGATGATGTCCCAGCCTGGGCCCCATTTTTGTGTGTCCCTCCCCCGGCTTTGGTAACGTTTTGCTATTTTTCTTTCATTCCACGACCACTCTTCCCATTTCCCCCTTCTTCTGTATAATCTGTAAATTACTTCCCTGTGAGGGAAAGACCACATAAGTGCATTGAATTGAAAAGGGTGGATTGAAGTCTCCAGGAGGCACATGGTACCATCTTCTTAGGATTTTTTTTTTTTTACAGCTTTTGTCCTTAAGTGTTACTGGCTTCCCTCTGTCCAGATTTGCAGGACATCCAGAGGACTGAGCTCCAGTATTGAACTTTCGAAATTCCAGAGTTTCCCAATGTTTCCATTCTGGGCACCCAGGGCCTTGCTTCTGAATTTTAAGCTCGAAATGAGCACATCAAGTAGGAAAATGAAATATTTTTGTTTTTGCCTTTTTTCCAGCTACTTTGGCTAGGCTTAAGTTTGACCCTCTTTGTTTGCATTTTTATGATCCTTCTTTAAGGACATATGCACGTTAATCACTTCCTATGTCCACTGGCCCAAGAAGTGATAATGTCCCAGTGTGTGCGAGTGACTAGCAAGGTACCGGTGCTCAGTACAAGTGATTACGGGGTGACAACAGAGGATTTTCATTCTTTCCTCACAATGAGAAACCCAATCTAAAAACAACTTCTTGTATCCATCTTTCACTTACGTTTCTAGAAATCTCTTCAAGTTTTGGGAAGATGCACCTGAATAATTAAAATTAAGAAAATAATCAAAGTTAGTGAGTTCAATTCAACACTGTCAGTACAATAGTCTGACTGAAATCATGGAGAAGCCTCACTGTGTAGCCAGAGGTCGTCCGCACCATCACGGGGACGGGAGTGGCTTCATCCTGGAAATGCTCCTTAATGGGTTTTCTGTTTACTTGGCATTATGCTAACATAATCCTAAATTCTTTGGATATTCAGGTCTCAAGATACTTCCTAAGCATGAATGAGCAAATTTTCTAGTAGATGTGAGAAAATGATATATGTCTATCTCCAAAAGGAAACTACTCCAAAGATAAAGGAATTGGGTCATGGATGAGAAGTAAAAAGGATTCTTTGAGAACTGCCCATCCCCCTGGAAAGCCCTATTGAATCACCTGCTGGTTTCCCTGCTCAGCCCTGAGGCTCCCCCAGCTTGGCTGGCCTGTGCAAAGTTCCGATTGGATTGAGCCTATATTTCAACTCCTGTCATGACACAAGTGACCATCCTCAGTCTACCCGTTACCACCTGTAATGTATCTCTTCCACAAAAATTGTATCCATTGGATAATCACTTTACTGTGGATGTTCTGTTAGGCACTTACATTATTAGTTCATTTAGGCCTTCGCATGACTCTGTGCAGTAGGTACAGTCGTATTCCCATTTGTAGATGAGGAAACCGAGCCATACCTAAGTGAGTTGCCTAGAGCCACACAAGTCATAACACGGAGAACTGAAATTCAAACCCAGTGCCTTCTGTCTGCCCTGCTGAACTCTGGCATCGCTCCTCCTCTAGGAAGAGCGAACCCAAAGAGGTTTACTGCTAGTTCGTCCCTTGGAGGCTGGTCCGCTGTAACAAGTGAGTATTCATCAGGTTAACTCACAGTGCTACAACTCATGGGACAAGGCAGATTCTCCTATAATTTCCAGCCTTAGGAGCTTGGGGGCAGGTGCGTTTTATGGCAGAGGCAGCGGATGTTTGTATGGAGCCACGTGGGGAAAGGGGGCCAGGAAGGCCCACATTCCCCTGAAGCAGTGTGACCTCTTCTTCACATACGGCTGGCATCCTACTATACCGGCAGCACCAACGTTCTCTGCGTGGATTCAGAAATGTCAGTACATTAAATGAAGGTTGCTTTAGTTCCTTTTTTATTGCAGTAGAATATACAAGCATAAACTTTACCATTTCCCCTTTTTTTGAGCGCACTATTAAGTGGCATTAAGTACGTTCACATTATGGTGCAACCATCAGCACTATCCATCTCGGGAACTTTTTCGTTATGGCACACTGAATCCCCGTACTCATTAAAGAATAACTAGGTACCTCGTATAGATGGGATCATAGAATATTTGTCTTTTTGTGCCTGGCTGATTTCATTTAGTCTTCACAGTTCATCCACTTGTAGCATGGGTCAGAATGTCCATTCTTCTAAAGGCTGAATAATTTTCTATCACATGGATATATACATGTGGACCGTCCACTCATCCAGACTGTCTGTTGTTGATAGGCACTTGCTTTGTTTCTCCCTTTTGGCTATTGTGAATGCTGCCGCTATGAACACTGGTGTACAAGTGTCTATTTAGGTCCCTCCTTTCAATTCAGCTAGGTATATACTTAATTGAAACTGCTGGACCATATGGTAGTGCTATGTTTAATTTTTTTTGGAGGAACCACCATACTGTTTTTATTTCCTCTATGTAGTGAGGCGGGGCATATTCAATATGCACGTAAACATAGAAATTAGGAGCAGTCAGTTCATCTCAGCACGCATGCATTCATTCACCCTCTCCATTCATTCGCCAAACACCTGCCACATGCCTGACACGTGCCTGTAAGAAATTTACAGATGGGTTGGACACGGCCTCCCTACCTGAGGAGCGGCGTCTACAGGGGTAAGGTTTAATGCAAATCCAAACCCAATACTTGAAAAGAGGAAAGCCCAATGTGATTTCAGCCTCTTCTCTCTGCTCAGAGAATGTGCCAGATTTTTACAACACTGAGTCTTAAATGTAGAGACTCCAAGCATTGCTGGGTGGTCGATTGCCCCCTCTTGCTCCCGAGAGGGCGGAGAAGGAGGACAGCCAATGCCTGCTGACATGCCCTATGGGGGCCCACTCATCTTGGCTGGGCCCGTCATTCAGTTCCAGCCCCTCGACTCTCAACTTCCCATTTTCAGTAGGATGACAATCAGGAGGTGTTTAATTCTCACTCTTTGATTTTTCTCTTAATGAGAAATGAAAACTAATGAAAGCTCAAGCCATGAGTGGGAAAAAAATTAAAGGACTAGGTCGGGCCAGTAATTTTCCTCATCCAGAGTACAGCTGGGAATTTGAGGTGCAGAGCACCCACAGAGCTTGAGGGAAATCAAAACGAGAAACTGTCATGGCTTGCCATGTAGGCAGCCCCCTCCCCTGCCCACATTGCCCACATCCCTGGGCTGCTCCGGTCAAGGATGGCAGGCCAGTCCCCACAGGGTGCGGTGAGTTTAGGCACAGACGTCACAACCACTCAATGAGACAGGGGATGTGCCTACCCTTCTCTACCCAAATGCTATTATTTTTTTCTTCTGGTGAATATTTATATTAGAAGCACAGAATTCTCTGTGCTCTAGAGTTATTGTGCCTTCCACAATTTCCATTTCCTTTTGGGAGTCTTCGTTTGATGAGATTATGTAATTAGCTTAGGTAATTCCCACACCACTTTTTTTTTTTTTTTCTTAATTCCCTCTTCCTATCGTTCTGTTATTCTTTTGAAGCCCCATCAACATTTGCTGTCTCTCTGCCTCCCGAGCTCTATTGTCTTTCTGCTCCTGGGTAGAGGCTTCCTCTCAGCTACTGATTTTGCTGCCGCCCTTGTAGAAAATACTGAGCAACTGGACCTACCTGGAAGATGTGAGCAGGAAAGAAAGGCAGCTCCTAGCCTGTGGGATGTGGCAAAACAAGGGCGGCACTTGAAGAACCACCACCACCCCTGAGAGGTTCATAGTCTGGTCTCTACAATTCTAGTTCAAGGAAGTAGAAAAGATGTTGACTACGAAAGTGGGGGATTTGATTTATCATCAAGTGGCCCAAGGGAGAATATATCTGTCTGTAGTTCAGGGAAGAAGGGGGTCTTTTTTGGCCATCAAAATCAGAATTCTGGTTCATCCAGTGCCTTTTAAATGAGGAATGGCACATTGCAAGAAGAGAAGAAGGGTTTCACATACTCTCAGCATTGTCTGTCCTTCCTAAATAAATGTCAGCTCACACTTCTGCTGCTAGATCACCGCTGACGGCAGCAGCAAGTGCTTCATACCCTGGGCAGGCAAACCAACTGGTAAGATACTTTCAATGGTCTTCTAGATGAGCCTGCAACTTTCTGTGCCTGGCCCAGAGTAGGAGTGCTCAGTCTCAAATTCTTCATGGAAAAAGACAAGGTCTATTTAAGTATACAGGTCTTCAGAAACGAATGCATTACCTTGATCATGCTTATGGAGTACTTACTCTGGGCCAGGCGTTGCCGCAGGTGCTGGGGACACAACAGCAAATAGAAAAGACATGGTCCCTACTCTCATGAAGCGTATAGTCGTGACACAGAAAATGAACCTAAAGGGCTAGGGTTCCGAGAAGCCCTGAAGAAGTCATGTGAAGCTGCGGACTGAAAGAAAAGTAGGTATTTCCTTTCTTGAAGTTCGAAGACAAGAACCTGCTAATTAATTTCCAATAAAATACCTGATGCATTCTTACAGGTGACTCAGGGAGAAATCCCCAGTTGAAAGCCATCTTGGTTAGAACTAACTGAATAGGACGGGGCAGATCCAGGTTTCAAGTTCTGAAGCTTATATAATTTGGGGGATCCTCTTTAAGGAAAAGGACACAAAACATGAAAATGAAACCTGGCCTAAAGGGAAGCCACAGTGGAAAGAGACAAGGGTCTTAACCAATCGTGGTTAGCTATCTTTTTTTTTTTTTTAAGATTTTATTTATTTATTTGACAGAGAGAAGGAGAGAGAGAGATGGCAAGTAGGCAGAGAGGCAGGCAGAGAGAGAGAAGGGGAAGCAGGCTCCCTGCTGAGCAGAGAGCCCAATGCGGGGCCCGATCCCAGAAACCTGAGATCATGACCTGAGCTGAAGGCAGAGGCTTTAACCCACTGAGCCACCCAGGCACTCCATGGTTAGCTATCTTAAGTTGGCAAGTTTTACAAACTCATATGGTCACCAGGCTTGGGGGTGGGGTGTGGTCCTTCAGCGGCAGCCTCATTAGCTTCATAACTCTGCCTCTTGGTGCTCCTTAGAGGTCATCTGTGAAGTCCTGGAGCATCAGCCCTGGTGGGCCCTCCAAGAGCCTGTGATCAGGCAGTCCCCACTTTACAGAGCAGGCCCAGAGATGCAAAGAGACTAGTCCTATAGCTAGTAAGCAGTAATCCATTTCAGATGGATTGTCTGTTTAACAACAGACATTAGTAACAACCGCAATAGATCAGAGAGCCTTGAGTCTAGGTTGGGGGATATCAGAGGACAACAAAATGCTAACCTCAGTGCTGGTTTGGTGGTACTCCTAATTCTGGTTTTCTTCTTCAATTGACCTGTCACCACTTACTTTTCACAGCTTTCTAGTACCTGTTGCATACTTTCTGACCAGGTTTCACAGAGTTATTTTGTAGGACAGACTGGATGGAGTGTACTTATTCTTCTGTACCCAGAACCAGAAACCTAAAAGGCATTAGAGAGAGTATAAAACGTTCATGGAAAACGTGTTGCCATACACAGACCTAAAGTAAATCTAATAATGTTTTTTAACTTTCACCAGATTTTAAATAGTACTGATTTGGCTAGATTTTTATAATTGAGGAAGCATTTTGAAGAGTACGGATTGTATAAATCCCATTAAAAAAATCAGCCATAAGAAATTTAAATTCCTTCTTTTCTCTAAAAATGTTTGCTTGCGATAGGTAGAAACATTCAGACTAATACACTGACCTTGAGCTCAAAATAGTAGGCACTTAATAATTGTTTGTTGTGACAGTTTCTGATGGTGTTTCTACTACTGAAAATGCTTTCAAATTCACAAGTGTGGTTCTGAATTTCTGTGACAAACTAGATAAATGATTCCCCAAACATATATTTTTAAAAGAATGTAACAGCCTTCCCAGCAAGGCTCTCATCTGACTCCCCATCTCAGAACTTGACAAAGCTTCACAAACATCCTTCAGCCACACTGAAATTCTCTCCTCCTCTTTCCCAAAGATTATTTTGCCCTTGGAGCCTCTTTGCACTGAGTCACCATCTCCCTCTGCTTTTTGGATTCCTAATTTTTTTTTTCTGCAGGATGCTTGCTCAAACGTACCTCGCCAGTGAAGGTTTCCTGCCCTTCTCCAGGCAGAGGTAAATGCCTATCACCTCCAGAGACCTCAACCTACCTACCTCTCCTTTAGTGTCATTTCACAAGAACCGTAGTTGTTGCCTTATTTGTCCCTTTCCCCCCTTATTTTTCCCTCTTTATATGCTCTCCTTGAAGGCAGGGACTTTGTCCTGCTCATCTTTCTATTTCTAGCAGCTACTGCAATATTGGAGAGGAAATAGGAGTGGTGGGGGCAAAAATCAAGCAGAAAATGAGAAAAGGGGAAGTAAAAGAGAAGACCAAAGGTAAAGGCACATCCCAGCAAGATTTGGAGCTGATAAAAAAAACCCAGAAAGTTCATGTAAGTTACCAACACAAGTAGCAGTGAGCTCTCCCCATGATGCCCCTTATCTCAAACCCTAAACAAAAGGGATCCATAGAAAGGAGACCCTCTAGGACTTCAGGAGCCCTTGCCATTGACAATGACATACAATGGTAGAAGATATTTGCTTCTGTATCTGCCATCGGTAAGTGTGCAGACTTGAGACGTACGGGATGGAAATCTTGACTTCATAGAAGAATGGAAAGCTCACACTCTTCACCTTACGGTCGTTGTCAGGGGCTCTGCCTCAGACTGCATGAGCTGCCTGGAACAGGAGAAGCCTTAGGAAGGCTGCAGAGATAAATCCCAAGAAATTGCTCTACTCAGATCACAATGGCTCCATTGTTTAATGAATCTCAGAGACTGAAAGCCTTGAATGTTTTAAAAAAGGGAATAAATTCCCCTAATTAAAAGGAGGGAAATGTGTTCCTCTATAGCAAATGTGTCAGAATGAAATGTTTTCCTTTCAGAAGTTTCCATTATAATCAAACATTGTGTCTTGGAGGTACATTTGGTTCTTAAGAGAAATAGCAAATTTTGATACCTGTGGGCACCGAGCCCATTTGCATTTATGTTTTAGGTCAAGCCTCTCAAAAATTGGTATTAAAATTGGGCTTTGTTGCTGTGAGCACACTGGATCGTGGCTCCCAAATAGAAATGTCCCAGTTGTTTTGTTACAAATAATTTCTGTCATCTCCTCTTGACATTTTGGGTTGAGACCAAAAACTTGACCCAGGAGTTTGGTTCACTAAATACTTTCCTGAGGGCCTACTTCCACTTGGCAAGGTAACTTGATTCTTTCCAGGACTCTGTAGCTTTTAAAAAATTATCTGAAAAATTATTTCATTTTGAGATGATTTCCAGAAAGTTGCGATAATTTACAGAGATTAAAATAATTTATGAAAAGTTGCAAAAATAGAACAAAGGCTTTTCACCTTCTCTTTACCCAAATTCCCTAAACGCGACCATCTCTCACAATCAGAACCGTGATCAAAAGTAGGAACTTTGCACTGGTACATGCCTTCTGTCTCATCTGTAGACCTAGTCAGATTTCACTGATTATCCCACTGGCGGGTCGGCCCAACCCAGACCCAGCCCTTTCTGGGTCAGTCCAACTCAGGATCACATACTACCTTCAGTCTTGTGTCAGTTTAGTCTCCTTTAGTCTGGACTAATTCCTTAGTGTTTTTTGACCTTGACACTTTTGAAGGGTACTAACCAATTATAGAGTGCCACTGAATTGGAGTTTTTCTTATGTTTCCTCCTGATTAAGTTGAGGTTATGCATTTTTGTCAAGAACCCAACAGCAGATGCTCAGTTAGGCAGTTACAGGTACAAAATGTATTTTGTTGGAAAGTAGAGACCATGAGGCAGGGCGTTAGTGGTGATGAAAATAACAAGTTCTTGTACGTATCACTGAATTCAGCGAAGCCTGGATTAGTACTCATTTATAGTTTGTTTCTTCATCTTTCTCTTACCTTTATTCTTGCCTCTCCCTTCCAGAGAGGACCACTTGTGATAAAGAGGGGAGGCTGGCACAGAATGCTGGGTCGGGGTATATAACTGCGATCGCCTACGTCTCTGGGGCCCATATTGGCTGTTCCAGGCAGTGAAGTGAAGATAGTAGAAATGTAGCGAAGATGGTGGTTTTAGAGGCCAGACTCTGAAAGGAGGATAGCACGGTGTGGCTGGGAGCACAGACGGACATGCTCTGACAGGGCCGGTATGATTCAGACCCAGGCTTGAGCTCTACCACTGACAAGTGGATGCGTGATTAATCGCTTAAGTTTTTGAATCTATCCAAGCCCCAGTGTCCTCACCTGTAAAATAGGGTTGCTTTGCAGATGAAATGGGGATAGAATATGTAAAGTACTCAGCACAGTGTATGGGTGAGAGAAGGTACCTTTAATGAATTGAGTATTTGTGTCCTTCCAAAATTCATGTTGAAATCTAACCCCCGTGGTGAAAGTCTTTGGAAGTGGGGCCTTTGAGAGGAAATCATGTCCAAAGGAAGAGGTCCTCATGAGAACTGGTGCCTTTCAGAAGACGCAGAGCTAGGGTGCTTTCTTGCTGCGATATCACAAGAGGAGGCGACAGGAAGTCCGCAGTTCGCAAGCTGCCAGAGGGCTCCCACCCAGGACCCAGGCCTGCTGGCGTTGTCATCTCAGACTTCTAGCCTCTGATGCTGTCAGAAATGAATTTCTGTTGTTTATAAGCCCCTCAGTCTGTGGCTTTTTTTTGTTAAAGCCGTCTGAACTAAGTCGGCAGGCAGCACTTATTATTCGCTAAAATCCATAAAAGTAATAGTGGCACTAGCAGCCTCACACAACTCTCCAGCTGCATCCACCCACCCTGGTAACGGATGCTTCTAGAGACTCGCAACCTGGATAGTGGTCCTGGGCCGTATTCCGGGCTGGAACACACGATCAGCTGCCGAGGGCCTGGGAGGACATCAGTGTGTTCTTTCTGGCTCGGAGGAAGGCCTGACTTGTGGTGTCTCTGGGCCCCAGCACGCTCCTTCCACAGTTCTTCTTCTCGTTGAGGAAGTGCACTCCTTTCTGGAGCATCTCGTTCTGTCCCACGGCAGGGTGGACAGCTCCTGCACGTCCACCCTTGTTAGAACATTACCCGGAGGCATCTTCTCTCCTCCTGCTGCTCAGCCAGGGCCTGGTCACCTTGCAGGAGCTCTTCCCCACTCTGGTACCTTCCGATTTATTGTGCGTCGAAGTCTTAGTTCTACTTTTCCTTGGATAGCTCCTGGGTCCTTAGACTTGGGAGGGGGGCTGAAGCCTCACCCTCAGCTCTCACTCCCTGCACCCCCATCCCGCCCTCGCCCTGCTCCAGTCTTGCCAGGGGAGCCCTAGCCTGCCCCCCCGGCCGCACCAGCTCCCATTCCCCAGGGCTCCCCTGCAATCCACCCATTTGTCCTCGGGCTCTGGCCCCAGCTCCCCTCGGTCAATCTCAGACACTCCCAGTGTCTGAGATTGAATCTTCATCACTTCCCACTGCTATCCGTGGCCCAGCCTTTCCTTCCAGAGGGAGCCCTCCTTTTCCTGTCAGATTCCCCAGGCCCAGCCAGCGGCCCCTCACCCATTCCCGTTACCTCCCTGCCCACTGCTCTCAACGGGTCTCAAGGGGCCTGGAGACCCAACCCTAGGTGACCTCTCTTTCTGTCCCTGCAACTCTGGGAGTAAGAGGCCTTCCCATCATGGATGTGTGTATTTTCAATGTATTTTTGTGTTTTCAAGCCTACTTACTTTTTTAAAGAAACCCTTTACATGGAAAAAGTGACTGATTTTTTAAAATTGCTGAGGAAATAATTGGACAGGTGGTAGGCGGAGTTAGCAATGATGATGGACATTGAGGAAACACTGCATTTTTCCCATTCAACTTTATAATAGCCCTGCGAAGTTCAGGTATGGGCTGTTATTATCCCTACTGTGCAAAGTAGGCCCATCTGGGGTTTGTGATGAATTCCACAACGTCATGTGATGTAGTTTAAAAATTGGCGTTATTGGAGAGGGGCAAACTTATGAGGCAGGGTTTGTTCCTGGAACCCCATAATCAGACTGACTTTGGGTGCAGCCTTTCTCCAGCAAAACGGGGGGAAGGAGGCCCACTGGAGCCAGCTTGTCATCTAGGCAACCCAGAATGACATCCCGGGTCACCTGTGCCTGTTGTGTTCATCGAACCATGACCCCACTTTATAGATGCAGACACAGGCCAGAGAAATGAAACCATCTGTCCTAGTCACACACCCATGCCAGCGCCTAAATTTAAAACTCGCTTACACGGCAAGGAAAGGAGAAGATTTTATGAAGGAACAAGAAACCTCTGTGTTCTGTTCTCTGGGTCTCGCTTTGCATCTCCGAGTCTCGAGGGGACATTGTGTGAGGAGCTGGCCAACTCTGAGCGGTTCTGACCCTTTCCCCCTTTACTACGGGGTCCCTCCGCTTGGGAACCTTGGGAAAGCTGGAAGCTATAGGAGCCGCTGTTAGCAGGAAGCTTGCTGTGCCTAATCCCAGTGCTGGAGAATTAGTATCCAAATTACAGATGACCTTGACACTTTATATTTTAAAATACTTTATAATCCCTGGCCATCACTGGACCAGTGGTTAACAGTAGAGGGATCCATAGACGTTTTCCAGATCTTGTATGTAAACATCAAGATGAAAATAAGAGCTGTTTCTTTAATTCTTACTGTACAGTTTTTAAGAAAGTCTTTAATATTCTATTCAACTCTTTCTTCTCTTTCTCCTTCCTGTCTCTCTCCACCCGCCCCTCTCTCACTGGTTCTGAAACGTAAGTGTAGCCATAAATATGCAGGGCAGAGAAGGCTGACTTTTCCTATATCCAATAAACACCTTGGGGAGTAATTGAAATAACTTGGCACGGCTAGTCAGGTTACATGCTGCATAATATCAAAAGAAAACCCACAGTGAGGAAAAGCAACAGCAAATAGGAAGAAGGGCTGGAAATAAAACCAGAATGTTAAGTAATGAGTAATTACGAGAAACCAAAACAACAGCAATGACAGCAATAAAAAACCCTCTTAGAATTACATCCTTAGAAAACGAGTCAAGAAGCATCTTCAAAGGAGTTACACTAGACGAAGTATATATTCTAGTTATTTCTAAGAATTGCAAATTTAAAGAGGAGGAAGGAGCTCATTTCCCCCTTCCCCCTTATTCTCCGGCACCTACTCATTAGATGAACGTCTGGCAGAAGGCACAGGTTTTTGATCCCATTTTGACATGCATGTTTTTTCATGATTAGGCTTCCCTCCCTTCTCTTTTTTCCTGTTTTATCTCCGTGATCTGAATTTTAAAGGAATGCTGTCAAGACAGTATACCACAAAAGGGAGAAACGTCTGCTACAAATTGTACTGTGTACTTTTTGGAGTATCTTCCTTTGGTCTTTTTGATTTTACAAAAGATCTCTGTATGCGTTGTGGGTAGAGAGTAATGTTGAGTTGACATGTCTGGGGCTTGTGAGGGAGGGAAATGCTGGTGTCCTGGGCACAGGGAGAAAGTATATTATAGCCTGTGTCTCCGCCAGAATCCTATTGTTTGTTCTCACCCTCACCTGACACCCTTGGCTATGGGATCTTGGGCAAGCCGTTCACTGTTGCTACACCCAGTTTCTTTCTAGGTTATTATTTTTTTTTAAAGGTTATTTCTATGTAAAAATAAAATCTTCAGAAAACAAAATAAAAAAAAAAGCGATCATCCATAATTTATCACACATCATGATTTTGGTGTATTTTCTATAGATCTTATGTATATTTGGTTTCTCCTTTTATTTAAAAATATATAGTAGAAATAAAGCTACACCATCCAACTTTATATCCTGATTTTTCTTTTGGCAGTGTTTTTGTCTTTCTAAATAAAAATATATATGGACTCTGAACCATCATTTTCTGGAGCTGCATGATATTCAACACAGGCATTTCTGTTCTTTGTTTTTTACAGTCTACGTTGACAGAGAGCTTTTGACAGCACTGGAGCTGTTTGATTATCTCACTGAAGGAAGAGAGAGTGCAAGGGCTGCAGTTCACTCTCTATCTGTGATGATTCATAGCCAGATTCAATTCGAACTTTCCGCTACATTGTCCGATATATTCATCTGCAGAGAAGTGAGGCCAATCACTTTCTGTAGATCACTGCAGATCCCAGACCAGTGACTGGAGTACTTTTGCTGGTGTCTGACTGTAGTTAAGATAAGCTGGCTACAAATTCCAGTCCTGCAACTTTCTGTCTGTGATCGCTGCCAAGGTTCTCGGTCTCTGTAGGTCTCTGTTTTCTCAGCTGTAACAGTCTGGATATCCTGACAATCCCTCAATTCCCAGAAATACATTTTAACACGTTGGCTATGAGGTTGAGTGCGGCAATCAATGTGTACATTGTAATTCTTCCTTGCTTTTTCCTCCCTCAACACTCCCCAGAGCTATTATAATCAGTGGTATCTTAGAACTGAAGAAATATAGTAATACTTGCCTTATAGTTTATTGGGAAAAAATCAGCTGAAATATTACACAGAAAGTATTTTTAGCACTTGGTAAGAGAGCAATAAATAGCAGCTATTATTTTATTAGTAAGAAAACTTATATTGTTCTTAGAATAGTAGAACATTTATTCTGTGCCGGACATTTATGCTAAGACATACTTTGTTTGCAGGTCATATATTTAGTTAAAACTTGAACTGCTCGGAAAATGCCTTAGCACTCTTGTTAATTAGAGATGGCACAGGGATGGCAAAGAGGTTTAACTTTCTGTGCCAAGTCTATTCTGTTGATGATGATCGTCAGACGCGCTGTGCTGTGCTAATTGCTGGGGCACAATCTGGGTGTAGCAGACAGGAGCACCAAGGTTGCTTAGTAATATCCTAGGGAGATGGGGTAGGGTGGCAACACACGCCCTAAGTGTCTGCCATTTCTGCATTACGGTGGCCCGAAACATTACTTGGCAATTCATTCGGCATTAGTCGAACATTGGTTTCTCAATCAGGAGTCTCGTTGAAATCCTGTGGCAATGGACTGCTTCTGGGCCCAAGATGGGAGCTGAGAATCACTCAGGTAAGAAGTAAACTGAGAGGACACCTATGTCCTGGGAAACACGGGAAGCTAGGAGCCTCCGCGACACTCTGGAAACGCATCCCTTTCCTTAACGGCTTTGGTGATTTCGGCCACAATCACTTAGCCATTTTTTCTTAAAACTCCAACCCCAGTAGAAATGTGGGAGACTTTGCACAGAGGGAAGGGCAGAGCCTTTGCAACCACTTTGATTTTGCTCAGCCCTTGTTCTGCTAATATTGCTGAAGTCTTGCCTCCTGAGCTTTGAATGCCCTGTACCTTGCCCTTCTAGAACTTGGCTGGGGGAGGATTGACCGCATCTTGTTCTTGTTCTCCTCTACTGTGGGTAAGATGCTCTAATCCCAGGGCCCTTCTCTAGAAGGGAGCCTATTCATTTTATTATGTGGCCCTGGTCATCCAACTCTCAGCTTTTGTGACACTTATGAAACAAAAGCAATCATTAAAAGCACACTTGATGAAGGCTTAAGTGGAAAACTACATACCATTTCTTGAAATGTTCTGGTAGTCTCTGTGATTGCAGTGGTTTCTTTTCCGTAATTGAAGGTAAATAGAGTTTTCTTTAATTCTGAAACAAATACATATGTGCATATTTAATACCAGGACACTCACATGATGTTAAAAAAAAAAACAGGATTTTGTTATGATTTTTTAAAATGGGTGGTTCAAATAAACTCAGAAAAATAAAATTTCTGCAGACACGTTTTTCTCTAAGCTATCAATACATCGCTAAGAGTTGTTACAAGAAGCAGTCCTATAAAATGGGTTGCATCAATGTAGTAAGATTAAACTTTTTCTTTTTGTGAAGACCTCCGGAATCATCCCTTTCTTTTCTTTTCTTATTTTTAATTTCAGGCTTTGGTCAATAATTATTAATTAATTAAAACTGCAATAATTATTTTACTAATAAAAGAAACCAAACTAACCCAAATATGCAGAATGAACTTTTCAAAGTTGAGTTTTCTAGATCGAGTTCAGTTAATTGTTGGCTAAAAATGTGGTTTTGTTTAAACAACCCCCTATGCAGAGTCAGCCCTTTCTAAACTTTTCACCAAAAGCTGCTATAAGTTTCTCGAGAAATCGGTCATCTTTAACAAATGTTTTTTTTTTAATTTTTAAATTTTATTGAGTTTTAAATTTTAATTCCAATGGCATTAATAGTGTTAATTAGTTTCAGGTGTGCAATATAGTGATTCAACGATTCTACACATTGTTCAGTGATTTTGAACCTGACCTTATACCCTTTCTTCTTTTGATCACTGAGAAGCTGTGGCAGACACTTGCTGATCTTCAGATCCACCCCTCCCCTTCATCCATTTTAACAGAAGTCTTAGTAGGGTATGATGATGCCACATGACGACCGCTTTACCCAGCTTCTCTTGTAGCTACAAGTGGCCATGTCACTCATTTCTGGACAATGAGGTAGAAATATCCAATTTCTGGGAATATTTCTTAGAAAACAATTGGCAAGTGACCTTTGCTCCTTCTTTGTCCTCCTTTTCCATTTTGCTGCCCAGAATAGGTAAGCTGTCATCTTGGGCAGTGGGGATGACTTCTACATTGGGAAGGCAGAGGGATGAGCTCGAAGGACCCCGGATGCTTGAGAACCACTGGAGTTGAGATTCCATACCAGAACTGGACTACACAGCTCTGAAATTTTACGTGTGAAAGAAATAAACTCAAATATGATCTTATTTTAACTACCTGTATGTGGAGTCTCTTTGCTATTTGTAGCTGAATCTAATACTGACGGACACAGAGTTTAGAGACAAATTTGTGACCAGTAGCAGCTTATAACTGCACATACTTTAAGTCATTTTCTTGGCTTCTCTTTGTCCCATCTTTGATTTTCTATCTTCTTTTTTTTTATATATATATATTTTTAAAGATTTTATTTATTTATTTATTAGGAAAGAGAGAGAGTGAGAGAGAGCATGAGAAGGGAGAAGGTCAGAGTGAGACGCGGACTCCCCATGGAGCTGGGAGCCCGATGCGGGACCCGATCCCGGGACTCCGGGATCATGACCTGAGCCAAAGGCAGTTGCTTAACCAACTGCGCCACCCAGGCGCCCTGATTTTCTATCTTCTTTTGCCAAGCCTTAATTTAATTTAAATGTAATTTAATGTTATGTTCTTTATGCCTTTATAGGCGTCTGTAAAATCCTTTTTGAAACAAGACCAGGTATAGACTAATGAATAATAATTAAACTCAGAAGTATTTGATTACTCTGCAAATGTATTGTATCTTCTCTTCATTATAACTTCAGAGCTCACAACCTTACATAAATCACCATTTACTTGTGTTACATGGGTCTTACTTGGTGTATTAGAGTGCTTGCCAGCTGTCTCAGTGCTTCAGAAAGGTAAGCACGTATCAGGTTTGGGCACTTGGAATGCAGTGAAAGTAGTCTTTTTGAAGTCTGAGAAAACTAATGATAATATTTTTTGATAGAGGAACAGGATGTCTGAGCAATATTTTAAGTATGGGATTTTTTTTGGCTTTGTGGTGGAGTTTTGAGGTGAATGATTTATTTTTAAAAATCAAACCTACCTATGCTCACAGTTTTAAAAAGCCGTATTTGTATTACTTGAATGATGTTTAATGAGCCCTACTATGTTCCAGGCACTCTTCTAGGCACCTGGGTCATATTGGTAATGAGGAAGACAAAGACCTCTGTTCCTGTATTGTTGAGATTCTATTAGGAAAAAAAAACCGCTAAGCATCCTTAATGAAAAATAAGAGAGGATGCTAGAAGGTGGTAAGTGCTATGAAAAAAAAAAAAAAGGGAGGAAGGGGAAATAGGGTTAGAGTGGTTGGAATAAGCTTCATTGAAAAGGTGAATGCGAACCAAGACAGTTGAACTATTTATGTCTATAAGGCTTGTAGTGATAAACAGGAATCCCATACTACCCTCCCCTCCCCATTTCTCCATTCCCAGAGGCAACTAATTGCAGCCTTAACTGATTCAGTCACTGGGCATTTTCTTTTTAAAAGATTTTTTTTTTTTTTTTTTATTAGAGAGAGAGACTGAGAATGAGAGGAGAGAAGGTACAGAGGGAGAAGCAGACCTCCCGCAGAGCCGGGAGTCCGATATGGGACTCGATCCCGGGACTCCGGGACCATGACCCGAGCCGAAGGCAGTCACCCAACCAACTGAGCCACCCAGGCGCCCCAAGTCACTGGGCATTTTCTTTCTTATCTCTAAATAACATACATTCAAGTCCACTTCTTCATTTGTAGTCTTTGGCATTATCTATTTACTTTCCACCATCAAAAGGAAGATTTAGCTATTCACAATTGATCTATGATTGTTTTCCCTTCCCTTCCAAATTCATTTATTTCCCTGGAGTTAATAGCAGCCTTTTGTTTCTTTGCTTAATTTTCTAAGTATTTATCATCGATTTACTCTCAAATCTTTTACAGGTGTTTGATCCCCTTTCAATATGCTCTAAAAGAGAGTTTACTTGTTTTGTCTTGTGGAAATATCTCCTGAAATCTGACCTGATTACTCTGGACTTGCTGCCCTTTTACCCTCATGATCAGTAGATATCCTGGGAGCCGCCATCTTCATATTCTGGGGATTCTTTTACTTCTTCCTGACTTAGTAGATCTGCTTTATAGAAGACCACATTTTTAATTTTTTTGATGGAGAATGTTTTTAAGTAACTTTTGAAGGATGAGGGAAGTAACTTTTTTATCATTTGTATATCTGAAGTGTTTCTATTTTTTGATTTGGTAAGGTATAAGGTAGGCCCAGAAACAGCCTACATCATAAGTATAAACATAAATATGGTAAGACTTAGAAGACTCGTTGGGGAAAAACTTTAAGTAGAGAAGTAACGGTGTTCACTTGGTCCCTGAGCTTTCATTATCTTATAGAAAGGGCATAGATAGGGCATAGCTAGACTAGACACATCTAGGACACCCTACATATTTTTAGGGAAAGAAGGTTTTGGTGTTTATAAGTCACTATGTAACAGTAACAGATTGATGGTATAGGCAGTTATTTTGTTAAATAGGAGGAGTCCCAAACATGATGAATCAGCTTCTGGCTAAGCAATCAATCAGAAGAAGGAAAAGGCCTCCTGGACCATCAGAGTTTATCTCTCATTGGCTGGTGTGATAGATTAGAGATGGCCTCACTATCTTTGACATTCCTACCCTTAAATCTTGGCTGTGACTTTTTGACCAACAGGGTATGGTAGAAGTGATTCTGTGCCAGTTATGGCCTGGTTTTTAAGATACCTGGCAACTTTGGTCTATTGAAGCCCTGATTCACCATGTAAGAAGTCTGACTATCCTGCTGGAGATACCATGTAAAAAGACCTTACAGAGGAAGTAGCCAAAATGTCCTTCAATGGGTGAATGGGTAAACAAACTGCGGTATGTCCATACAATGGACTATTATTCAGCAGTAAAAAGAAAAGAGCTATCAAATCATGAAAAGACATAGAGGAAACTTAAATGCATATTGCTGAGTGAAAGAAGCCAATATGAAAAGGCTATATTCTGTATGATTCCAACTACCTGACACTCTGGAAAAGGAAAAAACAATGGAAATTGTAAAAGATATGTGGTTTCCAAGGATTTAGGGAGAGAGAGGGGGGATTACCAAGTGGAGTACAGGGGTTTTTTTGGGGTGGGGGGGTCAATGAAACTCATCTATAGGAAAGGGTAATGGTAGACACATGTCACTATGCATTTGTCAAAACCCATGGAAAGTTCTACGTAAAGAATAAACCCTTAGGTAAACTATGGACTTTAGTTAAGAATAATATGTAAATTTTGGCTCTTCAATTAAAACAAATGTACCACACTAATGCAAGATGTCAATAATAAGGGAAATTGAAGAGATGAGAGAATACATGGGAATGTTGTTTTTTCTGCTCAATTTTTCTGTAAACCTAAAATTGCTCAAAAATTCAGGTCTATTTTTTTTTTTTTTAAAAA
The DNA here is from genome assembly GCA_028533885.1 of Nasua narica. NCBI lineage: Eukaryota > Metazoa > Chordata > Mammalia > Carnivora > Procyonidae > Nasua > Nasua narica. The sequence goes on from CM052806.1 coordinate 56,442,663, forward strand.
AGGCCTATCTGGAAAGAAAGAGGGACTCAGCTAAACCAAGTCTTCTAACTTCCTTTTCCCACGCAGCAGTTATGTGAGTGAAGTCATCTTGAACCCTCTAATCCAGCCACTAGGTGAATACCATCGAGTAACCATGGTCAGTATCACATGGAGAGGCAGAATTGGCCAGCCAAACTTTTCCTGAAATCCTGATACCCTAAACTGTGACATAATATACGAAAATGGTTGTTGTTTTAAGCCACTAAAGGTTAGAGTACTTTGTTACACAACAACAGATAATCACAACAGATGGTTATAGAATTCTAGGTTAAGATCATTTTCCCTCAGAAGTTTGAAGGAATCAGTTCATTGGCTCCTACTCTCCTAGTGCTGTTGTCTGAAGCTATTTTGTGCCTCGATCCTTTGAAAGCCTACCGTAGCATCTGTTCCAGAGTTCTGAAATGTTGGGATGACAGGCTTGGTGTGGCTCGATTTCCATTCACAGTGTTAGTCACTAACGGACCTTTTCAACCTGGACTCATGTCTGTCAGTTCTCAGAGATGTTCTTGAATTATTTCATTGATGATTTCATCCTTGCTTTTCTTGCTTAGAACCCCTATTATTTGTATATTGAGTCAGTTGGGCTCTGGTCTTCTGATCTTCCTAGTTTTTCGGCCCTATTTTCCATATCTTTGTCTTTTGCTGTATTTTCTGGAGGATATCCTCAAATTTATCTTTCAATCCCTTTATGAAAGCTATCTGATGTTACTAGCATAACTTCCAAGTGACATTTTTTATTCTTTGAATATTTTAGTTTTAGCATAACCTTATTACACGAATAAAACCTCTTATCTTTGTGAAGATATTAATTCTAGTTATTTTTTGTAAATAAGATATCGATTAGAGTCTAAGAAGAACATTTTCTCACTTAGAAAATAGAGCAGTAGTTTGTTTTCTTGAAGTTGCTTTTTCTCTTTTTGTGTTGTCATTCACATTCAGGGTGTCCCTCAGATGTCTGATGATCCTGGAATGTTTGTTGGCTTGTATTTAAAAGTGGAAACTGGTTGAAAACTTAAAAGCTGATTGGAAAACGGACCTCTGGGTGTGGCTTGTTGACTATGGTCCTCAATGTACCATGGGCTGCTGGGGACTTTCTCAGGGAACCCCTGCTGTCTGTGTCTGGAGCTTTCCTCCCTGGGATGTGTAGATTCCCCTGTGAAAGATCTTCTGGTCTTTAGCTGGCTTGCCAGCACTCCAGGGCTGGTTCTCTGCATTCAGCATGCATGTGTTTTAGTGGACTCCTGTCCTCACTTATGTGTGGTGTCCCTCAGTCCAGAAGCTTTTGGTTTTAGTGTCTCCAGAGAGTAATAAACCTCTAGGCTTATACCAGAGTAAGGGGAGGCAGCCGCCCACCTGTGTAAAGCTGGGCAAGAGTCTAAGGATCAAACTGCTTCATCAGCAATATTTCAACTGACACTTGTTTTTACCCTCACCTCCATTTTTAGAGTTACCATATGTGGTCGATCCTCAAGTCTTTGGAGAGCTGCAGTGTAAACTGGGTTGTTCCTTGACATTCCCTCCTACTGGCTTAGGATGCAGCTTTCTGAATCAACTAGGTCAGTTACCTCCTGGCCTGCTTTCTGGCTTCCAACGTTTTGTGGTGATGACTCTTCCTGTTCTCTTTGTTCTTGTAGACCAATTCATTTGCTGTCATTTCAGTGGGGTTTCTCAAGGCAGAGAAGTAAATGCTTTGTCCAATCTGCTATCTTACACAGAAGCCTGAAGTGAATACTTTATACTCTGCATCATTTACGCCCTCTGCCTTGACTATTTTATTATATTTTAAGGAAGCAGATGGGAAATGGACATTAGATCTGAGTTCAATGCTAAAATAATTTCACGGTCAATAAAGAGGGGTTATTTTCCTTTGGGAAAGGAATTGTTACCAATATTTAGCCATAAATGTATTTTTGATAATTCTAAAAATGGAATTTATGTACCAAAATACTGTTTTGCTTATGACCTGCTCATGGAGAGTAAATAGTGTGGATATTAATACTATAGATACAGTTAGTTGCATCTTTCTTTATAAGAATACAAAATATTTGCCAACTGGTGAATAGTTTCATTAACATTTCTGACCAGAAATAGTATGTAGAATTTTGAGATTAAGGGTTTGGACTAGGCACTAGAAAACATTTCACATAATCAAAGATAATGTTTTCTTCCAACCCACCTCGAATATATGATATGTCTTATAAATTCTAGGGTTGAATTTCTCATGGAGTTCTCAAGAATCCAGAAAAGACAGAAAAATCAATAGAAGCCTATAGCACAATATTTTTGAGATACTAACAAGTTGAGAAGAATGCTTGATGGAAAGTCATCTGTATACAAGGTCAGTTGGATCGGATTTCATAGGAGAGGCTACCGTGCATAGTAAGGTTAACCAGGATGACTTCTCTGGTTTCAAATCCCCATTCCTCTCGCTCTCTAACCCTACTTGGACTCAGGTTTCTCAGTGTGACATTTTGTTTCTCCCTTTTCCCTCTGTTGTACATTAAAACCAAGTTCAGTGGGCTGGTAGAAGAGGTGATAGTGTAGTTTGAGGGATGCAAATGAGTGTAGTTTGAGGGATGCAAATGAGGAGTACTTAAAGTACTTGAAGGTTCCGCAGTGCCTAAGATGTTGGTGGCCTCTACCTCCGGGGCTGGCTTGGACACCATGCTGAAGTCCCACTTTGACTAGCCCTGTCTACCACAGGGCATTTCATGGGAGGACATGCTGTCAGCTTTTGATTTCTAACACCAAAATTCAAAATAGATAAATCTCACACAGGATGTCTATTGGGTGCTTTCCCCAATGTGGGTTCAGGCAGCAGACAAAAAAACACTTTCTCTGAGAGCCTTCTAATAACCCGCCACCCCCATACCATTTCGCTATGAAGAAATGGAAAACAAAACAAAAAAGAATAAAACCAAGAATGAGCCTCAAGCATGATACAGACAAATGAAAGGGGTTGATCTTAAAACTAAACAAGTTCATCACCTCCTATATTGACTCAAAGTGGAACCTTCTTGGAGACAGGCAACGGGATGGCTTCCCGATAGACTTAGCATATCAGAGGTTTTTGGGGATAGACCAAGTATGATATTATGCAAGCAACAGTAGTGTATCAGGTCCCGGTGAAGTTTCTGGGGCAATTTCTGACTCTCTGCAGAGCATTGCTAGTTCGGATATAAATTCTGACACCCTAATTAAGTTGCATCATAAGGAATAAGACACACCGAAAAGACCAGGGCATGGTAGACTAGCAGCAAGGTCAGTGAGAGAAAAATGGTAACATCTGATGTGAAGGGTTAGGGCAGAGGAGTGAATTAGGGTAAAACTGAATAATTTAGAGAGTGGAACGACTTTATGCAGGGACTGTGTATTGTCAGGATTTTCTTTTTCTCCCCAAATATGTTTATTTTAATTTTTCAGTGTTACAAGATTGATTGTTCATGCACCACACCCAGTGCTCCATGCAATACGTGCCCTTCTCGATACCCACCACCAGGCTCGCCCACCCTCCCCACCCCCTCCCCTCCACAACCCTCAGTTTGTTGCTCAGAGTCCACAGTCTCTCCTGGTTCATCACCCCCTCTGATTTCCCCCCATTCGCCCTTCCCTTCCTTCTCACGATGCCCTCCATGATTTTCTTTATACTCCACACGTAAGTGAGACCATAAGATAATTGACTCTCTCCACTTGTATTGTCAGGAATTTTAAGACAAGGGTGGATAGTAATTCTTTCTGATGTGGGTGGAAGTCAGACCAGCATGGAGCCAGGGAGACAGATTAAAGAACTTTTAGAATTCCTTCTAGTCCTTTGATACTAGATCCCCGTGTAACCTCTAATTCACCACATCACGGAACAACCAAGATTTCACCCTCAGAGAGAACTAAACATGCAGAATTCGACTCGTTGTGTATTCAGAGAGACTGGCAATGGGCTAATTATGCAGGCGTGTGTGCAGGGGTGAGGAGGGCTATAGATGAGGTCCTAGGAGTTCAGACATGAAAAGATTAGTCAGACAGCATGATAGATTTTGAATTTGGAGCAGAAAATAATACAGGGAAATAGACTTCATGGGCCTTGTGTTCAATAATTCATGAGCTGCTGTACTCAGACAAGGCTTCTTACCTGTTGACTTAACCTGCCAACAAGATTCCTCCCTCTGTCCTTCTCAGAGCTTGGAGCAGTGATAACTGTTTCCCCCCTGGCATTTCTGGCCTCAGATTTGATTCTAGGCTACTGCATCAGCATAAACATTAAACTATGATAAAACTGAGAAATATAAGGTGTGGACACTTATAAAGGTAAAAAGATCACTTGTGATGCACAAAAGATTGTTTTAATAATCTAGACAGCCTTTCTCAAAGGATGCTGTGAAACACCAATTTCTTGAGATGTATCTTTCTCATAAAATATACACATATACACACAGGGAAGGAGAGAGAGAGAGGGAAGGAGAGAGGTGGAGAGGGAGAAAGAGAGAGAGATTCTACATAGTTCTGTGGTAAAATAAGTAAATGAATTTAGGAACTTGGAGATATACAAAGTTTTTTTGCCTTATTAGGCTTAAGGCTCCTATTAGTCTTATTGGATAAATGTGTTTCTCCTTATTCAAACTGGCATTTCCAAAACTTAGTTGACCTAGGAATCTTGTGAAAAATGTATGTGACGGCTTGTGGAACTAGTCTTTCACGAAACAGTGTTTGGAGAATACTGATGAATTATTTCTATCTGTATGTGAGCATGGAGATGGCCTAAAATCTCAGGTTCAGTTGGTTATAGGAATCCTGTTAGAGAAATTCGGAGGTTTTTCCTTTGATCAGTCTAGACTGTACAATTTATCATTCTGAACAAAACTTTACAACGAGGCTTGACTCATCTATATTTGGCCAAATTCACTTGTAGAAGATCTCTCTCTCATTTGTTCTATTCCTCCTACCTGGCTACTGAATTGATATTTTTTTTTCTCCCCAAATATGTTTACTTTAATTTTTCAGTGTTACAAGATTGATTGTTCATGCACCACACCCAGTGCTCCATGCAATACGTGCCCTTCTCGATACCCACCACCAGGCTCATCCACCCCCCCACCCCCTCCCCTCCAAAACCCTCAGTTTGCTGCTCAGAGTCCACAGTCTCTCCTGGTTCAACACCCCCTCCGATTTCCCCCCATTCGCCCTTCCCTTCCTTCTCACGATGCCCTCCATGATTTTCTTTATACTGAATTGATATTTTACTTGAAATTCACTATCTCCAACTTATTGACCATGTGGTTATTTTAATATTTTAACAAATTATGCTAATCTCTTGTAGAATATTTATTCCGGAACACGCTTGGAAGTCCAAGGGCTTAAGTTACGCTGATTTATTTTTACATGATCACATCCTGCAGCTGGTGATTCGATTCATGGTGTTTATATTTCTCCTCCCTTATCCCTAGCGTTTTTTCCTGAAATGTTAATTCCTGCAAATCTGATTTGATTTAGGCAATCTGAGAAAATGCAAGGGAAGGAGGCGCATAGATTGGGAAGCAATCTACAAATGTAAAGTGATATCATTATGAATTTATTCAGTAATTCTTTTATTGAGTACCTTTTGTGGTGTCACATAATATGTGAGGGACTGGGGCTATGGAACAAAGTCAAACCTGATTCCTGCACTCAAGACTCTCAAGAGTCTGGTGTGGGCGGGTGGAGGGGAAAAACAATAAAGAGTTAGGACCAGTGAGGTGACATTGGTCTTGAAGAAGCACAATGGGGATTATGGGAGAGAATCATCCGGTTAGACGGGGAGTTGGCATGAGGAAGCTGTCTGAAGGAGCTGACTCCTGAGTGGTGAGTGTCAGAGCACGAACAAAGGGTAAGTAGATGAGACAAAGGTGAAGGTAAATGCTCGTAAAAAGATGCTCGCACTCACGAGTGGCCAGGAGGCTACATATAGATTTATATGCAAATATAATACATATATAATCTTTACATATATAATTAAAGATTATACATATATAATCTCTACATATATAATCTTTCTAATAGATTGGAAAACATTAAGAAAGTGGGCGATATTCAGTATTGGCCAGGATGTGGGGAAACAAGTATTCTCATCTACTGTTTGTGGGACTGTAAATTGGGATAGCCTTTTTGGAGGGATACTGGGTATTTACCCTCAAGATACAAATGTAGT
>CM052806.1:56448979-56505859 GCA_028533885.1 Nasua narica
GGCGTGGCAGGCAGAGGGAAAAGCAGGCTCCCCACAGAACAGGGGGAGCCGATGTGGGACTTGATTCCAGGACCCTGGGATCATGACCTGAACCAAAGGCAGTGGCTTAACCAGCTGAGCCACCCAACGTGCCCTACCCATGCATGGTTTTATATATCATATACTGGCCATTTAGAAAATATTGGCTGAGTTTTGCGGATATTCTAAATGTTGACACATTTTATGATATATTATTGAAAAATCATACTTGTTGGTACCAAAACTGACTACTTGTCGGTTTTGATGTTCTTTTCTATTAGAAAGGTTTTGAGTATTAGGAAGCTTTCAAGTTCCTAAGAGAATATGCAAGTTCTCAAAAATTCAAAATTTTTTCTGAAAGCTCAAATTTTATGATTAACAATCAATACTGCCAGTTGTTTTCCTTGAAACTCCCTCATTTCAGATGCAATATCTGCCACATATCCAATCTGAATAACTATAATTTATTTTCTGGTTCTTTTCAATAAAACTGGTGTTCCATGAAAAACTGATTGGAGTGGACTATTGCTCTCAACTCCCTCACACTAATGCTTTTCCTTAAGACAACCATATTTTGTTATGCAGCAAAAGTGCTTTATATCTCCCATTTCATCAGATGAAAGTGTTAAAAAATCATGTATGTACTTTAATAAAGTTAATAATTTCTCTGCTTTACAAGTGAACTTTTCAGGGGAAGATGTCCCCCTTGTTTTCAAAACCAAGACCGTGTAGAGGTGAAGAATGTAGTGACCACTAATGAAGTTCGGTGCCACCACTTTTGATTCACGCTCCGACGTCAGCACCGTCACTCACTGCTGCTCCTGCACATCAGTACAAAGGGCTGCAGAGCGTGAAAGACAAATGCTGTTTTAATTCTGTTGCGAAAATGGTTTCTACCTAGTGGATCCTCTGAAAATGTTCGCGAGACCCACCTCCCAGCAGTCCGTGAACCACATTCGGAAAAATCACTGATGTAGATTATATTCCACTCCAATCAGCCTCGGCTAACTTCAAATGACCAACCCTCTGGCTAATTATTTGTTTTGCAAAGTATAATTATAAGATGGCTAATCACTGGCACTTACATCACATGCAATTTTTGAATAATGGATTTAATAAGGTTATTAAGCCCATTAGTGTTTAGTACTTACATGTCTTTTTTTAAAACATGAAATTAGGTTAGCAAATCTTAGCTTCAAATCCCTTCTCTCCAATTTTCTGTTTTTAACACCCCAAGTGACTTGATTTGGAATTATACACTGCTTTTCAAAATTGCTCTCTCATATAATGTCTGTTGGGTTGGAGAGAATAGATAACCTTTAACACTCAGATTCTAGGACACCTCTCATCAAAGATGTGTGTTTAAATGTCCTTGAATAGCATTACTGTGCCACTTTTCACAATAGCTTTGTCTATTTCTTTCTAAGCATATGCTATGTTTCTGGTCCCAAATAGCAAGTCTAAGCCAGAGGCAGAAAGAGCAACATTTACTCTAGAAAATTCCATGTAGTTTGCATCCACTTATGTTGACCCACTGATCTCATTCTTATTCCTCCAGCTTGATATGATAACTTTGGTAATTACTTCTGGTTATTTAGCTGTCATGATTTTTTATGGCTAACTTCACCTCCCTTTTTATTTATTTACTTTTTTTTTAAAGATTTTTATTTATTTGACACAGAGAGAGAGAGAGATCATAAGTAGGGAGAGAGGCAGGCAGAGAGAGAGGAGGAAGCAGGCCCCCCACCGAGTAGAGAGCCTGACGCAGGGCTCGATCCCAGGACCCTGAGATCATGACCTGAGCTGAAGGCAGAGGCTTTAACCCACTGAGCCACCCAGGCGCCCCATCACCTCCCTTTTTAAAACTCTGATTGCTACCCTGTTTTTCCTCCCAGTCCCCTCTGCCCTCCAGCTTTGAAGGACTTCTCTACCATTTAGCTCTGGCCTGCAGAACTCTACTGATCCCTGGCCCCACAGACAACCATATATGCTCAGGTTATATGCAGTTGGGTTCAAGTGGTTATTTTTGTTAAGGTTTGGTGTTATCTGTTTCCCTTTCTGAGGTTTGCTTGGAGGAAATAGTACCCATAAGGGACAATTATGGAATGCTACTTTAATTAATAGCTGGTCCAGCACCCAGTATCACACATTGCCGGGCTTACTATGCAGAGGTTCAAACTTTATGGCCCAGCAATGCTGGCCGTAGAGAAACATGGTTCCTAGAATGTTTCAGGCTCTGACCCATTAAATTAGCCAGGTCATGTCTGAAAGCACAGCTAGTTAAGGGGTGGAGAAAAGCATATTTGGTGGGGAGAAGCAGGAGCATCTTTCCCCACCAGATTCCTCCAATGCTTAAACCAAGCAGCATCATGAGGTAGGTTGTGACCTTTAATAACACATTGCCCTGTAGCCATTAATCTTGAAGCCTGGGGGGAACTTCAGAGATGGTAGGTGCGACTCAACTCCAACATATAAATGAGGTCCAGGGATGCTCTCTATTCCACTGAGGGCCATACAGAACCAGAACCCTTGGGCCTGTAAACACGATCTTCCTCCTACTCCACCACACTGACTCACAGGCCTCTGGAATTTTAGATATTGTTTTTACACTAGAAGTCCTTCCTTCCTGAATTTTGGTATTGTGTCCCATATTTCCACATTTGTTACTGGGCCTTGGGTTTTTTACCTTAAATAGGATTTTTCTCTTACATTAATTGCTTTTGAAGGTGATCTGAGCACAAAGTACTATTTTTAATCTTTAGAAAAAATAGTCTTTTCTTCTCACGCACAGTTATAGTTCTCCTTCCCAATGTTAGTTATTGTTGGGCTCCCAGCTGCCAAGCTACCAACCTCACAAGGGGGGGGGTTTGTTTTTTGTTTTTGCCTTTGAATCACTCAATTGCTTTCTGAATCACATTGGGAAGACAAAATAAAACGCATGGTTTTAAAGGATATTGCTTTTTGAATTTTCTGGAGCCTGAGAGTCAAGAGAACAGATTTTTGTTAATGTTGACTCAACTGAAGGATGTAAAGATTTGTAGGTTTGTTTGTTTGTTTGTTTTTGAGAGAGAGAGAGAGAGGGAGAGAGAGAGAGAGAGAGAGAGAGAGAGAACATGCGTTAGCAGTGGTTGGGGGAGGAAGAGAGAGAGAACCTTAAGCAGGTTCCACGCTCCCTCAATGCAGAGCCTGAATGACCTTGAGATCATGACCTGAGCCGAAACCAAAAGTCAGAGGCTTAACCACCTGAGCACCCCCAGGTACCCCAGAATGTAAATATTTGTAAAAGTAAGGGGTTGTGTTTGCCTTTTAATGCATGCATGTAATTTCAATGAGTTACGTTTATCTTATAAAAAAAAGGTATGAAATTTTGAGGGGTGACGGGTATATTGAAAAAAGGAAAGCAACCATTTTCTCTCCCAAACTGCATTCTTTTGCTTTCAAAGGTACATTTTCCAAAGAACATTGCTAATTCACAAAGCATGAGGCCGATCCCAGATAATAGGAAGCACTTTCTAGAGATCCAGTGGAACAGAGAAATCAATACATTCTATCCCATGTTGATAAGCATTTCCACTCAAAAGGACATTTGCTCAAAATGCCCGTGGAAGCTGCCTGCATGGCTCACAAATGCTGCTTCGGGGTCAACATTCTTTTCATTCCCCGGTTCCACCGGAAGAGGATCGTCATCATACTCTAATCTTTCTTTAATATTTTTTACACACTTTACAAATCTTCATTCTTTTAAGAAGGGGACTGCCCAGCATAGATTATCTGCAGGTATAATGTGCATGAGATTACAGAGCTGGTTTAACAGGACCTACTGCTGGGGTGGGGGGACACATCCCGAATGGTGACACACAGCAGGCGTCATGCTCTGTGTCTGCCTAACGGGGAAATCCACGGCAACTCACATTCCAGACAGAGAAGTTCCTTTTCTATCAAAAGGAACTGAATGTATTTTTTTCCCATTCCAGCTGGGTGGCAGAGAACACAGGCAGAGCACACAGAAACAGGTGGCAAAAAGAGACAACTAGATAGCCTGAGACAACACAAAGAGGAAAGCTCCGGCAGGGTAGGGAACCGACAGTCCACCAGCGGGGACATGCGCCCCCTCAGAAACATCAGGAAAGGACGGCGCTCAGAGTCAACACTGAGGGAGCTGCACAAGCAGACTGAGTTCTTGTAAATGGCAACACAGAGTCTCACACTGTGCAAAGTCAGCACAGACAAGCTCAGGATGCCCCCTTGTTCGCATAACACGCACCTCGACAGTCACTTCCTTTGTGAGGTGAAGTCAGAATGTCTCTGCACAGCCCTTATAAGGATTACAACCTATGAGCGTCTGAAAACTGGCAACTTTCCTCTTCCTTTCTCCCCACTGGCCTTCTCCTAAGGACGATCTGGCTGTCTGCTGGGCTCTGATGGGATGACAGGGGGACATGGCTATAGGACTGGAGGGCTAATGGGATTTCACAGTGAGGAGGGGGCAAATCCCTGGTGTGAGGACAGAGGAGACAAAGAAGGACACTGGTTCCCCCTGCCACCCACCAACCCCCCCCCCAAAAAAATACCCCCCTAAAACAAGTGAACAGTATGCTTGGGAGCAGGAGCTCTTTTGGGGTAGAGTTTTTGGGAAAATTAGATGCAGGAAATGTGGGGCACCTGTTGGTGAGTGTGAGCTATAAGTGGAAAGAAATGAGGAAACGAGTTTTCACTTCGACTGGGCCTGCTGAGTGCAGTCTTTCATTCTTTGCATGACTCCAGGGAAGATTTAAGCTACTTGGCAATTAATTTTAAACATCAGACCAGCATTTCTTCAGTGGCAACTCTATGAGGCTTTAGGTCAAAAAGTGGCTGAATTTTACAGGGTTCAACTTAAAGTTAAGCTTCCATTAAAAGTATAATAAACGATGTCCACTTCTCGCCCATAATGAATTCCTTTTGTTATTATCATAAAAGCCTTAATTTAGAGAAACTTCCAGGTAATATTATACATGGCTGGATTGTGGAGGCCACTTAAATGTCTTCTCAGTTCTAATGTTGGCAGTGGGGAGATCAACACGAGTCTTTTTTCTAGGAAGCTGCTCCAGCCTGGCCGCCTCTAGATGTATTCCAGGTGACAAAGACAATAGAAGGTGCAGCTGAGGAGAGAGGGACTGAGGTTGGGGCATAGGGGGTCCCAGACCGCTGGCAGCATGGGCGCCCAAGTAACGGGCTCCCTGATCGACCTCTGAGGTGACACATGCCACATCTCCCCAGGGAAAGGCTCCTCTAGTTTTCAGTCATTTCTCCAACCCATAGCCACGCTCTCAGACAAAGTGACAAAGACTCCAGATAGCTACATCCCCACAGGTGGAATGAAAGAGCACATAAAGGTCGGGGGCTGGGGGCCGGAGGACCCTCACCAAATCACTCTCTGGGACAACGTGATGTCAGGTTCCATGACGACAGATTACAACACTTCCTATTAACGTAGGACCCTGGTCAAGTTTCTTAACCTGTCTACTTAACCCTTAGATTCCTCAACTGTGAAATGCAGAAATTAATGGCACCTCCCTCGCAGAGATGAAATGAGAAAAATCTCTATGTAACACTCAGGACAGTTACTGGTACATAGCGAATGCCTCACAAAGCTTACTTCTTTCTCTCCCTATCACTGATACCATTAGATTATTATACTAACCTAATTTTTCACATGATTAAACTTGAAAACCTACTCCTAAACTTGAAAATTCATCTCCTCTGCTTTCCCTACATTCACAGATGATTCCTACATAATTATGAGTATGCTTTCCTTAAGGTTGGTTACCGTTCCTAGTTTCTTCTCTACCTTTTTCATTACCTCAGTCTCGTAAATCCTTTAGGGTTTGAGCCCCCCCTGCCTAACACCCCCAAAAGAAGTGGCCATTGATTAATTCTATGCATTAGTTCTTCAATGAATCTGTAGCTCTGTGTTGCGAGTTGTCTTTTGGCACATCTCTCTTCTATTATCATTATTTGTACATTGCTTTATCTGCCCTATTCGTTTGTAATCGTCTGTAGAGACAGGTCAAGCCCTATTTACTTTTGAAACAGCTATAGCATCTGTGCCCGACGAGGTAGTATTTAGTAAGTACTTTTGGATGAATGAAAGAAGATAATAAGATAAAAATCAATTATTCATGATAAACAATGTCCTTTATTAAATTAAAAAATGGGGTCCTGACCTATGAATGGCTGTCCCCATGCTCTGAGTCAACACCTAATATCACACAGCAAATGGAGATTGTGTGTCACTCAGATTTGCCATACATTGTCTCTACCTTCAAATCCAAAACATTAAAGCCAGGATGATTCCAGAACCTTGTGACTTGCCTGTTAATTTTAGCCATTACCTTTATAAATATTAATTTCTGAGAGTGAATAATCATAAACATTCCAGTCCTCTGAATGAGAAAAATTCAGTGATTATGTATTTTCCATTAGAGGTCAACTCTAGTGCCCCTGCAGCAGGAATACTCCCTCCTTGCTAGCGCTGATAAAATACAATTTGCAGCAAGCTGATGCAGCCACTCTGGAAATCAGTATGAAGGTTCCTCAAAAAGTTGAAAATAGAGCTATCCTATGACCCAGCAATTGTACTATTGGGTTTTTACCCCAATGATACAAATGTGATCTGAAGGGGCACGTGTACCCCAATGTTTACAATAGCCAAACTATGGAAAGAACCTAGATGTCCATCAACAGATGAATGGACAAAGAAGATGTGGTATATATAGATATACATACAATAGAATATTATGCAGCCATCAAAAAGTGAAATCTTGCCATTTGCAATGACGTGGATGGAACTAGAGGGTATTATGTTGAGTGAAATAAGTCAATCAATAAGACAATTATATGATCTCACTCATACGAGGAATTTGAGAAACAGGACAGGGGATCATAAGGGAAGGGAGGGAAAAATGAAACAAGATGAAGCCAGAGAGGGAGACAAACCATAAGAAACTCTTAATCTCAGGAAACAAACTGAGGGTTGCTGTAGTGGAGGGGGGTGGGAGGGATGGGGTGGCTGGGTGATGGACACTGGGGAGGGTATGTGCTATGGTGAGCACGGTGAATTGTGTAAGACTGATGAATCACAGACCTACCCCTAAAACAAATAATACATTACATGTTAATAAAAAAAATACAATTTGCATTATATACCACTGCATAGTGCACTCTATGTATATTACTCACGTTCTAGAAGAAATTTCTAATGATTCCCATTTCAACATCTTGGGAACAAGCCCCATTTCTTGTTCTTTCCTTACATAGATACATTGAAAGGTTTAAAGGTACTCAAACATACATACCCACTCATGGAGTCCAGAAACCCAGTAACACCAGAGAATTGGGGCCAGTCGAGCTCATTGGTAAGAGCCATTGGTAAATCAGTGAAGGATTTCTAAAGAAAAAATAAAGTGGCGATTATAAAAATGGTTATCTGTTTTTTACAGGTAGTAAGATTATTCATTGCCTAGGCATTGTTCTTTATCTCTCTCACTCCCTTTTTCTTAATCTTCCTCTTTAAAGGACTTTGACATATATGAAGCATATGCCTGTCTATCATGAGAAACTTCACAAAGATCAGCATCACTCATGAACTGGCTTCCATTCAGCTTCTGTGAAAGATGTGAAATGCGTGGCAGCTTATACTCATCCCTCATTTGAAAGGGACACTTCAGTAGGCAGGTAAACTTCCCACTCTTTTAAATGTGCTGAGATTTTCTTCATATTTTAGTTTAGATAGTCAGGAAATTAACTATCTAAAGAGTAATAATATCCAAGCCTCCAGCAAAAATGTCTTCCCTGAGTTCAAAGCTATGCCCTCAGTCAATAAGATATTGTCTCCTGACCTCCTTGGGAGTCTCAGGCACCTGTGACCATCTAATTTTGGCTCCTGTGCCCCCAAAGATGCATATATCCTCAACATGGCCTATGATTTCAAGGGGTTCACAGACCCCCTGCCTCTCTAGTACAGATTCCAGTTCAAGAACTCCTGACACAGAGTGACAAAACCAGGATTCATCTGAACCATGTTTCTATGGTTTGTGCAAAATCGACAGCAGAAAAATGATGTCACCTATGTCCCTTATTTTTCCTTTTATAAATGCCCTCTGGGAGGGGTAGCACAGGCTAGGAAATGGCTGGCAACATCATCTTGGCAAGTGGGGTCTCTCAATTCAGTTAATTGATCAGGCTCTGGGTCATTCTGAAGAAATGGATCTCAACCTCTGGGAGACTCTGGGACTTGTTGCTGCTCTCAAAGAAGCCCCAACCAGTCCTGGAATCATCCCCTCCAAGATTTAAGCTGGAGCAAATGGCAGCTGATGCTGAATTACAGCAGGGACCAGGGTGGGTCTGTATCCCGTACCTGGAGCCCTGGAAGGCCCAAGAAGTTTGGCTGCATAGGTTTCTCCCCGTCATTCGATTAACTCTGAAATAATACATATCTGTGTTTTCCTGGTTAAGTGTTTTAGACTTCACTTATGGTGCTACGGTGAAGTTTTACTATTCCGAGCTGTGCAAAATCAGGGAAGATGAACTTTACCATTGTGTCAGTTTTGATATCTCTGACGGCTCTCTACTTCAACAGGAATGTCAGGAGGATCTAAGGACAGCGAGGAGAGCAGGTTGACAAGTAGAAGCCCTACACTACGTAAAAGATCATGCTTCAGTGGTCACCTAGTATCCCTTGCCAAGTCGATTGTCCCAGGTTTAAGAGAAGTAAAGTTTATTGCCAGATAATAGAAAAGATTTGAGCAGACAAATGGAAGCCTCAACATACTTTTTCTTCCTTAGTAAAATTGGTAGATAAAAATGAGAAGTAATGGCCATTAATAGCAAAGGTTTTATAGACCCTAGCAAAAAAAGGATGTTTAAGTCATATCACATTAAACACTAAAAGCCTTATTCATGCAACATTATACCCAAGCTATTTCAGGCATTTAAGGCAGGAAAGATGCAAATTAAGATCTCCCTCATCAACTTCTGCTTATTCCTCTTGAGCATTTATGTTCTCAGGAAGCTCGTCTTAAATGTACCTTAAATGTATATATGTGGAAAGACTTAATATTTACCAAGAAAAAGTTCCCCAATTTGTAAAAAGCATCAGAAGCTCAATGAGCATTAAGTCAACTAAAGAACTGCCTCAGATGTTCTTCCGATTTTATCAGTGATATAAAATGTTTTTATGTCATAATTGGCATGTATATACTATTCTCATGTAATATTTTAACATTATTCTGTGTGTGTGTGTGTGCACTGAGTAAGCCCGCTGGTGTTCATTTTTAATGCATATTCAGAAAACATAATATTTTGGATTTGGGTACATCTTAAGCCCTAACCTCAACGAGCAACACATATTTGGGTTTCTTAAAACCATCTTGAGGGAGAGAAAGAAAGCAATGGTATCAATCACACATTCATCTGGTCACGCCAATCTTCCAATGATAAAGGGAATATCCTTGATGCCTTTATTTCACTCCTTCTACTGAAGCCCTCCCTATCCAGCAATGCCATGGACAACCTGCACAGTGTATTCCTTTTTCCAATATTGTTAACTGGGTTAGATCTAAGTTGTTTATTTTCAAATAACAGAAAGTCACTTGGCAGAATCTGCAGCTAATGTTGCGTTGGAAAAAGAAATGAAAAACACCGTCAGTTAAATTCGCATTTTAAAATTTATTTCCCAGGAACTAAACTCTCAAAGCAGACAGGTTTTGCTGTTTTTGCTCAAAGAAGAAGATAGCTCTTAGGTTGGTCTTTTGATAATGGGGCAGGACTCTCAGGGCCTGGGAAGCAGAGAACTATCTCTTTAGCTTTGGGACTGCGAGTCTACCAGTGCGGCAGGCCTGCCACTACTTCATCTGTCCTGCAGGTGGCGTAGATGAGGCTATCCTCCCGCTTTCTGCCTTTCCATCCCAAAGGCCCGCTGTAGGACTTCCTGCTTTCCGCTTTCAATCTCATCATCCCCACCTCTCCTCCTCCTATCGCTGCCACTACCTTAATGCCTTTCCTTATAGGCATACCAAGTCACGAAACTTGAAGGGCCCTCCTTGACCTTCACACAAACGCTCTTGCTCTGGTCCCATCCCTTTAGACTTTGATATGTGAATAGATCTTATAAGTGAACATATTCCCATCCATTCATGATGCTTACATGTGCTACGTTTCCCAGATAACTTTTACATTTTAGGCCAAAGCAGGGAAGGGAACGAATAGTGAATTTCCCTCATGTACCAGGCACTGAGACGGGAAACTCACACATTCTGTATAACTACATCAAACATTTCTGTGAGACAGGGACTCAGCTTTTTCCTTCCTTTCTTCCTGTCTCCCTCCTGCAAACACTTTTTGAGCAACTACCATGTATCAGATGCTGGACGCTATCTCTCGAAAAAGAAATGAGTACCCAGGCCTCAGACGAACAGCAGTAAATTGAATGAGCATGGCTCAACCTAATTAGACCTACGGAAAAAAGCCCCTTTCACCACGGCCCCTCCTGTCACTGGTTCTGGGCCACAGAGGAGTCTGTATTTTCTGGACAGGAACTGGGCATCGCGGGACCCAGGAAAATGATGGCAAACAGAACTCAGAAGGAGTTTGGGTGACTTGCCAAGGTTACAGAGCTGGTAGTACGGAGTGGGGATTTGAACCCAGCTTCTGATGGGACTGGGAAGGGAGAAGCTTGGAGCAGGCTGGAGTTCTAACACCGTGGGCTTTCAGGAACCCACTTGTATCTGGCTTTTGCTTTTCCCCTAAGCTGCCAAATCTCATGGAATCACACACTTGACTAAGCTGGGTCTGCCAGTTGAAAATGAGGCTTCCTGGGTGTCTCATTTAAAGTGGATGGTCTCTCAGATACTGCTTTGGGAGAAAAGTTCAGAAAGCTACAGCTAACCCAGGAGTGGCCGCCATCTTTTCCTCTCTCTTACACGGAAGCCCTACATAACTTACGAGGAGTACAGATGAGTATTTTGGGGATGCAGACGGAAATGATCTGTGACCCTAAGCCGACACCTACACACACACACACACACACACACACACACACACACGCCACTCACATATTCCCAGGGCCTGTTCTGTCCTCACATCTGGGGAGAGGCAGTCACGGTGCACAACATGCACAGCGGAGCCAGAGGTTTATCTTCCCGTGTGGTCTGGCAGACGAAGCTCTGGGAGAGCTCGGAAAGTGTATTTCATCTGGTTTCTGCCTCTGCAATCTCAGACTTAACTCAGTTGGGCAGCAGCAGTCACATCAGCTAATGCTCTGATAGAGACAAACTCAAGAATGCAATTTAACTCTGAATTTGATTCTTCAGCTTTCAAATCCTACATGCAGTCAAGTGAGTCTCCTATTGAGGTCCCTGTGGCCCAGTAAACATACAGAGAAAGAGAGACAGAGAGAGAGGGAGAGAAACACATCAACGCCAGCCGTGCCAGGAACTCTGTTGACCATCATACTAGGCAGCCGCAAGTTCCTCCTTTTTGGAGCTCACAGGCTGGAAAATAAAGACTTCCCAGCTGGGTAACCTTGAAGACCTGCTTTGACTCTTCTGTATCTCAGTCTCCCTGTGTGTACAACGGACTACCCATTGCACCTATCTCATCAGGTGGTTGAGAGGATCGGAAGGGAAAATCCATGCATAAAGCTCAGAATTGTCAGTGTTCGATGAAAGTTAGCTGTTAGCAGGATTGAGTCCAGATTGCTAGAAGGGACACCCATCCCACACGTGGGAATCTTGAAAGAAATGTTATCCCATGTGAGTCCTGTGAGGTTGCTAAGAGGGAGCCAGGCCAGAAGGGGCAAGGGGAAAAAAGAGTTAGTGTTGGCAATATTGTACGCAAAATTCCAAGGCTGAATTCATCACAGTGTGGACAAGGAAGACCAACGAATCTCCCCTGGACAAACCTAAACAGCCAGTGTGCCAGTTATCTACTGCTTTACCTGCTGCTATGACCAGTAACAAAAACTGCTCAGCTCCTGGATGATGCCCAGTGAAGGCACATTTAGACTTCAGCTAGCGCTAAATAAGTAGTTCTCAGGGAAAAGGAGTAGCATTTCATCTTTGACCCTATGCCAGTCCAAAACCTTATGGGGCAGTGAAGAAATAGTCAAATTAAGATTGCTAGCAAAATGTGACCAGGAAATATAAAGAGGACAGAATGGCGGGCAACAATCTTTCATCGTTTTGACTGAATATAGCTTTTTATTTATCTCTTTTTTCACCTTGTCAGCTCCTCTTAGTCTCTTTCTTTCCCCTTTTCTTTCATCTATTATTTAAGCTCTAACCCCATGATTTATTTATTCAATGAGTGAGTCAAGGGATGCTTTATCTAACTGTCCCATACCAAATGAAAATGCATCATGCAGTTGGGATTTCTTCCACAGAATTCAATTCCTTCCAACATTACTTCCAGAGTGATTGAAGAACTGTATCCAAATTCATAAAACTGAGAAAATAAGGGTTTAAAGCATCCCGCTGTTATGCAGAAATAATCACGACTCAATTCTTACATGGAGCCTGTGAAACAAATTCTTTCACAAACAGAAAAAAATAACTCTTCTGAGGGCCAGGAACAGGCAACGAGGCATGCATATCATATTATAAAAGTCCCCTCTTCAGATACCTTCTTTTGATTTTGTAGAGGTTTGGTCATTTCTGAAGCAGCCAGGCTGCCGTTTGCTCTGGGATGGGGTAGTTCTCCCTTTGTGAGAGGTAACATCGAGCATTAGACTCTAGAAGTCCAAAGTCCACAGTCAAGCTATAGAGGCGAGAACAGAGAAAGCCATCATGGGGATACCTTGTGACCAGGCCAGAACTGGGCTGTCACTCCCCACTATCTTGCTCATAAGGAATGATCTCATCTTCTCCCTCTCCCCTCTTTCACCTTCTACCAAGAAGCCATCCCAAACCTCACTGCTTCTAGCTTTCCAACTTGCACGTAAAATGGCCCTGGGTTACCAGCACGGCCTCTGGCCAAGGTCCCTGCCTTCTCACTCTCCCCCTACCATTTTCAGCAGTGTATTTCAGAATCTTATGGGGAGCTTCTTGAAGATATGGATCCTGTTTGGGTCCAGGATCCTTATCAGGGCAGAGGAGGCAAACTTCTGTAAAGGGCAGACAGTAAATATTTCAGGCTTTGCGGGGCATTTGGTTTCTGTCGAGACTACTCAGTTCCGCCACTGTAGTGGAAAAGCAGCAACTGACAATGTTTAAATGAATGGGCATTAAAACTTTATTTACCAAAAAAAAAAAAAAAAGCGAAGGGCCACATTAGGTTCAAGGGCCATAATTTGCTGACTTCTGCTTGAGGGTCTGACAGAATCCGTTTGTATCTGGGCTCCATGTTTAACTGCATTATCTTGGGTAAGTTAGTTAACCTCTCTAAGTCTTCATTTCTTCATCTATAAAATATACATAAGAATGGAGTCCTTTCAGTATGACAGGAGGTAATGCTAAGCACAGCCCTGGCGTTTGGTAAACACATGGTAATATCTGCTTAATGTTATAATTGTGAGTTTACTTGTCTATCTTCCCAAGGAGACTTTAAGCTCTTTGAGGTTAGAGACTGCTTTTCATGTCCACGGCCCCACTTGTCCATCCCTCATCTCTTTTTCTCTGCCTTTAATAGAATTGCCACAGTAGCCGTTGGGCACATAGCTGCCCAGTCAGGAACTGACTATACTTCCCAGCCTCCACTGCCGCCTGGTGTGGCCATGGGACTGGGCTCCTCACAGTGAGGTGTGTGAGAGAGTGATGTGTGCCACCTCTGAGTCAGATGCTCCCAGGGGATGTGTGTGTCCTCACGTGGCCATTTTCCTTTCTTACAGGTGGGAGGTGGCAAAAGCAGGAGCAGCCCCCTTGGACCCAGGAGTGGAAGCTGCCTGTTGAGGATGGTCTGGCCATCTTGCCAGCCATGGACTGCTTCCCTCTGGATTACTATATGAAAGGAAAGCACATCTCCATCCTAAGTCACTAAATTTCGGGATTCTTCGTTAAGGCAGCTAAGCCTATAGCTGACTGATTAATAACTAGTCTTTTAAGAAAGACTCTACCCTTCTACCTGCTCTACTTGCTGGCTCACAACTATGTTACCAACATGAGAACATGACCTCTTTGTTCCTTATTGATCTATTTTCCTCTGGGCTCTTTAGCGATCAGTCTTTAAATTCTTGGCTCAGTGTTGCTGTCCTTAATCTGTCTGGAATCTTTGGACCTTATGTTTCAGAATGTTCCCCTTGATTTTCCTTTAGACATTATGGTTTCACGCACACCCCTTACCAATCTGCCAGCCGCTGCCTTGAGTAGAAAAATCCCCAGGAAATCATTCAGAAGCCCGACATTTGGCAAGGGCTGGGCTGGGCCATCTCTATTCTTATTACTCTAAGGAGTGGCATGGAGGGAATTAGCTGAATGAGCTAATGAATGAATGGGGTGTAGCAATCAATTCCAACCATCCCAAATTATTTCTAAATGCCAGAAATTTCCTCTTTTCCCATCCCCGCTAATTTAAGATTCTAGATGTTTTTCCTGTGATGAGTTAGTTCCCTGAGACCCATTTCATGGTTGAGGAACTTGAGGGAGAGCGAAGCAAAGTGGTAAATATAATTAACTAGAGGGCAAGAGATTGCCTCGAGTCTTAGCGGCACACTGGCTCGCACAGGTGTTTATGGACTCATGCTGCCTCTCTCTGAGGAAATCTCCAACTAATGTGCTGGGAGAGCAGGCATATGGGCTGGCTAATTATAAACGCCTTTCAGAAGTATGGAGCTTAAAAGAATTTCCTCTTGTAGTTTTTCAGAACGAGTGTTTGTCTTTTTAATTCTTGCAGAAACTGGTGAGGGCTAAGATCACAGACATTTTTGGAAGAATGAGCTTGCAAGAACACCCTACTTTGCTGGCGGGTAAGAGCCCAAGATGCTCACCTTGAGCAGGAAGAAAAGGGCACTACATTGATCAGCCCTCAAGGCAACAGCCCATCTGGCCAGTGCCCATGAACAGGGGATGGGAATCGAAGAACATTCTGTCTCTTGTGGCCTGAGAGCTGCTGGAGAGAAAGATTCACCAAGATGAACATAGGTCTCTTTTTCTGACAGAATAAATGAGAAGTAACTAGGATTGAGGCTTCTCTTCTCACCACTTAGCATCCTTAATCTGCCAGCCCGCAAGACATCTGAGGAGCAGAAAATGTAATGTTGTCCAATTTTACCGAACTATGGCCTTTCCTCAACTGGAAAAACAATAATCAAATACTCTAACCCTTAAATATTTTGGAGTTGACGCAAAGTTAGCCAAGGTAGGAGTTTCATATTTTATGTGCACCATGAAAAGCAGCCTTTATGCTTCACGGAAGCTCTATGCTCACTGTTAAATCCAGAGAGCGGAAGCAGGGCAGGTTAGGGAGGGTCAGGGTGTGAGCTCTGATGCTACCCTGGGCTGTTTGTGGGTTAATAACGGGCAGCCAAACTTGACTTGTACACTCATCTCAAAGAAAGGAATGAAGCACATGTGGGCTTGGAAGACTGGAGCCGCTTTGCTCTCGGGTGAATATGCATTTTCTGTAGCCAGATTAAGGATTCATTTTGTCCTTGACACAGTACGAAATTCAATCTGCGCCTACTTACCCCACAGACAACAGCCTGCCGGGGGTCGTGCTAAGATTTTATAATAGTACAGGCAACAGCCTTCGCTAGCAAAATAAACATTTGGAAAATTGTATTTCAGAATCTCGTCTCCCTCCTCTTCTCCCCCAGCCCCAGCCCGTCATGCAATTGTGGTTCAGTGAAATGCAGCATTTAATATTTTGGAAATAATTTTCGAACAGATGGGGAAGAGGCAGGAGGGCAGCATCTCTTGCTGGCCTTGATGATCTCTCTGCCTCCCTTTCTTTCTCAACAAAACATATCAAGCAGTGATTGTTTTTCCTTTGAAAGAGAAAAAAAAAGCATGAAAGTGTTTTCGAATTTGCTCCTTGTTTTGCTTTGCAAATCTTTCTAAGCTGAGATCTTTCCTGTGGCATGGGAAGCTCATGTTTCCCAGGTGCATCTGCCGACTTCGGGCATCCTGGAGAGAAGTGAGGCTTGTTTAAGGAGGGAGGGAGCAAAAACCCTTTTCTGCCCCTCCCCCAGTGGAATGAGGCTCCTTGTTTCTGTGCAACCAGTAGGGTGATTCTTCACACTCTCTTTATTGAACTACAAATATCTTTCCAGATGAACACACTCCTAATCTAATTAGCTGTAAACAGGCCTCTAGGGTGCCACATCGCTTAACGAGAGGATGGCAAGAAGGGGAGAGAAGAAGAGGCTGCCGCAGGAAAGTTACCGAAGACTGTGGAGTCCGTTTCCATAGGCACAGTCGGGAGCCATATAGCTGTGGCAAGGTTTTCTGCCTTATAGGAGACAAAGGCCAAGAAATGTTGAGTGGTCTCATAAAGGGCAGAATGGCCTATGATGAAACAACGAATCATTGGTTTTCTTCAGCACTCCCTGCTCTTTCCAGACAATACGACGGATGACTTGGCGCAGCAAATGCAGAGCACCCAACACTCTGGGGAGGGGGTGGTCCTGAAGGGTCTTCGTTGACCATACCTACTCCCACTGTCAGACCCCAAGGAAGCCACCACAGCTGGAGGTTTACTACGGTTCCTACTACCGTTCCTACATGAGTTCGTGGAGGGATTGCCAGGTGGGGTCAGGGGGCAGTGGGTACTCCCTAGTGTCACAGCCAATGCCACAGAATCCAAATTCAGAACCTCTGTCACCCAAACCGCTCAGAGAAAGGTCCAGAGGCTTCATTTTTAAAGGTGATTCCTGGTTGTTTGTCCTCTTGTGGTCATTTTGGGAAGGCTTCCTCAAAGGCAGTTGAGAAAGGAATGATTTGGCATCTGGTGAACAGCAGCCTTTGGGGGAATCTCGGGGTGAGACAGGTCCCAGGGTAGAAGGACATAAAGGGATGAGGCTCTACTGGGCCAAGACCATGCAGACAGCCATCCAGGCTTCTCATTCCAATGATTGCCTCTGGGCTTCAAGCCCATACCTCTAGTCTCCGCTATGCAGAAGGGGCTTGGACTCTGCAAACTACACTTCCCAGGCTCCTCTGCACCCCCCCCAGCCGATGGGAGGCACAGGTGGGAGAGGAGCATGTGGGAGGAGGAGAGGAACTATTCTGTGGTTTCCAGCTGAGGTCAGCAGCCTCCAGTAGCCTTCAGCCTCCAACCTCCTGTCTCCGTTGCTACTTCCGGCTCATCTCCACATCCTACAGTGGTCCCAGTAGCAGCTGCTCTGTGCGCCCTTGGCAGTCAGTACAGGCTCTGCCAAGGTTCAAGCCTCAGGCGCACCCCTTGCTCTAGCTTCTGATAACCCCCCATCTTCCTTTTTGTTCCCTAGCCCTAGCACCAGCAATGACTGATCTCTTCAGAAACTCCCTTTTAGTTCCAATACCTATGTAACCAGTTGCTTGTATTAAATCCAACACTGTGTAACCAATCTTCGGTATTAAATCCCCTCTGTTGGAATGCTTTTATTTTCCTGACTGGTCCCTGCTAAATGTTGACTCTGACACTGACTAGAAACCAGTTTAAAAGGCGTTCCACCTGCTGAATTAGCCAAGAGGTTGGGGTTCTCTTCCTTTGTGCTGACACTACTAAAAGGCTCTCAAATACTAGAACCCAGGGGTAGAGGGAGGACTGAGGACACACAGCCTGGCAGAGTGAGCGTTCTCGTGGACACTCTCTTGGGGAACCCCACATATGTCAATACGCTC
The DNA here is from genome assembly GCA_028533885.1 of Nasua narica. Classification (NCBI taxonomy): domain Eukaryota; kingdom Metazoa; phylum Chordata; class Mammalia; order Carnivora; family Procyonidae; genus Nasua; species Nasua narica. The sequence goes on from CM052806.1 coordinate 56,466,793, forward strand.
TGGGAATCTTGGGCTGAGAGGTTAGTCCATAGTCTGCTGATGGCTTCCCATTTTGCCCTAAAACATTCTATTTTAGAGCACCTCTTTTCTGACATTTCTAGATGTAAATAATTTTGGAAACTACTCCACAACCACATCTTTCTTTTGTAAATCCTCAAAGTTTGGACATTAGAGGAAGCAGGAAAACTCTGTGACAGTGGTTCTCAAAATATGGCCTGGGGAACCCTGGGAATCTTTGAGACCCTCACAGAGAGTTTATGAGATCACTATTTTCATCATACTTTTAAGACCTGATTTGCCTTTTTTTGTCTTTTTCATTTGCCTTTTTATTTCACCCATGAAGATACAATGTAATTTCCAAGAGGTTACATACACATATATGAAAACAGATTGAAGAGGGAAGCAAGGATGGGGATCCAGCTGTCTTTAATCAGATATCAAAGAGATTCACAACAAGGGAAAAGAAAACCACCCTTCCAACTTGTTTTTTGTTTGTTTGTTTGTTTTGGAAAATAAAGTTATAGGTCATAACGATGTTACTTATATTATTTCTTATTGCCAAGTGAATTAATAAATAATTCATGGCAGAGGCTTTGGGGGGGGTGGCGGGTGGAGGGAGAAGAGGTATAATCAGATGTGATTCTTCTGGCTGGGCTGATGTCCAAAGCTGGCTCTCCCTAATGGGGGCTCTGAGAGGCCCTGCTGGGAACACGTGACCAACCTTGCAGGTGCAGTCAGCGCATTCTCTTCACCCCCACTAGCCTTTTAGTTTTTGTGCTCCAGCCCCTGGTCATCTGGAGTTTACCCTCCACGGTGAAGTCAGCTCCTGGCAATCTTCTCCAGGATTTGTAATGATCCAGGCTGGCTCTCCCTTCCTGGGGTCCATGTCCTTGCCCCCGGGACACACATTCGTTATCTTCTCAGTCACCACTCTCACATTATTCACAAGAGTGTTGGACACCAGCCCCTGGGACCCCAGTCTCTGGAGACATCTATCCAGTCTGCTAGTGGTCACCTACTCTGAGGGGGAAGCATGTCCACCCTCCCCCTGAGGGGAGAGCTGAGCCCCACTGCCACACTGATGCCAGCCATTTCCTGCCTCAACTCTTAGATCTCTGAGGTGGGCCTTCAGCTACAGGTTGCAGAAATGATTTTCACTCCCTTCTTGTGTGTGTCCTGCTGAGAGTCCTTCTGATATTTGATTGTGGAAGGTGGGAAGAGTTGGCCCACATTGTCTTGGGGCCTCGGTTGAAATTTATGGAAATAAATAGTCCATTTTTAATATCCTCTTGTAAAATCATCCCAAATTTCTGGTGAGATAGCTACCATTATTTATATAATTTTAGGTGAGGAAATTAAGCTCAGAGAGGTAAGTGGCTAAGCTAGGATTTGAACCCAAATGTTCTGCTTCGAAGTCCAAGATTATTTTATATAGAGATAACTTAGGGGCTGGAAAGTCTCCTCTGGGCACTGCTCTTGGCTCAAGGTGTCAGTTTCGTACATGGCTCTCATGCTATCAGTTGGGGGGTCATACATCCCAATTTGTCTGGGCCAGTCTAGGTTAATGCCTATAATCCTCATATAATTACCAGTAGTGATCCCCCTTTCCTCAGGTTTGGACAGTGAACTATAAGTTCACCGTGACTACTGGGAGTCAGGGGTATGGTGCAGAAGAACCAGAGGCATCCGAAGTTTCTTAGGGAGACAGACTCTTCCAGTAGAGTCTCCAAAAGCTGGCTCCGACCCTGGAGGGAAGACCTGCACAAGGAGGGTGCGGTCAGCGAGGCAGCCTCTCCAGATGTGGGGATGCCCTCACAGCCCCAGGGTAAGCCCAATCGGCAGGACACCTGGCTCAGGGAGGCTGATCTCTTCAAGAACTGGCTGTAAAGTCCACAGGGTGGGAAGCCAATGAGAAAAATGTCCACTGTGCATTCTAGATAACTGCTGAGTTTGTCCATTTCTTTTCTTCCCCACTGTACTCTTCTAGTTTAGGGCACTTTCACTAGAAGATAAAATCCTAGCTGGTCTACTTCCCTATTTTCCCTCCCAATCCAATCCATCCTGCCACTAGAATCACGGTGATACTTCTATAATTCAAATATGTCTGCTGCTATTTCTCAGTTTTAAAACTCCTTGGCGGCTTCTACTGCCTTCAGGATAACTCTGAATTCCTTAATGTGGCCTCAAGGACCCTTGAAATCTGGCTCCTATGCACCTTTCTGGATTCTTCTCATACCTTCTCCACTTCATCCTCTGTTATCATCAATTTAGCCATACTAGACTTCTTCTCAGAATGCTGAACCCTCTTACTTTTGTGAGCCTTGGTGTGTGCTCTTTCTGCTGCTAAGACACTCCTTCCTTCGAGAACAAGACGGTTTCCTTGAGCTTGGGGCGTGCATATGCATTGTAGCAGCTCTGGAATTTTCTGGTCTGCATTTCCCCATATGGCCTGAAGCCTTCTGAAGACCTGGTTCTTTCCATCCCCCTTTACTTCTGTGTCATTTGCTCTTATCCCAGGGCTTGTTACAGTTGGTCCCAGGTTAGTACTTGGCAATAGTTTGTTCACTTGTCACAAGCGTTAAAGCCAAACAATCAAAACATGAGACATCAGAGCTCAACATATGTCATGGATGTCTGCTAGACATTGTAGTCATATATATGCTGACTCCCTGTGCAAAGGAAGAGCTTCTATAGATAAAACGTTTGAAAAATGAGTTTTTTTTTTAAAGGAGTATGATCCATAGTAGCCCAGAAATGAATCAGCTTAATACCCAGTCGTGGCCAGATGGTTTAGTAGATTATGGCTTGTATACTGAAAAGGATACTATAGGACACTGACAAATATAATGAATATAAAGACTAAGTAGCAATGTGGAAAAATGATTATAATTAGTGCTAATTGAAAAAAGGAGAATGAACAATTGCATACTTGCTACTCTCGTGACTACATACTGTGTGTGTGTGTGTGTGTGTGTGTGTGTGTGTATCTATAGTGGGGGTCGCGTTCTGGGAAAGAATGAGAAAATAATGAGCAAAGTTCAAGATGGTGGGGATTTTTTTTTTTTTTACTTCTCAAAATTGGTTCTAGTACTAACTTCATATCTTCTTTTTTCCCCCAATAAGAAGAATATTAAGAGAATATTTTAAAACTAATCTGATACTCCCAAATGTTAAAATGATTCTCCCTGGGTGGTAGGATTAAGGAGAATTTTAATGATTTCTTAATAATTTCTGTATTGCTTATTTTTCTCCATTGAATATTTAACATTTATAATTAGATAAAAACAATACTGCAAATATTTACTTGCTTCCCTCTCTCACTCCGAGCAGATATACTTGCTTTCCCATTGATCTAAGTCATGGCCGTGTGACTTACTTTGGCTAACTTGGTGATATATCTTCTTTTCAATGCTAACTTTCTAAACAAAATATTTCTCTATTATCCTTGTCTCATCTTCCATCTTATAAATGGCACAGCACAGAAGTGGCCCGGGCTTGGAGTGACTGGATGGGTCTGTAGCTTGGAGAAGAATGTTAACCCGGGGAGACCCTCTGAGAAGACCAGAACGTCGAAGGCTTGCAATAGGTGATGGAATGCCACTAAAACCGCAGTGTTGTCCCCACCACCAACAGCATTATTAACATGTTGGTGAGATTCATGAACCCAGCTACCATTGTGCCCAATTTGGCTTCCACATCAACTCTTACGTTATTCCCATTCCTGTGGTCATTTCTCAAGACTACAATTTACTGCCAAAAAAGGACAGGGGAGTGGGGTGGGAAATACAGGTTTCCCTGGCTATCTAAGCAGGGAGTATTCTGAAAGCTCGAGTTAGGCCACTTTGCTTTTTTGAAAGATCTGTATTAGCATGGTAACAGCTTTTTTTTGGTAAAAGTGAACCTCTTTAGATTTCCTTTGGTTATCAAGAAAAGGGGGCTAATATAGGTCTTCCATAAAAGCAAAGTGGCATAAAACAAACTTTCAGAAACCAGGGGACACCTGTAACCCAACCCAAACCAACAATGCTGAGCTGCAGTATTTCACTTACTCTGTTGTTGCAAATAGATTAAAAAATGTTACCATTCAAATCCCAATTGTCAGGACTCCAGACTGTTGGGCTAGCTTCTCAGTGGAGCTTTCTCTTCCCCAGAGATTTAGCACCCTACAGAGGGAGCAGCTGGCTCGCGTCAGAGTTTGTGAGATGCCATTCTCTCCAGGAGAACCCTGAAGGGAGAAGCACCCTTCAGCTCAGCCTCCAGAGGCCCAGGTGTGGGACAAGGACAAGCACGAGGACATGGACCAGCCTGGTTAGCCGCCCCACTGCACTACATGAGCTGTGCGTCAATCTACCTTTTGTCTGGTTTGAATCCAGCATAAGCGTCCAGAGCATTTTCACAGCCCTTGGATCATGAAACGCATGGCCTTGCCTGAAATGGTTCCTAACATCATTTACAGAGTTTCTGGGTGGGTGGCTTGCTCAAGATGACAACGAAAAGAAGTGAATCTTCTACCTGTTAGCTGTGTGACCTTAGGCAGTCTATTTAACCTCTCTGAGTATCTGAACAGTGAAGCTATGTTGTAATAACACCTACCTTGGAGGGCTTTTACAAGTATTAAGGAAAACAGTGCTTAGGTGTTTTTTAAGCTATTTGCTCAAAACAAAACAAAGTGATCCCCCAGATCTTGGATTACAATATTTGGTACAAATTCGTTGAAGAAAAATAAGAGAAATGTTACCCAGTGTTCTACAATCCAAACATACTAGTGTTAACGTACAGATCCGTAACCTTCCAACCATTTTCTTTGGTTGCACACGCAGAAGCACTTATATATTCACAAAACTGGTTCATATATATTATTTTATAACCTATTTTTGCCCCCTAATAAGTTATTATTTATATATTCCTTGCTAAGAAATATGTCTATGACATGTGTATTAGAGGTTGTATAACATTTCATTTTGTGGATATATTTTTACATGTCTAATCCCTGGCTTTTAAATTTTTTATTTCTTTTCTAATTTTTGCTCTTATAAGTAACTCTTTGATGAATACTCATGTACATAGATTCTTTTTGTAGTATATGTGCTGCTGAAGCGAGCACCATGTACATAGATTCTTGAGCAAATGACTAATCAGTTTTAGAGGTAAACGTCCAGGTGCAGAATTATTGATTAAAACCACTAACATTTTCATGTCACTTTATATATATTGTCAAACTGCTTTTCAGAGAAGTTCTACCAACTTAAACACTCTTGGTGGTGAAAGAATATTCCATTTCACCATAACTTTGCTGAAAATAGGCCTATATCACTTCTTAAGCTTTATCTTTTCGACAGATGATAAATGATATTCCATTGTTTTAGTCTGTGTTTCTTTGATTACTGTTAAAGATAAAACTATGTTTATATTTATTAGTTATGTTCTTTATTAAAAATTTTATTATTGACATTCAGGAAACTGTTATTAGGGGATTTAAATATTGCCTTATATGTTATAAATATTCTCATTTTTCATTTGTCTTTTAACTTTATGGATTTTTTGACGTTGTTTCCATTTGAAAATGTATATATTAAACCCTAGTAATATTTGGAATAGTTGGAATAGTAATCTGGAATACTTTTTAAAATAATCTTTCTCAAGAAGACATATGTCTGTTATGTTTTCTGAATCTTTGAAAAACTGACAGTAAGTTTCTGAGGCCCTCGTGTAACAACAAACAATATCTTGGCAATCTGAGCACTTTTGATACAGAATTCTCAAAATCCTGTCGAGGCTATTCCACACTTTTCTAAAAGTTAGTATCGAGAGGTAAGTCTGACGCCAAAATGGCTTTTCCTCCTAGTAAGTACCCTGGGTTTTTTTGTTGTTGTTGTTGTCGTCGTTGGGAAGAATGATTGCAAGATTTTTCCTTATATTTGAAATTGAAAAAAAAAAGGAAGACACAGTAAAGAGAGTCTATTTTACACTTGGGCCTAGTGCTCAGTGTGGCTTTAGGACTGAAGACAAGGATTCCCTCAACTCAAGGGAGTTACCTTTTATTGTTTATTTGGTCGCCACTTCCTCTCTGCCTGATGTGTTCTCCTTCCTGGGTTTCCTATTCAGTCTCCAGAACCCATCCCGCATGCCTTTTCTCTGAGTTCCCAAATTTCCCCAGTGGGAAGACTGGTTTGTTCATCTTGTTTTTTGCATTGTCCAGCTTGCTTTCAGTGTTGTCACCGGATTTTCACATCGGGTGATTATTCTCCCCAAAGCAGTCTTTCTCGACAGCAGATTGCTCCTTTTTCATGGGTATAATCTCCTGTCGACCATTTTTGAGAACCTGAATTTAATATTGTATAAAATGCCGCTGTGTCTCCTACAGCAAGCTTTTTTTTTTCTTTTTTTTTTTAAGGAGCACTCCTCTTTTGAGATCATGAGCATTTTTTATATGTCCAGATGTTTCCCTGCTTGCTCCTCTTTACAGAGGGAAGTCTACGTCTGTCCAGTTTTGGGACTTGGGACAAGTTCAGTTGGGAGTGTTTAGGTGTATGTTCAATTTCTCTAGTCTGAGAAGAAGGGGTCAGGGAAAAAATTTTAATTCCTATAGGTGGATTTCTCCAGATCAGAGTCTCAGAGTTCGTGGAGAGGGAGAAGGAAACCATGCCCCAGGTGACCAGGGGCTGGTCCAAGCCCATATGACCAGGGCTTCCCCATTGTGCGCACGACTCCTTTCCACCCAGCAGGGGCACTATCCCCCTTCTCTAACGGACAGGATGGTTCTGGCGATGGGCCTGTTGTAACAATGCCCTCACATTTCTCATCACATTGTTTGAAAGGAACTGAGCTGGAGCGGCTGTGGCTGTGCCTTCTTACAACAGATTTTGCTGAGGAGGGAGATTTGCACCTGTTTGGAGTTGGCACTGCATTTAGCGAGAGCAAGGGGGAGACTAGACACAAAGGCCAGCACATCCGGGATGATTACTGCCAAAATCACTTACCAAAGACATCTGCGAAGCTGTGATCCATTCCGGAGAGATGTGAAAATGAGCCCCAGCTGAGTCTCCCAGCAGGATGATCCCCCTGGGCTGTGAACCTGGGTGGCACAATTTATTTGCATTATTTATGCGCTCAAGTAGTTTGGAGCCTCCAGATTGGGTGGTCAGGAGAGTAGATACCCTGGTGTGTATGCAATGCCCAGAGCGTCATAACAGTGATGCATTGCTGCTTTTCAAGTGTTGGGGAGTGAGGGGGATCGCATTTAGGAGCTGAATGAGATATCTAGGCCATCAAAACTGCTAGCTAAGCTGTACAGATGCAGGTGTGTTTCCTAGCTCAGCATAAAACAAAACTGCCGTGCAACCTCATGAGTGAATGATGGATGAATCAAGGAATCAAAACTTCATCTGAACTCAGAAATACGCCCCGAGTTTTGGTTTTGGAAATCGCTCTCTTGAATTCCGTTGTAATTCACTTTAAGAATTAGTGATCTCATGGAGCAATTTTGACTTTTCAAAGATGGTACGGTCTTTTAAAGCTCTTGATCTGTATACACAAGAGCTCTGGCTGGACAGTTCTGGCTGATTAACAGGAGATGAACCTAAAGGTCTCTCTGAAGCCCTATCTGGAGGTTAGGAATCACTTAATCTGCCTCTGAGGCCCATTTACACAATTCATTTACCCTTGGGTGATGCATGTACTCTTCTAAATCCCTTAAGATCCTGAAAGAATCAACCGATGCCTCCCAGAGTCAGAGAGAGGGGTACCTCTTTCCCTTAGACAGTTAGACTAAGTTGACTGAGGGCAAGGACTGTATCACATCTGCCCAGGACAACTTGGAGCCAAGTATAGCCCTTGGTGCATAATAGGAATAGGCATTCAAGAAATACCTGTCAAATGGAGGAATAAACGAATGATTGAAGTGCTTTTCAGTGTTAGGGAAAAGCACTGCCTAAATGTAAAAAGTGATGCTACCAGAGAGTCTTGTCTGAGGCTCTTTGGGTACCACCAGGCACATATTTTCAGTAGTATATGGGTGATCATAGGCTTTTCCTAACAATACTGGCAGCTTAGATGTCTGTGGCATGTGGGTATTTAGAACACAGAGCTTTTGCTCAGCTATTTTTGGGAACTCCCAATGGCTATAACTTGGAGGTCTCCCTCAAGTCACCCAGATACGAATCTTTAGCCCAGTTACCTGCCACAGGGATTCTGTTAGCACAAGCCCAGATGTCTGACCTTGTCGTGTATCGAGAAGGACATGGAGAAAGAGGGCAAGTGAGCACTTCTATCTGTTTTCTTATTTGGAGAAGCACTAGGTTTCTGCTACCCTGCGCTCTTTCCTGTTGCCTTTTCTGGCATCATCATTCCAGTTTCCAATCCCCACATAAAGGGGGCAGTCAGAAAAATTCAGTTTTGCTTTTTCTAGACTCTGCCTCCACTTCCTACAAGTTTTTTTAATGGCTTTTTTTCCTGATTTTTCATGAAAAGAAATGGAAATTGATCAACTTTAAGCTGTAGCATCAGGCACTTCCTTCCTTGGGTGGTCTGTTTGCTTCAATGTGACTCAGACCAGAAAAGAGTGTCCCTATTGGGATAAGCACATTAACTCTACAATGCATACCTTCACAGAACTTCTTCTCATACGGAATTCCATCTTTTGGATCAACACCCTTTAAAAGAGAAATGATGGGATTAGCAGTTTGTTTTTAAATGTATGAGACACATACACTGAGGTTTTCCCTAATGGCTTTAAAAGTACAAAGGCAAGTCAGTGGATAAAACCCATTAAAATCTCTTGAGCCCTTAATTGAACATAGCAACACTCTGTGTAAGTGAGCTGGGCTTTAAGGAGCTGGGGCAGGAATAAGGAGAGATCAAACGCCCAACCATCTGGTCCAGAGGATGCAGGGCAGTGTCTGGAGGGCTGGCAGTATCGCCGCGAGGGGGCGCTCAGGGCCTACTGAGTGACCAGGACACAAGGTCAGAGTGTGTTCCTCAGTCCCTGAGCTGAAGCTCTAAGTGTGCTGACATTTCCACTCCCTAAACACTGATGCTTCCAGAGCAGTAATTCTCAGCGGGGCTGGTTTCCCCCACCCCTTCCCCAAGGGACATCTGGCAAAGTCTAGAGACATTTTTTGGTGGTGACAACAGAGAGAGGGGGAGCACCTGGCACCTAGTGGGTGGAGGCCAGCGATGGTGCTGGACATCCTATAATTTCCAAGGGACCTGAATTTCCAAGACTCCGGGATTTTGTTGGGATTTCTTCTATTGTTCTTATTGACTATTTGCTTTTGTACTTGATTTTGTATTTGTAATTTGGTATTCTTTTTGTTCAGGAGGACCTTCAATCATGTATTAGCTGAAGACCCCACCAAACGGGGGTCTGCTGCCATTGTCCTCAGGTAAGTGGTTGGGCTTCCTCCTTTCTTCCATCTCTCTTCCTAAAAGCTGCAAATCTGTTATTCATGGAGAGCTGGAGCAGCAGCATTAAATGCCTCGAGAGGTAGGTAGTAGGTAACTACAGGGTAATTTCCACCCTGCCTGACTAGCTTTGCAGAATAGAAAGAAAATGGCTGCCTTGAAGAGGCGGCAGCAAGAGGTTTTCTCCAACAGCTGTTTGGTTGTCTGTAAAACTTTGCTAACAGAACTCTTCATTTAATTTCTCTTGACTCAATACAGAATAAAGGGGTTGGATACGGGCGACTTCAAGCGGCTGTGACTGACAGACCCTCAACTCTCATTACATCCCTGCCATCCATCTTGTGAGATTGGACTCTACGCCATTCTTCCAATTTGCAGAGAAAGGTTTGCTTTCATCTGTCATCTTCTTCCGTAGGACTGACTAAAGCAAATAGGCTTTTAAGGAGGGCAGAATATCAGAGAATGGGACTAGGTTTGGATCTAGTTGCTTACCCAAATGCCATTACAGTTTGAATCCTCGTGTATATCCCAGTTGTCTGGCCTGAGAAGAAAACAGCAACATTGATCTTCAGCATATACATCTTGCACCCCATGAATGTTAGCTGAATGAATGAATGAGTGAACAATGTATGAAGGGTCCCTGATGGACAACTGGCTCGTCAAGAAGGAGTGCCATACATGATTGTCAGTGGCACACAGAAGCTTCCACTCGGCCTCTGCCATTATCAGGGTTTGGGATATTTTCTGAGCACCGTGGACCAACTCCGGTGGCCTCTATTCATGGACTGCGTTGTGGGACGGTGCTGATGGCAGAGTGAATGAATGCGTAGCCCACTTTATTGAGATAGGTGAGGCCATCACAATGACGCTCTAGACTCCCAAACACCTAAACGGAATGCTGTGGCCCCAGCCACCGCTAAAGGGAAGGCCACACACCCACTTGCTGAAGTCTGAGATGTGGCTGGCTGAACATCAGCCCGGGACTGAAAGGTGACATGTGGTCCACTCACGGGAGCTCTGGCCTCAATCCTCAGTCCCACGTGTGGCCCCCGAGCAGGAGGCTGGACACAGCTCCGCTGTGCCCGTGGACTTGCATGTCCCTCCCACTAGACTGGAAGCTCTGTGAAGGGAGGCTCTACTTTGTTTCCTCAAGCGCCCAACGGGTGGCGGAATGCTGGGCAACGAGAAGGTGCTCCAGGAGGGTTTCCTGGACAAATGTTCCATGAATGCTGTTCTTTCTTCACTGAACTTTATGTCAGTGGGGACATGGGAGGTCCCTTCTCTAAGGACGAATTCCCGAGGCTAGGGTTGGAATGATGCCTCCTGCCTCCTTTTTAGAAGGTAATTTCCCAAGTCAGTGATGAGCAGGGACGTACCTTTTGCCCGGGTATGCCATCCTGTTGGTGTCGTTGCAGTCTCTCCCTCGCCAGTGGTAGCCTCTCAACGTCTGGAATTGAAGAGCACACCCAGGAGGGGTTCATTTCCGCCCCTTGTTATCCATGAGGAAGGGCAGTCAGAGCTGTCCCAGGGGTACTGACATATGTGATTCTTAATTCCAATACAATCTAGGAACACTAGAGGTTACTAAGAAAATTAAGATTAAGATGCTGAGACATGCTGTGTGAGGGGAAATGTAATAGAGTCCCAGTGCCAATGCCGGGTGGTGGTGTGTGTGCATGTGAGTGTGTATGTATGCTGTTGGGGGTACAGGAGCGCGTATGTACATGGGTGTGTGTGCACTCACAGGTGTGGTTATGTGCATGCCTGCTGTACATACATGTGCATACGTTCATCTGTATATGTGTGTGTTCATGTGTGTGTGTGGTGCGTACACTTCCATAAACAGCAGGAACATCCAACTCTGTGAACATTATTAGTCATCAATCCGCTTAGCTTCCAAAACAATTGGTTTATTTGGTCAAATGAGTAATCATCGTACTGGATAATTTAAAAATCTCTAGCAAAGTTGGCTAATTTTGTGGATTTATTATATGATCGACCAGTCTTGATCCTTGATTTGAAAGAATCAAGAGTCAGGATAATATCGAACAACGTTTGTATTTCCCCCATTACCAGGTAGAATATCTGAGATCCCACCAACTTCGGGGAGTTACATGTGCCGCTTGCTCATTCATTTGCAGAGAACATCCTGACATCCTTACTGCTCTAAATCAAACATGTGCATACACATAAACACAACACACACACACACACACTCTAAGAGTAGGTTTAAGAATTTCCAAAATAATTCTCAACACCTTCCAAGATAACGGAAATACCCAGCTGGGAATAGCATCAGGTAACAAAAAACAGTCACGGCCAAAGACCCACTCTGATGGTTCATGTACTATTAAGATGCCAAAAAGTCCATAAAAATCATGGGATGGTGGATTATCAAATTATTAATACATTCACATGGAATTCAGTCTTATCTTGTTAAAGGCAGGATATTTGTAGAAAGCGGTACAATATTTAGTGGACATCTGGTTACTCTTAACAATACTTACTGGGAAAACGCTGTGTTTGTCTGAATCTACATCTTTGAATGGCACAGAATTTTCTATAGTTCTAGAAAAAAGAAAACAAAACAGCTGGTGAGCTAAGAAAAAAAGAAACTGTTTGTGGAAACAAACAGACATTTCAGATGCGGCTATGTTGAGTGTATGTGATAGAAGTCCATTCTAAAAATAAAATGAAGTGTCTCCATGGTATGGAAGAGCGCCAGCCCCGCTTTGCCAATCTCTGCTCTCCACCTAATTAGAACTATTTTCTCTCTGATATTAATGTGGCCCATATGGGGAACGAAACAATTACGTCAACATTTTAGAGAAGATAGGATATTGATGTTGAGATGCCCAGAAAAGAAGGAGACCGCATTTTTGGTCCAATGAACTCAGCACTATAGATTGAATTTGTGCCATTTTACACATTCTGTGATGGATGTCTTTTCTTAAAATCTACTCTTTTAAACCACTAACTCGAAAAATCTTGAGGCACTTGAGCTGGCAACGTTCACTCCCATTCATGAGCCTGGAAAACCAAAGACTCGGACATGACTGATGACCAAGCAAATTCATGCTAAAGCAACAGACCCCTCGCCCGAAGGAGGCTCTCCCCCTGCGTCCTCACTACCAAACTTTTCCCAGCTCCTGCAGCGCAAACACTGCTTTCCCTCTAGGAAAATCTCTTATGGAGTAGCAGGTTAGAGCCATCATATGGCAGGGTGAGGCTAGTTTCAGAGCCTAGAAGGTAGAGAGTAACGTGAGCCTTTACAGAATTTATTAAATGGTCTTTTGAATCAAGAGCATTCCAGCAGTTTGAGAGCCTTAAGGCAAATGGATTCAGCAAGAGCCAGCATGAAGCTTAACTAACTCCGGGATGGGGGACCAGTGGACCCACCAGAAGTCTGGGTCATAAGCTTCTCTGGAAATGGCCTCGTGAGACTAGGTAGTTTCCCCCATGTACATATCTGACCTCTTGGACAGCTAGTATAGTTTTCTAGGTGAGAAAAGGAGGAAAGACACACACACACACACACACACACACGCACACACGCACATACAGTACAGACCCAAAGAGTCATATTTTTTTAGCCTGGGAAAGATGGTAGGTGAAAGGTCCCACTTAGTACTCCAAAGTTCTCCCCTGCCTTGCCATCCTGATAGGAGTTTGAAGGAATAATGAGTTGTCTCTAGAATTGGAAAGTGAGTTCATTAAATTAATGAACAAATGAAGCAGATGAATTAATGAACAATGAAGATGAAGCAAATTAATAAGCAGATAAAGATCTGCTTATTTTAAAGGCTCAAAGTAACTAACCCAAACCATACATTCTAGACCCAGTACGATAGACTGGTCATCCAAAGTAGCATAAACTGCAATTTACATAAACTCCACAATCCCATATTCATAGTCTCTAATCCAAACAGTTCTGAAAACTGAGTTTTTATTTTTCTTTTTTAACTTTGCAGAGAATTCATTTGGTGGTAAAACTAGATCTGAACTGATATAAGGCAATTCATCAGCTTTACCCTACTTGGTGTGAATATTTATACATTTCACTGCTGAAAAATAAACATGTTTGATCAGGAGGTACTGAGAGTATTACATGACCTATGGTCACCATATACTGATTTTCTTAAAATCTGGAAAATTCTGAATTCCAGATCACATCTGACTCCACGGTTGTAGGTAAGATATTGTTGATGTTTACGAACATTACTTCTGCAAAACTGTGTCTAAATCTGATACTTCATGTACCCCGATAGATGTCCAGTTGGATATGGAAACATCCATTCATTCATTCATTCACTCATTCATTCATTCATTCATTCTACAGGTGTTTTTGGAATCCCTGCTGTGTGGCAGACACCATGTCAGACATTAGGGATGCACAGAAGACATATTTCTAGCTAGAGATGCTTCAGGGGGGCAAACAACTCATCAACAGGCAACTACAATGTTATGGAGAAAATGCTATAAAGGGTTGTGCACCAAGAGCAAAAACACTTCTAATGTGATATAGGGAAGGAGGTAATCTCAAGTTTAAATTTAAAGGATGAGAGAGCATTTTCAAGGCATGTAATTGGGTGAAGAATGTTCTAGTAGGAAAGAAGAGTCATGGGAGGCCTCTTAGCATAGCTCTGGGTTCTGAAGTTAGACTCTCTGGGTTTGAATCCCAGGTCTGCTACTTGCTGTGTAACCTTAGGAAGATTATTTAATCTTTTGTGCCTCTGTTTCCTCACTTATAAAATGGGGCCAATATTAGTACCTGCTTCCTAGGGCTGTTGTAAAGACTAAGTGAGTTGCTCCAGGGGAAGCATCAAGCCCTCTGCCAGGCATGCGGTAAACGCTCACAAAACATTAGCTCTTTTTATTATTTTGTGCAATGGTAACAGTTATTCCAAGGATGATTTCTAGGGCTGGGCAAACAGGAGGCAGGTATCCGTTCCGATGGCATTTTAGTTTTTGGAGCCGTCCCAAATCCAATCCATGTATCCTCTTCAGATTGTCAGATTTCCCGGCACACAGTATTCTACCGGTTACCTTGTTGGCTGGGACAGCTAATCACCTGCTTGGGGATGAATATCAAATCTATTTCCAATAGAGCCATAGAGCTCTAGGACTGCCAGTAGTCGAGCCAGCAGGCTTGATCCAGTGAGCAACTGTAATTGCAGGTGAATGTCATTCATTACATAATAGAATAGCTATTCAAGTTCAGACTCCCTAAAATTATTCCATGAAAATGGGGCATTACAACAAAAGAAATCTAGGGAGAATAAAGTTTCCATGTGTAGCTGTCTCACATTTGAGTCCCAGGCAGCACTCCAGGGCTGGGAATGGGTCTGTTCAATATGCATGGGGACGTGTTAGATGCATCTCTGTAAGATGAAATGAGAGCAGAAAAAACCAGGAAAGAATACACCCGGGCTCACCTTGGTGGCAGGGACGGAGACCGATGTGGTTGGGAGGAGCGGGTCATGGGGAAGAAGGAACAAGTAAAAAAAGAGAAAAGAATGATGAACTAAAGGTAATTAACGTAGGCTAGGATAGTCTGTATGCCTTGTGAAATGATCCATATACAGGTTTATGCATATGGAAATTAAATAAGAAGAGATTATTAAGAGGGGACTCTCTTGACTTACCATTGTTACAATAAAAAGTAGACAGTGCATAGGGACAAAACAAAAAGAACAAAAACTTGATTACCCCATGGTAGTAGCTTGGTATCCTACACATTTTTGTTCTAGTAAAAGAGTGCCTTTTCTTTATTTATTCCTTTGTTTCTTCAGTGAGTCCCTACTAATTTGAAGCAAAGTGTTTTAAGTACAAGGATAAAAAGTTTACTGAGAAATGGTGTCCCCACCCTGTAAGAGCTGTAGGTGGTATGGGAGCCTGTTGGGGAGAGGCCTAGAAGAACGGGGTGCACGAGCAGGCACTGCTGAGCTCGGGGTACGGAGGGCTAGCCAGATGCTTGGGAGCAGGGAGCTAGGAAACTGCTCCCAACTGGGGACACCGTCACTGAATTTTGAAGGCATTAGACCAGACAGGATGTGGCAGGAGAGGCACAGAACAGGAAAAGCATTCCTCCTGGAAGGGACTCTGTTGAAGGATGATGTGATAAAAGACACACAGATCTTGTCTCTACCACCTGCTGACTGTGCCTCGGGGGTCAGATATCCAGCGTGGAGAACCTACTAGCTCATCCACGAGTGGGGTGGGGAGTCAAGGGACAGACAACTGAGTGGCTCTGAGCCCGGCCTTTGCAACCAGGCTGCTATGTTCAAGTGGCAGATTTATTGACTACAAGCACCACGGCCTCGGGCAAAAGACTTTACCTCTTCAGAAAGGGGACAATGATGCCATCTGCCTTGTAGGCAGAGTAGATGCACTGCAGATGCACGGACAAGAGTTCCCAGTGCATAGCCCTTACCAGATAACTTTCAGTTACTGTTATTATTACTAAGCCACAGGTTGTTTTGAAGAATAAATGAGGCTGCATTTAAATGTGCTTTGTAAACCATAAAGCACTGAATAAATTGTGATCTGGTGCAAATTACATTCGGAGCACAATGATTTTTTTTTTTTTTTTAGAAAGAAGGAAAAAACACACTGCTTTTGCTTTTTCATAAAAGAAAAATTTCCCTTTTAAACAGCGCCAGGAAAATCCCTGGCCACAGATGCTCTTGAATTCAATTTTTCAAAGGTGGTTCAATTGAAGAGTTGTCACTTAGGGTCCTGCTGGCCCATATTTGACATAGAAAATGCAATGATGCTTTCAGCAAGGAGGGGACAGGTGTCTCAATTCAATAAGAGCTAGGCATAATGAAATGACTGGGGGCTTAGGGAGCTGCCTACATCTCAGCCTTCCAGCATCTTCTTTCATGTCTATTTCCCCTCTGCTCCCCATGTCCTGGTAGTCTCTGCATCCAGCCCTAGTCATGAAAAGAGGGGCTGATCTTGTTTCTGGGACCCAGGTCAGCACTTTGCACAGCTGGCTTGTGGGAACTCATGTGGGCAGATGAACCAGGAAAAGTTTTAAAACTCTTGGATCTCCAAGAAGCTTTGAATGTAGGTCAGAAGATAGTCTCCTCCTCTCCTGAGAAGCTTTCACAGCAGACAGGAGATGCTGAGTGGCTTGAAACTCATGAAACTCATGAGATGAAGGATGGAAGAATGCAGAAAAAGTGCCTCTTCTTATGGGTTGAATTGTATTTGCAAGAAGTCATGTTGAAGTTCTCACCCCCAGGCCCTACGAATGTGACCTTTTTTGGAAACAGGGTCTTAGCTGGTGTCACGAGGTTAAGATGAGGCCATGAGCCTGGCCCCTGATCCAATATGACTGGTGTCCGTATAAAAGAAACAGACGGACACACAGGGAAAATGGCCATGGAGGAGGCTGGAGGCAGAGACTGGAGAGCCAACAAGGACTGCCGGCTCCCGCCAGAAGCTAAGAGGCAAGGAATGGTTTGACCCGGAGAGTCGGAGGCACTCTCAGAGAGAGCAGAGTCTCAGAGGAGCCCTGCCAGCACCTCGCTTTCAGACTTTCAGCCTCTAGAACGGGGAGAGGATACATTTCTGTTCCTCTAAGTCACCCAATTTGTAGGTATATTATTACAGTCGCCCTAAGAAATGACTATAGCCTCTGAGTCCGGATGCGCAGCCTGAGTCACACCCAAGCCCTTGCAAGGAGAGCTGGACGGAGCAGATACATGGGGCAGCTGGGAGAAGTGATTTCTTTAAGACTCAGTGCCCTTCAGTGTGAAATGGAATAATAACACTCCCTACTTCACGGAGTTGTTGTGAGAACTAACGCGGACAGGTGTGCATGTTCTGCGTGTGGCACCCACAGCAGGGACTGTACGCTGTGGGACAGCGGCCACCGTCACACGGGAAGGGGCCAAGTGCAAGGTAAGGTAGAGCCTGTGCTATTTTGCCTCTTGGTCCAATGTCCCTCTTGGCACGCCGTTCCATCTTGTAATGCTGTGGACAGCGATTATGAGGACACCCAGCATCACCTCAGACTCAGAGGAGAGCTGGGGTGTGGGATTTAAATAGAGACGGGGGTCCTGGGAATTTGGGAGTGTCTCTGCATTGGCAACACTGTTCATACATTTCTGAGCCCGAGCTTTCAGGTGGTGGGTTGGGCTCTGTGAAACAAGTCGGTCCAGCCTTGTGAGTGTCTTGGACTAAGGATGCTCAGAGTCCGTTCCATGATGAGGCGCCGACATTGACCTTGTCTGTCTTACGCAGCAAGGAGGGGCTGTCCCCACGTGTGGCACGGGTGCGCACCAAGCTGCCCACAAGTTTCACTGGAAGACTGCATGCCAGCCCAGGGTATAAGTCAGATTTGAGGTTCAAAAATGTTGGTGTTTATGCAGTGGATTTCCAAAATGATTTGTGCATAGCTTATTTATCTTTTAGTTTCTGTACAAATCATGGCATGAGACAAGGGCAACAAACACTTTCACCTTCCAGAAGGTGCCTTTTACGTTTGACGGTCATTTTAGTCATTGGAAAACGGGGACAACCAACAGTGCCATCTCATGTCAATACTCAGGGAGTAGAAATAGTATACGTACGATTTAATCCTCTGACAGATCTTGGCCAAAAATGGGAGGGAACAAACATCAAAACTACTTCTGGCATGTTTCTGGAGAGGAAAAAAAAAAAAAAGAGTTGCTTAGTTCAAGGAATAGCCTGCAACTTGTAAGGCTCCTTCTTCTCCTGCTGGCTCCATAGTCTGGATTTCGGGAGCCTCTTTCCTTCAGAACCCGGGCCATCTCATTTAACTAAAGTGACCTCTTGTTTCGGACCCCACACTCCATCCTCACTCTGGCCCCCTACCTTTGTTCTTGCCGGGGCCTCAGCCTTCAGCTCTCCCTTCCTCATGCTACCCGCGACCCGCAGCTTCACCTATGCTCCATCTCTTCCCCAAAAGGTCTGGGCCACCATGGTCAGCTCCGCTTGGGCCATACCATTCCCCTCCCTCCTAGTACTCAAGGGCTTCGAGAAAGGGTTTGAAATAAAGAACGTGTTCCAAGAGAATATCCAGCCCACTATGAGAGAAAGTCAAGACTAAGAGGAGAGACATGGCCAGGGCTTGGGAAGAAGGAAGGCGGAAGTCCCCTTTCCTGGGGGGCGCGGGGGGTGGAGATGTTGAGAGGCGCAGAGATGAAGCTTCTCAAGCTTCATGAGCAAGGGAGTTCAGAAAGCAGTTGCCATAAGACTCTAGCCGTGTGACAGATGGAAAGCCCCGGCTTTTGACTAAGAGGTATGTTTACAATGATCGTGGTTTCCATGATGGTTTCCTTAGATGAAAGAAAAAGACAACAGGGTTGAAAAAGTTAGAAACTAGCATTTATCACTGAGTGCGGAGAGAGAGGTGATTTTGGCCCGCTCCAAGAGTCCTGCAGATGGCCATGAGTTGGACCCTCTCCCACAGAGGAGAACAAAGCAAACTCATTTTCATGCTTTGAATCAAAGTTGAGCTAAACTTTGTGATGTTTGCTCAACTTTCTAGAATGAGAGGAACAAACCTTATTGGTGCAAGATACAGAGACAGAAGAGGTTGTCCTTCTCATCGAGTTTACTGCTTAGTGGAGTGCAGGGGTGAGCATCTCAGCTCTTGGGGTGCTTTGGGGTGTCTGCGGTGGTCCTGGCATTAACATGGCTGTCTAGGAACCCCGAGGAGGAGGTGGGAGATAAACGAGAACCCGTAGGAAGGATGCTGGCAGGAAGGGACAGATATTCTAGGCTTTGTGACCCCGAGTGTGGCCCACAGACTTGCTACAAGTGCAATTTGTGCACCTCGCCCTGATCTACTGACTTGGAAAGCTTGGGGTGGGTCCTGGGAAGCAGTGTTTTCTGAGTCTCCAGGTCATTCTGACGCTCGCTGAAGTTCGAGAACCACTGCTTTAGGCCCTCACTGATGAAAGTGTGATCGCAAACCCAGAAAGTATGTCTGAGAATGTCTGGAAATGCAGAGTCTTAGGCCCCACAGCAGACTTGCTGAATCAGAATCTGTGTTTCGTCAAGGTCCCAGATTATTGGGGCAATAGCTGAAGCAGGGGAAACCTGGGGCTTCGTAGAGGGAGTGTCCTGTGGTGGCGTGAGGTGTGGCATCTCAGGGGGCCACCGCATGTCTCACCCTGGCTGGGGGGTAGCGAAGCACAAGGACATGGTGAACCCCGGAAGCAAGGGGACATCATGACCAGCCTGGGATGCCGCACTGTGTGCTCTCCGTGGTGGGGTTATTGAAGATGTTAGCTGAGGGATCCCATTTGTATTTCAGGAAGGTATCCTGGGGCTGAGATGGTGGCCTGGAGGAGGTGAGCTGGGGCAGAGAGACCTATTGGCAGAGAAAGACCCTGAGACCTGATCCTGGGGTTGCTAATCTCAGCACTAGTGCTATTTTGGGCTGAATAAGTCTTTGATGCGGGCTGTGCTGTGCCCGGTAGATATTTAGCAGTGCATCTGGCACCCAGCCATTCAGACGCAAGCAGCCCTAAAATGTCACCAGACATTGCCAAATGTCCTCAGGGGAGAAGTGGGGAGGACCAAGTTGTCACTGATGGGGAACCGCAGCTGTAAGGTGGGAGGAGGGATGGTTAGGCAAAGGAGGGGTGGTTAGAAGGCTGAGTCTAGAGACCTGGTAAGTGATAGAGACGAGCCCTGCAGACACACCGTAAAGCAAACACCAGCATGAAATTATACAGCAACGAAGGTGGCAGTCTGGAAATACAGACACATTCTGAGACTCAGGAGTTCAAAGTCAGGTTGCATTTGAACTATGTCTTTGAATATTTACTTGAATCTGAAGGCCCTGGTCTAATTAACCTAATGACAAGGTAGATTTTAACACCGATGTAAACAATACATCAGAAAAATGTATTCGGACAGCCTTATCATTACTGCACGAGAGGTACAAAAGAATTAAACTTTTGCACAGTGAACTGCACAGCTGTTCACTGTCAGAATTCGACTGAAGGCTGTGGCTGTCTCTGACATTCATTGTGCAGAAATTGGGTCTAGGGTGTGGACAATAGGTGATGAAGCTTGCCCAGGGACCATCTGCTCCCCCCACCCCGAACTCCTCCTGTTCAGACAGAGGTTTTAATTATCCAGTCCTTTCATCACATGGCACAGGAAAGACTAACCTCTTATCCTTGCCTTGCAAAGGGAAATGAGACAGACATAGAGTAATGTTGCAGAATTCCTCCCTTGCAGTTTGCTAGCCCCTTCCTTTCAATTTGAACTTTGCTACACAGAGGCAAAATGAGTGCTGTTATTAATTCAGCAATGGTTTTAAAATATTGCACCTGGCGGCATGTAATCCCATTTAAATGAAAGTCTCAATTTGGGCTGTCCCTGGGCACAGGAGCCACGCAGCATCTTCGTTTAGCAATCTATTTGAACCAGTTTCTGCTTGTATCCTGAGCTTTCCCACACACCAGGATGTTAAATGAAAACAGAATACACAGGGGTTGAATAAAGAAAAAAAATTGGTGACTAAACAGAAGGTCAAAGGGTAGAGAACAACTGTTCTTCTGTATGCAGCCAAACTGAAGGTAAATTTCTGCATGGTGAAGTGCTTTTCAACCCTTGCTATGTGTTATTTTACTTGGGTTTAATTGCACTGGGGAAGATGATTCTACTGAGTAGGTAAGTTTTTGATCTGGGATGTCAGGTACAGTTGCACAGGTCATGCACTGCATAATTTTAACCTACATAGCCTGTGATGTGAATGGTGCTTCCTGAAATTTAGTGCTGAGGAGGTCTGGCTGAGAGCCATTGGCATAGTGGAGAAGGTAGGAACTTGGAAGTAGCTAGATCTGGATTTAAATGATGGGTTTCTCACTAGCTATGGGGAATGAGCGTATTACTTAACATATCTGATCCTTAGTTCTCTCATCTGTAAAATAGGGTTGATAACAAAAATATACTATCTATTTTTTATGAGTTTTTGTGAGAATTAAGTAAATTGATTCCAAACCTCAGGCACTCTAAACCCTTAGATGCTCAGTTTTCTGCTAGATCCATGAGGACCCTCTCAGGGCCTCACTGAGATGCAGATATTTTCTGCAACATTCCCTTCCACAATATTTCACTCTTCCCCAGTCTGATAGGCTGTGCTGAAATGATATGCAACCTACTATGTGCTTTTTTCTGCATCCCGGCCAGGTCTGCAGTTAGACCAGCCATCACAACGTAACTAACTGGACCCAGTATCATCTGAGCAGTAATTCAAGAGACACTTATTTGCATTTTCTGATTATTTTCCTTGATAGCTTTAATCTAGAGAGTATATAAATTGGAGGAGGTTTTTGAGGAGTTTTGTATTGTTGTTTCTTTGTTTTGTTTTGTTTTTTCTTTTTTTGCTTCTCACAAGGAATTATTGGAATCTGGCCCTATGAATTATGCTTGCAATTCTGATGACAGAAATGAAAAATCGTAAAATCCTAATTAGCCTTTGAGTTAATGCCAAGGCAGTTTGTGCTGGTGGAGTTAACAATGCTCCAAGAAGAGGTTTTTAGATGCATGTGGAGAAGAAGGAAAGGAGGATTGTATTATTCTCCAGTTTTTGTTTAGAGTTCTGAAGGTGGCCAAGGGTTTCCCGTGATATTTCAATTCCTTGTTCCATGGCTGCGGCCGATTAGCTAACCCACTACTGTTGGTCTTTAATTACTCACTGAATTAAATAACGGCCGGCAACACAGACATTGTGATTGATTAACTGCGCAGAAATGCCTTAATATTGCCATTCACCACATACTAGCCTTGTACATCAAAACCCATATGCCCCCCAGGAGTGGGGTTGCCAGATAAAATATGGCACGGAACATACTTATACTAAAAATGTATTCATTGTTTATCTGAAATTCAAATTTAACTGGTCTCCTCTATTTTTATTTGCTAAGTCGGGCAAGCTGAGCCACAAGGGCTTTTCTTCCTCCTTATTCTGAGCTGCCAAATAATGATTACTCTAAATGTACTGCATTAGGGGGAGTGACGAGCAGGGCGATGAGGGAGAGGCCGAGGACGAAGGCCAGGCCCTCTCATCTCTGAGGAATGCTTCCTTATTGCCGGGATCTTTAGCATGGAGGGAGACTGGGTTCTTTGAAGGTTTACTTCCTGTTCAGATGTGCATCCAGGGCCTAAGTCAAATACTTGACTCCGTGATAACTGATTTGAAGTAAACATGGTATTGATTGAGTGCTGGCTAAGTTCCAGGAACCCCACCAACACTCAACACACATCCGTTCTCTTAGTCCTCACGCCCATGCTTTGACGAAGCAAAGCCATTGTATCTGGCTTGCTGATACGGAAACTGAGGCTCAGCTCAAAGTCACGATATTTAGAAAGTGGAGGGGCAAAAGGATGGAGCCTCCTTCCAAATGGTCTACTGGAGAGGAGCAGTCCTCAACTGTGAGCACCAGAGGACACCTGGCAACATCCGGAGCCATTTTTGGTTGTCGCGACTGGGGAAGGGCCACGTGGCTGCTGGCATCTAGTGGGCAGAGGACAGGGATGTGGCTGGACAGCCTGCAGTGGACAGGACGGTACCCGCCACCAAGGAGTAACTAGCCCCAAATGTCAGTACTGCCCAGTTTAACACGTTCTAGTGTAACTGCAATCGAGAGAGAGGGAGGAAAAAAAAGGGGGGAGGGTTCACTTTCCTACTTCACTACGGCTGTGGTGTGTTGGGGGCTTGGATCCGGAGTAGCCCCTGGCCTGAGAGGTGTGAGAGCAGGGGAAGGGGAAGATGAAAGCACCAAGCAGAACACTGGTATTCTTCTCATCTGTTGCTTACCAGAGCTGGGGATCTCTTCACCATCCGTCTCGCCTTCTCTAGTGTAAGTTTCCATGGCTCCTATAAAAACAAAGTTAGACAACATGACAGCTAGTGTCTCATCTCTGCTTTCTAGGTCTTCTCTGAAGTTAGGATTTTTTTTTTTTAAAGATTTTATTTATTTATTTGAGATAGAGACAGTGAGAGAGAGCATGAGAGGGGAGAAGGTCAGAGGGAGAAGCAGACTCCCCGCGGAGCTGGGAGCCGGACATGGGACTCGATCCCAGGACTCCGGGACCATGACCTGAGCTGAAGGCAGTTGCCTAACCAACTGAGCCACCCAGGCGCCCCAGAAGTTAGGATTTTTAAAGTCCGTAAGTTTGCAGTAAAGAAAGGATTCCATAAAACTGTGATAAAATAATTCGCAAGAAGGCAATTTCACGCTAATAACTCTTTATTAAGGGATTTACTCTGTGCCAGATGCCGGGCTAAGTACTTTGCAAACAGGATCTTATTTAATTTTCACAACAGCTCTGCGAGATACGACCTTTTTATAGATGAGGAAATTGAGATGCAGGAAAGCTAAGAAACTGGGGGAAGATCGCAGAGCCCGGGTCTGGCAGAGACCCAGCCCGAACTTCTACCTTCCCACCTGCTCTGCTATGCGGAGGTCTCCAGGTACCTTCTCCTCGGGTCTGGAAGCCCCACGGCAGGAGGCGGCCAACAGCTCACCTGAGTGGGGACTGCTCCCACACAAGGTCGCACCCCATCTCCTATTCACCACCTCTCTGGTTTCACTCCCCATTCTTTCAGCCACGTCTAGAGCATCCAGGTGTATCTTCTTAGTTCACATTCCAAGTACAAAGAGTTCGGTGATTATGACCAATGACTATTGTTACAGAATTCCCTCTGGGTATACTTGTGGGCATTTGGGGAGGAAAGTAACCCTGGGGGAAGGGGCTGGGAAGTATTTGCTCCCAGCACTGCTTCCTAAATTTCTGTCCTCCCCACCTGTCCGGACATAGCCACAGTCTTCCCCGTGCTGCTCTCTGTAAGACCTAGGACAGCCTGGGTGCTGGTTTGCACATCGGGGTTCAAACCCCAGCTCTGCTGAGTATTAGCTGTGTGTCCTTGGGCAAGCTAAACTCTGAGCCCTTCAGTATCCACACTTACTTCCTTCACATGGAAGAAAGCCCTATTTTTGTCGTCTGTAGCATGGGGGTGATGTCTACCTCGTAAGGGTGCCGGGAAGATGACAGGACATCATTCATGTAAAGCCCTAGGCCAAGGCCAGCCCCAATAATCTCCAGCTCAAAAACTGATGGGTTGGTTGGAAAATTTCTGTTTCAGCCCCAGATGTCCCCTCACACAAATCAGTAGGGAAGCTGGGATTATGGGAGAGTGCCATAGTTCTCACTCCAGGAAACTGAGAACATCGCCCCTGCATTTAAGCAGCAAGAACAGGTACTAGGATGGGACTTTGGGGCTAGCTGCCAGCAGGAGAAGCCTCCCAGGAGGTGTGGCCATTGCTGCTCATGGGCGTTCAGGACTTGGGTCTTCGCCTGACTGCTCTATGTATTCTCCACCCCTGGGGCGGAGCCTTCCCCCTTTAGGGAGCACTGTGCTATTCTGAAGACCTCGGCCATGCCAAGTGGACGTGAGTGGGGGAGTGACCGCTCACTGGGAGCTTGGGTTGGAACCAACTTTCCAGCAGGTGCTTTAGGAAGGAGAGCAGAGCTAGCCACAGGAGCTAGCTTGCCCTCTGCGGGCTGCCTCTGAAACCATCTCCCTGGCTTCTGCCCCAAATCGCACTCCTCCAGCTCAAATTCAAAGGATGGCAAACCGAGGCTCTTGTGTCGGAGGCAGCAGGCCCGCGGACATCTAAGAGTGCAAGTCAGTAGCCTGAGAAGACAGGCTGCTCTCCAGGTCAGTCTGGTGGCCAGGACGCCCCTGGATGGTGGATGTTTCGTTAACACACCGAACCGCGAATGTACCAGTTGGTGAACAACCACGTCCCTGAGCCCCTGAGGGTCCCCGCCATGGGCC
Organism: Nasua narica; assembly: GCA_028533885.1. NCBI lineage: Eukaryota > Metazoa > Chordata > Mammalia > Carnivora > Procyonidae > Nasua > Nasua narica. The sequence goes on from CM052806.1 coordinate 56,492,033, forward strand.
TGGCATACAGCCTCTCTCTAGGACTCCCAGACTTCCTTATGATCGGTCCACAAAGGGGCCAAAGTCACGGAACAGCCTCAGGGGCGCCTGTAGACTAAGCTCCAACACCACACCCAGTGTCTAGTCTGTTGGCTGACGAAAGCCCCAAAACAGCTCATTGTAATCCTCCCTTGAAAAGCCTAGATGAAAGCAATTTTGGCTTTTTCTGGGAATTCTCACAAATCCTGGAAGCTCTCTGGTAGGTGAACCTCTCAGGCAGGGTCATTACAGGTCTGGTTGCAAATTTCTGTCGTGGTGCCCTTTTTGGCTGCTCTCATTAGTTTAAAACTCATTCTCTGTAATACCGTAACATGATACTGGTGCCTCTCTGCCTTAATTACGTGCCTCCTGCTTTTCTGCTTGGAAATACCCCTTTCATTCTAAACCCCCGCTCAAGCACCTGAAGGGCCTAATACAGTCCGAGCTGCATACTAGAGGCTCAGCGGATATGTAAATGAAAAGGGAAAGAAAACCTGTGTGGTATCATGTTAATCAAGGAAAACAGGCCCCCACATATTACACGCAACGAAAAGAAATCCTGCGGAGACATATGCCAAAATAATTGCGGGTGACACCTTTTTTCCTTTTGGTTCTTTCTTGCGTTTGCTAAATTTCGATAATGAGCCCCAAATCAGCAATGCATGCTTTTTAAAAAGAACTCAATATATATTGCCCTGTTTCTTCCTGAAGAAACAAAAACATGCTCATGACACAGGGACACAGTGAGAACCCCGGAGATCTGGTGCCAAGAGACGTTCCTGCCCTCCCAGGGCTTCTGGGCCGCTGAGGAGACAGACAAGGGAGGACCACAGCAAGCAGAAGCAAGAGGGGTAGAGAGAGGCCTTGGCAGGGTCCTCGTAGGACAGGCCATTTGGATCCCCTTGAGGGAACTAATCTGCATTTCTTCAGCTCCTTTCTCTGAGGGGATCAATGTGTAGTGAGGGATAAAGACAAGTAAGCCAAACAAACAAACCAAAAGCCCAGTGACAAGGGCTGCACCAAATACCTTCTGACCCCCATGGTGCCATGTGTGATGATGCTTCTGTCGTCCTCCCTGGAGGGCCGAGGGGAGGACTGCCAGGACCTGCTTGCCCGGAACGCCCCATGCTCTCACAGCTCAAGTGCACGAACGTCAACAGAAACAAAGAGAATCTTGATACCAGGCCTGATCTTCTGTCCCCAGAAGAAAATGGACGTAAGGATTCAGAGATACTTGGAGGCATCCCTAGGTTGCTCAGTTGGTTAAGCATCTGCCTTCGGCTCAGGTCATGATCTCTGAGTCCTGGGATGGAGCCCCGCGTGGGGCTCCTGGCTCAGTGGGGAGCCTGCTTCTCCCTCTCCCTCTGCCCCTCCTCCTGCTCATGCTCTCTGGATCTCTCTGTCTCAAATAAATAAAATCTTTTTAAAAATTTTAAAAAAGATACTTGGAAAAGCTAACTTTTTTGTTTGTTGTGATGACAGGCAAATGGGCAAATTGTTAGTCATGTGCAAATGGAGATAACTGCTCTCTCTCCTCGGTAAACTTTCACTGTTGGCAATCTGGTGCTTGAGGCGGCACTTCTGAATATGAGGACCACTCTTGCATCCTCCAAAAAATTAAGATTTCAGAATGGAGGGGGCAACTGTAATCAGGGGTTGGAGAGAACGTCTGGGGATAGATGGTGAGCTGGAGAGGAACCCTTTCTGGCCGGAAGCCATACTGGTGTGTATGACTCATCTAGAGCAATGATCTGAGGCATAAGCAGATTCTCCATCAACAATGAGGGCTTGGTTCTGGAGTGTTCATTTGATCTTGCAACTTGCTAAGGTGGACCCTTTCCAGTTTCTCATTACTTTCTGCCTCTGGTCATAGTGGGTCCTATTCCAGCCTCAAATCCCCTTCAGGGTCTCTCTAACATTCTCACGAGTGGCTTGCCAAGAGGGCCCCACACAGGCTTACAGAGAGATAAGCCCTCAGCAGGGGAGCTTAAGAGTCCCAAGAACCATGGATATGTAGAGTGTATTTCTTTACTCAAGAATTCAGAAAATTCCAAGGATAATACGGCACTGCGTCCCAGCAGGCGACAAGAGGGGGAGAGGTCATCGACCTTTTGCTTGATCATCAGAGAGCATAGCAACATATATCCATGGTAGTTCATGGAACACATCTGTCTAGAATGATTTAAGTGTTCATGCAGACCAGAGCCAGCCCAAACTCTTCGGACAAGAGGAGAGGTTCAGTGACTACCGATCTTCAGTGGAAGGTACTCAAATGTTGTACTGATCGCTAGGTCATGGGCTCCATCATCATCTTCTATTTAAAGTGAGTTTGGGGGCACCTGGGTGGCTCAGTTGGTTGGGCGACTGCCTTCGGCTCAGGTCATGATCCCGGCGTCCCGGGATTGAGTCCCATATCGGGACTCCCGGCTCTGCGGGAAGGCTGCTTCTCCCTCTGACCTTCTCTCCTCTCATTCTCAGTCTCTCTCTAATAAATAAATAAAAAATCTTAAAAAAATAAATAAAGTGAGTTCAGACTCCAGAGCGCTTGTGGATTTGAATCCTAGCTTTGCCATTCACTCATTGTGGGACCTTGGGCCAGTTACTTAAGCACTCTGAGACTCACTCTCCTCAACTGCAAAATGGGGATGATAATCCTGTGTGTGTATGTGTGTACTGAACAAGATGGCCCTTGGCACAGGGCCTTGCCTATAGTAACCACGACATTAGTGTTAACAGCAACTGATGGTTTTTGAGTTGTTACGTCACCAATGCGTAGCTGGAAAAATTACCGTAATTACACCACCAGCCTACGAAAATGGACACTGTATTTCAATGCTCTTGAAAACCACCCTGAGTGGAAAGCGGTGAGGTTACATAATGTAAGCAGGGCCACTCAGCAAACAGAGCTGGCAGTACTCAAGTCTCCAGACCCCAACAGCTTTTCTACCACGACCACACTGTTTCCCAAGAACAAAGTAAGCCTGAAATTTTAACACGCGTGAGAAAATATGACCTCCAAGGTTTCACCAGGGCTTAAGGAAATGGCAAGGGGAATTCACGTGGAGTGTGAATGGTTTCACGCGAAGACTCACAGGGTCAGGGGAGAGAACGTGCTCTGTAAGCCAACCACCTACGCAGCTGTGTGGAAATGCAAGTACGAACATAGTCGCCAGCGTAGGACTGATCATGAGAGAGGAAGAAAGAGTCATGGGCTGTCATTCATTCTATTCATTCATTCCACAAATGCTTACTGATTGTCTATGCTGTGTGGCAAATTATATATTAGGGATGTAATAGTGAATGAGACATAATCCTTCTCACCAAGGATTTTATAACCTGGGAGAGAGGATCGGCAATAAAATGTAATTGGAATACAAGGTAGCAAGTGTTAGGTAATAATTACCATTATTCCTATTTTACAGATGAGGTAGGCTGAGTCTTAGGGTGGATAAAATCCAAAGTCACAGAGCCAGTGAGGGGCACAGTCCAGAGTCAATTCACACCCTCTGGGCGCAGAACCTGTGCTTTTAATCCCCCTCTGGGAGATGTTAATAGGTGTGCTAGAAAAGAAAATTGTTGTTTTAAGTTGAAAAAGGTTTAGATTTGGGAAATCTGTGAACTAAATGTTCCTCTGAGAGAGCTGTAACACACATTAGCATACTCAAGGCTTTCAGCCACTTTGTGGTAAGAAGCACTATTTAGAAAAGCATTTCCCAAACATTCAAACCTTTCAGCCAAAGCATAGGATACTGTATTGTCTACAATGGGGAAATACGTAAAGAATATAGTGTATAGGGAATGGTTCAGAACTCGGTATTTTTTCTCTATTTTTTCTCCTGACATTTAGGAGTTATTGGTGAATTGGACAAGACACATTCATTAACTGGGCCTTCTCAGGTTTTGTGATGTTAAATAATTAAATCCTGGTACACTAAGGAGTGAAAGAAGTAAAGAGAAATAGTATTTTTAGGCATGAGTTTCTACGGGGAACAATTTTTAGCAATTGCGTTCTCTACTATCAATTATAGCAGCAGGTAGATTTAAAAATTACAGAAAGTGCCTTTTGTTCACTTTACACTCCTGACAGCAATGACAGGTACCCACAAAGGAGAAAGCCCCTTGGGAAGTGAAATGACGATTTTAGACGCATGTTTTTTAGAGTCGAAGAGCAGGCACGTATGCGGGAGCGTGTGAGGGTGGGGGAATTTCACCGATCTACTTGGATCTTTTCTAGAAGTTTATTAGGACAGGTTTTTTCCCACACCCCCAAATTTAATAGTATAAGTTGATTCACAAACGGAGCAATATTTGTGAGAAGCTATCTCCAAGGAATGACTGCCCACTGGAGGCAGTCAGCATTGTAATCACGTCAACATAAGGCAAACTAGAAGAGCCAAGAAAAGGGTGGGAAAGTGCTTTGAGGTGACTTCTATGAAGTAGAAAGACAAAGGTGGGAAACACCTCTCCTTGTAAAATTTTATGACATCCTGGCATGTCTGGCCCTTGGGTGGGATCAGCTCATCTGTTATTGTATCTGTATTTCCACTGTATCTCACAGTGGTGATTTTCCAATATGTAGGAGGAGGTCTACCAAAGCCCAGCGTGATTGCCATGTTCCAACAATGCCCAGCTCTAAAGGGCATTTATGATTCTTAGCTGTGTGGGAAAAATGAAGTCAATTCATGCCACTTTCTTCTTTCCGGGACAGGAAGGAAGGAAGGAAGGAAGGGAGGGAGGGAGGGAGTGAAGGAGGGAGGAATGGAGGAAGAAAAAATGAAAGAAAAAACCACCATCTTTAAATGTATTCCCTTTTATCACTGCATATCTCCTCTTCATATGTATTTTGCCATTAGCTACATTTTCTTCTTTTCCTTCTCCTGGGCTACTTCTGCATTGTAGAGCTATCAGTACTGTTAATATATTTAATCATACTATATTTAATATATTTAATCTCCTTTTCCTTCTTCCCAGACACTCCCTTTTTTAAAAGCACCGTTTTAAACAGCGCTACTCCCATTCTGCTCTTTTGTTTGACGTTGTTACCCATCGACTTCACCACCACCCCCGCACACATAGAGTTTCTTCAATGCTTCCAGGTCTGTACCAGGCATCATATATGCTGTAGGTCTTCACCTTATACCCACAGTGGTGGTGCTGTGGGTGGTGGGGATTAACAGTTCTTAATCCCGTTTAATCCCGCTGAGAAGTCCAAGAGCCAGCACTGGAATTCTCCAAGGCTTCACAAGCAACACTTCTTCTGTTACATTTTACAGTTTCTTCCCTAGAGTCTGTGCATGCACAGAAGTTCTCCAATGCTAGACTCTATGGGCTATTCTTATTACAGGTTATTGTCCTACTCTTTAAACATATGATTTCTGGCAAATAACTGGGTTAGTTAGATGGTAAGTGTGGTTCGGTTATTGGGTTGTTTAGGCCAACTGTTTCTGCAACGTAATATTCTATTTGTTGTTGTTATTATTATGATGTATTATTCTGTTTGCATCCAGATTGCTACATCAGTCTTGTCCAATGTTTCACAATTAATCTGTGTTAATTTCCTATTGTGGCTGTAACAAATTACCACAAACATAGTGGCTTCAAACAACACAAATTTATTATGTCAGTTCCAAAGAAGGTCCGAAGTCTAAAATGAGACTTAGGAGGCTAAAACCAGGTGTCACCTGGGCCCGCAGCTGTAGTCCAGGGGGAATCCATTTCTTGCCTCTTTGGTGTCTCGTGGTGGCACCCACTCCTTGGCTGATGGCCTCATCAGTCCATGTCTGTTGCCGTATCCTCTTCTCACATTCCAATCCTCCTGCCTCTCTCTTATAAGGACCCTTTTGATTATGTCGGGCTCATCCAGATGATCCAGGATAGTTTCCCCATCTATAGATCCGTGCAAAGTCCCTCTTCCATGTAAGGTAACATTCACAGGTTCTGGGGATAAGGTGTGGACCTCTTTGGGTCCACTGTTCATTGAACAAATATTTATTGAGGGACTAATAAGTGCAGTGAATTGTGCTGGGCTCTGGGGAAATCACATATAACAGCATGGGCCTGGAGGATACAACAGCTGGGTTATCAGTTCTCATGGAGTTTATACCTTAACAGAAGGAGCAGATGTTAAGTAATAATTGTATAATTATTTAGCTTATTGTGCAATTGTTAATTACAATTGTAATACGTTCTGGAAGGAGGGGGCCTGACGAAAGGCAAGGGAGTTTCGCAGTCAGGAAAAGCTTCTTAGAGGAAATGACTTCAGAACTGAGTTCTGATGTGGGTGACTATTTAGGTGAAGGCAAGGGCCAAGAGTGGATATTGGGAGACCACTGATTAAAACATTAGGGGAGCCTGGGTGGCTCAGTTGGTTAAGCGTCTGCCTTCGGCTCAGGCCATGATCCCAGGGTCCTGGGGCCAAGCCCCCCATCGGGCTCCCTGCTTAAGGGATAGGCCTCCCTCTCCCGCTCCCTCTGCTTGTGTTCCCTCTCTTGCTGTGTCTCTGTCAAATAAATAAAATCTTTAATAAAAAAAAAAGTCAAAATTTGAAGTATCTTTTTGAACTGTTCGAATTCACTAGAGTCATTAGCTTTTCTTGAGCTAAGGGAAGAAAAGAGCATATTATCAAGAAAGAAATAGTTATTTTTTAAAACTTTTCTAAAGTAGGCAAGAAACATTTTTAAATCTTGAATACCATATAAGTACCTGTCTTGGAATCATTTGATTTCTTCTACTTAGCGGAAAGGGTAACTTAAATTTGCATTATTACTGCTATATTTTGAAGATTTTAAAGATCTCTGAGTTTAATGACCTCCACATTAGTCTTTAAACAAGTCTAAGTAGATAAATTCTCCAAGATTCCAAATATGGGCTTACACCAAAATAGAGCATGGTATCACTGTCAAGATACCTCAAAATGCCCAGAGAAAAGACTGAACAGTAGACTGTATCTCCAAGCACAGGGCTTAATGCTTTCCTCAATTCTGTTAGGGTTTTAAGCCTTCAAAGTCTTCAGGGAGCAATTTAATTTGGTGGTCTCTGATATTTAAAGCCTTTCTGTTTCTGCAATAATTTCTTGTCTAATGACCTTCAAAGAGTTTTGCAGAGGCAAAATACATAAGGGAGAGTTGGACTCTCATTTAATTTTTACTCTTTTGGTTATGAGAAGAAGATTGGTATTTCCTCCTACATTTTTGGTTCTTTGATCTTCTTTTTCTGCAGACTAATTGTTTGTGGCCTTTACTCACTTATTCTTTCTTTTTGACTTTATAAAAGCTCTTTGAATTGTGGAAAAATAATTCTTTGTGTGGCATATTACAAAAATATGCTCCCCATTTACAATTTTTTTTACTTTATGTATGGCAGGTTTTTTATTAGTTAGATGTATTCATATTTCCCTTTATGACTTCTATATCACAAATTACAACTAAAATTGCTCAGATTTTTCTTCTTCGATGGCTCCATTTTTAATGATTCAACCTTTAATTTATTTGGGATTTATTTTGCTGTGAGAGATAGATAAACATTTAGCTTAAATTTTATTTCCAAATGGCTGGTCTTTAATCCCATCCATTTATTGAATAAGCCAGTGTTGTACCACTGATTTGAAATGCTATTTTTATTGAAAACACGAATCTCCAACAGACCTGGGTTCATTTTTAGGCATTATCTTCTGTTCCCTTTTCAGCTGACTTTCCACATCTAGAAGCCTATATTGCCCTGTCACACAATAGGAGCTTAGTAAAGGTCTATTGTGAGAATAAAAGAATGACTGTTTATGCCTTAAAAGCCTATCGATTTCACCCAAGACACTTCTGACCCTAGTACCATTTCTGGTCCCAGTTAATGAAGATATGGTTACCTTCTAGGTACAAACATGGGTTTATGAAGTAGAAAACTTTATTAACACTTCCAGAGTATTGAGGTAGTACACCAAAAAATGGTCCAAAGTTGTAGGTCACTCTTCCTTGAATGTACGTTCCCTTCGCAAGTAACATTTGATTTTTTAATAGTTTGCCAAGTCACAGTTGAAGATCAGCCATCATTCAAGAAGGAAATTTCCTTAACTCGAAACTCTGACGATCACAAAAATGGTTATTATTTGATAATTTGTTTCCCCCTAAGCTTGGACATGTGAGAAAACACTCACATGCTATACAGAGTCAGTGTGGAGAACAGGGGAAGAGCAAATACAAGCTGAGGAGTTTGACCAGACGACCAAATAGGACGAGAAGCTTCTGTTTAGTTTAGTTTTGAGCTCCTATTTTGCTAGAATTGTCCATGGCAGTAGCCACGGAGGCTCCAGTGTAGTGATGACCGAGGAAGTCATTTTTTCCTCGTTTGACACAGAGATTCTGTTTAACTGAGAGCGCCAAACTCATTTTTATTTTCTCACAAAACAGACAAGTCATAATTGCAACGTCGAGAGGACAAAGGCGGACTTTAGAGACTTGGGTCTTATTAAACAGAGATGGAGTAGAGAAATTTACCCAAATACATACACACACACACACCATATTGGACAAAACAGAACTCATTGAAAAACTTCGGGGAAGATTAGCTCCCACATCTGAAAGCACGTGCACAGAGCTCAGCTCATCCTTAGGAACAGGAGGGCCCAGCTGACTCTCCAGAATGAAATGTAGTGATTCATGAATTTTAGAAAATGTTCAATTTCCTGTCCATTTGTAATTTTCCCTCAACTTTACTACCTGAGATCTTAAAAGAGATGCTGGATATTTTATTTTACACTTATTGTTTAAAAAATGAAAGTAAGTTCCTGAGGTCAGCTTATTTATCTCTCAGTTGAACAACAAGAATTTGCCGTGTAACGTTTTCTCATATAAAGAGTACAAACTTACTCCTTCCCAAGCCTTTTTATGTCTGCTTTGTGGTGATTTGGGTCCCCAGGAAGCATGAGTTCCCTGTGTATGCATACACTCCCACACACCGAACCTTGGAGAGCTCCGGCTTCCTGCGGCAATCAGACTCACTCGGGGGAAAAGCCATTTCAAAGTCTGGATTGCTTTCCTCAGGCAATGGGTCCCCTCACAGCAGTTTACTATTTTTCTAAAATAATTTTTAAAATTGGTATTAATATGGTGGCTTCATTAGAATCACCATTTATGTTAGATGAGATAAGAAGATGAAGACAAATGAGACATAACTGGGAAGTTTTTCATAGCCCAAGGATGACCTCATGCTAGATTAAGATGACTTAAAAAAGATCACCATTTGTTTCATATTAACCCCAATTATACTTTATGCGGTGCTTCTTTGAAGCAATATTTTATTTTTATATTAGAATGCATTTTATGTATATTTCAGTATATTTGCTTTTTACTTGTTTTATGAATTTTTATATTTGAAATGTATTAAATACTGTTTTACTGAATTCAAGTACTTAAAATCTGTTATGTGAAATAAGTATCAAAATAAGCTGAATCTTCACTCCAGTATTTGAATGACTCTTTAGCGCTGGAAGCCCTTCCAGGCTGCCCCTTGTCTCCATTTCCAGCCTCCCTTCCACTCTGCCTCACCCAGTGATAAACATGTCTGTGTTTCCTTTCCCATATAGAACTCACATCAGGCTACCTCTCTTCCTCTGCTTGAGGCCCCTTCTCCGACCATTCAGTGATGTTTACACTGAATAAGCACAACTGGTAGAATGGAATCTTGGAGCAAATTCATTCTCAACTCCCCCCTCCCTCTGTCTCACAGCCCTTTAAACGGGTTGGAGGCCCCGGGGAAATAAGGAGAATCTATCTCCACTAGAGCACATGTTCTGAATATAATTCTCTTTTAACATGGATCAAAGTGGTGTCAAGTAGGTCTTGACTATGCCTTTGAGATGTCGGCGAATGTAGCACGTCCCCGCAGCTCGGGGGTGGTTGGGAAGGGCATCTGTTCCAAGTCACAGGCTGCACCTGGAGGACGCTGCACAAAGCCGGGGATGCTCAGCTCCTGGCCCGATGGGTGCTCTCTAGCACTGATCTGACAGCCATGGCTCAAGCGTGACACACGGAGGAACCGCATTTAATTTTCGGCGTCAGGGTGCCGCTCAGGCACACGTGCTCTCATGTGCAAGCGTGCGCGTGCACACGCACTCCCGCAGCAGGCACCGCCTGCTTTTGTATGCAAATGAGAATAGGAGCGGTATAAATAATCCCCTCAGAGTAGGTAACACACACAACCATCTGGGTGGTCTTTACAGCGCAGTCTGCAATTTTCTTCTCTCTGTTCCTTTCCTATGCTGTCTTGTCCTCCTTTCCACCACCACCCCCATCTCCACCTCTACTACCCCCCCCCCGGTGCCAACTGAACACTGTAGATTGTTTCTCACTTCACTTCATCACGGATGACGCTCTGTCATTCTGAGCACATGGTAGATAAGGATACGAGTCGCATCCTAAAGGATGGGCGAAAAGTGGGCTTGGAATGTCAGCTGCGCTGTAGATGATGACCAGGCAGTTTATTCAGGTCCCTAAATGTGGTTCCACTTTTACTTCTGCTTCTACTGCAGCCGGACCCCACTGCTCTACACTGCTGGGCTCTGCCCACCAGCGCCCTGGAGCAGAAGGACCCCCTTCTTCCCTCCACCCTGCAGCATGCATCTCACAGGGGCAATGGCTCATGTCACGGTATTCATATTTGACCAGAATCGGAAACACACGCAAAGCGGGACACTGAGGGTGCAGAGTCCTGCTTGGGAGGAATTACTGGCCCAGGATCAGTGGTTCAATTAAAAGTAACTATATCCCAGGAGTAGCAGTGAGGCCTAGAGCACAGTGGGGTAGAACTTGGGCTTCAAAGACCAACAGACGTGGGGCTAGATCCTCTCGTTGCCACTTACTAGCTTTGTAATCTCTTAACTTCTCCCCGTCTCAATTTCTTCACCCGTAAAGTAGCCCCATCCCCAGGAGCACCGTTACATGACTTCTGTGCATCAGGCGCAGAGCTGCTGTATTAGTGAGACACCGGACACGTGCCTGGTGCAATGGAGGCAACAAAGATGGCAACACGTAGACCTGCCGCCTTGATAAGCAAATCTATGTAAACTTAATATTTTAGTATCCCTGTGCTGCACTTTCCTCACCTCTAACATGCGGACAGCAATGCCTATTTCATAAGATTGAATGATTCCTGTACATAAAGCATTTGGGACAACACTGGCACATAATAGTACTTCAAAAGGTATTCACGATGCTTGTGGAGAGCGGAGTTAGTATTTTGTGGGGAGGATGAGGAGTTATTCTACAGAGAAGGTGACAGAGACGTGAGCTCGAAGGGTGGGCCTGGTTTTGCCAGGGCGTCCTGGGTGGAAGGAGTGATTGAGAACAAGGGTACAGAGGTGGGAAGGTTAAGGTGAGCTCAGGGAAGAGCCAGTCACTCCATCCTGGCTGCAGCAGCGGGTACACAAGGAGAACCGTGGAAGTCCAGCAAGACTTTTTGAGAATCCTGAAATGCTAAGTGAAAATGTATGCTTACCTGGGTAGGCAATATAGAGATCATAAGCTGGACACAGAGACAGGCACTGGGAAAATTAATGTGTCCAGGAAGTAAGGGAAACCAGAATTTCCATCAGTGATGCAAAGAAGAAGCTAGTGGCACTTTGATTATTCATTCAACAAACACTTCTTTGTTATGTGTGAGGCATCCTAGGCATTGGGTGTACAGTGGTGACCAAAGCCGAATCCTCCTGGAGGTGACAGCCTAGTGGGAGAGACAGACAGATAATCACCCGGGTCTATCATTTAAAACAAGGCAGGTTCCGTGGAGGGCCCTCTAAGAGCTTCGACAAGAGGAGTATATAGGATGGGTCAGGGATGGCCTCCCTGAAGAAGCAACATGTGAGCTGAGATCTGAAGGACAGAAAGCCCACCCAGTTGAAGGATGAGGGAGAAAGTGATTTTCACATCAAGCACTGAGGTGCTTGATTTCAAGATCAAATTTACCTTAAAGAAAGGCCTTTCTGGTTTCAGTGTGGAGAATTTTTTGGAAAGCAGGCAAGAGCAGAATTTGGTTGGACTAACTAGGAAGCTAGAGCAGGAGTGACAACGAAGGATGATTGTGGGAATCCTTCACATTGTGATACCATTACACACACAAAACACAATGACCCTCACAGGCAAAAGAAGCCTGACATGGAGAAGACCATATTGTATGATTCTATTTATATGACATTCAAGAACAGAACTTTATATGAATGAACTAATCTGTGGTGATAGACTTTAGAACAGTGGCTACACTCAAGGGTAGGTATTGACTGGGACAGTCATGAGGGAGGCTTCTGGCAGCAGGCTGGAAATTATTTACATCTTTAGTATGTAGGTGATTCTACCCACCAATTCACACCTGCTTTGTAGGTGTAATTTGTGTCATGGAAATGAAAAGATGGTCTGATACATAGCATTAAAAAAAATACATGCTCAAAGTGTAATGTTAAGGGGCAAAGTAGGGTAAAAAAATTACATATACATTATCATAACTCTCAAAAAATCAATATAACAATAATAATTTATTTATAAATTAAAAGGAAAACATCCAACATTTTGACATTGGTTATTTGGGGTGGTGGGAATTCAGGTGACTGATGCGAAGAGAAACCCTGGGAAGGATTTTCAGAAACACTGACAAGGGATAAGAGATTAACCAACCACCCTCAGCAGGCCATGGATACGAATCCCAGTTCTGTTCTTTCCTAAGGGAGTGACCTTCAGCAAGTTACATAACCTCTTTACCCCAGTTTCTGCGACATTTAAAAAGGGCTCATAACGAACAATGGTGCCTCCATCCTGGATTTGTCCGGAGCACTAAATAAGGTGACGGGTAAGCACACACTATGTAGGACAGGGAGTCCTCAGTATCGGTTGTTGCTATTAAAGAAATCTTGGAGGCAGAAGAGAGGGCAGCTGTCCATGTCTGCACCAACTGCCCCTCTTCTTTGGGGCACTTGCAGAGATGGAGGCTGGTGGTGAGGATTTGAGGAGGTGGGTGAAGGTTCAGAACAGCAACTGGGGGAATATCAAGCTGAGCAGGGAGCGTAGACTGAACATTTCTAGGGTGAAATCCTCCTATTCCCTCCCTGCCAGCTGGGATGGCTGGAACCATCCTGAGTTAGGAACTGCAAAGGGTGTTGTGATGGGAAGACAAGGAAATGGTATTCCGAGTATCAACTCCATAGGGTACAAAAATAAAGAATGCAAAGGAAATAGTCAACGAATAAACAGGCAACTCACAGAATGGGAGAAGATATTTGCAAATGACACTACAGACAAAGGTCTGATATCTAAGATCTATAAAGAACTCCTCAAACTCAACACTCAAAACACAGATAATCACATCAAAAAATGGGCAGAAGACATGAACAGACACTTCTCCAAAGAAGACATGCAAATGGCTAACAGACACATGAAAAAATGTTCATCATTAGTCATCAGGGAGATTCAAATCAAAACCACACTGAGATACCACCTTATATCAGTTAGAACGGCCAAAATCAACAAGACAGTAAACAACAAATGTTGGAGAGGATGTGGAAAAAGGGGAGTCCTCTTCCACTGTTGGTGGGAATGCAAGTTGGTGCAGCCACTTTGGAAAACAGTGTGGAGATTCCTCAAGAAATTAAAAATAGAGCTACCTATTACCCTGCAATTGCACTACTGGGTATTTACCCCAAAGAAGCATATGCAGTACAAAGAAGGGCCACATGTACCCCAACGTTCATAGCAGCATTGGCCACAATCGCCAAACTGTGGAAAGAACCAAAATGCCCTTCAACAGATGAATGGATAAGGAAGATGTGGTCCATCT